>CM060948.1:115172946-115217946 GCA_030765055.1 Mantis religiosa | reverse complement strand
AAAGGGTAGAATGAAACGCCTTCTCTACCAAATGTGTGTATCGTAGGGAAAGTAATAATTGCCTTTAGCAATTAACCAGACCTTTTAAACAGTCTATGTGTGCAGTTTTCAGCGAAACCTATTTGAGAACACAAGCTCTTTCTTTGTAACACACGTTTGAAACATCTCCAGCCCTTTTCCGACAAATCATGTACAATTTGGAAAAGTAGCATTTCTTTTACGTCACTTCAGTACAGAACTAAACGTTTTCTATTCCTAAAGAGCTTTGATTTTCGCGAACCGTTAATGGTCCCATATTCTAATAAGTACTATTAAGCTATTAATCAACAAAAATCCAACCAGTTAATCCTTTTTCAGAAGCCTAAGACTTTTGCAATGATTAAAATTTGCAAATTCCATGCTATTTGTTGCATTTTAATTTGACGTTTTGATAAATATGTGCAGAAATTATAAAGTCTATTTTTAAAAACTGCTGAAGTGAGTCCTCTCAAAATCCTTAAAGTATAAATTATTTTGGCTATAATTTCAATAGTTTTAATATTTTGGAATTTTTATATTCTCTTCGGCACACTTAGTAGGTAGAGAAGGTACATGCATGCCACCCGAAAATTAAATAGCAAGATATCAAAAAGGCGCGTTTCGATGTGTCCTGAATCCCCCCAAAATATTTTAAAGTAAAAAATCGCGTGCACTAATATTCATAATAAATGCTCAACCATATGTAGAGGATTTGAATGTAAGGCAAATTTCCAATGGGTATACTGTAAAGAATAACAGTTGAGTCCAGAGGGTCTACTCCCATTAGCCTTGAACCCGTAGGAACAAGACCCGGGCCTCTTTCAACCAGGGAGTTATCCGAGCTGTCCCTTAAAGGGCGCCCGGCATCCTCCGTGGGGCTTTCCATTAGGGCAAGACCTAGTTTCCTAACAAGCCCCCCCCCCCCCATCTGGTCCTAGGGACACAAGACGGGACGGAAGTGGATACGCCACTTACGCGCGTCAACACTCAAGCTGAAGACTACCGATATGACCTCGGTGGGGCCGCCTGGTGATCTAGCACACCTTCTACTAGCTAAGCAGGCTAGTACCCGGAAACTTAATGGCTTCCCTCAACCCCGTCCGAAGACGTACCCAATCTCCCACGGGTATCGGGAACACACTGCGCCCTCGAGACCATCCCAATCCGAACAATTCCCGAAGGAGGGGCTCGGCTGTTCGGCCCGAGGTTCCTCTAGTAACGTCAGAGGTACCACGAGTGCTAAGGGTCCGCAGCGCCCGCACACTGTAAAGAATAACAGAAAAATTATTATTAAGTAACTCACAACCACTAACGTTATTTAAGCTTTAACATATTTAATCGCATCCTGCAATTGCCAGGAATTGCTGCAGCTTTAATGAACACTAAAATAAGTGTGAATGTTATTTCTCCTCTGCAGGAAGCTATTCATAGCAAGCCTGATCAATCCTTGCAGGCCTCCATGGCCCACATTCAGGAGGCCATAGGTTTGATTTCTATGGCAGTCCTTGATCGATTGCCTTTCTTTGGATTTTACCGGATCGCTAAACGATTGCGGGAAAGTTAACTACAGCCTCCGAATTTCCTGTCTCTCTCACTTCATTCCACTTCACTTTTAATTTCACATTTCATCTTGGTTGGCCATTTTAGACTCCAACTAACGGCGGGAGTTTCAGCATGCACGGTAAGTATATTCCTCTATGTAAATCCTTATTTTTCGGATAGGGGGATGTCTTCGAGTCCCTGGCCTCCTCACAGCTGGAAGGGGAGCCGACTGCACGAATCTTTGGTTACAAAGTATATACGAATTAATATAAGAAAATAATACACACGCAAATACACATATATTATATGGCACGTGGACAGCGAAATAACTCACATGTAGAATAATACGCATGAGCTGATGAGTGTGCAAACTTAAAGGAGGGAGTCAAATCTGTTATTTTGGCGTGATTTTACATTTTCTTCTTATTTTCTCAAACATACTAACAAAAATGCGTAGTGTATTGGAGAAGTACACTTGAGAGAAAGGCATGATATGGATTGCCCGTTATTTTATTTTGCCTTTCCACATACTATCCTCTATTTTCGGGTTTTAGCTAAACGGATGTTTTTATTGCACTTTCTCGTCGCTTCGCAGTTAAGGGACTACCTCGCTCTTCTACTTATAAAAGCGTCCCGCGGCTACGCTTTCGGGCTTAGAGCCCTCAAAGCTTTAGCTACGCATATGATTGTAAAATAAACAAATAGAGGTTTTTGTTTGTTAATGACGTTGTCAATTCCCAGGATCTTTTCAGGTCGCCAAAGTGCCAAAATTTCGTACAGCAGGAATTCTTTCACATGATAGTAAATCTACAGACGAGGGGGCTGTCACTTTTAAGCAGACATAAAAGCCGTCTGTCAGAGCCAGATTTGAACCGGCAATCTTGGGATCAATAGGCCATAGCCTTCTCAACTGAGCCATCCAGATATCTGGTTGTAAATTACTCGTTATTCGCGTAAGGAAGGCAGCGTTTGTCGCATGTTGACACCTGTGGCATCTTGAAGTGAGCGAGTTCTATAAACAAAGGAGACAGTAAGGATATCGCAAACAACATTTCACTTAGGCTAAGTAAAGCACAATTACCATATGTAATGCTTATTTATACATGGAAGTTTCTCTAATATATTCTACCCTGACGGTTCTGTATGGCCATAGATGAACTCAAAAGAAATTACGGAAAAATAGGTAATAACAGTGCAAGATTAATAGGCCTAAAAGTAAAAATGGCCGTCAATTCTACATATACAGATAAATTACAACGAAACGTCATGCAAGCCGCATTATTCTATATCTGCTAGCCTAGATTTTTATACAAATTGAATATTACCATTACAATTGCATGCTAAACTGCCAAAAAGGCTGTACATTTTATCTTGGATACCTATGTTTACAAAGGGTAAACACAATAAAGACACTCAGCGTGGAAATGTGTCATTTTTTAAAGTTCCTTTTTACGCAGAAGATTCAATACCGAGATTTCAATGAAATTATGCTTTGGGACTCCATGAATCCAGAAAGTCATTCTTAGGAAGAAGAAAAAAAAGTATGTGTATGTGTGTATATGGGCTAACCGAAAAACGTAAAGTCGGTCAAATATCAAACTTAGTAGTAAGTTCCACATCTTCCAGGGATGGGCCCACAAAGATATTCTGGAACATACCGCACTTCATACTGCGCTTCACTTGGAACATTTTCTAAATATTTTGATTCCCTCAAAACTTATCCGAAGAATTTTGATTAAAATACTCTATGTAATGTAAATCTTGAACTTCTTGAGAATGTTCTCGGTAGTCCTCCTCCTTTGTAGCGAGTTTTGGATAAATGGTCAACCGCAAAATATAGGCAAAATCCTACTAGACTGAAAATATCGATCTCGTCAAAGTACGTACACAATTTATATGAAATACATTTTTAAGTAATGAAATATTACGAAGATATTTTCGTCTAAATGTTCCATTATTTACACTTTTCTCAAACAGGTACACCTACCTTATTCGCCTTTTCACCCCTTGGTCATGCAAAGCGAACAAAATTTCAAATTCATTACATAACGACCATCTCTGAAAGGATTTGAATATCTCTAAAAGCCTGCTATTTCCCTTATTCCCCTTGTATCTATAAAACATGATACAGCGCCATATATATAAAAGTTTATCTCGATTAACATGAAGTAGAAGAACAAACCTTTTAAAGATTAGTTTGTAGAAGAATAGAGACAGTCAGATGAGAGCATACATCAGATGTTTTTTATTCGAATCTTCATATTTTGCTGAAGGTTATTTTTCATATTTCGCTTAGATATCTCTGATTATGTGGTATCATGTACTCCTTCCGATGAAGTTAATATGAGCAAAGCGAACGTAGGAACAAGCACCTGCTGACTCTTGGATGACTGATAAGAGTCATGAAAACTTGATGCCAATTCAGACACTGCTTGATAGAAAACTGATAGCTCTGCTCTGGAAAACTCTACAATACCATGTCAGTTGATGCACTGTATGTGTATTTGGAAGAAGCCGAAAGACAAGATCAATGTCTTACGTTTTTACTTTTTAAAAATCCCTCTTTTTCTATTGTTAACTTCTTTTATTCTGACACATACCCATATACACGCATGCCCGAGGCGGGAATCGAACCCGCGATCCCCCTCTCCACGAAGCAACAGGAGCTGGGCACTTTAGCAAGTGCGGCCATATGGACCGCCAAAGAAAAATACCCCATCCTCCAGGCGGCAATCGAACAGCAGACCTGTGGTTTTGAAGACTAGTTTGTTGACCACAAAAGTCATTTAAGGAATTAAGGAAAATGATGGAAGCGATGTCGAATTATGAATGCATCCCAGCATTCACATGAATGAAAAGAGGAAACCAGAAGTCCAAGCCAGGTCATCGGTATGGAACCTACGAGCTCCCGAATGCGAGTTACAGACGTTACCGTGGTGCCACCACGCCCAGTAGAGTAATTTAATTAGGCTGTCGTGCAAATTTGTTGTTCTTATTGTTTTGTCCGCCACGTACTTAGTAAGTAGAGAAGGTATTGTACTCCGCCCAAAAACATTTCATATAAAATAAATGTTTTGAGACCCCTAAATAAAAATTTACAGAAACGCCCCTATGCGTGACTGTAAACACTATCACTGAAAAACAAGGATATCATTACATGCCAAGTTTGACATTTAGCTTCAGTATATTTCAGGGATACAGCACAAACATTTTAAATAAAATATTACCCTCCAAACTATCCATAATGTCAACGAATTTTCAAAACCTTTATATTATCAAAAGTGGGTCTAAAGGTTTTGAATAAATACCCTATATTTAGCATATTTGCATGACAAACAAAATTTATATTTAAATAAATATATGTATAAGATAACATAACATATAAATTAAGTTTCTGATAATAAAATATAAATTCCTCCTTATTCTTAATGACTTTGGTATATTTCGAAAAATGCAAAATATGGTGCAAATGTTAATACAATTAACCGCAAATTCCCTTCAATCACACATGTGAAAAGACATTTTTGGAATGCTAAACGTTTGCATGTTTCTATTTTATTTTTTGGAATTTTCAAATATATTTATTTTTCAAGTCGCTATTTATTTTCATCCTCCTCATGCATGAGCCTCGAATTTCAAAGCCATTATATAGCGATCCATTTTTTAAAAATTCGAAAATTGTTTGTCTGATAAGATCTTATACCTATAAAGAAATGTATAAATATGCCACTGGCGTTTGTCTGAATTAACAAGAGCCCGCCTGGGTAGCGTGGTGGTAGCATGTCTGCCTCACGTTCAAGAGGTCCCGAGTTCGAATCTCGGTCAGGGTGAATTATTTAAATAAGGGTTTTTTCCGAGGTTTCCCCTTATCCTGAAAGACGAATGTTGGGTAACTTTAAGCTCTATGGACCCTGGGCTCATTTGACCATCATTTCACCCATTACATTCATCTTCCGATATGACTTAACGTTGGAGGGCGTAAATTACACAAAAAAGACAAGAAGCAGATAGAAAAATGACACTGGATAAGAATACATTGCAGTAAAGTGAGCAGAGAAAGCTGCATAATTGCAATATATCACATTTTTCTATATTAAGTCTGATTATATTAAAGGTTATTAACAAAATATTTCAAAACGACTGGTTTTATCCCTGCAGAAACGAATCATACTTCAAATGGAGACTGCGTATTCTAATTGTTCCAATAGACGAGTAGTTTTAGCACGTTATTTTTATTAATTTGTAAAGAATGGAAACATAAGAATTTATCTGCATGCATTCAGTGTGATCAGAATGTTTGGGTTGCAGTGCAGCCTAGTTGGTCGGTAAAATTGAATCGCGAGAGTTAGCAAGCACCTATTTCTTGCTTCTGGAGATTTTTGTAGTCACTATCAGTAAACGTAGTAAGTCTGAGAAAGAAGGGGAGAGATGGGGAGGAGTGCTGTTGTTTTGGCTAGAGGAAAAAGATTTACGAGGCCTTGCATCACTGGATGTATGCTTAATTTTCTGGGAGAATACACCACCAAGCAAACCAACAGAATAAATAGTAGAAAGGGAGAAAGAACTGCCATTTTATGTGTAGCACAAGGTGGAAAAGAAGAAAATCTCGTTTGGAAAAATAGTCACGTAAAGGTTTGTAAAAACTTGGCTCTCATTTCTCCAGTTACTGACTCGCATTAAGGTTATGCTTTAGAAGTATTCCTTAATCCGTGAATGCTTCACAAAAATAAATAACTAAATAAAATAAACTACTACTTATGACAACAGAAAATGGAACACATTTTATTTTTATAGGCTTTCAAATCTCTGCACTATTAATTTTGTTTCTTCTTTAATACTGAAATACTGTGGAAACCACACAATTTATATCTAAGCTTCTCAAATCACTATGTACCTAAGAAGTCTTAATTTTATTGTAAGCTTAATTTATAGACTGTATTTCTTTCTTCAAACTAGACCAATAAAACTCAATATATAAGACACTCCCAGAAAAATGGTGCATATGCGCAGTGCTGTGTGGTCTAGAGGTAACATGCTAGTTTGTGGTTACCAGCATCGCGGGTTCAAACTTGCTTAGGGCGATGGACCTTTTACCCTGGCGTAAAAATCCTTAGCATGGCTTCCGTCGGAAGGGGAGTTAAGCCGGCGGTTACGCCTGGTCGATTTACGGCACGCAAAAGAATCTCAAGCATAATAAAGAGGACTCTGAGCAAAATAAAGCAGTCCTTCACGCCAGAAATAGAATGCGACGCTGAGAAACCCGGCAGTTAAAACTGAATATCTATAACAAAAAAAAAAACTCAAATTTTGCACAACCTGCGTCCAGTTCCATTTCCATTCTGCTTGATTGTCCATTGTCAACTGCATTATTTATTTGCCGTGAACGATGTTGGAAACATTTGTGCATGTCTCACACAATTTTTCATAAAATTTTCTCTTTACTTGCGCTGATAGAAATGTGGGAACTACTTCCATAAGCTGGTATACAATTGGCAATAATAGAGCTTAAGAACATAGTCTAAACATTTTTAAGAAAGTCAACGCCAAGTCAACACTCACTTTGTCAATTTGAGGAAGAAGATGACGGACATGTAAAGGAATAGTCCTTGGATGTGTTGCTACTATTGTTGTTTTTAACAAAATGGTGTTTTCTTTCCTGTAACCTAGTAGTACATGCAGGTCTATAACTGAACGAAATGATGCTTATATGAGTCAAGGGTCTATAGAGCTTAGGGTTTCTTGTCACTCGTCTTCTCTGGATAAAGGAAAACTCCAGAAAAAAACTTATCTGAACAACTCATCCCATTCGAGATTTGAACTCAGACCCTCTTCAATTTGAGGCTGACATGCTCCCCCGCAACACAAATCAGGGCTAATTTATTAAGTTTAAATTATCAACATGGCGAAATTTAACATAGTCTCTTCAAAAGAGAATACTTCTCATTTATGATAATACAAGACCAATTGGCGGGACCAAGACCAATCTGTTGGACAGTTACAATTCTCACTCTCCCAGATCACTCGCTGGTCGTGGTTTCGTCTGCTTATAGCTTTCTAATCTACAACAACAGTGCTTCGAAACATAAAATTATAAGAGGAGGGGGGAAATCTAGGGAAGAAGAAGTGTTTGGAACGAAAATAAACCGCAGTTGGATTTACGCAGAATAATTATTTAGCATAAGAGTTATGGTATATCCTCAACGGAGGTATCATTGGGTGACCCACGGATCAGCCGTCGGATATCACGGGTCTTATCCAACCCAAAGGTAAAATGAGGGATTCCACGCTTCTTTCGTTTTTTTTTTTTTTTTTTCAGAGGCAGGTTAAAGTCCTCCACATCTTTGAAATGAACGTCATAGCTGCTCTTGGTCCATCGCACCGTACACACCTCCAAGAGGTTAGACATGACTTCCTTAAGGAAGCCGACCGCCCCCTCGAAGTCGTCCACGATGATCGGTGGTATGTGCCGACGACGTCCTTGATGGCCGTGGTTGGAGCTGGATGAAAGAGTAGGCTGGTCAGAGGGCACGCCCCTATAGCCAGCCGTGCTGTCCTCTTGGTTTACCACGAGGTTACACGGAGGGGAAAACCCTGCTCGCTCTTGGGGGCCAAGGAGCAGGAAGAGCTACAGAACAACAGTGATGTTCTCCCGCTCCTGGCTGAGAAAGACGTGCGCACACTAGCACAGTCGGCTTCGAAGTCAGACTCCGAGTTTTCCTACACACAATATGACCTCGCGTGAGTCGCCCTGTCCGTCTTTTGTCTTTGTGCTTCAAGAAGAACCACCTTGCCCTCTCCACCGTGTTGTTGTTGGCGAGTCCTACGCTTCCTGGACACATTAGTGCGTGGGTCGGTCGTTGCAGCCGGATCAACAGATCGATTTCGGGCCGAGCTGGCGGATGGGATGGGTGAAGTATTTTCAGACATTACATTGTTGAGCGGAGATACAAAAACCCTACTCCCGAAGCTGTAGCGCAGCAAAACCCAACTAGAGCTATCCTCTCCTGTAGGCACTGATTGCCTATCAGCTTGCCACTAAGAGAAACGGACACCCTATAAGGAATGCGCGTTACTCAGATCTATACAGAACTGGATTCCTAGGGGCATTAGTGGCTGCTCGCTACCTATATTTTGGCTTTGGTTCTAGAAGATCTGAAGCGGGAGAGCTGGCTGGAATTTGTCCCTTGTGCGGCAGGCTGGAAATGTCAATGTTTTCTCCATGGTTCATCCCTGGTAGAACCGAAGTTACGTAACGCAATTGCCGAGAGCTAAAATCACTCCTGATGTGGCAATTCCCTGGTTGCAGTGAAGATCCTAGTAGTTTGCTCCTTGGCTCCTCGCTGCAGAATACTGAAACCACACGAATTGTGCTGGGATCGCATCGCAGGTACTGGCAGGCTGTGTTAGCCCGAAGATTGTTGCTGTGTGCCCACCCAGGATAGGGTTTAACCACAGAAAGGTTTTTATTTTCGAGATGGTTTAGGATGGCTGGTTTTGTTTGTGGATGGTGATTTCGAGGTAGTTTAGTACTCCTCTAACAAGGATAGAATGCTTTTCTTTTAGCAACCTGGCGTTGAAGGATTTAGTTTGGTTTTGAATTGATTTTGTTAATTTTGAGAGCAACTACTCATGGTAGATTATGGGAGCTCAGCTTTTGCTGCTGCTGGAATTGCTCCGTGGTTACCTCGCATACCCGCAAGCCATGCGGTGGACCCGGAATAGTAAGCGACGACGTCTGATTGAATCGTAATCAACAAGAGACCTAACTACGGCACTTCCGTGCAAGGGTAACTGTTCGTATAATTTTTTACCCCGGCGTCTAATTTCATCCTCCACGTATGGAAGACCCGAGGCTTCATGGAGGAACCTTACTGGAAAGAATCGGCCTACTGAGTAGATGGACCTAAGTCCTCTATTCCGAGCACGTTGAAGATATGCCAGTCAGGAACCTGCGGCCATGCCACAGACCTCGCAGGCATATAGTATTAACGGGACTATGAGACCTCGAAATAGGAGGTACGAGTTGTCTCTTATATATTCAAAATTTACAAAAGTGGGCGTTGGCAATTCATAGCCAATGTATGGGCAGGAGCCCGGTGATTGGCCCTGGTCAGGGCAGCCAATTGCTGGAAGACGTTAATGAATGGTACATGCTGGAGACGGACTTATGACAAAATTTCTGTGGCGTTGTAAGTCCGGGGCAGTGAAATAGTTGCACTTATGAAGCATTGGTTGTGGCCCTCACTTATACAATGCTCCGCTAAGCCAGATCCTTCAGGATACTATAAGGTGAAATAGATTTCGTGTTCTTTGCAGCGATCCTCAATTGTTCTGCTTATTTGATCTATATATGCTCGTATACAGCTATACGGGATGCGATAAGCTCCAGGTGTTTTAAGGCCAAAGTTACCTGTAATTTAGCTGGGGGCTTGTGAATGCGTCCAATTTTCCCCAAAAGATTGCCTATATATGGAACAAAGGCTCTACGATATTCTGCCTTATGAGTATTTGTATATGTTGTTGGATCGGGCTTTTCTGGTACATACTTTTATACTGATGGTACGATTTTCTTTCTTATTTCCCTGTTTATAGATAATCTGCTATAACTATTGACATGAAAATGTGCTTTGTGGTGCACTAATTCCTTAGGAATGGCTTCTTTATCTGAAATTGTGAATGATCTGCGTACCTGAGTAGAAATGACCGACTTACGTTGAGCATGACGATAAAAGCTGTTCAAATTAAGATGCAAGTCCGTGTGTGTGTGTGTGTGTGTGTGTGTGTGTGTGTGTGTGTGTGTGCGCGCGCGCGCGGATTTGCGGTAATCGCTGTGCCCTAATGTTCCATCTCACTTTCTTCGCACTAAAATATCTAAAAGTGTCAGTGCACCTTTTAGTTCCACCTCCATTGGGAATTTTATGTTGTTCTGATGGTTGTTAAAAAGGTTTAAAAGGTTTTCTAGAGCATCTATGCCATGAGGCCATATTAAAAATATGTGGTCTACATATGTAAAAACGCAGTTGGTTCCTGGCTAGCCTTACTCAAAGCTTGGTGCTCGAAATCCTCCATGTAAAATTTAGCAATAGCCGGAGAAAGCGGTGAAACCATCGCTATCCCATAAGTCTGTTCATTAAATAACTCCATTGGCCAGGAAATATGTGGAAGTTATGGTGTGCTTCAACAATTTTATGTCTGGCTGAAAATGTGTTTCTAGTAATTGAAGTGACTCTTTCACAGGAACCCTGATGAAAATAGATGCTACGTCAAAACTCGCCAGTGGATCTCCGAGGCTGAACTGCAAGAGCGAATCAGTGGCGGTTTTACGTATCAGCAACTTCTTTCTCCGGTGTTGTTGATGGTATTCCTCCTCCAAACCTTGGCACCAGTAAATTCGAATTGCTTGCGGAACTACACCAAGAAAACATTAGTGCGCAATTTTGTGTTTGATTATGACATTGATTTTCTGTTTGTCTAAGAAAGTAAAGAGCATTGTCTAGATTTCTTTGGACCCCAATTTACCTATATATCCCACGTGGGAGAGGAACAGCATGGTACAGCAATTGTGTATCGTGCAATACGTGGAGTGCCCGTTACAGAAACGTATTTGAGTTTTAGAACTACATCTTTATTGACTGAAAATAACACATTACTACTTAATGTATACTTGCCATCTATGTCCCACAGACGAAAGGAACGTGAAGAATTCCTGACTAACGAATTGCCTTTCTTTCTGAGTCACAAATACGACAACTTGATCCTCGGAGAAGATTCCAATTGTGTCATCAATACCAAAGTCCAGATGGACCAATATTACCCCTCGCCAAGGTTAGATAGCATGTGTATAACATTGAAACTGCAGGATGCATGGGAACAGAAACATGCAAAGTATGTCGAGTTCACCTTCCATCGTAACTCTGCAGCTTCGCGAATAGATAGATTTTACGTAAGTGAGACGATGACATCACAGGTTCAGGACACTCAAGTGAGACCAGCGCCATTTAGCGATAATTCATGCATTGACCATGAAATAATGCACACCGAAAGGCCACTTCGATTGGAAGAGATTCCTGGAAATTAAACAATGCCCTCTTACAGGATACGATGATTAAATCCAAGTTTCAACAGAGGTGGATAAGCTGGACTCGAACCGCGAAGAGCAGAACCGTCAACAAGCTACATCAGTGGCTGTTCACTCTGAAGCCTGCCATCCGCAACCTTTACAGGAGTGAAGGCATAGAGATGGCAAAGGATAGAAGAAAGTATTTGCATTATTACTATACACTGCTTAATGAGAGATACCAACAACAAAGGAGGCAACAAGGTGGAGAGTCTATGACACATCACATCGAAGCAATAAAGAAGAAAATCTGTTCCCTTCAGGAAGAACTCTATACGGGAACACTTCAACGAGCGCGGAGAACGCTCTACAGGGTGAAGAGAAAACCTCGCTCTATCACGTTGCGTCTGGAAAGTGCCGCGGTACGCAGAAATATATCTCCGCTTTGGAATCCACATCTGGAGAAGTACTGTCCACAACATGGGATATCTTAGCAGAGGCCTAAAATTACTTTTCTTCCAAATTGGGGAAAACGGAAGTCGATGCTGCAGCACAGAAAAATGTTTACAAGAACGTTGTAGAACTACAATCACCAAAAGATAATGAGGCATTAAATGCGGAAATAAACTTGACAGAACTATGGACGGCACTCACATTATCTAGCATGACATCGGCCCCGGGAGCAGATGGCATCAGCTACCAGTTTTACAATGTAAACTGGGAGACTGTAAAATACACACTGCTTGGAGTGTTAGAGCTGCAATGGAACGAAAGTGAAATGTCTGGTTTCAACGATACAATTATCGTGTCAATACCCAAACATTCAGCGACAAGAACATTCATCGAATATCGTCCTACCTCACCGCTCAATGCACCAAAAATACTCTCATCGTTTGGAACGGGCAATCAGTTATTATATTTGGCGGAATCAGTTCTACAAAGTATTTCGAACATAGTTACGCCGGAAAATAACTGACGGAGGCTGGAATCTAACAGATGTGTACGTGAAGTGCAGAGCGCTGTTATAAAGTTCTGTGGTGGACGCACTCAAGGAACAGGGAAGTTGTTAGGACATGGAGTTTTGTCATCGCCTGATGTCCTCAGATACGACCACACCTTCTGCATTTCGACAGGTAGTAATGGACTATCAGCATCTATTGTCCTTGATTACAACGAAGTCAAGATACCTTAAGACCAAACACTTGTACATTGAGTTGTTAAAGGAGTATTTGTCTGTGCCAGCAATTTTTGCAAAATATCCAAATACGACATGGCATCACATATGGAAATTTTTTGAAACACCTACGTTCCTCTTGATTGGAAGTGAATGAGCTAATCCCCACGGAATTAAAGAAATGTGGACATAATTTAGAAACAGTCCCATGGTGTAAACGTTGTGGAAAAGTGGACACGCAGATACACAGACTTACCACCTGCAAATTGTATCTGAGATCCGGATATGGATTAAAAGTAAAATCGGCGTGCTGGTTGGAAGCAGGCCGGAATATACGACAGTGTCAGTAATTCTCTCCTGGAATATTAAGAAAGGTAGCACCTCACGGACACAAATGTGTTTAATAATGGCTTTGTACCATATTTGCCTGAGTGCCGCTTATCCTTATTTATTTGCATTCAGAAAGTGGCTCAGAGCAGAGCGATACAAAATGCGCAGATTGCATGATGTGTGGACCGAGTTAAATTATCACCTGGATCAGACTTGCTAACTTTCGCGGGGGTGTGCACGCAGTTTCTTTCTAAAATGTTACAGCAAAATGTAACTAAACATGAATACATGAAGTAAAACCACACCTCCAACTTTACCTTTCCCCCTTGTGATACTGATTTTCACTTAAAAATAAAACATCTTCCTTTTCTTCTTCTTCTTCTTCTTCTTCTTCTTCTTCTTCTTCTTCTTCTTCACTTCACGGCATGGGCAGAGTGCCCGTTTCGTCTCACAATAATTGCTCCTTGCATCTCTTTTTATGTCTACCAATATCTCTCCTTCCTTGTGGCTGATATTGGAATGCACTCTTAGGCAGTCTTGTTTCGGACATTCTTTGGATATGCTGCATCCACTCCTTTTGATATTATTCAATTTTGCTACTTATCGAGTCTACGTTGAGTTCCTTTCTTATGTCTTCATTCCTTATTCTAGCCAACCTTGTGCATCCTTTTGTTTTCCTTCAAAAGTTCATCTCTTCACTTTGAATTTGGCTTTTCATTTTCTTCGTGAGTACCCATGCCTCACTTCCATAAAGTAGTGCAGGGACTGACATTGTTTTGTACAACTTTAATCTTGTATCTCTTCTTGTTTTACTTCTCAGCGTTCTATGCACTGTTCCACAAATCATTTGGTAAGTTGCAAGCTTTTTGCACACATCTCTGTCTGTTTTCATCATATAATTAAGTTTACATCCTAAATAGCTGAAATCTTTTAGTTGTTCTAGTGGTTTGTTGTCTAAATTTATTTTTGATCTTATATGTTGTTTTCCCCAAAAGGCCATTATCTTAGTTTTTTTCGTCGATATTTTAGGATCATACTGTTGGCATACTTGGTTCAAGCGGTATAATGCATATTGTAATTTGTCCTCCGTTTCTTGTATTAAATCCACGTCATCTGCATATTGTAAAATATTTAAAACTTTGTTCTTATTTATTTTTATTCCTGATTTAATAATACTTTTTTAATTTTGGACGATGTCATTTACATATATATTAAAAAGAGTAGGTCATACACTGCACCCTTGTTTTACGCCTCTATTGATTAAAATTGGTTCGGATTTATGAACTCCTGTGTTTATTATTTTGGAGTTGCTATACATATTTTTGATTACTTTAATTAATTTTTGTGGATATACACTATTTTCCATAATTGTCCATAGCATGTCCCTATAAACAGTGTCAAATGCCTTCTTGAAGTCTAGGAATGCCAGATGTGTTTGTAAATTATACTCTTGTCTTTTCTCAATTATTTGCTGCAAAACTAATATATTATTTGTTGTCGATCGTCCTGTTCTAAAGCCGCTTTATTCTTCCTCTATTAATACCTCGGCTATTCTTTTCAATCTTTTATTTATAATCCTTGCATACACTTTATAGGTTGTGTTGAGAAGACTTATACCTCGGTAATTTTGGCATTCTCTCCTGTCTCCTTTCTTAAAGATGCATATAACTTCTGCATTATTCCACATGTCTGGAATTTTACACCCCTTCCAACATTCATTTATTAAGTGCAATAATCTAAAATGCAGTATTATACCCCCCTATTTTAGAAGTTCCGTATTTATTCCGTCTGGTACACTTGCTTTTCTATTTTTACATACCTTAAATGTTTCTAGTAATTATTTCTTGAGATCATGTCAGCCTGTATGTTCATTTCTTCTTCGTTAGTTATCTCATTCTCTTCATTTTGTTGGCACCACAATGATGTATAATGTTCAATCCATCTTTATGTTTCTATAGCATTAATTCTTACTGTTTCTTATAAGTTTTGTTTCATAATCGTATCACTTTATATGAGAACTGTTGTGTACCATGGATATGAATCTCTATGTCACTTATAAACTTATTCCACAATTGCTGGTACGCTTCTCTATTATTTTTACTTTGTTTCTTTTTACAACATATATTTCTCTGGCATGACGACTTTTGTTGTAGCCACTGTTTATATGCTTGTTGTTTCTCTTTTATTACTGCTTCTGTTTCTTTATTCCATATTCGCAAACCTTTTTTCTTCGGAATTTGTTCTTTTTTCCTAAGCAGTCCTGAGCTGATTTTTCAATGCTATTCTTAATATTCTGCCATTCTTCATTAATATTATCATTAGTCTGGGTTTGTAATAAATATTGGCTTAACCTCTGTTGATATAATATTTTTATGCTTTCTTCTTTTAATAAGTATATCTTATATACTTCTTCTTTAATTGCTTTTTGAATCTCAGATAAAGATAAAGGACTCGCCCGCACAGATAGGATTTCATGTCTCGAAGTTTATAGAGATATCTCGATTGACGGAGAATGGTCGCTTTTTTTGTTTGTTCGTGAATGTTCTCGAGATATGAATGGACATATAAAAAGGATTGTGACACGCCAGCAGGACAGTTTTATTTGGGAAACAGTTGTTGTAAACAAGAGTGAGTAAGCATTTCTACGAAAATAAAGGAGATTTTTAATTTCTGCAACTCGGCCTTTTAATTCTACGAACCCACAAAGTTACAATATAACTAAGTATATTAGTTAATTAATTAATTAATTAATAGTTAATTAGTTAATTAGTTAATATGTAAGTAAATAAATATGTAAAAAATAAGTAAATATGTAAATAAATAAATAAACAATATGCTAGTATGCTATCAAGTGAGTGTGAAATATACCGCACACACGTACAAACGCACACACATACACAAATGCGCGGAGCATTTACTAAAAATCCTTTTTGTATTGCTGGACCTCAATATGTGAATTTTCAATGAAATTTTGAATCAAATTTTTGCTGGAACGCAATCTCTTCTCCCCCCTACGATGTACAGAAGAAGCTAAACATGCCCTGAGTATAGCACACCACAGCACCAGAGATGCATCTTGTGTTTGTTATTCAGCAATGTACAATCCGTAAACTGAATTCAGAAAATCAGTTTTGTCATACAGACTTTCGAGATATTGGCTCAAAAAGAATTAGACACACTGGTTGGAAACTATGTGAATATCGTGGCTACGCAGTATGTATAGAACCGCTACTATAATAACAGTAATATCTGGTAGAAGTTACCAGGATGTAACTGTGGTGATGACGACGCCAGGAATGCTGATATTTTCAGATACTTCTGAAGGGAGCTGAACATATAACAGGGTCAGTGCATGTTAATATACTGGTCTATTTATGGTTTGCTAATTTGGTGTCTATCTCTTTGTATAATTCCATGCTTTAAAATACAAAAAAGCAAACAAAAATAATTAAGTATCCGATATATTTGTTTCCATGTGCATAGCTTCCGAAGGAGGCCGACGACGTGCTTCTTCCAGAGGCGCCTTACATATAATCGAAAGTATTTTAGCTAAGAGATTTGACCGAAGAATCGCTTGTTTGTTGACAATCAATTGTACTGAAACCCTTTGACAAGACCTGGCGTTTTTCCTGCAGGGCTTACGACAGCTGATAATCCTGTAACAGTTGTGATGCCACCTGAGTAAACTAACTTCTCGTAAAAGAGATTACAATTAAGCATTTTGCATTGCATAAAGATTCGTCCCGCAAGTCCTTAAGCCAATGTATCACTGTTATGCGGCAAAGCTGAGAATTCACTGTTGGTCCTCAACTTTTCAGCTATTTAGAATACCTTCTTAAATAACTGCGGAAACAGTTCTAATTGATCTCATAATAAGCTTTTCATAGGTTTGATATCAAAATAATAGACATTTATAACTATAATAATTGATTTATATAATTAAACTAACTTCAATCGACTTTATTTACAGTATAAATTGGTACATATCATTATTTCATTATTAACTGCTAATTTCTCATACCATTGCAATTGCCCGTGAAGACGGTTGGTGAATACTTGTTCAAGCGTTTTATTAAAATGTTATCATTAAAGCGCTAAATTTTTAAATATAAAATTAAATTTTTTTGGGTATGTGACTCATTAGATTCTGAAACATCTAAGAGATGGAAATTATGACAGAAAATACGCGCGCGTACTGAACTTTCTTTAATAATGTCTTTTTGAATTCGTTGGTGGTAAAAGTTATATAAAAAGTAAATACAACTTTAGTCTCTGATTCCGAACACTTGAAGATGAAATTAGACTAGAAATCCTGAGAATATGTTTCTACAGAAGGTGCCAATTAGAAATTGATAACTATAATCACCGAAACCTCGGATGGAGACTTTATGAAAGTAGACGTCTTCGTGTGGTAAAGGTCCTGGTGTTCCTGAAAAAGGTGTCGAAGACGCCATGCTTTCAAGTTTATGTACCTGTACTTCCGAAGGAATTGGTCTGTATGTAAGTTGGCTTTGACATCTCTACCCGTAAACCGATGTATCCTCCATGCCGTCAAGAACTTCTTTGGATGCAGGTAATAATCAGTGAAAACTAAGACAGACATAAACATCAAGGTTAGAAACGCTTTAAATTTATGTACAGCAATTTCAAATGTAATAATACCAATGTGAATTTTTATTAAATATTAATGTGTCACCGAAGTTTATTATCCAGCATAGAATAAAAGCACTTACAGGTGTTGGAAGCTGCAAGAAGAAGCATGAATATCGGCATTTGAAGTACTTGGCGGATTAAAGAATTCTGATTCACTTGTTGTCTTCTGTGCAGAAGGATCACCGCCTCGCTGAAATGAAGATTCTGGTTCAAAATTATTATTTAGTTCATTGTTGGTAACATCACACGGATCGTATGTGGTACGATGAGTATTTGAATTACTTCCATGCATTGATAACACTGATGAAATTGCAGAATCAACACAGTTTTGGTTTTTCTTCTTTCTCTTAGGTTTTGCAGCTGTCATATGCTTTCTTTTGATCTGAGAGTTCTTAGAAGCTTCATTGATCACAAATTCCACACTGTTATCTGATGAAAATCAGATTCAAGGTTAATAGCTTCATCTGTTACAGTAGCAAGTTCTCCTTCTGAAATGTGTCCATTGCTGATTAACACTGGGGACTAGTTTTAAGCAGCATGAGCTGTTCATCATCAATACCTTCTCCTCCTCCATTAAATACAGCTACATATTCATCAGCAACATCATCCTTAGATCCGCCAACACCAATCTATTCCTTTTCACCAAGGAACTGTCTTACAACAAATTCAACACGATTTTCACTATAACTATTCTGTTGCAGTGATTCAAATATTACGTTACTATCAAAATTTCCTTCATTATGGTTTAGCAGGTCACTGGTTCACATCCTCCACTTCACGGAGAAGAATATCCAGCTCTGCAGTCATGCTTCACGTCTTCATTGAGCACCATGATGATTTCCTCCAAACCAAGGGATTAATTCATATTACCAAAATGCTGTTTTCAGATCAGCCCAATCATTCTGCAATGAAATCAACAAAATCATTTGTTTTTACAGCATCAATACTGTTGACAAATGCAAACCATTAGACTAGTAACTCTTTAGTACAGTTGGTAATGCATTCTGTAATGAATAGTGCTTGCTTCGTTTTGTTTATTACTGAGAAAATATATGTTCCTCGTCGTAAACAACATAAAAGCTCTTTCTAAATTGTGGTTTTAATCGATCCCGTAATATTTGTCGACCATGACAGAACGTGATTTCTTTTTCCGTTCACGAAATATCAAAACACATATTTGCAGATATATCTTGCTAACAAAGTTTTAAATATAATGCAGTATCTTCTTCCACTTGACCATGCACGTGGTAGAGAAAGAAAAAATAGAGCATTCTAAACTTCGTTTGAGTTATCAAATCGTCACATTTTAAGCAAATACGCCAGTTCTCCCTGTTCTATATGCCTGATCGTAGCACATCGAGGAAGCCATGAAAACATTGTCGTATAACCAAATAGCTATCAGAAACATTTATTCTTCTATTTCTATTCAGATCAAACTTGTACAACTTCAAAAGTTTAGATATATATTCGTTTTTTTAATGGAAAGGGAATACACTGGTTCTCAAGGTGGGATTATAAAAGATACATACAACTTAACTGCAATCTTATAATGTACGTTCAAAAATTACAAGATGGAATTACACCTGGAAATAAGGAAGATATATTTGTGTAGACGATGCCAATTAGGAATTTAGAAGAATAATTATCAAACCTTTAAAGGAGACCTTATGAAAGAAGACATCTTCATTCTGTAAACTTCCTGGAGATGCTGAAGGTGTCGGAGACGCCATGCTTATATTTCAGAAGGAATTGCTGAACATCTAAGCTGGCTTTTAGAGGTCATCCCATAAACCGATGTATCCTCAGTGCCGTCAAGAACTTCTGCAATTCCAAATTTAAGAAAATCAATGTGAATTTTCATTAAATATTACTGTGTCTCCCAAGTTTTTATCCGGCATAGAATAAAATGTATTTTTAAACAGTTTGGGAACACTTTTCTGATCAAGTTACCTGTGAGTGTGTATGAGTGCCAAGATTCGTGCGGGGGACAGACACTTTTAAACGTTTTCGTAGACAAACTTTCTGCTCTGCCAGTATTTTTCTGTACAAACTTTGCTGTTATTTTTAGTTTAACTTCCTGATGAAAAGCACCGATCATAATTGGATCCCACATCCAACCACTCGTTGCAAGTTTCTGACAACTTAGATTATAATTGTATTAGTTTTCTGTTGAGCTAGAGAGTTGAAACGTTCAACATAACACAGAATTGGTTTACAGTTTAACAGCAGATATATTTCAACAGGCGTTTGTCTTCAAGCTACCATTTATACGGAAAGTTTGTTTTTAAAATTTTGGATTGTGTTAATCCAAAATTCCGATAAGCTACCGACGTTAAACTTTAGACACTGTTCACAAATGTTTGATAATGTCATTTTAATCCACTTTTAACAAAATGCTGCCTAGTCAAATAACTCTTTACATGGAAAATTTATTTTTAACATTCCTGTTTAATTTAAATTATCGTTCCAGTGAGCTAACCACTGAGATTTAAACACATCATACATTTGATTGACAGTGCAATATGTACTTGCTGTCAGGAAGCAATCACGCCTCAAACTACATTTTTTCTGGAAGATATTTGGATATTTTCGTTTTCCTAGGAGTGAATTAAAATATGTTGATTATATACCTCTCTCTGAGCTATTTACAAGAAAGATGAAACATTCTCTTTGAGTTCTCTGAGCATTGGCTTTGAAGTTCTTTGACACAAACAGCTCAGAACAGATAGAAAAATTCAGACTGACAGTCTTAGTTATTTAATTAAAAATGCGAATTTTAAATTTATCACGTTTATAAGGGAACTGAGAGCTACAGAGTAGCTTTTCCTTACCCGTTATAGAGTTATATTGCCTTACACTTTCCAATTTGTTACATAATTCTCACAATTTCAGATTGTGAATTCTTAATAGCTATGAAAGTATTTGTAAATTTTAAAACGTAACACTTAGTGCGCATACAAAAGTTAACAATAAGATGTGTATGGAGTAGCTGTCATTTACAAACCCACACATTAGTTCATATCATTTGCAGTGCATTACAATTCTCAGTGATTTATGCGGATTATTCTGGAATCAGTTATCCATTTCCTGTGCCCCACACTTTCTCATTTTAAGTTTCAAAAGTATTTGAGTATTTGAATAGGTATTAAAAATAAAAATTGAAAAATATTTAGGAAAATCTGTATGGGTCTAGTTTTCTCTATTGGCTTATCAACATTTTTGGGGACAGGAAAAATTGTTTAGTCCGCTTTTAACAGCGCGATATACGAAAAAGATTTTAATTTTGGTGCTTAAATGACTACAGGTATTATTCCAGTGACATCGCATTTCTAATATTCCTATCAAAATTATGATATTCGTATTTCATTTGACGTCCCATTTAGACGTCTCCATTAATGGAATAAATATTTGCGCATTTTATCAGCCAGCTTAAACTAAAAATGAAACGTAACATAAATGGCTTTCAGCGATGCAGGAAAAAGATTACAAAACATATTCCAGCCCTCAAAGTTAATCATTGCACTGAACATTTATCTCCACCTCTTATTTCCCTAAAGAACCCAATCGCAGCGTTAGTTATAGGAACAGCGTATATGATTAATAAAGCTTTACACCTTGATTTTTGTGCAAAACGCCTATGAAGTCCTCTTGTTAATGAATAAATTCGATTTAATTAGTTAAGTGAGACACGAAAAGTGCAGAAGTTGTAAAACACACAGTCGGTAACAAATATTTTTATTTCACATTATCGCCTATCATTTCAAAGATATTCCTTGGGTCATTTAAATTTTGTAATATCAATAAATTTCTGAGAAGGTAAGTTCTTTTTAAATCAATTTTCACTTGTCCGTGCAAGGAGAATGGACTTCCGAGGCCCTTAAATGGAGACTAGCTCTTGAAATATTATAACCGCCAGAACCTCCTGTATATCTTAATACTTATTTACCCCAAAGAAAGTTACAAATTTTAATAAATACTTTGTCAGTGAGGCTGTCAACTGGTAGGATATTACCACCTCATTTGTGGCGGAAATTCGAATCCTTGTTGGTACTTTAATATGCTGGTAAATCTACCGACATGGTGCTGTCTGTTTTAAATGCATTTTAAATACATCAGGTTAGGCTGTTTCAGCGCGCGATCAGTGAATCAGTAGGAACCTGTAGTCGTATGAGCCACTCTGAATTAAAAGAACCATTATTTTCGTATGATTAAAGTGAAGAGATCGAATAATTAGCATTTTTTGGAACAGTGGGTACAATAATGAGGAAGTTATGTTTTCTGAGTGTACACATCAAATATCATTATTTTATCTTTAGATTAAGCCAGAAGAATGGAATTACAAAGCCTGCTTAGAATATCAATCGATCTAGGAGGTTACTCTATTGCCTTATTCTGCTTGCAACTTAAGGAAAATGAGCAATAAACATAATTTCTGCAAATATTTAAGAAAATAAAGTTACACTATTAAATAAATTTTATAGTTTTTTCTGCCTTTGGTTTGGAAATAGTGTACTTACATAATTTTGGTGTTATGAATGAACTGAGAAAATCAGCTGTTCTCCATGACATCATATGTTTTAAAATACACAGTAGAATAAAACTTGGTAATAGCAAAAGTTGACACAGATATGTCAAACAAAAATACACATTTAGAACGTCTGAAATCAATATGATTTTGTATGTGTAGATGGGCATGATGATAATAAAAGTCCAAATTACTTTCTAATATATTTTCAACTTTAATCGTTTTGGATTATGAAAAATGTGACAACGGATCTCTTCGTTTGTTTGCCGTTTTATTCCTCCCTTTAACGAGACCTCAGCGGTAGACACTCATCATCGAAGGGTTACAATGCCTTGGTAACAGGTTTTCATAGTAAGAATCTCATGGTGAAAGCGTTAACTTGGAAATCTTTTATTTTAAGTGAATGTAGGCCTCACTTTCCTAATCCAGAGCGTTAAAAAACCTTGAAAAGGCCAAAATTGATATGAATTGGATGCAAAATGACTTTATTCGGCAGAATCTCTGGGGTATTGTGCAGAATTTGCGTTTCCAGGAACATGTCAACATATGAACATCAAAACAGAAAAACTGCAAAAACAGATATAATGAATATGAAAACTAAAATGAAAAATTAAGTACTCAAAAAAGGCATGTGTTCTTTCATTTTCAAGGGTGTATTATGATTGTACACACCAAAATACACAGTAGTTTATGCTTATTACATCCCAGGTGCAAAATAGCTGTTGACTAATGTTATAATAGTGAGTACTCCCACGCGTGCGCGAATATTTTTTAAGAATGCTTTTCTAAACGCAAGGGACCTCAAAATATGCATTCCCACTGAAGCAACAATGCAAAAAAATTATTCGATTTCATTTGACATCCTTGGAAATATAATATGTGTATAATTAATAAATAAATAAATAAACTGGTAATGATGTGTTTACATGCGCACGTCTTGCTGGATGCATTTTGCAAGTCGCAGTTTTATAGAATCTGTCAAAACTAAGCAAAATATTCACCTAGGTAGATCACACTCTAACAAAAACATTAATGTGGTTTAAGGTTATAAAATTATCTAAAGAGCATACGGAAATGTAAATTTAGTAACTTAATCAGTTACGGCCGTTAAAAAAAATCGTGGGTGAAGTACTCATAACACGAATGCTCCCAGATTCAACCATCACTTAAATTCCACTGTACTCCCATATTCCTCTTTGAGCCTACAGGAAAAATAGCAATAATGGAGCGTTTATGTCGATGAACCTGAAGTTCATTGTGCAATAAGCATATAGGAGTAGTTAAAAGGAACACAGGATTATACGACTACAAGAAAACGCAGTTTTGGTATAAGCTGTTTAAACACGTCCATGTGCACAAAACGAGGACAATTTTCTGGTAACAGTTTTTTTTTCTGTTCACGAAACCTCCAAACACATATTTCCAGATAGATCCTGCTATCAATTTTTAAGAGAATACAACACTTTCTCCAGTTGTACTATGTACGTGGTAGAGAAAGAGAAAAAGACAGCTTTTCACACCTTTGTTGTCATATTTTAACGTCAAAGTGTAAGCAAAACTGGCTGTCCAGAGATATCTTGTTTTCTCTATGCCTTATCGTAGCTCATTGAGTAAGCCACGAAAACATTTTCGGATAAACAACTGAATATCAGAAAGCTTTATCCTTATATTTTTATTCAGATCAAGCCTGTGCAACTTCAAAGTTTAGATATAAATTTGTTACTTTATTGGATAGAGAAAACGCTGATTCTCAAGAAGGGACCATAAAAGATACATACAACGTAACTGCAATTTTAGACTTTACATTCAAGCATTTCAATATAGAATTAGACCTGCAAATGGATAAAAATATTTTGCTGTAGACGAGGCCAATTAGATATTTATATGTGGTAAACTTACTGGAGATGGTGAGGAAGGTGTTGGAGACGCGATGCTTTCAAATGTGCTTTTACTTCAGATGGAGCTGTTCAATACCTAAACTGGCTTTGAGATCTCAACCCGTAAACCGATGTATCCTCCAAGCCGCCAATAACTTCTTTGGGTGTAGGTAATTCGTGAAAAAGAAATGAAAATGTGAACATCCTAGCAATGTTTTTTAATTTACATACCGCAATTTCAAAATGTTGAAAAACAAAGTTAATTTTTATTAAGTCTTAATGTATCACCAAGGTTTATAATCCGGCATGGAATAAAATGTATTTTTTTAACAGTTCTAATCCATTTACCTGTCAGTGTGTATGTGTTACAAGATTCGGGTGGGGGACTTACTTCCCCGAAATATATTATAAAAAGCTTTTATTAACGCGCTTGTATCTCTGCCAGTTTTTTTTTTCTTTTGTGTATGTACAACTTTTTGTGATTTTAAGCTTAACGCCCTGACGAAATGCAGATATAAAACTTGAAGTAAAGCTTAGAATTAAATCCTACATTCAGCCAGTCGTTAAAAAGTTGAAAGTGAACGAAATGAAACTTGGGATACACCTTTTTCTATCCCAGCATTCTGTCAATGCTCCGGGGGAAAATCCCCGAGAAACTCAGGAATCAATACGGCGTTCCAAAGTTATCGAACGCACGATCACCCGAATTTGGGTTACGAGCATTATTCGCAGAAACATGGCATTTGGTATATTCCTGTCAAAGTTATGATATTCACCTTTCATTTGACGTCCGATTTTGAAGTCTCACTTAACGCGATAAATATGCGCGCATGTGAATGTGCAGCTTAACTAAAAATGAAACCTAACGAATAGCTTTTGGCGATGCTGAATAAAGGTATCAAAGATATCCCTCCTCTTGGAATTACTGATTGCATTGAACATTTGTCTATGTTTCTTATTTCCTTAAGAAAACTACTCACAACGTTAGTTATCAGATTGTGTGTATGATTAATAAAGCTTAACGCTTTGAATTTAGAGCGAAACGCTTGTGAAGTCCTCTTGGTAATGGATAATTTCCGTTTAGCTTTGTAAGTATGGTACAAAAATGCAGAAATTTATAAAACGCACAGTTTATGTCAAATCCTTTTTGTTCACCTTGTAGTATATCATTTCAAAAATATTCCTTGGTTCATTAGACGTTTCTAATATCAATAAGTTTCTCAGAAAGGAAGTTCTTATTAAATCTTGTTATCTCTTATGCATTTAGGGAGAATGGACCTTCAAAGCAATTATATAGCGACTAGATCTTGAAATATTTAACATCGCTTGAACCTCCTGTATTCCGTAATCCCAAATTACCCACAGGAAGGTAAGCAATTAGAATAAACACTTTCTTAGCGTGGCTGTCAACTGCTAAGATTTTACCATCACCGTTGTGCTGGATTTTCGTTTCTGTGTTGGTACTTTAATAGGCTAGTAAATTTGCTGACATGATGCTGTCGATTTCAAATGCACTTAAAATCCTTCAGGTTGGGCTAATTGCACCACGCGACCATGGAATCAATAGGAGCCTTTAGACATCTGAGCCAGTCTGATTTCAGAGAAGGATTCTTTTCCTATGATTAAAATGAGTAGATCGTAGAATTAGCATTTTTAGTAATAGTAGGCACAATATGAAGTAATTTTTTGCCAGTACACACATCAGATATATTTATTTTATCTCTAGTTTATTCAAGAAGAATGGAAGGCTGCTAAAAATACATGACTGAGTCCATTAGCCTACTCTATTTCCTTATTAGGCCTGCAACTATAAGACAACCAGCAAGAAAACGAATTTCTGAATTCTTTATCTCTATTAACATGAAGCACACGGGTAGAGAAGTCATGAGTACAACAATTACTATCCTACAAAAATTGATTTATATTCTGTAATAGTAAGTAGAGGGCAAGTATTGTGTCTCACCCAAAAATTCCAAAATAAGGAATTCCCCGAAAATATACGTTTTCTAGCCTCATGACTTCAAACAAAGCTCTTTTAGAGAATGGTGTGTGATAGGGGGTGGGGGTGGGCGTTGGTGTTGTGGGTTTGGGTGTTGGGGTGTTGGTGTGTACGTGTGCGTGTGTGTGTCTGTGTTGTGTGGGTGTGTTGTGGGTTTGGGTGTGTCGTTTTGGGTGCGGTAGGTGTGTAGTAAAGTGTTGGATCATACCATTTGACCTTGAAGTTCATACCATTTGACCTTGAATGACCTTTGAGGTCATGCAATTTGACCTTGAAAATTTTGACCTTGAAGGTCATGCAATTTGACCTTGAAGGTCATACAATTTGACCTTGAAGGTCATGGTACACCCTCTGGACTGGGACGCACCCCGACGCACTCCCGCGCACCCTCTTGAATTTCTGCATCCCCCAGGCGCAACCTGGACCTTCTGCATCCTTCGACGCACTCCCTCTTGACTCTCTACATTTGCCACGCACCCCCGGGGCACCCCGGTGCACCCTCTTGAATTTCTGCATCCCCCAGGCACTTTTGCGCACCACCTCGCGCATTCTTTGACGTACTGCCGCGCACGCTCTGCATGTGCCACCCACCCCAGGCGCAACCACGTGTACCCCCTTGACGCATTGCTGGACGCACCCTGTTGACCACCAGCATTCCCCGACGCACCGCACTTCCCTTCCCCCGAGCACCCTCCGGACCCTCCGTTGACGAACTGATCTACGCGTGCGCGCACGCGTTCGCGTTCGCGTACACGGCGTGGCGCCCCGGGAGATTGATCTTGGGTCTGCACCCCACCCATCACCGTTTGACCTTGAAGGTCATGGTGCACCCTCTGGACTGGGACGCACCCCCGACGCACTTCCCCCGTGCACCCTCTTGAATTTCTGCATCCCCCACGCGCAACTTGGACCTTTTGCTTCCTTCGACGCACTCCCTCTTGACTCTCTACATTTGCCACCCACCCCCGGGGCACCCCGGTGCACCCTCTTGAATTTCTGCATCCCCCAGGCACTTTTGCGCACCACCTCGCGCATTCTTTGACGTACTCCCGCGCACGCTCTTGACTCTCTGCATTCCTCGACGCACCCTCTTGAATTTCTGCATTCCCTGTGCACCCTCTGGACAGGGACGCACCCCTGCGCAACCCGACGCACTCTCAGGTACCCCCGTGCACCCTTTTGCATTTCTGCATCCCCCACGTGCAACCTGGACCTTCTGCATCCTTCGACGCACTACCGCGCACCCTCTTGACTCTCTACATCTACCACCAACCCCCGGGGCACCCCAGCGCACCCCGGTGCACCCTCTTGAATATCTGCATCCCCCAGGCACTTTTGCGCACCACCTCGCGCATTCTTTGACGTACTCCCGCGCACCCGATGCACGTTCTTGACTCTTTGCATGCGACGCACTCCCGTGCACCCTCTTGAATTTCTACATCCCCCCAGGCGCAACCTGGACCTTCTGCATCCTTCGACGCACTCTCTACATTTGCCACCCACCCCCGGGGCAACCCAGAGCACCCTCTTGAATTTCTGCATTCTCCAGGCACTTTTGCGCACCACCTCGCGCATTCTTTGACGTACTCCCGCGCACGCTCTTGACTCTGTGCATGTGCCACCTACCCCCGGCGCACAACAGCGGACCCTCTTGACTTGCTGCATTCGTTGACGCACCCTCTTGACCACCAGCATTCCCCGACGCACTTCCCTTCCCCGAGCACCCTCCGGACCCTCTGTTGACGAACTGATTTACGCGTGCGTGCACGCGTTCGCGTACACGGCGCGGCGCCCCGGGAGATTGACCTTGGGTCTGCAGGTCATTTGATCTTGAAGGTTATGGTGATCTTATTTTATTTTTATTAAGAATACATTGGAATAAAGGTTACGTGACTTTAGGAGAGGGAATGGAGACTGGCAAGTGTCTAGTTGGGCGGCCAAGGATCAACAGGAAGAAATTCGGGTGAGGACATGATTGAAACTGAGGCAGGAAGAGACTTGTAAGGTTTTGATTGGTTAAAATAAGAATGTTTTTGATTGGCCCATGCAGAGCCGGATTTCGACCAATGGGGAAAAGGGGTTATCTTTTTTTTTATTTTTATTAAGAACTGGAACGTCCGGTATTGTAGAAGAAAGCAAATTGCTTGTGTGTGCATTCTATTCTTTTTAAAAAGAGTCAGACTTCCGGGTTACAGAAAAAATGCAACATTGCACAAATGTCCTGCTGCAGGTACGTGGATATCTGAGCGTGCAGTATACTGTTTTCGCACTTTGTACTGTTTGAACGGCTACAGCCCGACTTTTGTATTCATTTTCCCTTTAAGAGAACTATTGGAAGCACGCGTGCAAGAAACAGCTGATTAACAATAGAAGTTCATCAGAATGAATATTTTTGAAACAATATGTGTTGCGCACCTTTAATGCGCGCTGACTTCCTCCCCACCTCTTTTTGTACCGGAAGTTACGCAACCAAAACACCCACGTCTATTTTCCTGTTACCGTGAGAACTGCTTTTTAGGCAGTTTTTTCAGTAATTTTCTCAGAAAACACGATGCTTCGCATTTCACTGCCGGAAGTGACGTGTAAAGTTTAGATTGGTTAAAATAAGAATGTCTTTGATTGGTCGAGAGGGGTTAAGGCAGATTTGTGAGAAAGCAAATTGCTTGTGTGTGCATTCCATCCTTTTAAAAAGAGTATTTAGCGGAAATATATAATAACATTTAGCTGCATTAACATGAATTAGACCAATAATAAGTTTAAAGTACGTGGTGCGTAATTGATGAGAGTGTGAAAAGTAGACATTTCCCTATATTGTATTTGAATACATTCCAGCAATGTTTGTTGTCTTGGCTTTTACCTTGCACGTCCGCTGCTCTAGAGAAAACTAAACTGCTTGTGTGTGTGCCATTTAAAGGAGTAACACTTACGGGTTACAGAAAAAATGCAAGCTTGCAAAAGTGTGACCTGTTGCAGGTGCGTGGATATCTGAGCGTGCAGTTGAACTTTGGTCTGTTTTGAACGGCTATAGCCGAATTCATTTTGCCTTTAAGAGAACGATTGGAAATTTCAGACAAATAACAAGGAATATCTGGGAAGGGTTAACTGGAGGGAAAAGTTATATAAATTACTGTCACATGAATTTCTCAACTCAGTGTTCTAATGAACTAATTGACATTAATTTCGCATATAGTTTCAAAAATTGCTAATGTTTCAAAAAATAAAAAATTTTGAACTTTCAAAAATTGTTAATTTTTCAAAAAAAAAATCGGACAAAACGCGCCACGTGCGCGCAGATGCACGCGTGCAAGAAACAGCTGATTAACAGTAGAACTTCAACAGAATGAACATTTTGAAACAATAATTTCGCCGAAACAACCAGCCCGTCCTTTGTAATGATTTTTCCTTTAAGAGAAGTATTGGAAAATTGAGGTAAATAACAAGGAGTATCTCGGAAGGGTTAACTGGAGGGAAAAGCTATATAAATTACTCTTACATGAATTTTTCAGCTGAATGTTCTAATGCAAAAATTTACATGAATTTATCACGACCTTAAGTCATTTTAATTTACCCTAACATGAACATCTAACCTACGGGTTCTAAGTTAAACTATCACATGAATACCTCTTCTTGAGATTCTAATTTTACACTTACAAGCAAAATGGAAGGAGTTCTGCATAGGTAAACTGAATAAATGAAATACAGAAAAAGCATTTTTGTTTAAATATATATTGCAATTATTAGGCAATATGAACATAACAATAAAACAATAAAATTACAAGGAAAAAATTACATGTCTTATATGCACAAAGAAGAAAAGTTTAAAAGAGCCTTCATGATGGACACTAAAGAAAAAATTCACCGTTATATTTTACTGTGTATAACGAGTTATATTGCAAAACAGCCACATGAAATGACACAAAGTAGAATGTGCTAAGGGATGAAACCACTACACTGATGACATGTGGATGTATTCCTGAATAAATGTTTATAGACAATTGGTATTTCTGCTTATAAAGAAAATACGCCTAGATTAACACTAGGCAATTAGGCATGTAGTTACTACGCTTTAAAAAGAGAAGAATGCCAACAGGGCTGTTGAGCAGTTCTAGAAATACTAAAATACGCATGTGAAATATTCCCTTAAGAATTACAAAGTTAAGTTTAATATTTATATGTTTAGGAAAAAATAAATACCGCTACTACATAATAAATACGACATTCTGCTCTATAGAAAATATTTAAAAACGCTTTTAAAAAAACAGCTGTTGAACAGTCCTAGGAACACTGCAAAAGCAAAATGCAACAAAAATTTATGCAAAAGAACACTGTTATTATAGAGTGGACACTGTAGAGCACACAAAAAACGTCACTTGAATTTTCTTACGCGCCACTCCGGTGATAACGGCTGGTACGGAGCCATGTGTCGGGCTCTTTGCTGGCGAACAATACGCCTTTTGGCGCTTTGAGAAACGGGCACCAGATGAGGAATGGCAAGGTCTGTTATTTGATCACCTAGGACATCCTGGTCCTGTAGAAATGCTGAGTTGTCGACACTGTTTGCGTTATTAGTGCACAGGCTGTTCTCCTCCCGATGAAAGGCCTCTTGAAATTGATTTAAGAGATTCCTTCGGACCTTGGGCACGGCGAACTGTGATGGTTGGCAGGAGAGCAGTGGCAGCAAATTATGCACTGGAGGAGACACAGGGCTGTAATGAGGAGCTATATGCACGTTGGGAGGTGAATGTTGAGGTGAAATAGGAGTGAAAACAAAGTGACGAGGAGACGGTGAAAGAGGTTGAATGTCATTTTGGGAATTTGGAGTTGATGTTTCAATGTTAGAGAACGACAGGGAAGAAGGTGGAGATGGAGATGAAGAAACGATTATTGTGGATGGAAGTTCTGATGAGAAGTTTGCTGCTGTGTGTGCGCTTAGCTCCCGGGAGGAATCATCAAGACTTGAATTTCCTGGAGGGGCCGAAACGGAAAATTCGGCTACGTGGCTGGGCTGAAGCAGTGTTTTCAGGGGCAAAAACGAAGAAGACTGGTCCAGGTGTACACTTGATTGTTCATGCAACTCGCTGGCAAAGCTGGTGACGGCGTAAATGTTGTCATCAGGATGGCTGTATTGTGTTAATGTTGCGGAGATTTCTGTAGATATTTGCTCTTGACGAGTTAGTAATTCTCTATATACACGTCCAGAAGGCGAAATATAAAGAACTTCGCGGGTGACGGTCACTTGAGTAACTTTCATGATGGTGGCAAACCAACAGCAATACTGAGAATGAAGCTAGCAATGTAAAGTTCCGTGTTTAAAAGGACAAGTAGTTTGAAATATAACTGAAACTGCAGTTTTTTGTGTGCCATCAAGATGTATAAACGGTTGAGAACTATTTTGATTACATGGGCTGTAACACGCACAAATTTTTGTTTGTGCAGCGCGTTTTTCTCGAAAGAACAGAATTGCATCTTCTTAGGGGACAAAATGTCATATACTTGATTTATAAGGAAGCGTTTCGGTTGCGGAGAAAATATACACGTGTAGCAGTTTTTCTGCTGACCGCTTACGATGTATTGTTATGCTTTAACCTAAATCGTGCCGAAGCAGAAAGTCGCCGTTTGTTTTGAAATATGATTGAAATTGCGGTTTTAGTGTCATCAAGGTGTTTAAACGGATGTGAGCAATTTTGATTACATGCGCTGTTAAAGGCACAACTTTTGTGTGTGCAGCGCGTTTTTCTGAAAAGAGCAGAATCGCATCTTCTTAGGGGATTAAATCTCACATACTTTATTCACAAGGAAGCGTTTCGGTTGAGGAGAAAATAAACACGTGTAGCGGTTTTTCTGCTGACCGCTTACGATGCATTTTTATGCTTGTACTGAATTGTGTCGGTAGCGTTCGGTTTGAAATATAACTGAAATTGCAGTTTTCGTGTCATTAAGGTGTTTTAAACGGCAGTGAACAATTATGATTACATGGACCTTATATACACATCATCATCATCATCATCATCATCATCCTTATCATCATTAATCAAGATGATGATCATCATCATCATTCCGGCATTCCCTCTGAAAACATGTAGAAATATGTTAGACGCAAGTAAAAACTTAAATTTTATTCATAAGCGCATCTTACAAAGGAAAAGCGTTGGAATAAATAGGTTTGAAATATGATTCCGCGACTCACTCGATACAGCGTGCGTTTCACCAATAAGATACGGTAATACATTTTAGAAATAGGTTATATAAAACCTGACGTAGTTTCTTGCTTTTGAAGTATTAAGGGCTTCTTGGGGGTGTACTTAGACCCTTTTTGCTGTATTTGGAGGCTTCTTGGAGTGTATTTGGGATAGGTTTGGTGGGGCTTCTTGGGGGTGTACTTAGGCCCTTTTTGCTGTATTTGGAGGCTTCTTGGAGTGTATTTGGGATAGGTTTAGGCAAAGAACAATGAAAAAATGTATTCTGGATACTCGGAAACCGATATAGTGGTGCGCTCGATACCTGACGGTGTAGATCCAAGGAACTGTTTTAATGGCATGTTTCGGCAATTTTTACAATTTTTAACGAGAACCTGCTACAAAAATCGCCAGGGTGGTTGGGAATATCCATAACGGATGGGCAACATCACGATAGACCATTTAACATGAGCGTTCGAAAATTTGACCTGGTAGACCCGGATGTCATTTTGCGCTCTATTAAGCGAGTTATGCAAAATAACAAGGACTTTTTAATGAAGGGACCTCTTAAAGTAAACTGTGTGTGGACGAAGGAAGTCCGGGGTTCGTGCTTTAAAATGTGTGATGAATGCAAAACGAATAAAGGAATAATAGAAATACGAAACGCAGACAGAATGTGTATGGCTAGAGCAACAGCCGTTTGCAAAGCTAAGATAGACCACGATAAAGCTTACCTCAGTATTCAGAGGAGCGAGTATATGCAACTGGATATAGCAAAAGCTTTATGCCGGTCTATAGGGAATGGAGATGAAATATGTTCCTTGGACGATGTGTAAGCTTTCGAAGGCATCTTAACCGGGTATTGCATTACAGTGTTCGGAGATCATACCGAAAAAAATGTTTTGAACAAACCAAGTACGCTTACCGATAAATGTATTGCATCATCATCATCATCATCCTTATCATCATCATCATTCCGGCATTCCCTCCGAAAACATGTAGGAATATGTCCCCCGATGCGACGCGCCGCGCGCGCGCAGAAACACGCGTGCTAGAAACAGCCGATTATCAATAAAACTTCAACAGAACGAACATTTTGAAACAATATGTGTTGTGCTCCTGAAACCTTGGTTCTTTAGGCGCCGTCTTGTCATGTGTTGCTTACCGCACGCGTTGGTTGTTTCAGCGAAATTATTGTTTCAAAATGATCATTCTGTGAAGTCCTATTGTTAATCAGCTGTTTCTTGCACGCGTGCTTCTGCCCGCACGCGGTGCGTCGCATCGGGAGATTCAGCTTGGGTACACCCCGAGTAGGGCCTAATTGCATTCCAAAAATCCTCCATATACACCACAAAAAGGTCTCTAAATACACAAAAAAAACTCTAAATACACCAAAAAAGCATAAATGCACTCCCTCAAGCTATTAAGTTAAAAAAACAGTAAACACGTTCCAAATGCCCCTAAATACAACAAAACTATCCCAAATACACTCCAAGAAGCCTCCAAATACAGCTAAAAGGGCCTAAGTACACTCCCAAGAAGCCCCTCCTAACCTACCCCAAATACACTCCAAGAAGCCTCCAAATACAGCAAAAAGGGTCTAAGTACACCCCAAAAAGCTCTTAATACTTCAAAAAGCAAGAAACTATGTCAGGTTTTATATAACCTATTTCTGAAATGTATTACCGTATCTCATTGGTGAAACGCACGCTGTATCGAGTGAGTCGGGGATTCATATTTCAAACCTATTTATTCCAACGCTTTTCCTTTGTAAGATGCGGTTATGTATCAAATTTAAGTTTTTACTTGCGTCTAACATATTCCTACATGTTTTCGGAGGGAATGCCGGAATGATGATGATGATGATAAGGATGATGATGATGATGATGATGCAATACATTTATCGGTAAGCGTACTTGGTTTGTTCAAAACATTTTTTTCGGTATGATCTCCGAACACTGTAATGCAATACCCGGGTAAGATGCCTTCGAAAGCTTACACATCGTCCAAGGAACATATTTCATCTCCATTCCCTATAGACCGGCATAAAGCTTTTGCTATATCCAGTTGCATATACTCGCTCCTCTGAATACTGAGGTAAGCTTTATCGTGGTCTATCTTAGCTTTGCAAACGGCTGTTGCTCTAGCCATACACATTCTGTCTGCGTTTCGTATTTCTATTATTCCTTTATTCGTTTTGCATTCATCACACATTTTAAAGCACGAACCCCGGACTTCCTTCGTACACACACAGTTTACTTTAAGAGGTCCCTTCATTAAAAAGTCCTTGTTATTTTGCATAACTCGCTTAATAGAGCGCAAAATGACATCCGGGTCTACCAGGTCAAATTTTCGAACGCTCATGTTAAATGGTCTATCGTGATGTTGCCCATCCGTTATGGATATTCCCAACCACCCTGGCGATTTTTGTAGCAGGTTCTCGTTAAAAATTGTAAAAATTGTCGAAACATGCCATTAAAACAGTTCCTTGGATCTACACCGTCAGGTATCGAGCGCACCACTATATCGGTTTCCGAGTATCCAGAATACATTTTTTCATTGTTCTTTGCCTAAACCTATCCCAAATACACTCCAAGAAGCCTCCAAATACAGCAAAAAGGGCCTAAGTACACCCCCAAGAAGCCCCACCAAACCTATCCCAAATACACTCCAAGAAGCCTCCAAATACAGCAAAAAGGGTCTAAGTACACCCCCAAGAAGCCCTTAATACTTCAAAAGCAAGAAACTACGTCAGGTTTTATATAACCTATTTCTTAAATGTATTACCGTATCTTATTGGTGAAACGCACGCTGTATCGAGTGAGTCGCGGAATCATATTTCAAACCTATTTATTCCAACGCTTTTCCTTTGTAAGATGCGGTTATGAATAAAATTTAAGTTTTTACTTGCGTCTAACATATTTCTACATGTTTTCAGAGGGAATGCCGGAATGATGATGATGATGATCATCATGATTAATGATGATAAGGATGATGATGATGATGATGATGATGTGTATATAAGGTCCATGTAATCATAATTGTTCACTGCCGTTTAAAACACCTTAATGACACGAAAACTGCAATTTCAGTTATATTTCAAACCGAACGCTACCGACACAATTCAGTACAAGCATAAAAATGCATCGTAAGCGGTCAGCAGAAAAACCGCTACACGTGTTTATTTTCTCCTCAACCGAAACGCTTCCTTGTGAATAAAGTATGTGAGATTTAATCCCCTAAGAAGATGCGATTCTGCTCTTTTCAGAAAAACGCGCTGCACACACAAAAGTTGTGCCTTTAACAGCGCATGTAATCAAAATTGCTCACATCCGTTTAAACACCTTGATGACACTAAAACCGCAATTTCAATCATATTTCAAAACAAACGGCGACTTTCTGCTTCGGCACGATTTAGGTTAAAGCATAACAATACATCGTAAGCGGTCAGCAGAAAAACTGCTACACGTGTATATTTTCTCCGCAACCGAAACGCTTCCTTATAAATCAAGTATATGACATTTTGTCCCCTAAGAAGATGCAATTCTGTTCTTTCGAGAAAAACGCGCTGCACAAACAAAAATTTGTGCGTGTTACAGCCCATGTAATCAAAATAGTTCTCAACCGTTTATACATCTTGATGGCACACAAAAAACTGCAGTTTCAGTTATATTTCAAACTACTTGTCCTTTTAAACACGGAACTTTACATTGCTAGCTTCATTCTCAGTATTGCTGTTGGTTTGCCACCATCATGAAAGTTACTCAAGTGACCGTCACCCGCGAAGTTCTTTATATTTCGCCTTCTGGACGTGTATATAGAGAATTACTAACTCGTCAAGAGCAAATATCTACAGAAATCTCCGCAACATTAACACAATACAGCCATCCTGATGACAACATTTACGCCGTCACCAGCTTTGCCAGCGAGTTGCATGAACAATCAAGTGTACACCTGGACCAGTCTTCTTCGTTTTTGCCCCTGAAAACACTGCTTCAGCCCAGCCACGTAGCCGAATTTTCCGTTTCGGCCCCTCCAGGAAATTCAAGTCTTGATGATTCCTCCCGGGAGCTAAGCGCACACACAGCAGCAAACTTCTCATCAGAACTTCCATCCACAATAATCGTTTCTTCATCTCCATCTCCACCTTCTTCCCTGTCGTTCTCTAACATTGAAACATCAACTCCAAATTCCCAAAATGACATTCAACCTCTTTCACCGTCTCCTCGTCACTTTGTTTTCACTCCTATTTCACCTCAACATTCACCTCCCAACGTGCATATAGCTCCTCATTACAGCCCTGTGTCTCCTCCAGTGCATAATTTGCTGCCACTGCTCTCCTGCCAACCATCACAGTTCGCCGTGCCCAAGGTCCGAAGGAATCTCTTAAATCAATTTCAAGAGGCCTTTCATCGGGAGGAGAACAGCCTGTGCACTAATAACGCAAACAGTGTCGACAACTCAGCATTTCTACAGGACCAGGATGTCCTAGGTGATCAAATAACAGACCTTGCCATTCCTCATCTGGTGCCCGTTTCTCAAAGCGCCAAAAGGCGTATTGTTCGCCAGCAAAGAGCCCGACACATGGCTCCGTACCAGCCGTTATCACCGGAGTGGCGCGTAAGAAAATTCAAGTGACGTTTTTTGTGTGCTCTACAGTGTCCACTCTATAATAACAGTGTTCTTTTGCATAAATTTTTGTTGCATTTTGCTTTTGCAGTGTTCCTAGGACTGTTCAACAGCTGTTTTTTTAAAAGCGTTTTTAAATATTTTCTATAGAGCAGAATGTCGTATTTATTATGTAGTAGCGGTATTTATTTTTTCCTAAACATATAAATATTAAACTTAACTTTGTAATTCTTAAGGGAATATTTCACATGCGTATTTTAGTATTTCTAGAACTGCTCAACAGCCCTGTTGGCATTCTTCTCTTTTTAAAGCGTAGTAACTACATGCCTAATTGCCTAGTGTTAATCTAGGCGTATTTTCTTTATAAGCAGAAATACCAATTGTCTATAAACATTTATTCAGGAATACATCCACATGTCATCAGTGTAGTGGTTTCATCCCTTAGCACATTCTACTTTGTGTCATTTCATGTGGCTGTTTTGCAATATAACTCGTTATACACAGTAAAATATAACGGTGAATTTTTTCTTTAGTGTCCATCATGAAGGCTCTTTTAAACTTTTCTTCTTTGTGCATATAAGACATGTAATTTTTTCCTTGTAATTTTATTGTTTTATTGTTATGTTCATATTGCCTAATAATTGCAATATATATTTAAACAAAAATGCTTTTTCTGTATTTCATTTATTCAGTTTACCTATGCAGAACTCCTTCCATTTTGCTTGTAAGTGTAAAATTAGAATCTCAAGAAGAGGTATTCATGTGATAGTTTAACTTAGAACCCGTAGGTTAGATGTTCATGTTAGGGTAAATTAAAATGACTTAAGGTCGTGATATATTCATGTAAATTTTTGCATTAGAACATTCAGCTGAAAAATTCATGTAAGAGTAATTTATATAGCTTTTCCCTCCAGTTAACCCTTCCGAGATACTCCTTGTTATTTACCTCAATTTTCCAATACTTCTCTTAAAGGAAAAATCATTACAAAGGACGGGCTGGTTGTTTCGGCGAAATTATTGTTTCAAAATGTTCATTCTGTTGAAGTTCTACTGTTAATCAGCTGTTTCTTGCACGCGTGCATCTGCGCGCACGTGGCGCGTTTTGTCCGATTTTTTTTTGAAAAATTAACAATTTTTGAAAGTTCAAAATTTTTTATTTTTTGAAACATTAGCAATTTTTGAAACTATAGATTTTTTAAATTTGTTTGGGATTTTATGAAATTTTAGGCAGTTTTTAAAAGTTCAGGCATTTTTGCAAAAATTAGGCACTTTTTTAGAGGGTTTAAGTAATTTTTAAGGAAATTTTGGAATGCTCAAAAGTATTTCGAAATTTTAGAACTTTGTGAAGTATTTAGAATTGCGAAATTAATGTCAATTAGTTCATTAGAACACTGAGTTGAGAAATTCATGTGACAGTAATTTATATAACTTTTCCCTCCAGTTAACCCTTCCCAGATATTCCTTGTTATTTGTCTGAAATTTCCAATCGTTCTCTTAAAGGCAAAATGAATTCGGCTATAGCCGTTCAAAACAGACCAAAGTTCAACTGCACGCTCAGATATCCACGCACCTGCAACAGGTCACACTTTTGCAAGCTTGCATTTTTTCTGTAACCCGTAAGTGTTACTCCTTTAAATGGCACACACACAAGCAGTTTAGTTTTCTCTAGAGCAGCGGACGTGCAAGGTAAAGGCCAAGACAACAAACATTGCTGGAATGTATTCAAATACAATATAGGGAAATGTCTACTTTTCACACTCTCATCAATTACGCACCACGTACTTTAAACTTATTATTGGTCTAATTCATGTTAATGCAGCTAAATGTTATTATATATTTCCGCTAAATACTCTTTTTAAAAGGATGGAATGCACACACAAGCAATTTGCTTTCTCACAAATCTGCCGTAACCCCTCTCGACCAATCAAAGACATTCTTATTTTAACCAATCTAAACTTTACACGTCACTTCCGGCAGTGAAATGCGAAGCATCGTGTTTTCTGAGAAAATTACTGAAAAAACTGCCTAAAAAGCAGTTCTCACGGTAACAGGAAAATAGACGTGGGTGTTTTGGTTGCGTAACTTCCGGTATAAAAAGAGGTGGGGAGGAAGTCAGCGCGCATTAAAGGTGCGCAACACATATTGTTTCAAAAATATTCATTCTGATGAACTTCTATTGTTAATCAGCTGTTTCTTGCACGCGTGCTTCCAATAGTTCTCTTAAAGGGAAAATGAATACAAAAGTCGGGCTGTAGCCGTTCAAACAGTACAAAGTGCGAAAACAGTATACTGCACGCTCAGATATCCACGTACCTGCAGCAGGACATTTGTGCAATGTTGCATTTTTTCTGTAACCCGGAAGTCTGACTCTTTTTAAAAAGAATAGAATGCACACACAAGCAATTTGCTTTCTTCTACAATACCGGACGTTCCAGTTCTTAATAAAAATAAAAAAAAGATAACCCCTTTTCCCCATTGGTCGAAATCCGGCTCTGCATGGGCCTATCAAAAACATTCTTATTTTAACCAATCAAAACCTTACAAGTCTCTTCCTGCCTCAGTTTCAATCATGTCCTCACCTGAATTTCTTCCTGTTGATCCTTGGCCGCCCAACTAGACACTTGCCAGTCTCCATTCCCTCTCCTAAAGTCACGTAACCTTTATTCCAATGTATTCTTAATAAAAATAAAATAAGATCACCATAACCTTCAAGATCAAATGACCTGCAGACCCAAGGTCAATCTCCCGGGGCGCCGCGCCGTGTACGCGAACGCGTGCACGCACGCGTAAATCAGTTCGTCAACAGAGGGTCCGGAGGGTCTCGGGGAAGGGAAGTGCGTCGGGGAATGCTGGTGGTCAAGAGGGTGTGTCAACGAATGCAGCAAGTCAAGAGGGTCCGCTGTTGTGCGCCGGGGGTAGGTGGCACATGCACAGAGTCAAGAGCGTGCGCGGGAGTACGTCAAAGAATGCGCGAGGTGGTGCGCAAAAGTGCCTGGAGAATGCAGAAATTCAAGAGGGTACTCTGGGGTGCCCCGGGGGTGGGTGGCAAATGTAGAGAGTGCGTCGAAGGATGCAGAAGGTCGAGGTTGCGCCTGGGGGGATGTAGAAATTCAAGAGGGTGCACGGGGGTGCGTCGCATGCAAAGAGTCAAGAACGTGCATCGGGTGCGCGGGAGTACGTCAAAGAATGCGCGAGGTGGTGCGCAAAAGTGCCTGGGGGATGCAGATATTCAAGAGGGTGCACCGGGGTGCGCTGGGGTGCTCCGGGGGTTGGTGGTAGATGTAGAGAGTCAAGAGGGTGCGCGGTAGTGCGTCGAAGGATGCAGAATGTCCAGGTTGCGCGTGGGGGATGCAGAAATTCAAAAGGGTGCACGGGGGTACCTGAGAGTGCCTCGGGTTGCGCAGGGGTGCGTCCCTGTCCAGAGGGTGCACGGGGAATGCAGAAATTCAAGAGGGTGCGTCGAGGAATGCAGAGAGTCAAGAGCGTGCGCGGGAGTACGTCAAAGAATGCGCGAGGTGGTGCGCAAAAGTGCCTGGGGGATGCAGAAATTCAAGAGGGTGCACCGGGGTGCCCCGGGGGTGGGTGGCAAATGTAGACAGTCAAGAGGGAGTGCGTCGAAGGATGCAAAAGGTCCAAGTTGCGCGTGGGGGATGCAGAAATTCAAGAGGGTGCACGGGGGAAGTGCGTCGGGGGTGCGTCCCAGTCCAGAGGGTGCACCATGACCTTCAAGGTCAAACGGTGATGGGTGAGGTGCAGACCCAAGATCAATCTCCCGGGGCGCCACGCCGTGTACGCGAACGCGAACGCGTGCGCGCACGCGTAGATCAGTTCGTCAACGGAGGGTCCGGAGGGTGCTCGGGGGAAGGGAAGTGCGGTGCGTCGGGGAATGCTGGTGGTCAACAGGGTGCGTCCAGCAATGCGTCAAGGGGGTACACGTGGTTGCGCCTGGGGTGGGTGGCACATGCAGAGCGTGCGCGGCAGTACGTCAAAGAATGCGCGAGGTGGTGCGCAAAAGTGCCTGGGGGATGCAGAAATTCAAGAGGGTGCACCGGGGTGCCCCGGGGGTGCGTGGCAAATGTAGAGAGTCAAGAGGGAGTGCGTCGAAGGATGCAGAAGGTCCAGGTTGCGCCTGGGGGATGCAGAAATTCAAGAGGGTGCGCGGGAGTGCGTCGGGGTGCGTCCCAGTCCAGAGGGTGTACCATGACCTTCAAGGTCAAATTGTATGACCTTCAAGGTCAAATTGCATGACCTTCAAGGTCAAAATTTTCAAGGTCAAATTGCATGACCTCAAGGTCATTCAAGGTCAAATGGTATGAACTTCAAGGTCAAATGGTATGATCCAACACTTTACTACTTAGGTGGTGTGGGTGTGGTTGTGTCAAAGGCATACCTGAAGGTGGAAAGTATTTTAAGTGACCAACTTCGTATTCAAGATCAATATTTTCCTAGAAATTGTCAAGAAGGTTTACGGATATTCTTCCCGCACAACAATACACGGAACACTTTTCCAAATTTAGATTTTGTTAATAATGACTAATGATGTTGATTAATATGACATGTTAAATACATTTTCTTTACAATTAAACCCTCTTTAACTTTATGGAAATGTCCTCAAAGATGCCCATCTCTCATATTTTAATTGACGTTCACCAATATAAATCATATTGGACAACGAAGGAAATGCATTAAATAGTGATCAGATTAGCATAAAGTCCATAGAGTTTAGAATTTGGTGGCATTCATCTTTAAGATAAAGGAAAACCCCGGACAGAACATCATCCAGATAACACAACCTGACAGAGATTCACCCTGGGGAACTATTGAATCTGAGGCAGTCTCTCTGCCACCAGAGTGATACAAAGGCAAACTGCTCTTCATTTTGGATGAGCTTTGCATAACTGGTTTACCTTAACTGATAGAACGCACTACTAGCATTTACGTGGAAGAGTTTTAGAAAATTCTTGGTTTTTATTTAAAGTAGTTCTGAGTGTTTGGTTTACACCTTTAAATTGCCTTTGCGATAAATGAAATGTATGTCTTGAATTTTCTGAGAATGTCGTCAGTAGTCCTTTTCCTCCTGGAAGACTTGTGCATAAGTGTAAAACTTAAGAGGTAGACGAACAAATTTTTGTCGAGTTACATAAAGCCGTTGTTCAGATATATATTTATTATCCACCATAAGAGAAGATAAACCATTACACGATACCTTTTTACCGAAAAGTAGGCTTTTTACTCTTAGACATGGATAATCTGTGCATTGAGTCGAATTATCTCTACCAGAGTCAATATAGCAGTTCCAGCAGAAGACTGAAGTTAAACTTTCAGAGACAAAAACAATTATTTTTCAGGAACGCCTACTCTAATTTAGTGCCAAAGACATACTATAATCTCTTGGTTAATCGATTAACTTAGTCCGATGTTCAGTTTTTCATTAGTTATCTGGAAAACAACAAACCAAAGTACATCTACAATGTATATACTTTATTTTAAATGTTACGTAATATGATTATAATTCATAATTAAATTAGTTTTTATCTTAAGTGACAGAAAAAATAACATATAAAAATAGCGATATCTGAGGTGACATCTGAGGTTTAGCATGCACGGCGGTAACACCCCGGGCGTTAATTTTTTTCTTTAATTCGCCGTTAAATATCAACGTACCTCCCAGTTTCCAAAAATAACTGTTACATCGGTATTAATAAATGGACTGAAGATTCTAGAATTACACATGCATTTTCAACACTTTAATTCCCTCTCAGAATTGGAATATAAAAACATGTGTAGTCATTTGTTTTAATTTTAATGAATATCACAAGAAATGAAATGGTATATCACTTTGCCATTTTGAACTGGTTATTTTTTAGTTATGGAGAAAATTAATTTTGACTTGGACGTAACGCAGCCAAACCGTACCATCTATCGACTCTACTCGGATAAAATTGGGTTGCCTGTAACATCTGTTATGCCACCTGAGGAAAAAAACATTTCGTGCAAGAGATTTCAATTAAGTAGTTTGTACTGCATAAAGCTTAATCCCTTGACGACTTAAGCCAATGCATCACTATTATGCAGCAAAGCTGAGAATTCACTTTTGGTCCTCAATTTTTCAGTTATTTAGAATAGCTTCTTGAATAACTGCGGCAAAAATTCTAATTGATCTCAGAATAAGTTTTTCATAGGGTTGAAAACGAAATAATAAATATTCATAATTATAATAATTGAATTATATAATTAAACTCACTTCAATCGACTTTATTTAGAACATAAATTGGTACATATCATTATTTCATTATTGACAGCTAATTCGTCATACCTTTGCAATTAGTGCTGGTGCTGTTAGCCTGTGGACATGGTTGGTCACTACTGGTTCAAGCGTTTTATTAAAATAGTTCCATTAAACACAATATTTTTAAATTTAAATTAAATATAGACTTTTGGTACGAGATTCATTAGATTCTGAAGCATGCTAAGAGATGAAAATGATAGAAAATGAGCGCGCGCACTGACATTTTTCTAAGACTGCTTTTTGAATTCAGGGGTGCATAAAAGATGTACACAAAGTAACTACAAATTTAGACTGTACTTTCGAACACTTGAAGATGAAATTAGACCAGCAATTCTAAAAATATGTTTCGGTAGAGATGCTAATTAGAAATTTGCAAGCATAAGCACCGACACCTCGGAAGCAGACCTTATGAAAGATGACGTCTTGGTGTGGTATCAGACGCCATGCCTTCAAGGACTTGGTCTGTATCTAAGTTGGTTTTGTCATCTCAACCCGTAAATCGTTGTGTCCTCCATGCCGTCAAGAACTTCTTTGGGTGCAGGTAATCATCAGTGGAAACTAAGAAAGAGAAAATGGTCATGATAAGCAGTGTTTTAAATTTATGTACTGCAATTACAAATTTAATAGTTATAATGTGAACCTTTATTAAATATTAATGTGTAACCGAAGTTTATTATACAGCATAGAATAAAAGCACTTACAGGTGTTGGAAGCTGCAAGAAGGAGCATCAATATCGGCATTTGAAGTACTTGTCGGATTAAATAATTCTGATTCACTTGTCGTCTTCTGTGCAGAATGGCCACCGGCTCGCTGAAATGAAGATTCTGGTTCAAAATTATTATTTGGTTCATTGTTGGTAACATCACACGGATCGTATGTGGTATCATGAGTATTTGAATTACTTGCATTCATTGAAAACACTGATGATATTGCAGAAACAACACAGTTTTGGTTTATCTTCCCTTTCTTAGGTTTTGCAGCTGTCCTATGTTTTCTTTTGATCTGAGAGCTGTTAAAAACTTCATTGATCGCAAGTTCCACACTGTTATCTGATGAAAATCAGATTCAAAGTTAATAGCTTCATCTGTTAGTGTAGCAAGTTCTCCTTTTGAAATGTGTCCATTGCTGACTAACATTGGTGACTTGTTTTCTGCAGCATGAGTTGTTCAACATTAATACCTTCGCCTACTCCATTAACCACAGCTACATATTCATCAGCAATATCATCCGCAGATCCGCCAACACCAATTGATTCCTTTTCACCAAGGAACTGTCTTACAATAAATTCAACACGATTTTCACTATTACTATACTGTTGCAGTGATTCAAATATTACATTACTATCAACATTTCCTTCATTATGGTTTGCAGCTCACTGTTTCACATCTTCCACTTCATGGAGAAGAATACATAGGGCATCAGTCATGCTTCACGTCTTCTTTGAGCTCCATGATGATTTCCTCCAACCCAAAGGATTAATTCCTATTACCAAAATGTGGATTTCAAACCAGCCCAATTATTCTGCAATGAAATCATCAAAATCATTTGTTTTTACAGCATCAATACTGTTGACAAATGCAAATCGTTAGACCAGTAACTCTTTAGAACAGTTGGTAATGCATTCTGTAATGCATAGTACTTTCTTCGTTTTGTTGATTACTGAGAAAATATATGTGCCTCGTCGTAAACAAAATAAACTTTCTTTCTAAATTGTGGTTTTAATCCATCCC
>CM060948.1:115074958-115171946 GCA_030765055.1 Mantis religiosa | reverse complement strand
AAGAAGAAGAAGAAGAAGAAGAAGAAGAAGAAGAAGAAGAAGAAGAAGAAGAAGAAGAAGAAGAAGAAGAAGAAGAAGAAGAAGAAGAAGAAGAAGATGGGACATTTCCACTTCAGATGACTGCTCAGAAATCTCAAGTTGGGCGAATCTAAATTCAGATAATAGTGTGCCAAAAACTCCACAAAATCTCAGGGAAGCTCAATCCACTTACTGTTACATGGTGGGGCGCATGGTGGGAAGATTGGTCTGATTGGGAAAGGAACACCTGCGTCGAAATCTTGGTCAAGCTTTTTTGCATTATGAGGAATTATACAGAGTTTTATGTGATTATGAAGCCATTATAAACTCTCGTTTGGACCTATGATGAAAAATTTGTTTTGTGAAAGTTTGAAATTGTAATGCACATTGATATTAGTCCTGTATTTAGAGATGTCTTGAAATTCAGAACTCAGTGTTTTAAATTTCAAGCTAGGAGGATGTTGACAAATGCAAATCACCGGACTAGTAACTCTTTAGAACAGTTGGTAACACATTCTGTAATTTATAGCACTACTTCTGGTTCATTAATTAGTGAGAAAATATGTATGCTCCGTCGTAAACAAAATGAAAGGGTATTTCTTTAATGTTTAATCTTTAATATTTTTTTTTAAATTGAAAAAGATCGCTCAACTTCCCAAGAGTTCTATGGTGCATAACTATACACAGGGATCGTGCTGGGAATAATGTTTTCAGGGGTTCTACATTTCACGGTTAAATAAGCCAGAAAAAGTAACAAAAGTAGGTGATCCAGGTTTTTTTAGCACTGACTGCTAAAGTGGGAGCTGCACCATCCATTGCACCTGGTACAACACTGACCTCTTAAACTGCATCTTCCATTATTTCCACAGCTTCTTGGCGAAGCATACCTGAAGTTTCCAGTTTCTTGATACTCTCAGGAAGCCAGCTAAAGTGATTTGCGATGTATGAAACTGAACTGAGCACTTCAGAACTGTTGACTGCTGACAAAGTTCCGCTCACACAAACTGCAGGATCAAAATGAAAAGTTCCCAATCACTGGCTTTGCAGCTTCGATGTGGTTACTGTAGAGAATCACAGCTTCGATCCCTGTTGCCCACCTTGAGATCACTGGCTCTGGTGGCAGAGGCTTATCAGGTATCTATTCCTTTTAGCGTTGTACACCATAAGGGCATTTTAAGAAAACCTTCGTTGCTGGTATCAGTGTATTTACTTCTAGGAATTCATGCCTAACTGTCTCTGCCACTCGTTGCTATGCATAAGCCGTACATGTAATATGCACTAAGTTTGGATAAAATACACTGAAAAATTTCAGAGCTTTGTAAGAAGCTGCATCTGTGCACATCAGTAGGACCCTCTCTTATTTTATGCCATCTAGCCATAGTAACTTAATTCGATCATTAATGAATCCAGTAATCGTTGAGCTATTTTTTTTCTCCAAATGTTTACATTAAATTCAGTAGGGTTTTGATGCACATTCGAAGTCCATCTTTCCCTCAATGAGATTAGCGATGAGATGGCCTGAAGAATTCCTCATCTCATAAGCAGATGTCCATACAGTTGAGTCGCCTATGTCAAAACTGATGTTTTTCTTATACGTCACCGTAACAAAAATCCAAGTAATTCTTCCTGAAAGTAGACTTGTCGGGAACGTGGCTACTGCAGCATTTGTAAAAGAAATGTTTAAATGCAGGGTTCCAGGGTATGTCCACTGCAACCAACGCCATACACAGATCTTTGAAAAATTCACGTTTAGAATGTTTAGGCTATCGCTGCAGCTGCCTAATTAGTACTTGTTTCTTTAAAGAAACTCGTTAATTTTTAATATGCAGATAGCTTCGTAGATGCTGTTCAATTTTTCATTTCATCGTATACCCTATACGGTTATTGCAAGTTTGTCAGAGGATTGTTTTTCCATGAGTTATTGAAGCACTGTCCAGAGAAATCCACGTTATTAGCTAAGAAGACAACGAAGACGATACCGGTGCCATAGCTAAATTAAATGCTACTGAGTGCTATAAATTCAGAAATGCTTCACGTTTGAGAACAAGGGAGATAAAATATTTAAAACAAATAAATTTTGTCGGCATTGGACTTGTTCAATTTAGCTTTGAATGCAGCGGAATTGTGTAGAATTGAAAACAGTGCATGAGAAGCACAATAATTAAAACTGCAGTGGTTTCTTCTTTATTGCTATGTAATGGAAATTCATGGAATCAACGAAAATTTATAATAATTAATAAAGTATATTGAAATATATATATTTATGTACTATGGTATGAAATATGTGTTATAGCTCGAAATATGTAAAATATTTAATTTAAAATATTGGAATAAGGGTCCTTATAGTTTACTCCGTGGATAGTTTAGTGTTTTTATAGTTACACACACAGCAGCAGAATATGTAACTACATAAAATCCGGGCTCTAGTGATGACCATCGCTACACCAGGAAGTTTCTATCAGGGATTGAAGTACAGTTTCTGACTACATTGCTGCCTGACCATAAACTTATGTATATAACACTTAAAGACCTGCTATGTACGTCACTGTGGCTGAAGTTGCAGCCAAATTACAAGAATTATCATATCCAGTGTAGCGAGATGGACAATTGCGTTCAAATCGCAGCCAGCCACCGCAGCTAATCCCTCACTTTAGAGTACGTCTGCGTAAGGAAGCCAGTTCAGCCAATATCTTTAAGGAGATGCGGATGTTTAATGCCAACATCCGAGTTGAATCTTACCGTCCGCCAGTAAGACCACTGCAGTGCACAAATTGTCAACAGTTTTCACAAAATGCACCATGATGCAGACTTGAACCGTGTCTACCTACTGTGGTGAACAGGATCACATGCGATCATATTGCCAGCTTTTGGGTGTCCCTGGCACTAAACCAAAGTGTTTCAACTGTGGTGATGATCACCCTCACCGATATGCCAAGTGTCCTGTATGGCAAGAAGTAAGAGCTGAGATGCTGCTTAACAAAAATGGGCAGTGCTCCTAAGGTACCTGAACCTATGGGTTTACCCAAGGAAGACTTTAAGTGATCTTGATATCCTGGACTCCCTCCATCTAGGAAGCTAGAGCACAAGAGTTGTACTGGAGCCCTTAGTGACACTACAATCTTCTCAGAGAGTGCTGGAACTTCAATAAATACTACCACAACCAAAAATAATAAATCCCAACCCTGTACTCCCTGCGACTCTGCTGTTCAGTTATGCTACAGACCATCGCCGAGAGCACGCACTATAATGGCCAAAACCATCACCAACGCAATCATTTAGGACATCCAATCATCGTCTGGTCCTAAAGCTACTCCTTCTGAGACTAAGAATAATGCTCAACAGCCTCTGTTACTACACTCACCCAAAAATTCAAACTATTCAGCAATATACCGTCCTTTTATCCCTTATGATGACTTACTTACTCTAATGAGCAAGATTCCCCTTCATCTTCAGGCTGACTTTGCTGTGGTGGTGGCAGATGCCCTTGTAAAAAGACCAGCCTCTATCCCCTCTCCCACCATCTTTGTGCACACAGTCTTCATCTTCATGGAACAAGGGGCCCAAATGACCTTGTTGTCGACGGGCCCTTAAACACCACACACTCACTCACTCACTCTTCATGGAACAATATGTCAACCAGAAATAATGAGCTATCGCATTTATTCGATCTGAATTTTGCTCTTGGGGTGCTAATGTTTTAACGAGCAATCTGAGGGAAGTAACAAATTTCGTTGTTGCCAAAAGGTTCCAAATATAACTGATACATACTTGGCAACATTCAGCATCACTGTCTCCGTCTGCAAGCTCCTGAAGTCCTGGAACTGACTGGTGTCCATGTATGCAGAGATACAGAACATCTAAACCTTTATTCAGTGTACATACCACCTGCTAGAACCCTTGCTGATTCAGATTTAGATGTTATCTTTAATAAAACCTCAACCATTGCGATGGGTGTCTTCAATGCTAAAAGTACATTGTGGAATTCCACCACCTATAATCTAAGAGGTCGGATTTTGGAGTGGTACCTGGACAGAAAACTTCTAGTAGTGCTTGCTCCTTCATCTCCTACCATCACATATGGAGACAGGCGGCCAACTGCTTGGTTGGACATTGCCATCCTGCAAAATATCCGATGTCACCAATCACTATTCTCCCTTCCGGAGCTCTCCTCAGATCACCACTCCGTAATACTCCTCTTCAGTGCCAAAAAATTCCTAAATCACCACCGCATACCATAAGCCCCAGATGTACAAGCTGGTGACAATTTACGTAAATCATGGAGGAGCAACCTACACGTGTTCAGTCTTGTCTCATAACTGCGGCAGCTGATAATCTTGCTACTTGTTAAACCAATACAGTGAAAACTGCAATGAATGAAGCAACTTCGTCTCGTCGAATTCGGTATAGGTCATTGAAGCCACTGCCACAAAACCTGCGGTAAATAATTACCAAAATGTTTCGGGCAATGCTCATATATCAATATACGTGCAACCCACAAAACAAGAGGGAATGAAATCGTCTACAGCATCTTGTGAAGTTCGAGTTTTCTGAGTTCAGTAATGAAGAAAGGGAATGACATTTGTGCACACTTGTTACTGAAGACGTCCCAATTTGGAGAATGTCCAAAGATCTGCTTCGTATCTCTTCTTATGATCCACCGTTATCAGATGGGAGACGGGTTTCCCATCATCGATGGAGAAAGTAGAATTAATGGCTGAATATGTGGTCTCCACCTTTCAACCGGCTGAATCACCAGATTATTATTATTATTTTTCTTTTTTTCTTTTCAATTTACGTCCTCCAACGTTAAGTCATATCGGACGATGAATGAAAGGAGTGAAATGATGCTCAGTGAGTCCGGGTTCCATGGAGCTTAGAGTTACCTGACATTCGTCTATCAGGACAAGGGAAAACCCCGGAAAAAACCTTATCCCTGTAACTGAACCTTACCGAGATTCGAACTCGGGACCTCTTGAACGTGAGGCAGACATGCAGATTTGTTTCCTAAGTAACATAAAATTCCATATAAGAATAGCGAGATTTGATGTTTATCATGCTCGGCGCTAACGCCTCGGGCGTCAATTTTTTCTTTAACTCGCCATTAAACATTAACTTACCCCGTAAGTTCCATAAATAACGTTTACATTGGTATTACGAAATGGATTTTGGATTCTACAATTTTACATGTGTAATTCTCTCTCAGAATAAGAATGTAAAAGAATGTGTAGTCATTTGTTTCAGTTTTAATGAATATCATAAGGAAAGGATTGGTATACTTATTGCTATTTTGAACTGGTTCATTCTGAGCCAAGGAAAAAATTAATTTTAACCTCGACGTAACGCAGTCAAACCTTGCCATCTATCCACACTACTCGGATGAAATCGGGTTACCCCGTTATCTAACAGGCCACATGCCATCAGGGTTCTCGCTTTCTACTACCCCTCCTAATGTCTACAACACCCACAGCCAACTCGCTTGCCGCGGTGCATGTGCTGGGCTACAAACAACGTGTTACCTCAGTGCGTGCTTCGCACGGTTTGTCTTCCGTAGCAGTTGCACTCCGTAGTTCAGTGTCAGTTTGATATGGAGGAGCACTCATTAAAGCGAAGGCCACCCACGCTGACACATTATTTCAACCCCTTATGGGAAACTGAGTACTTCTTCATGGAATGTAGCAGTGGTGCTATTTGTTTAATTTACCCGAAAAAAAAATTGCAAGTGCTGAAACGATTTAATCTTCAGCGACATTTTAATGCATTGCATGCTACCGATTATTCGACCCTATAAAAATAAGAACGCACTGCAGAGATACAAAGGCTCAGAGAAAAGATCACATCGCAGGAAGAAGGGGATGGCGGAATGAGGAAACCTCTGTTTATGTGAGTTACGAAGTAGCACTAGAAAATGTCAGATATTCTAGTAGTTTTCATGACAGTACACTTATTAAACGACGTATGCTTACAGCTGCAAGTAAATTCACCCCTGTCAGTGCTCACCAGTTCGAGAGTGTCAGTCTGTGAACTCATATTATTTCACGCAGAATTCAAGATCTGTTGGACAACATTTACGCACAACTTATTGAAAGAGCAAGAGAATTTGTTACATTCTCTATTGCCATTGATGAGAGTACTTATTTATCAAGTATGGCTCAGTTATGTATTTTTATTCCTGAAGTAAATGAAAATTTGGAAGTTGTGGAAGAAATGTTAGATCTGGTGCCAATAGAAAGCACAACAGGAATCACCTTGAAATGTGACACCAAATTAGCTGACAGTTACAGAAACAGAAGAAGTTTGCTAGATTTCTACAAGAGATTTCCTAAATTAAGATTCCATCGATTACACAGGCGTACCGCATTCGCGATTGCAATGTTTGGTTCGACCTAGGTATGTGAATCCTTATTTTAAGCTATGAAACGCATTAGAACCCCTCAGAGAGCCAAATCATTGATCACAATTTAAAGTGTGCATTAAGGGTTCAGAGTTGTGTTTCACTGTCTCCAGATGTGGCGAATAGTGTGAAAACTAAAGGATGTCAGAAGGTAAGAGTCTCTACCGAAAACTGAATGTATCAAATTCTTAATTGAAACGTGCATATTCGTTTAATATGTAGTATTCTGTGAAATATTTGAAGGCTATAATAATCTTACTGGTATTGGGTTGTTTTATATATGATTTACTAACAAGTACCACAGAGATATTAAACCACGTATTATACCGTTTCTGGATTGTTCCTTCACTATTAACATGTCCTTAATGATTTATGGTAACGTAAGTACAGATTAAGGAACGCCTCTGCGCGAGGTAGTGATTGGCATATCTCCCTAGTACTCGCCAGCAACGACCAGGCACACTAGAACTGTGCGAACCGTATAGGCACACTGTGCATGTCAGTTGGCGGAGCCTGGTCTACAAATACAGTATGACAAGGAAATATCCAGCAAAACTAAGATAGTGGAATTTAGATAATTCGAGAAAGAGAAATAATATCGACAGAATATAACAGTTTAGTTATATACATAAACAAACAACAAATAAATAAGTTTAACAAAGAAAAAAATACCTCTGAATAAAATAAGAAATTGAAAGTGTTAGGTACTGAAAAATCGTATCATCGTCTCAGCTTTGGCTATGTAGTGGTTCAGCACTCCCAAATTTTGATTCAAAAGGAAGCATGTTAGCTATACAATATACTCTACCCCAATAAAAGACTGCGCCTATCCAAGCACAAAACGTGATAGAAAACAATAGATCAGCTCAATACTCATTAACTCGATGTGGACACCCCAGACTGGATACTGAAACCCCGTGAGAGAGTTAATGCTCCTGCAAAAGACATAAGCTATGAGTGTATCAGGGACGGTACGAAAATACGTTTCTGCAAATGAGGTAGACTGAGAAGCTTGCGTTGCGCCAGTTCTACTTATAACCGATGCATATTTGTTCTTAAATATGTAGTTTCTGAAATTTAAAATTAATACATTTAAAACTAATCTATTTATAATATATTTATGAACTATGGTCCAAAGAGCATTTTGTTGGTGGTAAATTCTGAGAAAGGAGGAAATGAGGTAAACAAAAGTTGGAATTCAACGAGTTGTGTTACCTAAATAGTAGAGTGCAAATCGAAAATACATTTCCGGCTTTAATGTTCTTGGAGTTAAAAACCAAATGTTTAAGGTGAAAATTGAACTTAAATAATGATAAAAATATAGAAAATACAATCTTGGAGAATTATAATACATTTAACAAAATATTTTTGATCCATTGTTTTAAATCAGGCCAATGCTAGTAATTCAGAGATGAACTGGGGTTATGCCTTTAGAATTTAAATTTCAACTAAAATGAGCAAATTTTTATTAAATTATGTATAATTGCAATGGTTTTAAAAATATATGAATTATTCACATTTAATAATTGGTTGGTCAGGTTGGTAGTGGTGCACTGAGGGCGTGTAATTGAGAAGCTCCTGGATATTCAACAGTAACCTCTGTCACATATGTACTGACTGATCACTTAATCAATAGCACTCTTAAGGCAGGAACGAATTTTGAACGCTTTAATATAATAATTACTAAGCAGCAGCAATAAAGTCGAATAGAAACTCAAGTTTTAATAATCTGACCCAGCCGATTCACGAGTGACAAAGCACCTTCGATATATATCAGAACTCCCAACCCAACAAAATTATAGAACTACACCGTAACCTTGAACAGGATGTCCCCAACCTCGCATAATCAGCTGTTCTACGAGCGCAACCTTCAATCACAAGTTTTCAATAATGGATTCTTGCTACATGTGTAATGCAAAATTCTCTGGAAGAGGTGAGAAGACTGACAAATTTTAATGTGTAGAATGAGGCCGAACAGCCAACTTATAATGTTTCAGCATTCGAAAAAAAAAATTTAGAATTCCTTAAGAAGGGTTCCACAGCAATGAGGTGTGCAAACTGTGCGCGAAGGAAAGGTGATGAAGAGCCGTTGGTTTCTCCGAGAACTAGTGAAGATTCAAGTTCAGGAATTAAGGAGATGCTAAAACTTACCAAAAATGACATAACTGCTGTAAAAGAATCTCAAAGAACACTGGAAGTTGATCTGGTAAAATAAATGGACTGCTGCCACGAAATACTTGATGCTAGTTTACAAAATCAAGAAACATATTCTAAAATACAGGAAGTAACCCTTATAATCTAGGAGGAGGTCAGGAAAGAAAATTTGGCTTTACATAAGGAAAACAAGGAGTTAAAGGAACGTCTGGAAAACCTTGAGCAGTACTCGAGAATTAATGTGCTGTAAATCCACATTTTGCCTTCTCAACCGCTGCAGAACACCACGGAAGTGATTAAAACTGTTGGCAAAGCTCTGGATGTAAAAATAGAAGATTGTGATATTGATGTTTGTCATCGCTTAAACCTACATCCTTCGTCCCAGCTACCCAGTCCAATCGTCGTGAAGTTCTGTAGAAGATCAACAAAAGAAGAAATAACTGGAAGGCGACGTGTCAAAAAGAATCTGTCCACCTTGTACCTAGGGTTTACGTTCAGCAATCCTGTCTACACCAAATCGAGAGTCTCTGCCCAGCTCGAAGACGTCTGTTTGCTAAATGCACAGAAATTCGGAGGTCTGCCAGCATAAAGCACCTGTGGACGAGAAATGGAAAACTATTCATGAGGAAAGAAGACCCTTTGCCAGTTTTGAACGTAACTACGGAAGGAGATACCAACAAATTTAGTGAACGCAATTAAAGGTTATTTTTACACTTATATTAATAATCAAAACAAAATTATTAGATATTTACTATCAAAAAGTCAGAGGACTGAGAACAAAAACTGTCGAATTTTACACTCGTATAATTTCTTCAAATTATGACGTAATTAGCATAACTGAATCTTGGATGATAGACGGCATTCATAACTTTGAACTATTTGACAACAGATATACAGTATTCCGGAAAGACAGAAATTCAAAAAACCCTGGCGGCGGAGTGTTAATACCGACTAAATCAACACTTAGTCCAGAAAAAATTTCTTTTCTTGATACTAACAGTGAATCAATTTGGATAACGTTTTATTACCATGGTACCAAATTTATTATAAATACACTATATTTTCCTCCAAATACTAACATAAATTCATTTGAAGAATATTTTGAAGAGATAGAACACAATTTTAACATCTTTAACCTTCGTGTTATTATTACAGATGCCTTTAATATACCCGAAATATTTTATTCTAATTATGATTTAAGTAAATGTAGTAATAAAGCAAAATTTCTCAATAATATGCTATCTTTTACCGATATGCAATCTGTGAACAATGTAAGAAACGTAAGTGGGAGAACTCTTGACTTAGTTTTAACAAACATAGCACTTAAGATAATAATTCTTTGGTACCTATAGACTTATACCATCCTGCTCTAAATTTAATGGCTAATGTTGAGAAAGCTTGTCAGAATAATAAACCAACAACACCAACCTATAAATTTTGCAAAGCGGATTTTAACAAGATGAACGAGCTTATAAGAGACTGTAAATGGGATCACATAGCATCATCTGAGGATGTAAATTATTCAGTGGCTATTTTCTACGACAAAAATTTACTCAGTACTTTAAAAATGCTTGCGAAAAATGAAACATAAACACAAATATCCTGTTTGGTACACTAAAGTGAGTGAGTGAGTGTGTGTGTGGGGTTTTAGGGCCCGTCGACAGCAAGGTCATTTGGGCCCGATGGTACACTAAAAGAAACTGTAAAAAATGCACGACTAAGTAAAGGTACCGTAAGCATTAAAATGCATCAGAATATTATTTGGGGTGCTCTAAAGCATTCGTAAACTCCTAAAAAGTCAAATTAAGATAGTCTTTAGGAATTATGTTCAACATGTTGAAGATCAAATGTTACACAGCAATTTTGCCAATTTATTAAAAATAAACAGAAACAGCTTCAGACACACACACACACACACACACACACACACACACACACACACACACAGACACAGACAGAGAGAGAGAGACTGAATATAATGGTCGAATATTAAACACTTAAACTGAATTTGTCAATGGATATGCCGATGACTTTAAATCGGTTTATTCAAGTAGTTCTTCAAAATACACTTATGAAGCCCATAATAGTGTCACTATTTTAGGCTCCCTTAATGTAAACGCAGTAAGTGAAAATGAAGTCAAACTTAAAATAAAACAACTTAAGCGTAAAAGATCTGCAGGACCGGATGGAATACAAACTTATATTTTTAAAAACTGTAGAGAATTGTTACTATAAATTCTAATATTAATTTTTAACCAAATCCTACAACAAGGAATTTTTCCAAACGTATGGAAACAAATTAAACTAATTCCCCTTCCTAAATCTGGAAATTCTATGCTTATTAGTAACTATAGGCCACTTGCTGTTGTATCTACAGCAGCAAAAATTATTGAAAGCGTTATTTATACAGATATATTTAACTATATAAAGTTAGTGATTTCACCATTACAACATGCTTTAATGCCAAAAAGATCTAGTGCTACAAATCTTTTTGACTTTACTATATATGTATCATTAGAACTAGACCATTTTCTACAACTAGATGTTGTATACACGGATTTTCAAAAGGCTTTTGTTAACAATGATCGTGACTGTTTACATGTTAAGTTAGCTAATTTAGGTTTTGCTTTTCCATTAACGAAAATCTTCGATCATATTTAAAAACAGATTACAAGTAGTGTATATAAAGCATTGTATGTCCTACAAATTCAATGTTAATTCTGGTTTCCCACAAGGCTCTAGCTAAGACCTCTGTAATTTTTGTGTTTTATAAATGATTTACCGAATGTTATAAAACATTAAAAGGTCTTAATGTTTGCTGATGATATTAAACCGTATAAAAGTATAAATAATGTTAAACACTGCTTAGAACATCAGCAGGACCTTGATTATATATATATATATATATATATATATATATATATATATATATATATATACATATATATATATATATATACAGAGAGAGAGAGAGAGAGAGAGAGAGAGAGAGAGAGAGAGAGCAAAACAAACAAACTCCCATTTATTACTAATAAGTGTGTTAAACTGTCCTTTACTAGGAGTAAAATGCCGTTAGATATGTTCATAATGTCAACAGGACACAGCTCGTGGAAGTGGCTGAAGGTAAATCTCTAGGAGTACACCTTACAGCAAATCTCAGATTGAACAGGCACATCGACCTAATGCTATTAAAGTCGCCAAATTGCTTGGCTCCATTACGCAAAATTCCTATTCATTTAAGGAAAAAGTTTTAATTCAACTTTATAACTCATTTGTGAGACAAAATATCAAATATACATCTATGATTTGGAGTCTTAAGACAATAAATAATATCAACACAATTGAAAAAGTGCAATCAAAGGTTCTAAAATACATGCTATTTAAAAGAACTGGATATTACCCTACTTACACAAATTATGAAACTCTTTTAGAGGTATTTAAATTTGAAAGTTTACATTTTAGAAGAGACATTGCAGGTTTAATATTTTTGTATTAAATATCGCATTCGACTATTGATGATATTACTATTACAACAAATATATCATTGTATATACCCAACAAATTAAGAATAGTCAAGAGGCCTTTCTTTACCTCCAGAGCAAATACAGTAGTCCATGAAAATTCTCCATGACACAGAATTATGTATTTATATAATAAGCTTCAGTCCTGCGCCGTGGCGTAGCGGGCTAGGGCAGCATTCCTTGGTCCCTTGCCATGGGAAGCGACCCGGGCTCGATCCCACCCATGCGGACAGGATTTTAGGTCCAGGGTATAGGACCGGTGCCCACTCAGCATCGTGAGGAAAGTGAGAGGCTTGCGCTAGGTAAGCGGCCCTGGTCACGAAAACCGACATTCCGGCTGGGGGATGCCGAGATGCTCACCACATCTCCCCGTATCGGTTGGATGATCGTACACCTCTGCCGCTCGTAAGTGGGCGTGAGGGCGGCAGTCGGGTTGGTAGGCCTTGGCCCTCTAAGGGCTGTCGCGCCATGGTTTGTTATTATTATAATAAGCTTCAATACTTCAATGTAGAAATTTTCAATAAGTCTCTAACTCAATTAAAAATGCCGTAATTACTATTTATTCGTAGAACAGTAAATTATTAGAGATGATAAGAGTAAAATTGCTGTAATTAGTAATAGTAGTCGAATTACTTACAACACCACCTTAATGTTTTCCCGTTTTCTTGTTTAATAATGGTTTCTATTCCGTATTTATCCTTTCTGTATTACTTTGTGTTAATTTCTGTTTTCCTTGTGATTTACTTGCATTTGTATTTTGCTATGTGCAAACAGTATATATGATGAACTTTGTAATAGGGCTTATAATCCTGTTATGTTCCTAATAAATAAATATTTAAATAAATAATAGATGAATGAATGAATGAATGAATAAGTAAATAAATAAGTAAAAATAAAAGATATATAAATCAAAAATAAATAAAACATACAAAATGAAAAATAAATAAAGAAATATATTAATTAATAGGTTAATTAATTAATATATAAGTAAATAAATAAATATGTAAATAAATAACTAAATAAATAATATGCTAGAATGCTATCAAGTGTGTGTGAAACATACCGCATACACGTACAAACGCACACACAAACACAAATGCGCGGAGCATGTACTAAAAATGCTTTTTGTATTCCTGGACCTAATATGTGAATTTTCAATGAAATTTTGAATGCAATTTTTTGGTGGAACGCAATCACTTCTCCCCCTACGGTGTACAGAAGAAGCTAGACATACTCTGAATATAGCACACCACAGCACCAAAGATGCATCTTGTGTTTGTTATTCAACAATGTACAATCAGTAAACTGTATTCAGAAAATCAGTTTTGTCAAACAGACTTTCGAGATATTGGCTCAAAAAAGAATTAGACACACTGGTTGGAAGCTATGTGAATATCGTGGCTATGCAGTATGTATAGAACCGCTGCTATATACACAGTAATATCTGGTAGAAGTTACTAGGATGTAACTGTGGTGATAACGAAGCCAGCAATGCTGATAATTTCAGATATTTCTGTAGGGAGCTGAGCATATAACAGGGTCAGTGCATGTTAATATAATGGTATATTTATGGTATTCTTATTTGGTTCTATGTCTTTGTATAATTCCATTCTTTAAACTGCAAAAAATGCAGACAAAAATAAATAGGTATCCGATATATTTGTTTCCTTGTGTATGGTTTCAGAAGGAGGCCGTCGACGTGCTACTTCCAGATGCGCCTTCCATATAGTCGAAAGTATTTTAGCCAAGAGATTTGACTGAGAAATCCCTGTTTGTTGCCAATCAATTGTACTGAAACCTTTGACAAGACCTGGCGTTTTTCCTGCGCGGCTTACCACAGTTGATAATCCTGTAACAGTTGTGATGCCACCTGAGAAAACTATCTTCTCGTACAAGTGATTTCAATTAAGCATTTTGCATTGCATAAAGATTCGTCCCTCAAGTACTTAAGCCAATGTATCACTGTTATGCAGCAAAGGTGAGAATTCACTGTTGGTCCTCAACTTTTCAGTTACATAGAGTAGCTTCTTGAATAACTGCGGAAACAATTCTAACTGATCTCAGAATAAGTTTTTCATAGGTTTGATATCGAAATAATAAACTATAATAATTGATTTATATAATTAAACACACTTCAGGCGACTTTATTTACAGTCTAAATTGGTACATATGATTATTTCATTACTGACAGCTAATTTCTCATAACTTTTCAGCTAGCGCTGGTGCTTCTAGCCTGTGTAGACGCTTGGTACTACTGGTTCAAGCGTTTTATTAATATGGTTTCATTGAAGAGTATAATTTTTAAATTTAATTAAATTTATATCTTTGGTATGTGCTTCATTAGAATCTGAAATGTGCTAAGAGATAAAAATTATGATAGAAAATGCGAGCCCGCAATGAACTTTCTTTAATAATGACTTTTTGAATTCGGAGGTGCTTAAAAGTTATATGAAAAGTAACTACAACTTTAGACTGTGGTTCCGGACACTTGAAGATGAAATTAGACTAGAAATCCTGAGAATATGTTTCTGTAGAAAATGTCAATTAGAAATTGATAACTATAATCAACGAAACCTCGGATGGAGACTTTATGGAAGTAGACGTCTTCGTGTGGTAAAGGTCCTGGTGTTCCTGAAAAAGGTGTCCAAGACGCCATGCTTTCAAGTTTATGTACCTGTACATCCGAAGCAATTGGTTTGTATGTAAGTTGGCTTTGACATCTCTACCCGTAAACCGATGTATCCTCCATGCCGTCCAGAATATCTTTGGATGCAGGTAATAATCAGTGAAAACTAAGAAAAAGATACACATCAAGATCAGCAATGTTTTAAATTTATGTACTGCAATTTCAAATTTAATAATATGAATGTGAATTTTTATTAAGTATTAATGTGTCAATAAAGTTTATTATCCAGCATAGAAAAAAAGGACTTACAGGTGTTGGAAGCTGCAAGAAGAAGCATGAATATCGGCATTTGAAGTACTTGGCGGATTCAAGAATTCTGATTCACTTGTTGTCTTATGTGCAGAAGGATCACCGGCTCGCTGAAATGAAGATTCTGGTTCAAAATTATTATTTAGTTCATTGTTGGTAACATCACACGGATCGTATGTGGTACGATGTGTATTTGAATTACTTCCATGCATTGATAACACTGATGAAATTGCAGAATCAACACAGTTTTGGTTTTTCTTCTTTCTCTTAGGTTTTGCAGCTGCCATATGTTTTCTTTTGATCTGAGAGTTCTTAGAAGCTTCATTGATCACAAATTCCACACTGTTATCTGATGAAAATCAGATTCAAGGTTAATAGCTTCATCTGTTACAGTAGCAAGTTCTCCTTCTGAAATGTGTCCATTGCTGATTAACACTGGGGACTTGTTTTAAGCAGCATGAGTTGTTCAACATCAATACCTTCACCTCCTCCATTAACTACAGCTACATATTCATCAGCAACATCATCCTTACATCCGCCAACACCAATCGATTCCTTTTCACCAAGGAACTGTCTTACAACAAATTCAACACGATTTTCACTATAACTATTCTGTTGCAGTGATTCAAATATTACATTACTATCAACATTTCCTTCATTATGGTTTGCAGGTCACTGTTTCACATCCTCCACTTCACGGAGAATATCCAGGTCTGCAGTCATGCTTCGCGTCTTCATTGAGTACCATGATGATTTCCTCCAACCCAAAGGATTAATTCCTATTACCAAAATGTGGTGTTCAGATCAGCCCAATCATTCTGCAATGAAATCAACAAAATCATTTGTTTTTACAGCATCAATACTGTTGACAAATGCAAATCGTTAGACTAGTAACTCTTTAGTATAGTTGGTAATGCATTCTGTAATGAATAGTACTTGCTTCGTTTTGTTGATTACTGAGAAAATATATGTGCCTTGTCGTAAAGAACATAAACGGTCTTTCTAAATTGTGGTTTTAATCCATCCCGTAACATTTGGCGACCATGCCAGGACGAGATTTCTTTTTACGTTCATGAAATATCAAAACACATATTTGCAGATATATCTTGCTAACAAAGTTTTGAATATAATGCAGTATCTTCTTCAACTTGACTATGTACGTGGTAGAAATGAAAAATAGAGCATTATATACTTCGTTTGAGTTATTAAATCGTCACATTTTAAGCAATTACGCCAGTTCTCCATGTTTTGTGCTCTATGTGCCTGATCGTAGCACATCGAGTAAGCCATGAAAACATTGTTGTATAACCAAATTACTGTCAGAAATATTCGTTCTTCTAGTTCTATTCAGATCAGAATTGGACAACTTCAAAAGTTTAGATATAAATTCGTTATTTTAATGGAAAGGGAATACGCTGGTTCTCAAGGTGGGATTATAAAAGATACATACAACTTATCTGCAATTTTATAATGTACGTTCAAAAATTTCAAGATGGAATTACGCCTGGAACTAATGAAGATATATTTGTGTAGACGATGCCAATTAGTAATTTAGAAGAATATTTATCGAAACCTTTAAAGGAGACCTTATGAAAGAAGAGGTCTTCTTTCTGTAAACTTCCTGGAGATGCTGAAGAAGGTGTCAGAGACGCCATGCTTTCAAATGTATGTGCTTTTATTTCAGAAGGAACTGCTGAAATTCTAAGCTGGCTTTGAGATGTCATCCCGTAAACGGATGTGTCCTCAGTGCCGTCAAGAACTTCTTTGGTTGCAGGTAATGAGCGGTTGACACTAAGGAAGATTTGAACATCAATATCAGCAATGTTTTAAATTTATGCACTGCAATTCTAAATTTAAGAAAATCAATGTGAATTTTCATTAAATATTACTGTGTCTCCCAAGTTCGGAATTTGTTCTTTTTTCCTAAGCATTCCTGAGCTGACTTTTCTATGCAATTCTTAATATTCTGCCATTCTTCATCAATAACTTAACTTCTGTTGATATAATACTTTTATGCTTTCTTCCTTTAATAAGTATATCTTATATACCCCCTCTTTAATTGCTTTTTTTACAACATTCTTTTTTCATCTTGCCCATAGCAAAATTCTTGTCATGACTAAAAATGATCAGAATTTATATCACATCCTCTAGACTCTACATGTAAATCTTGCAACTGTGGTCCCATTTTATCGTTTATCAGAACATAATCTATTATGGATCTTAATCCCCTTGCACTCCATGTATATTTATTCATATCTCTCTTTCTAAAAATGTGTTTGTAATATTCAATTTATTACTACTTGTAAATTGTCTGAGCTGTATTCCGTTAACGTTCAGTACTTCTTCTCCAAAGGATCCCACTAGATTTGGGATGGTCGTTTTGCCAACTCTTGCATTGAAATCTCCACACACTACGATGTAATCGTTCTTATTCATTTTGTCATATATCTTTTGAAGCTCTCCATAAAACTGTTGTGTTTCCTCGTTCTTTCCTTCTTCAGAGGCGTAAATTCCAACTATTCCTGTATCTATTTTCATCCTTAGTGTTATTATTCTTTCACACTCATACGTGTAGAACTCAATTTCAGATTTCCATTTATTATGTATTAGTATCGCAACTCCGCTTCTTGCTCTTACATTCTGAGCCACACCGCTATAGAACATAGCATAATTACTTAAATCATGTGATCCTTTCAGTTTTTACTTAGTTTCCGTTATTACAGCAATTGCTATTGCTTTCTATCTTTACCACTAGGAGTTCCCATAAACACATGCTGATGAGTATCCTTTCCAGCTCTGCCTCTTTATTTCCAAGACCCCTTACATTCCATGGAACTAAATTTATATTTTTTTCCTTGCCAGTTGTTGACCTAAAAGGAAAAAAATAACAGCCTAAAAGTAAAACATAAAAGTTATAAAAACATCTGATCAGAATTTAAAAAGGAAACTTATGTTACAAACTTGTTTGTGTTTGCTTTTGTTTTATTAGCCTTTATTTTGTAAAAAAGAAAGGAAGAAATAAACAAATAAAGAAAGGAAGGAAGGAGGGAGGGGAAGGAGGGAGGGGAAGAAGGAGGGGCAGGAGGGAGGGAAATGAGGGAGGGGAATAAGGGAGGGGAGGGAGTGGAATTAGGGAGGGAGGAGAAGCAGGGATGGGAGGGAGTGAGGGAGGGGAGGGAGGGAAGGAGGGAGGGAGGGAGCGAGGGATGGAGAGAAGGAGGGAAGGATGGAGGGATGGAAGGAGGGAGGGAGGGAAGGAGGGAGGGAACGAAGGAGGGAGGGAAGGAAGGAGGGAGATAGGGAGGGATGGAGGGAGGGAGAGAGGGAGGGAAGGAGGGAGGGAGTGAAGGAGGGAAGGAGGGAGGGAAGGAGGGAAGGAGGGAGGGAACGAGGGAGGGAGGGAACGAGGGAGGGAAGGAAGGAGGGAGGGAAGGAAGGAGGGAAGGAAGGAAGGAGGGAGGGAAGGAAGGAGGGAGGGAAGGAGGGAGGGAGGGAAGGAGGGAGGGAGATAGGGAGGGATGGAGGGGGGGAGAGAGGGAGGGAAGGAGGGAGGGAGTGAAAGAGGGAGGGAGGGAAGGAGGGAGGGAGGGAGGGAAGGAGGAGGGAGGGAAGGAGGGAGGGAAGGAGGGAGGGAACGAGGGAGGGAGGGAAGGAGGGAGGGAAGGAAGGAGGGAGGGAAGGAAGGAGGGGAGGAAGGAGGGAGGGAAGGAAGGAGGGAGGAAAGAAGGGAGGGAGGGAGGGAAGGAGGGAGGGAAGGAGGGAAGGAGGGAAGGAAGCAGGGAAGGAAGGAGGGAGGGAAGGAAGGAGGGAGGGAAGGAAGGAGGGAGGGAAGGAAGGAAGGAGGGAAGGAGGGAAGGAGGGAAGGAGGGAAGGAAGGAGGGAAGGAAGGAAGTTCATCGCCGTCGTTTTATGAATGTATGTAACGCCCATTTAATTTCCTGTATAATGGAAATACACACAAGTTTAATAACAATAGATGATAACTGCATCGGGCGGAAGGCTATGAAACAGTTAAGGTACTGAATTTACAAATGAAAAATATTTGTATTCAAAATGCTTCAATTGCATTACATAATTATAGCCATTTATAATATAAGAAATCAAAAAGTATTTTGAGTTCATGGCCCCTAAATATTTCTGAAGTTAAGGAATACAAGTGTCAATTGTTCAGTTTCAGTACAGCACCCCTTAAAATGAAAAAGAAAAACGTGGGGAGCATGTAATAAATAATTGACACGTGAATAGTTTATCTAATTTACTAATAATCTTATTGCGCTACAAAATATATAAACTACTTGAGTTTGCTCAACTTCTGCCTCCCTATGGCATGCGTGCCATGTTTCTTTCATTCATCCTGCTTTCACACTTACTCAATTCTTCAACCTAAAATCTGTTTAAACTATTAAACATTTTATACGTTATTTAAATGTGCAAAGTATCTTTTTGTAAAATATCTATATTATGAATTAACTCGCTTTTAAACCTATTCTCTCTCTTTCTTTCTTTTTCTCTCTCTCTCCCACCTAAATTCTTCAGTTTCAAACCTGTTGCACTCTGTTAAACATTGTATATGTTGTTCAGATGTACACAATATCCATTTGGATGTTGTATATTATTGCATATGAACTCAATTTTAACTCCCTTTCTGCCCCCCCCCCTCTCTCTCTCGGATACATACATGCATATATACATACAGACGTATGCTTAAACACTCAATTCTTATGTCTGAAACTTATTGCAAATCCCTAAGCATTGTATATGTTATTTAAATATTTTGTTGTTTATTGAGGATGTTAGTAGTTATTTGGCGGTTGGTAGTGTGGTATCAGTGACGTCACCTATAGGTAAGTTTGGATAGAGGAAGGCTCTATGTGTATAATAGGACGACTGGACTTCCAGGGAGCATGTCTTCCCCTCCTTCCCGTTAAAGATATTTAACCTACTGAGGTTTGTTGATAATTGCGTGTAAACTTTGTTTTTCGAATTCTTAATTTCTGCTAATCAGTCTTTCTATAAGGAACTGTCCGGTACCTTACCTCTAGCTATGTTCCCCGTCTGTAACTTTTTTCTGCTGATGATTGCCAGGTTTAATATTTGTAATCCCTTAGCATCCGTGGCATAATCATGACAATATACACTATACCTTATATATACCCATAATAACTCGCATTTCACTCGATTTCTCTCTCTTTCTCCCCCTCTCTTACTTAAACACTAAATTCAATGTTACGCCTGTTGCAAACTGTTAAACATTGTAAGTAAATATCGCAGGCTTTATTGAAACCCGTCATTTCTTAACGGTCCTAGGCAAATCATGAAAAGCCTGCGTATGGTGGAAAAACGTGAAATGACAGAGCTCGTTAGGCATACAGTATAACTTCATTCTGTAGACCAAGGCTTTTCATGACGGGAACGTTAAAACTGACAAATAGCAAAAGAAATTATTACGATCTTTAGTGAACCAGGAATAGAAAGTAGTAATCACCTGCATAGCTCCATAGCAAATGTAAGGTAAAGACTTGGTCTTCCTATCCAAAAATAAATATTTAGCTCATTTAAGTAACTGTCTTGCATTACAGAATGAAATGTACAATAAGGAATTCTGCAATCCTTATCTTGGAATAAAAGTAACATCATTATTTAACTTTGGAATTCTACTTGGAAGAATTTGCCTCCCCCACAAAAAAAGAGCATGAAAAAGAAAGCAATAGAACTGAAAGCTTCTTAAGCTAGATTTAACAATCCAGAAATAGCAATACATAATTACTGTTTGTCGCAGTGGTCCTACATGCTGCAGGACGTGAGTTCAGTTCTCTTAAAGTTACACTAAAGTTTGTAAGTCTTTATGTATTTTCTTTCTTGTACTCATCCGTCTGCATATGTTAATATAAATAAAATACTTTATACAGGAATTGCAATGAATAATTTAGGCTTATCTCTTATTTATATTGATTTGGATGGTAGTAATATACAGTGAAAAGTAAATGTAAGAAATAGATCCTATTCCTTTTCTAACTTTCGGCATGTAAACCACAGTAATTACTCTCAGTTTTGGTAATATAAAAGTGTTATAGAATAAGCGTGTAAAAAGAATCATATAAACGTTCAATATAAAACTTACATAATTGAAAAAATATAATAAAATAAAATGAACATGTTATAGTAAAACCATACACATAGAGTAACTGAATTAGTAATGGAGATATTTGTATTCTATGTATATTACATGCTGAGAAGAGCTTACATCGTTTTCCACATATTCAGCGCCATGATAATAATTTGTTACAATAGAAGTATTCAAATGCAGAATACCTCTAGTTTAATATACTTGTACTTTAGTGGTTCTATGCAGTTTACATAGTGGATTACACTTTCTGTAAATTCTACAGTCGCTCTGATCAAATGTTTTTGTGGAATTCGACACTTCCTCTATCAGGAGCGGAGAAAGTAAGAGCTCTTGGAATCCGCAGTTCCCGAATTTTAGAAATTACAGCTTCGAAGTATCAAACCAAACTTTAAGAGACCACCTCTATAGCGTGGTGGTAGCGTGTCTGCCCCACATTAAAAGAGGCCCTAAGGTGGAATCTCGGTCGACATGAGCATTCTGGATAAAACTTTCCCCGAGGTTTTCCCCTATCCTGCTAGATCTTTACCTAACTCTAAAAGTCTATTGACTCAGGGCTCATTTGAGCATCTTGCACGCATTTCATTCATCGATCTAAGTGACTTCCCTTAACTTTAATAACAATTAAAATAATAATAATAATAATAATAATAATAATAATAATAATAATAATAATAATAATAATAATAATAATAATAATAATAATAATAATAATAATAATAATAATAATAATAATAATAATAATAATAATAATAATAATAATAATAATAATAATAATAATAATAATAATAATAATAATAATAATAATAATAATAATAATAATAATAATAATAATAATAATAATAATAATAATAATAATAATAATAATAATAATAATAATAATAATAATAATAATAATAATAATAATAATAATAATAATAATAATAATAATAATAATAATAATAATAATAATAATAATAATAATAATAATAATAATAATAATAATAATAATAATAATAATAATAATAATAATAATAATAATAATAATAATAATAATAATAATAATAATAATAATAATAATAATAATAATAATAATAATAATAATAATAATAATAATAATAATAATAATAATAATAATAATAATAATAATAATAATAATAATAATAATAATAATAATAATAATAATAATAATAATAATAATAATAATAATAATAATAATAATAATAATAATAATAATAATAATAATAATAATAATAATAATAATAACAGATAACACACTTTTTGAGCTAGCTAAATTTTATTTCACTCGCTGTCAAATGTGAAGGGCATTGCTGTTTGTGGTCATAACATATAGGTGGCGAATTTTTGGAGGAATTGCAGCAGAACTCAAAGTGTATTCAGAAGAAACCTATAACAAATGTGTCCAAAAATTGTAATCATCGCTTTCGGTACTGCCTACAATAAAGTACAATAAAGCTTAATACACTGAGTTTTCCAGGAATGAAACCAATTTACATATTAAGGTGCGCATTCATAAGTATTGAAACCTTTAAATTTTGTTAAATTTTTAATACAAAACCTACAGTACGAATACTAAATAAACGACTAAATTAATAAATATGCGTATATATGAGTTAATTGAAGTACTGTAAAAAAGAGGAACAAAATAGCAGATGACGGTCCGATGTGATGTCATCCATGTTCATTTACTGGAGCCACAAAATTGCATGCAATATTCATAGAGTTGATACTTCACTCTCTATTGCTTGGAGAGAAGGGGTCTGGATGAAGGGGAAGGAGACAGAATGGGATGGGGTGAATTTATGACCTGAATCCTCAGAAAAGAGAAAGAGAAAAGGCTTTGCTAGGAGTAATGTATAACAATCTGTGATTTCCCCTGTATACAGGAAGTAAATTAAATATTGGAGAGCATTGAAACCCTTAATAGCCTTGTGAGCAATAAAAATAAAGTGGGTATACATATATACATACATAATACATACACACACGTATATATATATATGTGTGTGTGTGTATGTGTGTGTGTGTGTGTGTGTGTGTGTGTGTGTGTGTGTGTGTGTGTGTGTGTGTGTGTGTGTGTGTGTGTGTGTGTGTGTGTGTGTGATTTTCAAAGTGAATTATGGATATACAGGAGTAAGAATCATGTATTGATCAACTTTATCTCTTGTATAAAAGATAAGTAGGTATTTCAAGTATAGCCCATTTTAAAGTAATTTTCCAACCATCTTAAGATGTTCTTTTTGCGTAACTTTCTCAGAAACTAAAACAATATATATTTAAAATTTATAGAACTCAAAAGAGCAATGAATGCGGCAGAAATGGTTGGTTAGTGACTGGCGATATGAACTTTTAACAGATACTCTCTAAAGGATTTTTCTGGTGTTGGTAATGCGCCGAAAAGCCACTTGAAGTCTAAGTCACTAAATTCTAGCTATCTTTGGTGGCGTTTTCAGCGAAACATCGCTCCGATGCAATCCTCCCAGTGAATCTGAAATTTTCGCATGTTTCACAAAACTGGACGAAGTCTTCGATAAAATACGCTCCGTGTATATCTTGTTTACAACAAGCAATATAGCCCAACTTCGTAGTGTGGAAGTACCGTGTCTCACTCGTAATCAAGAAGTGCCAAATTTAAATTTCGTTTGGGATAGGTTACATGTATATGTATTTATTTTCCAGGATTTTTCATTTATCATGAAAGTAAAATATCAGGCAACTGTAAGCCCGAAGACCCATTTTCATTTGACCGCCATTTCAACCATTTCATTTATTCATCGCTCCTATGAGCTAACCGGTTAAGGCACATCAAAGTAGTTTTCCACTATATAAGTGTTGAACATAGCAAATGTAAACGAATCCACTATGATTAATAATTAATGGAGCAGCCGCGTTTAATTTATACGCACTAAATAATTTAATTTACAATATCTAATATGTAACTTTAAATTGGTTGAATAATTTAAAGAGGTCTTACTAAAATGTATGCAAAAATTAAGAAGACCCGTGTTGTATTTTGGACCTGACAAGCCTCATCCCGAAACACTGAAAGAGTTTAGCTATTCTGTGACATGAATGCAATATCACATATTTTGGGTACAGTAGGACTTCACTTATCATTTTATCGTAGATGCCGCGGAATTATAAAATTCGAAAAGAATGAATAGAACTTCGCGCCTTTTAGCCAATATAGGGTCTCACTGGCAACTTGTTCACCGGTCTTAATATTGCTCAAAAACTGAGAATTATATTTTTGCCTACTTTCATTGCTTTATTCCTATAATCTCTTCTTCGATTCTATTATCTCACCGCTTCCGAAAATAATTTCTAAGAATAATATGTATTTTTGACTTGTATTTTATGTAATTCAGGTCTGCATTTAAGCTTGGAATAAAAAACTAATAAAATTTTGTTTTCAGAAAGATTAAACATATTAGTGGTTATACGAAACGTAGAAAAGTGACGTTGTTCTGGTATTGTATTTATCTTAATCAACCCCTCTTATTTATAATTTTTCATAAGTAATTCCATTTCACTTGGAGCTCGTGTGTCAATAAACAGTTATTCACAATCTCATCTAAATTGATTAAAAATAATCAGCAATTGTGGTATAATTTAAGTATTCTCTTTTAGTGATGTTAAGCGCTCCTTCTTATTACTATGGCACCACAGCCATTGGGTACTGATGATGCATGAAAATAAATTGTCTTTGGGGAAGGTAATTTGGAAAAGAAATGTGCTGAGACTAAACATACCATTCTTAGGCACATCTTCGGCATTTTCCTATTATGAGGACTGAGTTAAACCTGAAAAAATGATAAAGGGTGTATCTCACGGAATTTGAACTGAAGTAATGAAATAACACTTGCTATTTCTCGAAGATACGGTAAACTATAAAGTTTAAAGCAGGAGACTGAAGTACCTGTCAACGATTGACCCCGGTATCACTTCATAGCAATCAATAAAGTTCATAGTTAGGGTAGAGCCAGAATGAAAAATTCAATGCCATAGCCGGGATTGGAACCACGGATCTTCTGGTTTCCGTCCAGCCGCTCTAACCATTTCGGCTACTATGGCCAACGTACCAACGTGACATTAAATTCTCTTAACTGACTCGTGTTTCTCCCGGTAAACCACTAGGAGTTCTCATAAACACATGAGACAACTGCCTTAATGGCGACTTACTATGCTGTAAGTACTTTAAGGCCCGGTCTTTATAGTTCGCTGGTCCCTATAAAGCCCGGGCCTTAAAGAACTTATGAGAGTCAGTTGGAGCATTCAATGCCATGTTGGCACGTTGACCATAGTAGCTCAAATGGTTAGAGCGGCTGGACGGAAACCAGAAGCTCCGTGGTTCAATTCCGGGCTATGATATTGAATTTTTCATTCTGGCTCTATCCTTTCATAGTGCATCCTACACACAGCTAGTATAAAAGAACAATTAATTTCCATTAAGTTCATAGTTAATTCTAAATTGTTAAAAATATTCAAGGGTTCATTTCCTCCAAAAATAATTTGTTGGTAATTAAAATTGCTGAATATATTTAATTTGATACTTTCTGTGACCATTTACTTCAAAAACTTACACGTAGTTTAGAAGACTACCATTGGAAAATATGTTTCTTATAGTTATACGATTTATTGGAAAATGTGATATACCTAGACGTTAGAAAATTTGGAAGTTGGGAATCAGACCTTTAGAAGCATTATTATTTATGAAACCACCTTCCTGAAAAATTTTGGGAAATCAATCAATGTTACCCAGATCGAATTTTACTCCATGTAACTTCAAAGTTGGAACGTCGAGAAAGTAATTTGCATCAATTTTCATGTGTGAAACTAATTCTTGTAGTGTGGCTCCTGATACATAAACTGGGAAGCAAATTTCTATTCCTAAGAACCTTCCAGTAGTAGGATTGATGGAAAGATGCCGATTAGGGTACGGATTGCCGTTAATTTTCCTCTCCATCCACTGTTATTGCAGGCGACAGTTTCATTCCGCAGCAATCCCATGCTACCGAAAAGTATACGCCAACGTGGGATCGCTAAGGAAGATTGAAGGTTTAAACCCGAGTAGTATCGATAAAATGGATCATGCAGCAGGATACGTTTGCCTCAGATATCTAGTTAAGAGGATGGAAAGAAGTAAAGGATGTCGGTAGCAGTTAGAATCTACTTTTCTTTGCCTCTAGAGGGAAACGACAGAACAAGTGATTCAGAAATAATGTTCGCAGTTCTTTGAAAGCGCTGAAATATGCATATCTAAGACCTTAATTCTCAGAGTGAATATTATTATTGGAAGACCCTGAGAAGACATATACAAATCAAGTAATTATTATGAAAAAAATACAAAACGTTGGCACATATAGATAAAACAAATGAAGTGACATTATTGGTTACTAAAACAAATTTTGGCAAAATAATTTCCTATCCGCTCTAAAGTCTGTATGTATGCAAGTTAAGTCTAAATGTATGTGTGTATGTTTGTGTGTAGGTAGCGCTCAATGACTAGTATTAAACCAAAAGTACCACAGAGTAACTTACCAAATTAAAAATGAATGGCAGCCCGTCTCTCTGATGTCTGTCTAGCATGCAAGCGGCAGAGAATTAATTCCGATTAGGGTGAGCTACTCATATATGGTTTTCGTCTGATGGTTTTCCTTTATCCCCAAGTGATGAACGTTGAGTAAATTTAAGCTCCGTAGACCCCGGACGTTTTTGATCAACATTTTATCGATTTTATTCATCATTCGATATGGCCCAATCGCTTAAAGGGAGTTATGAAATGAATGATATACGAATGAACACCAATGTCGATGAGTTCTTATTCAAATTCAAAAACGCCTATATGAATTAAGATTTTAAAGCCGACTGAAATATATAAAGAGAAATCGTATGACGCCTCAGATTTACATGACATTTTCTATTATAGTAGTGTATAATCTCATATATATATATATATATATATATATATATAGTATACAAAAGGTAAGTCTTCCATTGCGGTACATTACTATAAATTATTTTAAAAAGTGCTCTCTAGTTAAACAATATGAACATGGTTTTATCCATAACATGGAGAGAAAGACACAAATGTCCACCTATCAGTTTGTTACTAACCAATTCATGCGAAAAAAGCCGTAAGACTAAACTGTGAAACAGTTGAACAGTGGAAAGTTTAAAATGTAACAAAGAATATTTAAAACACAGCTAACGTTACAGAAAATTATTGGAATTTAGTTCCATATCTTTCTAACGCTTCAGCCATTATACGTGACTTCAGAAACATTATTTCATAATGGTGACTTCACGTAGGCTAATCAGAGAACACTGAAAATATGTACATCTCAGTCATGCATATACAACTATCTCAAAAATATGATTTTGATAAAAATCCGAATATTTAATTTTTATTTATGATGATATCGCGCAGACAGATAGACGCACGTGAACAGTGACCTCAGAACGTAATCTTGATAAAATCTTGATATCACCTTTCTAACAGAATTCAATACTCCCTTATACTAATATAAGTAGGAGGTATACAATATAAATAAATAAAAAAGAATCAGCAATTAACTGAAGTCCTATACCAGAAATGCAGGTTTAAAGCCTTCTAATGCATGTTCTTTTAAGTTAATAACACGAAAGAAATTATTTACTTAACAATCTTTGTATATAGCTAATGCTTGGTTTACTTTGCCCCTATATTTGAAAAAAAAGTTTAAGAAGGTAATTTACACTACATATTTCTTATATTTAGTGAGATTTAAACGACAAATTATATGTTGCCTTTTGACCACAATCAAATAATATCCTTATTTAAATGTGCTTCATTGTTGCCGAGGCCAGCTGATTGATTTCCAAGATGGTCTCAAATAAATTTTCATGAGTGCCTTTTAATGCCCAAATTGATTGCAAAGATAGCCAGGATTTACAAAACTAATTTCAAAATGCTCATGTTCTATGAAATTCACTATGATTATATATATACAAAGGTTTTATGTTACCACATGATGTGCTTGATGCAAGAACTAAATTGCTCTTTTTTCTCTTCAAAACATACTCCTTATACGATTTTAAAAACATCGAATAGAAGCTTGATAAGTGCAGATAACAGTTCCGTACTTCCGAATCTGCTGTGGACGAAGAAACTCCTTGGTAGCTCGAATTCCCCACATTACTGGCATAGATATTTGTCATTAGAACAGTGGATCACGGAAATCGCTACTAGTATGCGTTATCGACAAGGATTACCTAAATTGTACAAACGACATCTTCCAAATTATATGTAATCAATGACAATCATCTTAAGGTTGTTCTATAGTTGAGAGTACAGACTTTGGACTACGAAGATGTGAAACACACAATTTCAGAAATATTATTTTGGCATCGCTGTATTTCTCTACTAGACCTCGAAACTTCATGTAACTGTGTGCTTTATTCATTTGGCACACTGAAAAAATAAAACTGCACCTTAGTCGGTCATGCTTTATACGTTCGAAGGAATCCAATTTTGTTTTTCATAGGTGTATATTTCGAGCTTTCCGTTTGAATACACGTATTTCTTTGTTTTTGCATTTTAATAGAACTATTTGCGTTTTCTCTTAATTATCCCAATTCATTAAATAATCTGAGCATTTACCTCATAAAATAACAAAATTATTTCTAACAAATATAACATTCCATGAGAATTATAACAGTAATTATTGTTCAGCACATTTAATGACTGTGACAATGGCTGTTTCTCACTAATGCGTTCTGATTATAAATAAAACCAAAACACCGAAGACCTGCGACAATAGAGTCAGTTTGGTGTAGTGTTTTATTTTTAACACGAGTTTATTCATGAACCAATTTTATAGGAAAACCAAGTTCACCAAATTGAATAGATTTTAAATGTTAGTGGCTTACTGACATAAAATTGCATGAACTGCAAAGAAAGTAAAATGAAATGGGAATAGGGGTTAAAAGTTCATCGATACTAAAATAGGCAGTCAGCACATACAAAAAAATGATATTCTGAAGAAAAGTGCTAAATCAAATAAACTTGAAGTGTACTTTCCACTGGATGGAATTAAGCTTTTAGTGCGTATTTCAATTTTACTGCATATTTTCCCGTTTTTCTGCAATTTCCTGAGCTTATTAATCACAGATTTACAAGGCAAGAGATTAAATGTTAGCTGGGTTACAACATTTAGAGTAATCTATTAACAAAGTTTTCTACCGGCATAAAAGTTCAGAAGTACAATATACTTATTAGATTGTTTTGGCCTTGAATCCATGATTAATAAATGGCACATGTTGATCCATTAGTAAATATGCTAACAAATCACGCAAGTCATCCTCTGTAGTTTTATGTTTCCCGCATACCCTAGTGTAAGAAGGGTTGCTCGTCTCTGGGAGACGAAAGGGGAAGTTCACTGAGCGGTGCTGCTTAATGCGGGCGTTTTCTCCTGGTTTCGCTCCGATAAGGTCGCGTAGCCCTCTGTTTGCAGTTCGAGTCAGGTCTTAGAGCCAGACAGGTAGCAACTGTAATGTACTCATGCTAAGAGTACACAGATATCATAATGATCTATGGAGAGATGCATCACAATGCAGCTGAAGCCCTAAAGCTGTATTCACCTTTTTCAACGAGACGTCTACCTTCTGCACATATTTTATGCATTTAAGAACCGAAGGAACTTTCTAGGTATAGCCAGTCGTGGAATGCAGTCGTGAATCGCAATGCAGCTGAAGCCCGAAAGCTGTATTCACGTTTTTCAACGACATGTCTACCTTTTGCACATGTTTCATGCATTTAAGAACCCGGGGAACTTTCTACATAGCCAGTCGTGGAAAGACCAATATGCGACGTAGCTGATGTTTCCCGGAATGTTAAAGTATTTTGGAGAAAATCCCATGCAATGTATGCATACCTTACATTAAAATTATCATACATATAATGTAGTATAAACAATAATGCTATCGTGCCATTTTTTTAGTTTGTATTGTTACAGATATGAACCAATAATAATAACATTATGATAGTTATTAATAATATGAAAATTATTGGTTTTCATCCATTTGTACCTGCCTATTTCTCATCGTAATTAGGACAAAGAAGAGCTCTAGCAGCCCTGGAGGTATCGAGGCATACGGAACAAAGGATTCTGAAGGAAAGAAAATTGCATCCCTTTAAGCTGCATCTACATCAACAGCTATATGGAAATGATTTCCAAAATCGGGTATCATTCTGCAGACGTCTCTTAAATAAAATTGACGTAAATCCGGATTTCATCACGGAGATTTTATGGGAAGATGAATGCTAAATCGCCAATGACTCCATTGTAAATAGGCATAATCTACATGCATCACTGGGCTCCTGAAAATCCTTACTAGTTTCTACAACATCACGTGAAAACGCAGTGGGGTGTTAACGTACGTAGCGGCATTCTAGGAGATCATATCATCGGGTCAGATTACTTGGCTCCCCGACTAACTTCTCAACTGTATTTGAAATTCCTACACAGTGAGCTGAATCTTGGTTATCTTTTAGACGACATCCCACTTCAGTTAGCTGTTCGCCACTGGTTTCATCACGATGGTGCGCCACTCCATTATTGTAGAGGAGTTAGACAATATCTCAACAATATGTACCGCGAACGGTGGATGGGTCGTGGTTGTTCCATTCCATGGCCAGCGAGATCATCTAATGTATCTCATTTTGATTTTTTCTTATAGGGATATAACAAAGACAGAGTCTGCGACACGAAATCAGAAAATTCAAAGGTATTTAAAGAAAGAAAAAGTCATGCTTACGCTTCAGTATCCGCAGGAATGTTAAGAGGTGACCATGCTAAAAATGAGAGGCGCTTACAGTAATGCATTCAACAAGGTGGGCATGCATTTGAACATTGGTAATATGAATAATGCAATAATAAATATTTGCCAGTCTATTAATTTATGTCTAAAGAAACATTAATCATATTCATTATAGTTGTTATTCTTTATTGCCGTCAAAGACATAATTATCATTTATTTAATGGCCATTACTAATTGTGAAGCTAGACTGTTGTATTATTTGTTCATTATAAATTAGCTGTGAGATGTTATGTCTTAAAGCAGATAATTAATTTTCTTTGGCTCTTGTGCGTATTCTTTTGGTGCGGAACAATCATTCTCCTACACAAAAATCTTTCCGGAACCCAGGAATCGAACCCTGTACTTCATCGTAGTGAGCAAGAGCTCTAGCGCCTAGCTGTGGAACCAGTTACATTAGTTAGGTGTTCGGTTTCAAGGTCTGGGCTTACGTTTAGCTACGTCTCTTCTCTGTTGATGCCGTGCTGTGGCTCAGTGGTTAGACCGCTTGGCTCTCACCAAGGCGGCCCGGGTTTGATCCCAGGCGACCGCAAAGTGAGATTTGTAGTGGACAACACGGCGCTGGGGCGGGGTTTTCTCCGGGATCTCCGGTTTCCCCCGCCATTTCATTCCACCGGTGCTCCATCTTCATCTCATGTATCATCAGTGTCATCGCCTGCGGTGCCGTATGTAGTAAAAGCGGGCGTTAAACACTACACATTTCACATTTCTCTCTGTTGCTATCGCGTCCCTTTTACTGACATGCTTAATCAAACCTTTTGACGTTCGGGGGTAACTAACTTCAGTGAAGGATGGCTTGCGTAGGTCACCTGGTATATACATATATTAATGTAGTACGCCTTTGAGTACTTACCCATTGTAAACCCAATGTCGGTATTCACAAATTAAATCTATATTTTTTATTATTATTTTTACTTTCTCTACTAGGTAGCTACGGTAGCCGCAGCGGTGGCAGCAGCAGCAGCAGCAGTGGTGGTTGTGGTGGTGGTGGTGGTGGTGGTAGTAGTAGTAGTAGCAGTAGTAGTAGTAGTAGTAGTAGTAGTAGTAGTAGTAGTAGTAGTAGTAGTAGTAGTAGTAGTAGTAGTAGTAGTAGTAGTAGTAGTAGTAGTAGTAGTAGTAGTAGTAGTAGTACTGCAGGGATTTGAGGAGAGCTAACGCTCTCGTGTTGATCTTTCGTACAATCTCTAATTCCTATCTTTTCCAGGAATTTTATTTCGTTGGGGCTTATTATCGCCAATACTTCCTTTTCTGAGATGGGATCTACGTACAATAAGTAGACAAAGCAATGTTTTCCACCCAAAAGTTTGATACGGAGATGCCACCGGAAATACATAATTTAGGACATCTTGAATAAAAAAGGAAGCATTTTTACAAGAAAAATGACGTGTTTTGGGAAAGGTGTGTTCTTCTCTGATCAGCGTCACTCATAAACGAAAAGAAAATTATATTAATATAATTTTGAGTTTAACTAGTACTCAATGCTTCATATACATGATAATACCAAAATAAATAGAATAAAGTGTGATTTACCGGACAACCCTACAGTAGGTAACATATACGGATTATCCAAAATAATAAAACAAGAAATAAGATGCGCCAATCATTAACAACATAGAAACACCCTGTTACAAACTGTCCAAATAGTTAAACAAGAAATTTAAGGAGCTACCAAAATTTGAAAGATACGGTATTGAAAACTTTGTTGGAATTCATAAAAAGACTAAAGACCTAGAATTTTCTCCCATTGACCGAATGGTATCTTTTGATGTAATCTCATTGTTTACTCAAGTGTGTCAGACAAACTCATGCAGTACATGCAGAGATGGTTTCCGTCCCAATAGTTAGACCAGAATATCATAGAGGAACATCTTAACAAAGATCTGCATTGAACAGTCCTTTTTTACATTCAATGGCAAATTGTTCAAAAGAAAGTCAGGATATCTATGGGCAATCCATTGTTCCCATTCCTGGCAGACCTTCTCATCAGCTTTTAGGAAACCCATATCACAAAGCCATTCCCACTAATTTTCAAACATTGGCTAAGATATGTGGATGACATCTGGATGACAGTAAATGAGAAACAGGTGGATGATGCGTTAAGACTTACTTAATTTAAAAAATCCTGCAACAAAATTGTCCATAGAGAACGGGAAGAACTATTAAAACCCTTTCTTAGGCTTGAAACTAATCATAAAACATAAAAACTAGGCTTTAGCAGGAAAAAGACACACACAGAGTCAGATGGATATAATCCAAGACAACACAAGCATGCTGTTATCAACATTTTAACGTACAGGCTGGTTAATAAACTCTTAAACAAAATGGACTATATCAAAGAGTACAATCATATAATTCACATTGCAGAATACAATAGATTAAGTGCTGAATTGGTCAAAAATAAAATTGATAAATTCGAAAGAAGACAAGAGATGCAAACAAATAACCACTTTTTCACCAAACAGTAATAAAATTTCACACAGAAAATTTACATACCTTTTCCAAAAAGTCTACAAGAAACACAACATTACTTTGCCCCACAATACAAATTGAGTGTACAAAGCCCTTAGAAATCATATAGTACAAAGGAGAAAACCCACAGACAAAAATTCAGGTATGTACCGGATAAACTGCAAAGGCTGTGACAATTTTTACATTGCAAAAACTAAAAGGAATTTTAACATTAGGCTTAATAACCATTTTAGAAACTTCAGAACAAAGTAACAGAGAAACTGACGGTAGCGTACCGTGTTTGGAATGATAATCATGATATAACGAGAAGTCCACTTATTAAAAAGTGTTCATAGTCCATCTGCATTAACCACGAGGGGAAATATATTCATAAGAAAACTATTCAGTTTCGACACCACCTTTGAAGAGAATCCAAACTTCAAATTCATCAACATAGTAACAGAGACGCCCCTATTGCCTCTAAGGAGTTCACCAAATCAACATCCAAAAGTCGATATTAGCTGAGGAAGTTAGGAAGGTCCTCACAAAACCCGTTCTAGGTAAGCACTAGCAATAGGTATATGCATCATTGAGTACTAATTAGACTCAAAATCATATTAATTTTGTGCTTCAATGTATTATAGTCTTACTCATAGGAAATGATATATTTGCCAAACTGGGTACTTTAAGTTCAGCGTTTTCCAAGATGATTTTCAAAAAACACGAACCCCTTTTAAAATATTTCTACTGTCAAACTACTTTTTACATGGAAAATGTTCCAAAATTTTTATCTGGTCAACAATGGCTATAACATTTTGATTAATTTATTATGTTTACATGATATATGAAATGTATCTCTTGAATTTTCTGGGAACAATCTCTGAAGTCTTTTTTCTGAATTAGTCTTGCATAACTGGTAAATCGTAAGAAATAGACAAAATGTTACTATACAAAAATTATGCCGTTTTATCCTTTTACTGTGGAACTAACGTTCATGATATATTATTCGTTATTGGTTGGAACTTTTAATTTTGTTTTAGAAAATATTTATTTTACGAAAGCTAAGGGATTAATAATACAATATGATATTGAAGTCCAATTGAATTTTACTCGTTAGGTGAAATCTTTTTAAATATCACCCTATTTTAATATTAAGATACCTCAAATGTCAATATACTTGACATATTATTACATGGAAATCTTTTCCATTCAATTGTTTCTTCCACATTACATTATTAAATTTATTACTCACACCGTATCCACTTGTCCAGTGAGTTTATATGGGTTTCCTTCAGCAGATATTTTTAGAGGGCATCTTATCCACATGTAATTTGCTTTGGTCTTCCAGATTTTTGTTTGTATTTTATATATTATTTCATTGAACCTTTCTACTACTTTGAAAACAATTGTGTTACATTCCTATTTCGAGGTACTTCGTTAAACATGTCAAATAGTACTTGTTGCCTTCTGTTCCCGTAAACTATTATCATAAGGACTTCTGTTCTTTCAGCTTCATTGAGGAAAGCTATATTGAAAGATTTCTAGCTCAATAATTTATTTTGAGTGATGTCAGTGTACGGCTCTAATATATTCTGTATAATTTTACAAATTTATATGTATGAAATTTGGAAGTCCATGAAACAGCTTAATAATTTAATATGAAGGAAACAGCTGAATGGCTAAAGCATATCTACATATTAATATGTAAAGATTCAATGAGATTCGGATTATATAAATATTAAAATTGGGTATCATTTTAAAAACGTAGTTTTTACAGTCGTATAACTGAACACTCAAAGTTTTACAGCCTCTGATATATTGTATGATTTATTTCCAAAAGCTTTAGCTTTCCTAAACTTTAAAGTTTAGAAGGAATGAGTGATATTTCACAATTTTAACGCACTCCCTAATTTATAATACCAAAATCAATCGCTGACCTCAAATAAATATATAGTTATCATTGTAATATTTTCATTAAGAAATTATACGCTTTCCTGTTTGTTTATATAAAAGTACATCTACATGTAGTACGTTTTAAAAACTTGTCACTCCAATAAGACCTGAAGCTTTCCTGGCGACGAATATGCTCAATTTCTTCTCGGGCAACAAGCCACGTGAAAAGACGATTAGATATCGACGTTTCGGGAGTGTGCATCTCTCCCATCATCAGGATATTTACAAAATGTTGTAACCACAAATTAAACACTGGATATAACACCAGTATAAACAAAGACAAAACACTATCAAAATTCAAATTACTGAACAAAAGACTGTTTACAGTAAATTAAATGCCAGGTCAGAAGAAGGCATGAGTATAGAAAATTGTGTCAAATAAACCTAACTACTTAACTTGATTATCAAGCTGTATTGATCTTTGCTTCTTAAATCGACGGATTTTCATTTTAAGGCCGGTTTTCAAGAGGAGCTGAACTGAAATCCAGCATCACGATTAAGCGTGCTCCTTTCAGGGGAAATCGCCAAAGCTTCCTTAATTCTCCGCTCCCAGTAACTGTTGTATGTTGCCAAGATGGTCGTCTCCCGAAAATTGGCTCTATGGTCGTTATCAAAACAATGCTCTGCCAACCCAGACTTCTAAGGTTGCATTGCTCCGTTCATGTTCGATTATTCTGGTAGCGATTGTCCTTCTGGTTTGTCCTATATACGGTGTCCCACATTCACAGGGAATGCGGTACACTCCCGGAACTTGGAAGTCCAGTTTGTCTTTCACTGTTCTCAAAAGATGTTTAATCTTCAGAGGTGAAGATCTTTTGCTCATTAATGCGAATTTTGATAGTGTTTTTTCTTTGTTTATATTGGTGTTATATCCAGTGTTTCATTTGTGTTTATAACATTTTATAAATATCCTAATGATGGGAGCGATGCACACTCACGAAACGTCGATATCTAATCGTCTATTCCCTGGCTTGTTGCCCGAGAACAAAGTGAGCATTGTCACTCCAATAATTATTATGGCTATTACGAGACCTACAGGTAAACGTTTGTCAGGTTCGTGGTACTACCATATTAACTAATAAATGAGGATAGTCGCGATATATATCAGTGAATGTTGACCGGGAGATACTTGTCTAATTACTGGCAATGAGGTTAAAATCCCAATGGACGTAAGCAACGAGTGCTAGAGTGGGAAGGACTAGTGTATAGGTCAGAAGGAAAGAGATTTCTCTGTAAGGTCGTTTGAATTCCAATTTCCCCCACCCCGGTCACACATATAAGTTTGGTACGCGTGTGTGTTTGAGCGCCTCCTCCCAAACACTTTACCTCGTAAATCCGTTCTCTGTGGCCAACTGGACCATCTCTTCTCCTCTCTCAGGGATCCTCTCTCGCGAAGCAATCACAACTTTTTACCTCTTCCAGATGACCGCGCAGTTGATCGCATTAACTAAATCCGTCCGTACGTCCGTCCTTAGCCAGAAAACGCGAGTGCTTGTGTCCCACGGGGACTTCTATCCTGGGCAAGCATTACTACAACTTGTCACCCTCCACCCAACAAGCTAAAGTGCACTGAAATTCAGCTACAGACGACCCTAGGTAAAAAGAACACAAAGCGACAAGACTTCTTCAAAGCTTTCTGCATAACTAAGAAAGTGGTATTTTACATGCGTACCAGTGAGAAACTGAAGGTCATTGTTTACAATCTGAAATACTACTTAAAAGCTGAGAACACTTGTGATGCTTGGTGCCATAATTTCTTCATAAGTCCACAATTATCCTTTTACACATTATTATAAATTTTCGTGACAAACATAAGCTTTCTTTCCAGTATATTTTATAGAATTTAACCCTTAAATGAAAACACATACGTAGATAATATTTAAAATATATGTATATATATGCTATAATTTCTGTGTGTGTACTTATTAACAAATTAGTCATTACTCTTTAAAATGAAGTCATTGTCATTTATTTTTTTCATTAGCTGGTGTAAAGAGTATGCAGTCACATAAGGACTAAAATTTATAAACTCTCTTTTTAAAATAGTCCATTTTCATCTCAGTTTCTTAAGTTCTCGTATTTGACATCACGAAAATTTTATTTTAATGGATTTCCAGTAAACACATATCGTGACTGGTATGAAATAGAAGAATAAATGTTTTTATGCAGATTTCATAAGAAGGTTTTTTCTTCTCTTTTGGCATTTTAGTGTTATGCTTCTTACACGCTTCCAATAACTCGTACAGTTACACTATCTTAATACTTCTCCACTCTACTGCATTGTGCCAGAATTCATTGGACAATAACTAAAATGAATCTATTAAGTTATATTTCCATATCACGTAATTTGTAATTGTAGAAAGAACAAACAATATTACAGCTACATGCTCCACTGTTTCTAAGATGTTCTTTTATTTTCGTTTGCTTTATAAATGTTTAAAACATTGTACCAATCTCCTATTTCGTTATATCCTTAACGTGGTATTTAAAAATTTATGTTACACGCGTTTAGTACAGCAAATATTAGATATATGTTTTCAAATCCCGATGAAAATGGGTGTTGATATAACGTAGGAAAGAATATAAAGCTCCGAAATTATGTAAACATTTTTGTTGAATTTCTTCTTTTAAGGCTTAGGAGATAACCATTTGATAAATGTATTTATTTATTAGTTTAAATCATATGCTGGTGAAACTATTAGGTATCATATTTCAAAATTTGATTTATTAACACAAAGAAAACTATTTAAAAGCACTATAAAAATTAACATTGAAAGCATGGTGCAATGTTCAATAAATTATTGTCAGAATGCTGAAACAGTAATGTTTTGTATTTATATATTTTTATTATTTTTACGCCTATTAAAACTGAGAACTTTCCCACTAGTTTAGTTAATTTAATTACTATATGTTTTTAAAACAAAGCCTGTGGTAATGAATGTAGGTTGATTCAAAGAATTTAAGATAGTTTAAGGTTGTACTACACATATACTTCCCAGAAAACGTTATCCTTTATTTGGGATTTTAATTATAACAAATAAATGCGCTTTTTTGCAATTATAACTGATAGTACATGATGTATAAGTGTTGATACAATACTACAGAAGTCTCAAAAATATCAGTATTTTATAGCTTGCAATTAAAATGTGTTTAGTTATTTTAAACACCCTACAATGTGAAATAAACATTTCTTTCTTACAAAAGTACTTAAAAATTAGAAGTATTGCACTCTATGCTGTAAAAATCCAGTAAAGTACGTTTAGTAGTTCCCAAGAAATTGGGTCATATACTTGGAACATTTAGTACAGATGAAGTCCTTTCAATCTCCGCGCAGGCAAAATTATAACGGGTAATTTTTTTTCTGCCTGCTGCTCCATTGGAGAAAAAACTGTTATGAAGCTTTACACAAAATTTAATGTTACCAACTACACATATAAATAGCGCTGGATTGGTGGCGTGTTAATTTCACTATACATAACAGTGATACCTAGTTGCTGCGTTGGCCGAAGGTAAACAACCCTGAAGATACTTACTGCATTGTAAGTAAACCCCTGGCTCCCAGTATACAATACAGTAGAATCTGATCGCTAATATAATTTACGTTGTTAACGTATCTTTTCGTGTTTGACCTTTCAGAAAGCCACATTTGTTTGAATATATAAATACCCGACATTTTCAATATCCACATTTAGCATGAAGAATTATACAAAATATTTTGGAGTTCTTTACATTGTTTTAGAAAGTGTTGTTCATGATTTCGTTTCTCATAAATTCGGTGGCTTTTGTAATGCTCTCTCAGTTATACCTCCAGTTTATGAAAAAATGTATGCTATATACGAACCGAAGGCTCCATGCATGAGGCGACAGATTATCATGAACAATATAAAAGTAGACTGTTACAAGAACAAATTTGCTGGGAGGTAACAATGGAAGGAGAAGGCAATTTCTAATATATCAGACATTTTTTAAATTTTATTTCTATCTAAAGAACTTAGTCAAGAGATGCAAAAAGTAAAAGAAAGTCAATATATAAGGCAATTTTATGTAATTCTTGCTTTTCAAATGCGAAAGGCCGTTAGTTTCGGGATACATTAAGACATAATGAGCTCCAAAGGTATCATTCCTGTATGAAGTTGGGAAGCACAATAGATACCTCTCTTCATTTACATCGGTTAAAGATCAAAAGAGATTACTTTATTGTGCGTTGTGACAGAAAACAGGACAAATACACGTTTGCCATCCCAAGAGAGCGACACGCCCCCCGTCTGTCTGCTAGACTCGACACACCGATTGCTTTCACGAGACACGAGTGACACCCTCCAGTCCCACAAGAGCTTCCATCTCTCTAGAAAACATTCACTATACAATTCGTTTCCATCAAGACGTTGTGTGCAGGACAGGCTGCAGGGAAGAGCAAAGGAAAAGATAAAAAAATAAAGCACGGAAGAGAGAGTGAAGAGAGATAGAAAATACGAAAAATCTTGCAGAAAATAAATGACCATCCTGTTGTACGCCTAGACTCCCTAGCCTTTCCCGATGTCTCGTCGCCTACGCCGGAGGAGCTTGTGACGTCGCGCCGCGCATATGAAATTCAATTCACTGGGATTTCCCTTCAACTGTTGGAAGGAGGGGCAGAAGAAAGAAAAGATGACCTGCCAGCAAGGGATCCATTGCATTTATTCCGTTTACTTCAAACTGGAAAGAGCTTGCTTTTCTGCTAAAACAAGAGATACTAAATTTGTGACTACAATCTCCAGAAATCCAACAACGGAATGCGTTACCACGCACACAGCAATCTTAATAACAAATGCAAACAACCTAAAAGCTATCTATACTATTACCGAAATATTTCTGAAAATTATCAGTTTTGGAGAACGACTGATACTAGCATGATGGTGGATTAGGACAAAAACAGAATTCTTAATATGTTACAGGTAGGTATGTAGGTAGGCAGGTATGCAGGGTGGGTGGGTATGTAGGTACATAGGTAAGTAGGTAGGTAGTTAGGTAGCAAGGTAGGTAGCTAGGTAGGTAGGTAGGTAGGTGGGTATATAGCTAGGTAGGAAGTCAGGTAGTAAGGTAGGTAGGTGGGTAGGTAGGTAGGTGGGTATGTAGCTAGGTTGGACGTCAGGTAGTAAGGTAGGTAGGTGGGTAGGTAGGTGGGTAGGTAGGTGAGTAGATAGGTGAGTGAGTAGGTAGCTGGGTATGTGGGGGGGTAGGTGGGTGGGTTAGGTAGGTGGGTAGGTAGGAGGGTAGGTAGGTGGGTCGGTAGCTTATTATACAGGTAGGTAGGAAGGTAGGTAGTTTGGAAAGTCGGTAGGTAGATAGGTAGGGAAGTAGGTAGGTAGGGATCTAGGTAGAGAGGTAGGTAGGGAGGTAGGTAGGTAGTTCGGTACGTAGGGAGGTAGGTGGGTAGGTAGTTGGGTAGGTAGGTAGGCAGGTGGGTAGGTAGATGGGTATGTAGGTGGGTGTGTGGGTGGTTGGGTAGGTGGATGAATAGGTAGGTATGTAGGTAGGTATGTAGGTAGGTAGGGAGGTAGATAGCTGTGTGGGTGGGTGGTTAGTTAGGTACTGAGGTAGATAGGCAGGTAGGTAGGAAGGTAGGTGGGTGGGTGGCTGGATAGTTAGTTAGGTGTGTAGCGAGGTAGATAGAGAGGGAGGTATGGAGGGAGGTACGAAGTTGGGTAGGTAGGCAGGTAGGTAGGTGGGTGGGTTGGTGGGTTGGTAGTGAGGTAGGTATGTTATTTCACTGAGTATGTTAGGGGTTTCTGTAGCTTTATGTTATGTGCCTTGTATGCTAATAAGTAACTAGAACGTACAAAGTCTTTAAAATTTAACCTGCTATAATTATCTAAAACATTATTCCACCAAGAATTCTTCACACACTAAAGCAACTTACACCAAGCGGGATGGCTCAGGCGTTTTCATCTGATGCCCACATTCAGGAAGCCCGGGTTCGATTCCCGTGACCGAACTATCTGACCCATGGGTCTTTTCGAGAGGTTTCCCGGGTCTCCCGAATTTCCTATCCCTCCTTTTCATCTCCGTTTTCATTTCAAATCATGTCTCATCTGGTATTCTATTTCAGGGTAGAAGGTTCGGCAGGTGCCTCGGCGTTGTAGTGACCCCTTAGATCGGCCGCCTCTCTCTGCTTTCGCCTCATTCTTTCCCTGGGAATGCCCCACTTGGGGCATAGGTATAATAAACCACAGGTTTTGGTGCCGAATCCCATCCGTAGTAATCCTAAACCTAATCCCAAAGTAACTTGCGCTATGGTACACGTATTCAAAACCTGGAAGACCGACCAGAGATCATGCAAATCAAACGTTCCGCCAATGTTTCACATAATTTTACAAGAAAATTAACGGAATTTTCATCCATTGTTTGGAATAAACGGAACTGTAAGAAATGCAATTAGAAGGGTTAACGGAGAAGATACGCTATAAAAATACTTTGGATCATTGTACAATATTTGCATAAAGAAAGAGGAAGGTAATTAAATTAATTTATTCGTTACTACAATTTAAAAGCCTAACTCTTGCAACCTTGAGTAAACCAGTGGTCCTTAAGTTATGATATTTTTACAAAATAGCAATAGGCAGCTTTCCCAGATAGTGTGACGTCATATAAATAAAGGAAGCAATTACATACATCATAGTAATTCCTTAAACAAGAGGAATATTGACTTAATTTTTATTTAAGTATTATAACTTTGTTTCAGATAAACTGTGGAGTTTACCACCAGACTGCTCGAGAACTGTCATTTCCAAATTTCACGGCAAACGGTACTTCCTACTTCCAACTGTTTTAAAATAAATATACAAACAAAATGCTGCTAATATAGACATAACAAACATTAACATCCTGATGACACTTTTGCTATTGTATGTTATAAACATGTAAATAATGTTTTAGAACCTTTAGATTTGCAAGCTGAAGCTATAAAATTTACATTATAAGTATATAATTATTTTTGCTTTGCTTTCCTAAATGGAAAAATCATAAGCCATAATAGTAAATCGAAATTGGGCATTTATAGAGAATTAACTAATACAAAAACTTATATAAATAAAAGTTTTAACCTTTTACACATAAGTTTGCTGTTTTTAATAATTTCTTATGTAGGTTAATAAATACACATTTTAATGAAGAAGAATTTAATAGAAGATGTAAACGCGTTATCCACATTGCGTTAATCAAATGTTTTAACACTTATTTTATTTATAAAAGACAGAAGAAGCTAAATATCGAAATCCTGATGAAGATGTTTCTACTCTGAAGAAAGTTAAGCCTGATTATAATTTTAAGAAATTTACATAATATACTTTGGCCAATAAAAAACCTACAAAATATTTTAAAGAGCGTAGACTAATTGTAATTTTTCCAAATGAATATAATATGAAATTGGCTATTTTATATAAATAAGAAAATTTCAGATACTCAAAGATCAATTTAGTTATCTGGATTATGAAAAGGTTTACATGGGTAAACCCAAACGTCATTTGGAAATTAGAATGAAAAAAAAAAAAACATTTTATATTAAAATTGATAAATCAGGTGTGGTAAATGTTTTTCATTCATTCAATTATGAAATAAATCCAGAAAATAAATTATTAAAATAATAAATGAACCTACAGGTTTGATAGTTTGCGGAAATATTTATTTTGGAAAATAAGCATCAGGAAATGAATTTTCAAATACCGAAAATCGATTTTGTCAATAAACTTGTTTTATTTTTAGCATTTGGAAATACAATAAGAAACTATGTCAGCGGCAGTAACAATAACAACAGTAAGAAGAAATTAGCTGATAATGCAAACAACTGGTTTACGAAGTTAGTCCTCATTTATAAATAAAATGAAGATAAGCGAAGAAAAGGGAAATTTGGTCACTATTTATTATACCTTGGAAATTAGTCTATCGTTGCGATATTTACTGTTGTATGAATAATTATCGCCTCTCTTGCCCAGAACTTCATCAAATGCCTAGAAAAAGTGTGATAATAAATTTCAAGTGTTACAATTATATGGCTTCCTCTATTCTTATATAAGCTTCTTACAAACCCTTGTTCCTCTGCCTAACTCATGTTAATCGACATCATAATACTAACGCTTATATTTTTGTTCCAGGTGGCTCAACTGCCCCCTGCTTCACGTAAGCACATATCCCTTCATGCGTTAAAATATTTACAGAACGAAACAGGATAAATCTAGTTAAATGCACTGTAGTGCCGTGATTGAACTTGATTCTGCTTCGAACGACGAGGGGCAGTTCCCAGCCTTCAACTAGTGTGTCTAGACCATGATAATAGATAAGAACAGTGTAAATAAACGATAAGGTCTTAGAATGATATCCACTTTGGTTACAGAGTCCTTATTTTCGAACAAATAAACTAAACGATTTAATGGAAATTAATTGTTCTTTCACAGAGGCCGTGTGTAGGCTAAATTGTGGAAACGTAGAGTCAGAATGAAAAATTCAATGCTATAGCCGTGATTTGAACCACGGATCTTCTGGTTTCCGTCCAGCCGCTCTACCCTTGAGCTACTATGGCCAACGTGCCGACATCACATCAAATTCTCCAACTGAATTGTATTTTCCCGGTAAACCAGTTAGTAGTTCTCAGAAACACATGAGACAACTACCTTAATTGCGACTTACAACATGTAAGTACTTTAAGGCCCGGGCTTTATAGTTAACCACTATTAGGTCAATTAATGGAAATTAATTGTTCTTTCACACAGGCCGTGTGTAGGCTAAATTTAAACGATTTAAAATAAATAAAATAAACGATTTCTAATCTCTGTGCACCTGGCTGGCTGCCCGAGAAGAAATTGAGCATTTTCGTCGCCAGGAAAGCTTCAGGTCTTATTTCACCTTTTAGATTGACAAATGGTTTGAGTCGTGTGTGTGAGTGTGTGAGGGTGTGTGTGTGTGTGTGTGTGTGTGTGTGTGTGTGTGTGTGTGTGTGTGTGTGTGTGTGTGTGTGTGTGGATTAAACCATTTCGGATATATTCCTTGTTATTTGTCTGAATTTTATACATTTCTCAAACGGGAATCCGTTGTTCACTTTTTCATCACATGGGCATTCAAAGAAAACGAAATTTAAACGCCTTATATCGCGACCAGCTCTGTCAGAACATTTTACTATCTCTAAAGGTCTGTTGTACTCTCATATAACCTGTAGTTTCAAGAAAATTAGCAATGATATAATATTCATCTCAATTGACATGAATTAGATGAATAAGCATTTGTAAGAATGCTTTGCACAAGAGCAGAGGAAGACATGTGAGTGGAGCATATCAGCTATATCTTAACATTCTCTTTACGATGGCATCTCACGTTGCAGATTATACCATTGTAAATACGTGTGTGTAGCGTTTAAAGCCCACTTTAACTACATTCGGCAGTGCAGGCGGTGACATTGAAGATACATGAGATGAAGATGGAGTACCGGTGGAACGAGATAGCAAGAACACCGGAGACCTAGAGAAAACCCGCCCCAGCGCCGTGTTGTCCGCCATAAATCTCACTTTGAGGTCCCCTGGGATTGAACCTGGGTCGCCTTAGTGAGAGCCGAGCGGCCTAACCACTAAGCCAGGGCGCGGCTCCAAACCAATGCAGAGCGCCGAAAACCAAACCATTCATAAGTGTGGGCACGTATTTCAGTGTCATTTGTTCGCTGTGTATTATCATCATCATCATCATCATCATCATCATCATCATCATCATCATCATCATCATTATCATCATCGTCATCATCACCGTCATTATTATTATTATTATTATTATTATTATTATTATTATTATTATTATTATTATTATTATTATTATTATTATTATTATTATTATTATTATTATTATTATTATTATTATTATTATTATTATTATTATTATTATTATTATTATTATTATTATTATTATTATTATTATTATTATTATTATTATTATTATTATTATTATTATTATTATTATTATTATTATTATTATTATTATTATTATTATTATTATTATTATTATTATTATTATTATTATTATTATTATTATTATTATTATTATTATTATTATTATTATTATTATTATTATTATTATTATTATTATTATTATTATTATTATTATTATTATTATTATTATTATTATTATTATTATTATTATTATTATTATTATTATTATTATTATTATTATTATTATTATTATTATTATTATTATTATTATTATTATTATTATTATTATTATTATTATTATTATTATTATTATTATTATTATTATTATTATTATTATTATTATTATTATTATTATTATTATTATTATTATTATTATTATTATTATTATTATTATTATTATTATTATTATTATTATTATTATTATTATTATTATTATTATTATTATTATTATTATTATTATTATTATTATTATTATTATTATTATTATTATTATTATTATTATTATTATTATTATTATTATTATTATTATTATTATTATTATTATTATTATTATTATTATTATTATTATTATTATTATTATTATTATTATTATTATTATTATTATTATTATTATTATTATTATTATTATTATTATTATTATTATTATTATTATTGTCATCATCATTATTATTATCAATATTATTATCATCGTCATCATTATAACCACATCATCATCATGATCAAGATCATCATGATCATCATTGTCATCATCATCGTCATCATCATTCCTTTTATCATTACCATTATCATTACCATTAGCATTTCCATTATCATTAATATTATTATTATCATCATCATTCATCATCATCATTATCATTATCATCATTTATTATTGCAGAAAACCGCCTCGTAATTGAGCTAGTGAGATTACATACTCATCTTTATGGCTTAAAAAGTGAGAATTAGAAAACAAACATATCAAGAAAAAAGCTTGGGCCCAAATATCTGTACTAATTGTGCTAACCACGTAATAAATTGTGCATACTGAATTATTGCACTTCTTTTTACGAAATTTCTGGTTATGCATCCTATTTGCATTAATACAAAACATAATTCTTTACCTAAGTATATATTAATAGCCATAGGGTACAAAAATATTCAGTACAGAAACTCTCATTTGTTTATTTTGCAGTAAATATAAGTTGGTTTTATATGTCTGAGCTACCAGGTAAACATCTACGCGGCTGTTAAAATATTTTTAGAAGCATCTCTCACATGAAACGTCAAGGTTGTTAAATGCCCCATGTCTACTTATTGGAATCATGTTTTCAGTTGTCTTGCGATGTTGAAGATTTAGCACAATAGTGAAGTTTACTTTCTTCAAGTATGCGTTTCTTAAAAGATTGTGTAAGCAAAAGGCAAATAATCTGTTAAGCTTATCACCTGCTGAGAGGATTCAAAGTCATTTTCTGATACCTTCGAGCAGGAAATAGCCGACAGTTTAACTCTGGTGTTTCTTTAACGCTTATTGCTCCAAATCTCTTGTATATGGTTTCACTAAATGGGTCAGGTCATAGCTCGGGACAATTATAACATTTTCCTCTTCGATGAGCTATTGCTATCAGCGCTAAATTGTTTTTCGGTGACCAACAAGCAATGACAGCTGCGTAATCAAACACGCGTACTTTTCTCGGAGGAGAATATTTACATATTCACATATTCAAGTTAAGTGTACTCTCATTTCAAAAGCAACAGAGGCACAGCTTTTAACCAACAGAACTGCTATTAAGGATTTTACAAATGAAATAGAAATTTACGCTCACTCAACTTTCAATAGGAAACGTTCATCCCCCTTCGAAATGCAGTCCTCGATCTTCTTAATTTGATAGTATTAAATACCTATCACTTACCAGTTGATATATTGAAATTAAATTATTTCTAGTTATGCAAACAATTTATCTCACATCGTTTCCAAGATTTTTCAAGATGCTATAATGAACTAAAAGTTGGATCAAAGAGTTGTATTTCGTTGAAAGTCAAATTTAGTCTTTCACAGGAAAGTTTTTAATTATAATCTAGCTTTTAGTATGAAACCATTCTATCTCATGCATATAGCAATATTTACACATAGATTTGCTTACTTATCAGTTTTATGTAACGGGACTGGGTCACTATGACCTAACCCACATTTTGTCTAGGATTATCCTACAAGGCAAGATGGAAACGTCTCACGATCTTTGCAGCGTTGTTAAAACGTTCACCTAATATTTAAGTTGTCTCTGGAGGAAAATGTTGCGCAAGCTAGTCTACACCCTTCAAAAACACATGTTGAATATACGTAACTGCTCACATTTGAGTCCCTGCATTTTTATACTTTTTAATTTTCCTATCACTAACATATTTTAAGTAGAAGTGCTGCATTCGACCTAGAAATTCTACATAACAATTTCATCATAAATTCATACTTTGAAACTTCCTGAACCCCCCCCCCCCCCAAGAATTTTAGAAGAAGAAAGGTTCTATTGTGCCTTAACAATATAACTAAAAAATTGGTTAAATACCAAACTGTGTATTTAAGCTGGGTACCCTCAAGAATACCATACGATTTTCAAGAAAGAAAAAACCTTAAACTTAAAACCCTTTACGAGGAAAGACGTTCTCAAACCTTTTTCTCCTCAAAAGTGTCTTCAAGGATTTAGATTAAAATGTCATATATTTAGAACACTGTTCAGGACACTTAAATTACATATAAAATGTATTTTCTTAAGCTGTTCGGAATAGTGCTCTTTATTCTGAATGAGGTTTGCACAATTAATAAATCGTAAGAAATAAACAGATTTTTACTATTCAAAAATTAGATTTTGCTTTACATCACAGTTTCATAATGTTAGTGCATGTGTGTGAGATTAGTTTTTGATGTGTTCCATGTAATATTTTTCTGAAATGGAAAGTCAGTTGGAGAATTTAATGTCATATCGGCACGTTGACCAGAGTAGCTCAATGGTAGAGCGGCTTGACGGAAACCAGAAGATCCGTGGTTCAAATCCTGGCTATGGCATTGAATTTTTCAGTCTGACTCTACGTTTCCACAATCGTTATTGTAATTTTACGTTGATTTGTGCAAAGTGCTTGACATTTCAAACCTTCATGCTTTTTAAAAATATGATTTTCTTTAGCTATTGTATCTACAACAAAATGGTAAATATGAATGTAGGTTTGTTAGTTAACAATAAGTAGTTGGAGTATCCTCTATTAGAATAGTTTGTAGAAAAGTGAGTAGAGAAGGTCGTAAATGTAATATCAGCCCCAATTTTGTTCTTGTTCTCGCGATTATCCAAAGAGAACGGAATTTCAACGCCATGAAATATCGACCCACTTTAAAACAGCAATTAAGACAAAAATTGCCTAGTGTATATAAAAGCAAGCACTAGGCCACAACTCATTAATGCCAAGCAATTGCTCTTTGTAATATAAATGCATTTTTCCCGACATCCTCAGGAGTAGATGTTTGCTGATCTTGTACGCTGCGCTATTGTTCACAATGTGACATTAATATTGTTATGGGAAGTAAACTGTAACACGGGAGACTGCATCAAATATTACGAGTAGAATTGTGGATACTCTAAGTGCGTCCACCGGAAGGTCTACAATCCACCCCATAACTAGGAGCGTAACTGGAAGGATAAGGGAGCAGGTGGTGGAGCGAAGTGGTAGAGCTAAGTAAGAGCTACATTAGAGATAAATAGGTAGAAGGAAGTAGGTAGAACGAATGCATAAAGGCACCAAGTTCCATAATATGCCAATTAACTATATCCTAATATTACGTACAAAGCACTCCCTAAGCGTTTAGGAGATTGTTGCGGATGTACCAGAGAGCATTTACAATTCCACGAAGTACTTTATTTTGAAATGGCTGAATCATCTTAACATTCGATTTGTTGTTGTTGACCCATAACTGGATTCCATATGTCCAAATAGGTTTCAACACTTGTTTGTATATTAATAGCTCATTATGTATTGAAAGCTCAGAATTTCGTCCAAGTAGCCAGTAGTGTGTTCTATATTTTCTGTTTTCACTCTGTTTCTTCTACACATGCTCTTTCCACTTCAATTTAACATCTCATGTCATTCCAAAGTATTTCGCTGAATTAGTATATGCAACTTTTAAGTTGTTTGTAAAGATAAGAAGTGGAGTTACTTTCTTATATGTGAAATTCATATGAAATGATTTCAATTCGTTCAATTTAATACGCCACCTAGTAGTCCAATTACGTATTTTCCTTATGGCACTCTGTAGGTTATTATTAGCTCTCTGGATATTCTCTTCAACAGTGAGGATTGCTGTATCATCTGCAAACGTACCCATCAGAGTGTTATCCATTCGGGGAATATCTCGGTTGTATAGTATAGACTCTAGTACAGTGCCTTGTGGCACACCAGCTGTTAATCGTTTGAACTCTGAGTACCTATTCTTTAACATGGTGGACTCTAAAATAACTTTCTTTAAGATATGATTTTAATACCTGATAGAACTGCATAGGAAGGTCCCTGTTTAATTTGATCTCAAGGTTGTAGTGTCAAACCTTGCCGAATGCCTACGCTACACCAAGAAAGATTGTAGAACATACTTTTCCTTCTTCAAAAGCTTTCTCAATAGAATTATTAACTTTATGAATTTGTTCGATGAAATGAAATGTGTACTGTTTCACGCCCGCTTTTACTACATACGGCACCGCAGGTGGTGACACTAAGGGTACATGAGATTAAGATGGAGCACCGGTGGAATGAGATGGCGAGGGAAACCGGAGGTCCCGGAGAAGACCCGCCCCAGCGCCGTGTTGTCCACCACGATTCTCACTTTGCGGTCGCCTGGGATCGAACCCGGACCGCTTTGGTGAGAGCCAAGCGGTCTAACCACTGAGCCACGGCGCGGCCCAACTTGATCGATGGTAGGATGTTTATGTCTAAAACCAAACTGATGAGTTGGGATAACTTTCCTGGTTTCTATAACCATAATTAATCTCTTTAGTCTCTCAAATAACTTTGACATACTGGGAAGTAAGGATATTGGTCGATATAATGTTACTTGAGTTGCTAACTTGCCTGGCTAGGTAATACTTATTTCTGACTTCTTCCAGTGCTTTGGTACATACTTAAGTTTAAAACAAGCATTTATTATATGCTTTAGTTTATGATATGCTACTTCCGGAAGTTGTTCAATAATTTCACCAGTTATATTATCATAACCTGGTGATTTTCTAATACTCAGATAGTTTTTTATGAAGTTCTTGAGTTCCCTCAAGTAAACAGATATTATCTCCACCTCATTTTCACAAATAGCATATTCATTACATACTAATACAGTATTGTCATTGTTAATAGTGTGTGGCTTAAACACATATTCTAAATGATCATTTAAAAAATCAGCTTTCTGTTTGGAATTCCTGGCCCATACGACCATTGGCAGCTTTTGATGGAGGATCTTGCTGCATTGGCCTTTTAAACCTTCTAGTTGTTTTCCACTGTGAATATACAGAGTCCTTATCTGCAGAGAGTTTACTAAGAAATTGGCGTAATGATTCTTTTTATGTCCATGATGCGCCTCTTCAATTCATTACTTAATTTATTATATTTTGATTTTTCCTCAGGGTTTGTTGCCACTTCTTGCGGCTTTCCTTTTTGCTAGGACCAGCTCTCTTATTACTAAGGGATAACTTACTGTGTGTTTAGGATTTCCATATCATAGCAGTACTTTCTTTCGTAGCCTGTTGCATTTCAGTTATCAATTGCTCCACTTCAATATCAATTTCCTCTTCTGTGGCAAGTGGTGCTTGTAAGTTTATATGATATATTAATACTTCCCTAAATTTGATCGAGTCAGTTTTTTATCAGTAATTTTGGGAGGCTCTCCTTCAGTGTTATGTTTTCATTTAAGTTTAGTGTAACAGGAGTGCAATGATAAGATAGATGATTACATTTCACATAAGTATACCTGTCATTAATTCCCTTACTTATGAAGAAGTCAATTACACCCGGCACTTTGTTTGGGTCTGTGGGCCAGGTATGTAGGTGATCCAGTTGAGAGAAAATCACATTTATTATCTCTTCCAACTTGATTAAGTTCTCTAGCTTAGTATTCATCAATCGTGAGCCCCAATGGCTATGTTTCGCGTTGAAGTGCTCTATAATTAAGGTCTTTCCCAGAGACTTAAAAACATTGACGTAATCATATTTGGTTAATGCACACCTTGCTAGACAATAGATTGCTGAGAGTTTTAATTATTTATTTTTCATATGAATGCTGACAGTAGTTACTTGCAATTTGGGATCTTCAAATTTAGGTACTTCGTGGTGTAGGATATTTCTTTTAATTAAAATTTCAGATCCACCTCTTGCTTAATTGGATGGGTGTGAACTACAATAACATACAAACTCAAAAGTTGTAACAAAAGACTGCTTAGTGAGGTGAATTTCTGAAAGTAGACAAACGTCTATCTTCTCCTTCCTCTCAAACACTTCTAATTCTGTGATATGCTCTATTAAGCCATTTGCATTGCAAGTTGTTATACGCAGTTTACAACTTATATTCTATACAGTGACACATTTGCACTAAATTTCCTTTCTATTGAATTAATCTTCTCTGTCAAACTTTTTTTATAGATTTTCCATGCTTCTCTAATGTATAAATAATAAGATCCAATGTATTCTGAACTGTGTTACCTCCTTTTTTACTATCCTTAACAGTTTGAACATAGGACGCAATTTCCATAACAAACTCACCTTCCTTATCAACATCCTTTCTAATAGTACAATTGAATTGTTGCTTTGCAGTATCTCTATTTTCTCCTTGTTTCCTGCTATTTATTAATGTGTTTCTTTTATCCTGTCCTTCCTTTGCAACAGGATATCCTCTTTAATTAGCCGGATGTGAACCTTTGCAATTAAAACATTTGGGAGGTTGATGTCTCCTCATAGTGCAGTTCCTTATAAGATGTCTGCCAGCACATTTCACACAAGCCACTGCTTTATTGCAGTATTTCTGAGTGTGATTGATCTGACATCGTCTACACTGTGGGATCATATCTGTGTTCTTTCTTACTGGTTTGATTTTTACACTCAACACTAATATAGATTTGAACTTATAAATTTGCTCAATATTTTCTTTATTATTCAACGTGGGCATGAATAACCGCAGTCCCTTTTTATAGATCATTCTTTCTCCGTTCTCATTAATTATTGTTTCTTTTCTTATAGTTTTATTGTCAAGAATATCAAAGGCCTTGCTATCCAGATCTGAAACAATCTCCTTTTCATTTCATGAGGGGTGTATTCCCCATGCCATGACCTTTACCGGTCTTGTTGCTTTATCTTCATGGGAGTGTTATTGAACCTTTTCCTTATTGAGTTACTCTGTAATGGTTCTATATGAGTCAATATCAGGAGCAATAGTTTTCCAGGCGTTTTTGCTATACGATATATAATTACATTCTTTCTTTGTTACACCTTGGATTAGATTCAGTAATTCTCTATAGAATAGAATTTCAAAAACTTTTATAGGGGATGGTATATGATGCTTTGTTCGTATTTCTTTATTTTGCACATTAACTTCCTTAGACGCATACTCAACTCCTGTATTTTCTTCATTAGTGCTTTGTTCGCAGGTATTAGGGCTACTTGAAGCCTTTCTCTCTTTGTATCTCCTTACTCTTGACTTCAGTGCAGCTTATCTCCCTATCTAGATCCTCTTCATCATTCATATAATTTTCATTTCCTCCTGAATTTGAGGGACCAGCATTAGCTGTGTCCAGCAACATAATTTTCCTCTAACTCTTTAATATTTTGTTGTAATCTGGTAACAATATTCTCAAGGTTTCGTTTGGCTTACAGTTCATTTTGCCATTCGTCAGACAGTCTGGACCACATTAATGTTTTTGATTTTCCTCGAGATTCTTACCATTAGTTGGCAGCGAATTGTCCAATAATTTATATTTCAGAGATATTGGTGATCTCTGAATCGAAGTACTTCTTTTAAATACATCTTCAACAAGCAAAGGTTGACCTCCCACAGAATCCACCAGGTCTGCCTCCAAAGAGGATAAATTTGCTAGGACTTTGCCTGCTCTGCCACTTGGGGTACTTACTTCCGTGTTTGTTTTCCCATTGCTTATTTAATACTCAACTTATATCCACAGAATAGTAGAAAAGAAAGACTCCCATAGCCCTCAAAACCTATCAGCATCCGGGGTCGAAGAGAATAAGGGTTGGTCCAGTGTGACCGACAGGAAAGAGTATAGAAAGAGACAGGCACAATACAAGTGGAAGAACTGTCATGTCTTAGCTAGGGGATCAGAGGAGAGCCACCGCCTGTGAGGTACAGGTTACTGCCCCTTATGAGAGTGTTTGGTTCGAGACCCCTTGTTGGTTATTCAGGGTTGCCCTGATAGCGAACAAATGGTACAGGGTTATTCGCGATCCACCACCTACGGACCCGCCTGGTACCTAAAACCCAAGGCCCAGGATTCAAAGTATTACAACAGGTAACCGACAGCATGCGTAGGTTCCCGGAAGTTAGAGAGCGCATCTTCTGAGGAACTTTTACATCCGCTGTTACTATGAGCATTCTTGAAATACGCTATATTACTGGCAGGGAGGTCTGCAGTGCAGGAAGTATTAAATTACTTGAGAAGTGCGACTCAACGTTCTGTATCCAGAATTGTATCAGGAACACTTTCCAGGTTCTTTAAGACATCCTTCTTCGAAATTCTCCTGCTAAATTTTCCAAATCAGATGCAATTTTTCTACTTAGATTGGAGAAATTTCTAGACTTACCTTTCTGCAGTCCACGTATGATTTCTCGTGTTAAGCTCCTGAAATTTACCATAGCAGTTTAAAGAGCCTCCATAAATGAAAACTTAATTTTTTCCGCGTATATTGATGACGTTGTCGTAACGTTGTGAGAAATAGTTGTTCCGAAAAGCTGATTCGTATGGGAAGTGACGTCGAAGTATAATTCTAGAAAACTCTCCAATTTAGCACCTTTTCAAATCCAAAATAGTATGTTGCAAAAACTGAAACTTCAAACAACCTTCTCCGTAAGTCGGACGATTTATTTTCCTTCACCGACATAATTTCTTTGTTCTTAGGTACTTATGATAAGCATACATTAGAAATATTATATATAATGTTAGTCAAAGTAATGTGTTGCAAAAAGAAAGAAAAGTACCAGTAAGGGAAGTGAAATAAAAAAAACTGGCCAAACAATGACGTTAAACTGAACAAAATGGCATATAAATTTTAAAAGAGAAAACATGACTTAAAATTCTCAATAAAATTTATATTCTTATAATAGGAGATTTTAATACTTAAGATCAATGCATGCAAGAAAAACAAAGATGGCACGTCATCAAAATTCGGATCCTGCTAATAACTACTGTGTTTGCAATACTTCAAAAACTGATGTATATCGAAAGATAAAAAATCAGGATAGAACCAAACCGTAAAACAACACTAGCTTATAAACAGGAAATAGTCCATTAAACATCAAAATAAGTTTTTCGGTACGTCCATAAAGCGATTTTCTGCCCAAGCAAAATCTTAATGGGAAGCGGAGGTATTAAAGTTTAGCCGTCATTTAAGGCTGGGGAGACATTTACGCAGTGCTTTTCTCCCTATACTTAACTTTTTAATTACTCCATGTACCACACACAGACACACAGACACACACACACACACACACACACACACACACACACACACACACACACACACACACACACACACACACACCAGGTGAGTCACCTGCCCCCATTTTTGTTAACTTATGTAACGTGCTAAGCGACATATGTAACATGACTTTCTTGAGCGACTTCTAACGGATAATTTGCAGAGCAGTTTATAGAGAAAGGGTAGACAACTTAATGTATAAGTGTTGTATGGGGCAGAACGCAATCGCTATGTATGTATATTCCAAAAACATCATATCCAGACACAGAGAGCTCCAGTACCAATTCTAGACGAGTGTGCAAACTTTTATTTATTAGCGTACATTCACACACGCCTTTAAACACGCCCCTGAAGCAATATCCCATCACATGCATCAGTTGACTATAACTTTGGAGCAGAAAATGGCAGATTTACACAGTGGAACCAATTGGATATAAATCTTCACCCAACACGTGTTTTTGTTGTACAGCCATGTCAAAAAGTGCTAAGAATTAGATAGCTTTCTTCGCTTGTCATAAACTATGGCAGCTTTTAGCTTATTCAGTAATTGTAATGGCGGACGCAGTTTTTATTTGCTTTAAAACTACAAAAAAGAGCTCAAAACACTGTATGAAGCTGTAAAATGCGTGTAAAGATTAGATTCGAGGTGGGAGTCTGCAGTTACATATTCGTATAGAGACTTCAGCTTGCAAAGTAGCGTGGCGAAAATTGTATTATTCAGGTTACCTCGCCACTTTACCACTGCCAGTTGGGTTCAAGTCCTTCGTGTTGAGCTCACAAATTTTATTACCCTTTGTTTTTGCCCTTGTGGCCTATAATTTGAAATTAGGATATGTATTTTTATACCATTATATGTGTTTATAAAATATAATAATCACCTTGCTTTCCACTTGCAGAAAGATAAAAATTTATAGTTCGTGGAGGTTATTTTATTATAGTCGGTATAGTGCTTGATCCATTCAACCAAGTTTCAAACACTTCATAAATGCAAATTGGCTTTAGCTATTTGCGCCTGCGTCAATGTTTGGCATAAATGAACGTTCCATTATCTATGTAGGTATTCAGTGTTTGAAACCTCTCAAATACTATAGGTGTTCGTCATTTTGAACATTTACGGCGTTGATAAAGTTCACACTTTGACAATTTATTTTTCTGTTTAACCGAGAAGTTAAAACGTTTACAACTGCTTTGTCAGTAGAAGAAATGAAATATAATATTTAATTTAATATTTCTAAAAATGAAAGCTAACTACGTAATATGGTTTATAGTACCACATAGGTACAGATTATAAATCGTCACAAAGCTAAGCATGATCCCTAATTATCGGATTGTCATTCTTCTGTCTTTAGCTCACAAGAAAACCAGTAGCAATAATAAACAATTTTGTTGTTTACTTTGTTTATTGTTTGCATTTTAGTAACTAAAATGCAGACAATAAAGACATGAAGAAAGGGTTAAAAAAAGCAATACAATGTGACGTCGTTTCGAACCAAGTCCTCGCAACACCTTATGCCCACAGCTAATCATCTTGACCAGCTGCCATGTATTCTATGTCACTCATTGGAAAAGCATTCGTTATCACCTTTCTAGTATCATATGCATGAAAAATCGTTGTTTATTTAAGGTTTTCGCAGTATCTGATCCTCATTCAGGGCTGTAAGTATTAATGCTGTGGCGTATATTATCGAATACAGGGACAGAGCTACATTTATGGCTGTTGGCTGAAAAGGTCAATGTTTTCACATTAGACTATAAACTGCGGGTTGCATAGATAAGAATAAATAGAGGCAGCTGACTCACCTGGTACATATATATGAAACTGCTGGTACCTTAACCAAAATTGTTAGTCAGTTTTGAGAATATGAGTTTTTGAAAATGTCCCATATAAAGGATAGTCTGCAGTGAGGTGATTTTCTTTAAGATCTGTTTCGTATCTTTGTAAGGTGGCGAATTTTCGCTTCTGTGTAATTCTGTACAGACAGACAGATACATACGCAAGCACACAGACTTTTTCTAAAAATGCTTTTTATAAACTCAGATAGTCTCTGACAGGTATTTCCGGTGAAACCTGTGTATCGCATTTTTGTGTTGAACACAATATTTCTTCTCCGTGGTGTAAGTACGTGATAAATAAAGCAAGAATACTCGGAGATTTACGAAAACAGTTCCCTAATTGGAATTTCCTTAGAGCAGTTTGTGTCTCCACAATGAAGAGGAAAATATTCTCAAAACATTTCGAATCGGAGATGGTACGCATCCATATTCCATAGACAATCTTCATACACTTATAGCTGGCGTATTATCACAATAGCGAACTCGATGCCCAGAAACCACCAGAATTTGATCGCAAAAGTAGAACTGCGAAAAACTTCTTGAGATCCGGGTGACAAATATTTTGAAACCAAGTATAAAAAATGTTGGTAATAATGAAAATATGTTTAAAATTCCTATTGCTAAAACTGGATGTAAAAGAAAATGAAATAGCCGTGAGTGACTCGCCTGCTCTACGAGATTTTCTTTTGGTAAGGAATCTCATTTCACACCCTATGCTACCAACCACTTTCTTCTTGACCTAGAGGCATTTTCAAAACACATAAAAGAACCATCTCCTCTTCATACATTTTGAACAGGAACATTACCACAATTTCCTTCAATATCTGCTTCAAAAAGTTGACAAGAGTAGTAAATCGAGACAAACTGCCGATAAACTGGTGCCAACTTTTGCAGTTTCTTAAGGTTTGTTACACAGAGCGACACGAATTCAATCGACATATGTAGGTACTCTTAGGATCTACAAAGGAGTATTGGGACATCACCACATTCCCTTATATAGGAAATAAATGGTCTTTAAGTTCAGAGTTCCTTGTAATCAACATCAATAAGGATACAATAAACAATTTACCAAACTTTGCTGTATTATTCTTACTTTCAGGCAATCATAATCATTATATGCTCAAACATTCCTTGTGAGTACCTCCGTGGCGTGCATTTGAATCTTAAAAGAGCCGCGAGAAATGAATAACGTAAGTTATTAATCAGTTTTTGGTGAAAATTTTTAACCGTCTGTATCGAGTATAAACCCAAAGCTATCAGTTTGGCGTCCGAGCAGGCAAATAACTACACTTATATTACAGCTAACTAACGTTTGTTTCTTAGATGCATGTCATTCCACATGTAAAATTAGAGTGTCAGTGCCGTATTGTCCTTTGCTCACGGAATTGTTTCCTTAGATAAAGTAAAAATTTTTTAAAAATAACACAATGGTACCCTTTTTCTTATTTGCGGAAAATAAGCGAACTATTTCTGAGTGGAAATCATCACCAAATTTGTATATCTTTATTTATTTGACAAGTGAAGCGTCACAGACTGTGGCTGAACTTAGGACCTTTAGGATGCATTCATTTTACTATCAAACTCTAATTGCACTGTAAGCAGTGTGAGAGTATTATTCTATGACGCATTCTTATTAAGGTGATTCATCGTCCTTATTTAAATAAGTGGTGTCACCTCCAATACAAATAAAATGTTCAAAAGTTACGAGTGCCTTAACGCTTATTCCGTGTGTCCGTGTGTGTATTTAAGATAAAGAGAAAAAGAATAGAGAACAACATAACTAAAATGGTAAAGCACGTTAAGCACCAAACTTGTATTTAAGTTCAGCATCTTTCAAGAATCGGAAACGAAGATTTTCAACAAAATTCTCTACTCCAAACTACTCTTTACGCGTAAAAAATATTCGTTAATTTTGAGTTTATCCAAAATGAGCCTGAATGTTTTGATTAAAGTACAATATATTTAAGATATTTGCATTCCAAATAAAATGAACTTTAATTGTACGTTGGGGGATAGCTTGTTCTGTCTCTTCCTTCCGGAAGACTTTGTAAACCGTAAGACATAAAAAATATCTTACTACACAGACATGTGGATATCATCAAAATACATATTTGTTATTGATTTGAAATTTCAATTGTCAATTGCTATTTTCTTATCTTTTTATTTTCGTTCTTGTCATTCAAAGAGAATGGAAAATTCAAGGTTCATTTGCAATATTCCTTTTATAACTACTTTATAATCTATAAATATGTAATAAAGATTTAACCATATTAACAAGGAGAGTAAATAGGAGAATAGGCTTTATGTGAATAACTTGTAAGAGAGTGAGTAGAAAAATGTATGTGATGCAACACATAAGATGTTGGTGATTTTCAGGTGGTCGCAAAAGATGCACCTTCACATGTAAGCAGGTAGTAAAATTTGTGCTCAGTTGTACCACTTTTGCTCTGTTGTATTGAATACCTTACTGGCAGTTTATATTTTGCAGTCTTGGTTGTAATCTGAAAACAGAAGGGGAAGAGAAAATATCGGTGACACTGTTCGTAATGATGGACGTAGCTACTTCATTTCGCAGCACAAAGAAAGAACGGCGTTGGCAGCAAACGGGAGAGAAATGCACGGCTGATGGAAAGACCCCATAAAGAGAGAATGGCATGATGGGATTAATTTTTAGCCCCTTGTGATCCGAGGCGTCCATGAAGGACCCTTTTTTATTTTCTTCTTCTTGATCCAACGCTGTCGTGAACTTCAGATATTGCCAAAGGCAAGCGAGAAGAATTGAACCAGTTAAAATTTAGTATGGCCGACGCGGAATGCATTGCAATAGCTGTCGTTCAGCACTGAAGAATGGTCCGAGAGGAGGAGGGAGGATGAGCACAAGGAAGGTTGTGTGTAGTAAAGTGGGACAAGAAGAAGGAGGGAAGTGCCGCAGATCTAAATTGTAAAGGCAAAGGAAGAGGATTAAATTCGTGAGGCCATGAAACATGAAAAGTTCTATAAATTGGAAAAAAGGTGAGCGCGAAAGCGTATATCGCATGCTGTTCACTCCTCTCTTCCTGTGGGCATGATCTTTATTGCCGCTCTTGTTTCTTCCCGGAAAATGTGTATCTTAAAGAACGTATGAGAGGAAGCGTATTCGTTGGCTACGTCTTAGTAGCTTGGCGAATAAAAGAGTACTAAATAATATCGCTGGTACGTCGCATAATCAAATCTCTTTGAGCTGGTCGCTGTGTGATGGCTTTCAGATTATGTTCTCCCTTAATGGCCAAAAGCAAAGATATGAGCAAGGCGTATTACAAAATTCAGACAAATAACTAGAGATACCTCTGAAATACTTTACCACACAAAAAAACTTTATTTTGCATAAACTCTGTGCTTTAACGTGCTTTATGGTTTTCGTATAGATATAACATTTCTTCTATTCTTACGGTTCGCAAGTTATGCTTAACATCCAGAATAAATTCAACATCTACGTTTAATTTTTATAAAAAATATATCCAAAATATTTTATTTTAATCAAAAGCATTCGAAACAATTTTTTAAAAATAAAATATTTCGATAAATGTTCCCTATATAAGTTATTGTCATGTTGGGGGGGAGGGGACAGAATGTTCTTGAACATAATAGTATATCTTTGAAAGATGCTGAACTCAATACAATATTTGGTATTCAAACGACCTTTCATTTTTTAAATTATACTGTTCGCACAGATCTGCGCCCGTGCATGTAACTTTTACTAAAAGTGAGTTGTTTTTTTAGATTCAGGGGGATCCGAAACGTGTGTTTCCGGTGAAATCTCAATATCGAATTTTTGGGGTGGAACGTAATACTTCTACTTACTGTAAGCACCTATGTAGTAGATAAAATAAAAAAAGAAGAAGTATTTAAAATTTTAAACCAGTAATTATGTATATCTAGGAAATGGCCGATGGAATAAAAGAGCTTGTCTCATAAATGAATTATTTAAAATGATTATGCCAGTTATGCTACCAATTGCACCAGGCGAGATAAATGTTTCTTATAATTGCATGTTACAGAATATACCTTGTCTCTCTGCTTCATTGGTTGTACCACATGCATTATTATTCTGTTTATGACGTATACAAATTGTATTACCTTTCCTTTTCGTAACGAAATGTGCATATTCACTTCTAGATAAATCCATAAGTATGACTTGACATCCAGTTGTATATTCAGTATTGGCATTTAAACCAGGATTTATTTTCAAATCTCTCTGACTACTGCATCATTCGTTTCTTTTCTTGGGTAAAATTCAAAAAATCAACTTAAATATAAGTTAAAATGGTTTAATTGTCATTTTTAGATATTCGAAAACGTATATTATAAGAAAACCTCCTGCGTTACGTTGGTGCCAATCAGTTGTAGCCTTTCGAGTATTTTCAAAAAATAGATTACTGCTTGATTCATGAAGTGACTTATTGGAATTAGTTGAATACAGACATTTACCACATTTTTAGTTTCTTTAAAAACTACATTTTACAATATGTATGACTTTGATACGTATTTCATATACTGCAGTAAATGCTTACGGTAATGGTCGGACTTAACCTATCTTTTCTCATGAAAAATTGGTTAAAGAACGTTGAGGAATAACAAACATGTGATTTAAGTTTTTTATCGGTTATCCTCGTGCAGCAAAGTAGAACTTTATCATTCATTTTTCTCTTTCCTTCACAATGTGCTTGCATTATAATTATTACAGGTATCTTTAAGCATTTTATAGTCTCCGTGAGTAGCGTGTTCGCCCCACTTTCAAGAAATACGGAGTTCGAATCTCGTTCAGGGTGTGCTATCTGGACATCGTTACCTTTCGTTTTTTTATCCTAAAAGATAGGTATTGGGCAACTGAGCTCTAAGAAGCAGGGCTATTTGTAGCATCATTTCACCCATATTTATCATTCCTCATCCGATATGACCTAACCGGGTCAAAGGACGTTAAATCTTAAAACTATATAGCAAACAGCGTTTTAAACCAAGCAATGTAGTATTTAGATAACGAATGGTGTTCAGAGTCAAGTTAGGCACAGAAGGAAAATATATTAAAATGGTATTGTGACACCGAGAGTCAAACGCGGGCTTGCTGTCTAAAACGCCTGACGTCCTAACTGCAAGATCACCAACGATAAACGAAGCAGTGTAGCTGGTTAAGCTGAAATTTCAGACGATACATGGATAGCATTAGTACTTCATTATTTCACCCCGAATCTTGATGCCTAAAAAGATATAGAGAATGGTCTTTAGGTACAACACACATCGAACTGAGACACTATAACGAGGGTGGCGGGGGGGGGGGGGAAGGATATCGGCGTTTCCTAAATTTATTAAATTTGATGTACAGGACCTGGACACTACAAAACGTTGGTATAACAATAATTATGAGTTAATTTATAAACTTAATTAGGCATTCTTTATTCATCTGAAGACAAAGTTATGGAAATTGTTACAAAGGAAGTCTTCCGAAACTGGAACATATACCTTTTTCAGTTCTCTTATTACATAAAATTCACAAAGAATGAAATTATCTCATAGTATATCACTTCACAAAGGCAAGGTCAGCTAATAGTTGTCTCGCCGCAGGCGGAAAACGAAATCTGGCCTGCCCATCGCTAGTGTGCATCATTAATTTGTAGCTGCTCTCCTAAAAGTAAGAACACCTCCTTTCACAAACAACACCTTCCAGGCTAATCAGTGAGTAAATATGTTATCAGTTGTTTCTAAGAGTTTTAGTAAAGGATACAAAAGGTCTTATTTTTCAATTGCGTTGTGAAACCTCTGATACCTCCGACCTCTGATTGTGAGTTAAAATACTTAAAGGCTGACGACCTTTCATACCTTGATGGCTTGACACGTTTAATTGTTGTTTCGCGTCCCGACGTCTCGACCTTCAAGCTGTTAATCTTTCGGTAAAGTCTGTCTACTCAACGCAAGTGCACGGCGGCCGCTTTCTTTGAGGAACCCTCATAATCGTTTTACAACATGGACCCTCCACCTGACGGTCCTCTCTACAAGGTTGCAACATTTTAACATCACCGTCTTGCACTTAATGAAACAGAACAACTGGAAGTTGGAACTTTGGCAACTGAGACTCCACGCGGAGTAAACATGCAACTGTCATTTTCAGAAAATCGGGGTTACTATTGGTCCCCAACGTTAGTGTTCTATTTCTGAAGTGTGGAGATAGATTTATGACGGTCATTAGTGGGCGGAAAGGTCAGGTCCTTTGAGGTCCCTTTGAGTGGGAACTGCACACACGTTAAAAAACATACCTTAATAACCTCTTGCTCCATGACTTACTGCAGTCCAAACTTACTTCCAGGAGGATTACGTGCATGTCAAGGTTTTCCAATTTTCCGCCAAGTTCCTCTATGACTTTGTTTACCGGGCTTATTGCTCGTCCATTTTGTTTGAAAGCTCTAAAATATCTTCCCTAAGGGTACATAAATGGATTGCTAGGCAATGTTGGGTGCAGCAGTGACCATGATCATGCATGATTTTATGGAGTACTTGCCCTCAAGGAAACCGTATCACCTCTAGCATAGTGACGGAATCGGTCGACACTTTTCCTGTGGAGAAGGAATCCTTGCTGGAGTTGCTCTTGGGGTGGAGCGTCGTGGGTCTGTGAGTGGTAGTCCCAATGGTGGTTGGGAAGGTGACGCTCTCAAAAGTCAGGTTACAGCGGTTGACAACGGAGGAGACTACTGTGACTCAGGCTAGAAGAAATAACGTTGCGCGGCCCCAACAAACGTTCTGAGGTTTGCCAGGTCACCCTGGCAAAGACTACGCTTGTACCAACCTGCAACATGATAGGTGTGGATGTGGACCAAGAAGGCCAAGCTTCATGAAACGCTGTATAGCGACCTCACCTTCAGATAGCTAGTGACTGGACAAAAACCCCTCATGACCAGGGAGCCTACGGTATAAGTTTCGTGGTAAATAGCATACCTCAACTTACTCGGGCTAAAAGGCGCTGCCTCAAGATCCAACCGGCGGAGCAAGGACCACACTGGGTGACGTGGATCAGCGATGAAATCTACCACGTTCAGAGTCGCTTTGGACAAAGATAAAGCAGGTAAGAGGTGTTTGGGATTACTAGCACTGAGGAGGAAGCAGTGTCATAGAGGCAGCGAACCCATTATTTAGGAAAGCGCGGCGCGGGAGTGATAAGGGACGGATGGTGCTGGCCGGAGATAAACAGCCTGCCTAAGCAGATAGACATAGCGCGGAGATAAAAGGCATGCCAAACAAATAAATAGATAAGTGGGACATTCTAGTGAAATCTTGATTTTCTTACATAGCATTCGACTTCTTGTTTGTTACAGAATATTCCGGAAACATCTAGTAATATGAGTAAAGGTATTTAAGGAATCGGTGACTTGCCAAGGGACAGTTGTAAACAGTAGTCGTGACGTGAGTTGTAATTGAAACTGGTGCTTTGGCAGTGAACTCTTTGTTGTGGTCAACGACCTTAGAAGATTGTAATTGTGTATGTGACGTAATACTGCTACTGTGGGTGTATTTCTACGCAAATAAAGAACGATTTTAATTTCTGCTACTCGGACTTTTAATTCTACGAACCCACAAAGTCACAATTGGGGTAAGGAAGTGGGACATACAGTGGATGCAACACTGGAAAAAATTCTACAAGAACTGAAAGAAATGAGAACGGCGAACGATAGCCTGGCAACAGAAATGAACTATTGTCATATCGTGAGAGAAAGATCGCATAGTTCACCACTGTAACACCCTGCAGCAGGTTCATGAAAGCGGACATTTTGCCTAAGGCATCACGTGTTACACACTGGGAAACACGTAATAAAGTTTTAGGGGATAAGGTTTAAAAATTTCGAATGATTCAGTTGATATTTGATCATACGGCTGCCCAACACAATTACAATAAACAGTATTTCTTTTATGGAATACGAGAACAGAGTTTTGTGAACACAGTTAAAAACTGTGAACTATTTTCTCATCATAAAGGTTTAACAAACATAATGCTTACGGCGAGAACGTAGGTTGTCCTACTGTCCATTTTAAACAAATAGTGATGTATAGTAATCGTATGTATCCTTCATCACGAAGCATTAGATCAAATATTTGGCTTAAAATGTTTTGACTAGACTAACACTTTTGTGTCACTCACAGATAAACGGTTATGAAAGAACAGAATGAGTATAACGACACTAAGAATTACAACTTGCAGTACTTGAGAAAGTTCAACGATGCCTACAAAATTACTATCCAGTGTAAGGATAGTAAGAAGGAAAGTGAAAAAAATGATAAAGTTTTACTTTGTTAAAAAAAGATAATTGATAAACAGAAACGTTAAATCAGATGTTTGGTTTTCCTTAGGGTTTTTACTTAATTCGTCATGATAATAATTAGCTTATGTCGGACATTTACAGTAAGCATTTGCTGCAGTTTATTAAATACGTATGAAAGACATCCAACACATAAAATGTGTTTTAAATAAACTAAATGTGTGGTAAATACATCGATTCAACGTATATCTATAAGTCTCTTTATGATTCAATAATTAATTAATTATTTGGAAAACACTTGTACGGTTTCTACAGAAAAACATCAAGTTAACACAGGAGATTTTCTTATATTATGTACTTTCATATAAATATTGAATGTTAACAGATGTCGTTACGAAAAAGCGGGGTAATGAAATGTGAATATATCATATAAACAGAATAGTCATTCAAACGGTGCGCCCAATGCAGCAGAGAGCCGAAATTATGTGTTGCAAATTGTGACCAAGACAAACAGATATCCCCCGTGGTGCAATTATTAGTACAACTGGCTGCTAGACAGGAGACCAGGGTTTAAATCCCTGTTAGGGAAACATTTTTTCTTCTCATAATACTCTGTTTTCCCTACTGAAAATCAACCTGATTCTACCGTTTTACCAACTAATGGCTATAAAATACGCTCAGCTATTAATTCCTGAATATAAACTTATCGTTTAAGGTGTTAAGATGCCGTAGAGAGAGCAAAGCTGTGATGGTAAAACTACAAATTGTACATTAGTGTAGGAAGTAATAAATAAAACTTCCAAAGAAAATTAGGGCTCAAGAACAGACAATGTCAACAAAAACGTCAGGTAATGTGTTGGGATGAGGACTTCGGTATGTATGCCACTTAAGGGGACCGCCCTCTCAACTTTTAGAATCATAGACATTACTGCGGTGCATGTAAGCCCTTATCATGTTTTCCAACTTTACCTCAATTTCGGTATTTTAAAGCTATTTTCTAATACAAGGAATCTTGTTTTCTTCCTTTTTCATTTTACGCATTCACTTCATTATAACCCAGGACTTGTCTTTATTCATTTTTTCCCACTTGCAGCGATTTTGTACTAACTTTTGATACTTTCATTTTGCTAAAGAACAACTTTTTAAATTCAGAGCTTTCACAACTTGTACCTGAAGACCACATAGCATACCCTAAACGAGATTCGAATCCGTATTTCTTGAAAGTGAGGCAAACACGCTACTCACGGAGACTATAAAATGCTTAAAGATACCTGTAATAATTGTAATGCAAGCACAGTATGAAGGAAAGAGAAAAATGAATGATAATATTTTACTTTGCTACAGGAGGATAACCGATAAACAAAAACGTTAAGTCACATTTTTGTTATTCCTCAACGTTCTTTAACCAATTTTTCATGAGAAGAGAAAGGTTAAGTCTGACCATTAACCTAAGCATTTACTGCAGATTATGAGATACGTATTAAGGTCACTCAGGTTATAAAATGTAGTTTTTAAAGAAACTAGATGTGTGGTCAACGAATTTCATCAAGTCACTTCATGACTCAAGAATTAATTGATTATTTGGAGAACACTCCTAAGGTCACTACAGATTGGCACCAACTTAAAGCAGGAGGTTTTCTCATTGTAACTTTGTGGGTTCGTAGAATTAAAAGTCCAAATTGCCGAAATTCTAAATATTTTTATTTACGTCGAAACACAAAACGTAGCAGCAGAATTGCATCACATATCGCAATCTACAACACCCAGGTCGATGACAATAAGAAACAGCATTCGTTACAAGAACACTCTAAGCTGTTTACTGCTCGCCTCACTGTTTTACAACTGTCCGCTGACGTGTCACAATCTCTTATATATCTCTTTGATAAGTTTGAGATATTTCGGGAATCAACATGAATTCGAATATTCTACATAACAATCCAGATATAACTAGAACGTTCCAATTAACTCACTTAACTGTGTCGGGAAGTTCAGTGATACACAATCCGACAGTTATCTTTAGCTGCAGGCCCTTTGTGTACACAAACCGCGCTTATCTCTCGGCAACGAAACGTCCGTGCTTTCGGCAAGACACTGCTCCCTCCTCAAGGCAGGTCATCCCAAACAGCACCATCGAAGCGGGCCAGACGGTTCAAGTATACCAGCAAACATCTTCCCCCGAGGCACCTTCTGGATGCGGTGGACCACGCCGCTAATCCTCTTCACCACCCGGTACGGTTCCTGCCATGGTTGCTGGAGTTTTGGGCAGCGTCCCTTGGTCCGGGTAGGGCGGTAAAATCAGAATAGGTCACCCCGCTGGAAACCTTGGCTGTTGGCTTGCCCGTAGTATCGGGTCTTCATGCGGTCTCTGTCTTCTGGATGTTCCAACCAGCCATCTCATGCATGTCGTGGAGATGGTCCACCAGGTTCTCCGCATACTCGGTGGCTGGCTGGTTTGCGGCCGTGGAGCTCCCAAAGGCCAGGTCACAAGGGAGGCGTAACTCTCGGCCGAACATTAAGCTGGCTGGCTTCATCCCAGTGCTGTCGTGTATTGACAAGCGGTAGGCCAGGAAGAACAGTGGCATCTTGACGTCCCAGTCTCTCTGATGGCTGGCCACGACGTTCCTCAGATGTTCTTTTAAGGTTTTGATGTATTCCTTCACCATTCCTTCCGGCTGTGGATGTAGGGGTTTGGTGCGTGTCTTTTTCACTCCAAGTCCTACTAGTGCCTTCTTCATCAGGTTGGATTCAAAATTGGTGCCCTAGTCGCTGTGGAGTTCTAACGGCACACCAATTCGGCAGAATACTTGCTCCATGAGGCAGTCTGTGATGGTCTTCGCCTCCTAGTTCGGAATGGCATACACCTCCGGCCACCTGGTGAAGTAGTCCACGACTACCATCAGGTATTTGTTGCCTCGGTCGGACACTGGGAATGGTCCAGCTATGTCGACGGTGATACTCTCGAATGGCGCTCCGCTCTTGTACTGCTGCATGTGACCCCGGCTCCTAGTTTGGGGTCCGCGACTCGCCGCGCACACGTGATATTGACGGCACCATCTCTCAGCATCTGCTCGGAGTCTCAGCCAGTAGTAGCGCTGCCGAGGTTTGCTGATTGTCCGGTTTGCTCCCAGGTGTCCCCCGGAAGTACCAGCGTGCACTTCCTTCAAGACTTCTGGGACCTTAATTCGGGGAAGTACCAACTGCTCCCTCTGCGTCTTCCCATCAGGCGATTCCCATACCCGGAACAGCACTCCCACTCTTGTCTTCAGTGAGTCCCATTGAGTCCAATACGACTTTTACGTGGCGCTTCTCGGTGCGATGTCTTCCCAAGTTGGTCTTGTCCCTGATTCCACTTCCCTCAAGATTGGCCCAAGTCGGCGTCCACCAGCTGCACCCTACTCAGGCCTGCGCTATCCCAGCCATCCGCAGGCACTGCAGTGACTACTCGGACTGTTGCGGCACGCTCCTTCTCTTCCACTCTAGTGCATTGGCCGCACTCCTCTGGGCAGGGTCTTCGGGACATGGCATCTGCGTTACCGTGGCCCTTCCCTCTACGATGTTCAGAGGTAAAGTCATATTTCTGCAGCCTCTGGACTCAATGTGCTGTCTGGCCTTCCAGGTTCCCAAAGCTGAGTAGCCAGGTTAGGATGGAGTGGTCAGTTCTCAGGTGGAATGCCTGACCGTACTGCTATTTGTGGAAGTACACCACGGTCTTTACTACTGCCAGTAATTATCGTCGGCTGACGTAGTAGTTCTTCTCTGCCTTGGACAGGGTCTTGCTATAGTAGGCACCCGCTCAAGGCCGTCCTGAACTTGCGATAGGACGCCTCCAAGGCAATGCTCGCTGGCGTCGGCGTCCAAAAGAAAGGTGCCACCTGGTTGTTGAAATCCCAGAATAGGAGCACTGCACAGGGTCTTCTTCAGTTGCTGGAAAGCGCCTTCGGCGTCATCCGTCCACACATAAATTCGGTGTTCATCTGTCAGGCGAGTGAGGGATTTGGCGATGTTGGAGAACCTCTATATGAAGCGGCGGTAAGTGCTGCACAGCCCCAGGAATTTGCGCATTATGCGTTGAAATGTGGCTGGTGCCCTTCAGAGGTCAAAGGGAACTGCTAAAGCCTTTGGCCTGTCCATAATGCAGTATTTTTCTTGTCTATCAGAGCTACCTCCCAATAGCGCAAATTCAGGTCCAGGGTCGAGGACCACTGTGCACCAACTAGCGTGTCCAGCGTATTGTGAATCCGGGGTAAGGGGAAGCAATTCTTCCTGGTAATAGCCTTCAACTTCCTATAGTCCACGCAGAAGCGCAGCTCACCGTTCTTCTTCGTCACCAGGACTACGGGGAACACCAAGGGCTGTCAAACTCTTCAATCACTCCCCTGCATTTCCTGGCATCCACCATAGCCCGTACCGCTTCATGTTTCGCCGACGGAACGCGTCTAGGTGGTTGCCAAATAGGCCGGGCGTCTCCGGTTTCAATGCGGGGGAGCACGCGGTCCGTACATCCATAGTCACTGTCGGCTTGGCTGAAGACGCGCTGGTATCACCTCAGCAGTTTTCGAACTCTCTCCAGCTGTTCTGCGGTCAGGTGGTCGGCTGCCCTCTCCAGTAGGCCTCCCGGCCGGGGCCCAGGTGTTGCGTCGGGACCGCCTCCTGTGTCTTGTCGATTGCGGTTAGGCTGACCACGGGGACTCACGTCCCCAGCTCCGTTCCGGCCAGGACGTCGTGATCGGTGTCTGCCAGATTGAGCAGCCTCACTGGCACATCCTCTTGGCACGCAATAATGTCCTGGCTACACAGATGCCGTGCACAGGCGTCATCTGGTCTAGCATCATGCTCTTCGTCCGCTGGCCTTCCAGTCGCGCCGTCACCACTACCTCGTTTCTCGCGGGGACTACCAGGTCTTCCTTCAAGTTGACCCTGCAGATTCCAAGGCGCTCTTTGGGTTGCCGGGGTACCTCCTCTTCTCCACTGAGCCACAGGACCTTCCTGCCGACGTCGACAGTCGCCTCATGGCTCCTGAGGGCATCCAATCCTAGTATCACCTCCTCAGCCACCTTCGCGACGAAAACACACAGGCGTACTCCACTCCGTCCCAAGGTCAACTTTAGCAGAGCCTACATCTCCACAGGCAAGGTATCACCGATGTCGTCACAAGCTGGTATGGTCGGCTTGGCTTCCTCAGCAAACCCTTGGCCACGTCAGGTCTAATGATGGCCACTTCTGCCCCGGTGTCTTCGAGCACGCGGCATGGCTTCCCTCTCACACAACCGTCCGCGATGAGGCTGTCATCCATACGTCGGCTGACGGCGCGCAGTGTCACTCGAGGGAATGGTGGTTTTTTGCAATTTACGTCCTCCAACGTTAAGTCATGTCGAACGATGAATGAACTGGGTGAAATGACGCTCAAATGAGTCCGGGGTCCATGGAGCCTACAGCTACTCGACATTCGTTCATCAGGATAAGGGAAACCCCGAAAAACCTTATCCAGGTAACTCACCCTGACCGAGATTCGAACTCGGGACCTCTTGAACGTGAGGCAGACATGCTGCCATCTACAATACAGAGGCGGGCAGGGAATGGTGCTGATGGCACCGACGTGCCCCTCTCCATGACGGCCCTTACTCTTTTCCGGCTGCCTTCCTCGTGTGTGTAGTCTCTCTACAGGTAAAGTCTGTTCAGTTAATGCGTGTGCACGTCGGCCTCTGCCTTTGACGAACCTCTATAAGCGTTTTACAACCCCCGACCCTCCTTCTCCCAGATCTTTCTGCAAGGCTGCCACCTTTCTCGATACGTCATGGGTATTGTACGAGGTTTCGTCTAAATAAATTATCTTGTGTCCATTACTGCGAAACTTCGTTAGTTTTGACATATATATATATCGCCAAGCTACAATTCTACTGGATTACATAATAAGCCTTATTTTGTTGAAAGTGCGGTATTTGAAACCCAGCTCCTTCAAGAGACCGCGCAAAGTGAAGCGCCCATAAGGAAAATCACAAATTTCTTGCAAATTTGCAACCAATTCGTCTAAGGTGGGGGCTCTCCCTTTTGCATAGAATCTATAAATTTCTCGACAAATTAAATCGCATGTGAAATTATCTACTTTAGAGAAACGTTTCCTTTTGTTTTCACACTTGATCGGCGTCTTTGGTATTCCTTTCGTCACAATATTACTTACTGTCTTTCTGTGAATACCCAGAATTTATCATCAGGTTCATTGCACCACCCCTTACCAAGATTGTTTGTCAGCACATATTTATGTGTGTTCAAAAAAGCGCTTGAATTTGCTTAGAAACAGTTCCCGTTATTACTTTTTTAGGCTTTTCCAGTAATATAACTCGGCCCAGTTATTCACAGTATTGTCTTCACTTTATTTTCAGGTGACTGAAAGTTATCTACTACTTCATTTGTATTTACCACTGCATTTCCCTCCCACGGTCTCCACATTGTGACACACAACGAATTTCTGCACGTAATGAAACAGATCAACTGGAAGTTGGAACTTTGGCAACTGAGCCTCCAGGTGGAGTAGACATGCGACTGTCACTTCGAGAAAATCAGGGTTGCTATTGGTCCTCAACGACAGTGTTCCATTTCTGAAGTTTGGAGATAGATTTATGACGGTCATTAGTGGGCGGGAGGCTCAGGTTCCTTTGACTCCAAACTGCACATGCGTTAACTAAAAAGGCTTTACCCCGGCTGTCCACACCCGCAGCACACGCTACTAGGACTTCGCCGGCGTCCCTCGGCTGGTCGTCTGTCTCTGGCATAGCGGATACTCCTTGTTCTAGAAGTCGGGGTAACTGTCATCTTGGCCGCCTCCATCGTCAATGCTGCCGTTAGCGCCTCGTGGATGTTTTTGTAATCGCCGATCATAAGGCGCTGACGAATCTCCATGTCTAGTACCCCATCGACAAATGTGTAGGCAGCCTCTTGGGATACGAACTCTGGTGGGAAGTCGACTAGGGCTTTGCTGGCAGCTGCTCAATTTCCAGGACGAACTCTTGCAGCGTCTCCCCTGGCTGCTGTGACCTTGACTTCAGCTGGCTGCGGTACGCTGCGGTTAAGCGGTGGTTTCCAAAGCGATTCTCCAGGGCCTCCCAGAAGTCCTTGGGCGCCGCCGCTGTCTGAACCGCGTTCAGAACTTCCGCGGACCGTTTCTGGATGCTAGCTATTAACTATTTGGCCTCTTCCTCTGGTGACCACCTGTTGTGATGGGCCACTGTATCAAATTGACGGCGGAGAATTCGAAAGTGGTTGCGCCTTCGTATTTAGGAGGTTTGACGCTCGCAGATGTCGTGCCGCCCCCCGGTGCGTCGTATTTTAAATCCTTTAACCACCTGCCGACGACGTCCTCCCCCATGACGTTCAGGGACTTTGTGTTGCTATCGGCCTTTCCCTCCAACTCGTTTACGCTGCTCACCAGGTCTCCAATGCGCTCGTCCCCTTGACACATCCGCTTGCCGAGCTCCGTGACGCCATTCCTCACGCCGGTCAATTGCTCTTCAGACTTTGCGGCGAGGGCTTCGTTTGCCGCTTTCATCTCCGTGGTCATTTCGGTCTTCTTCTCGGCCAGGCTCTCGTTCGCCGTTCTCATTTCCTTCAGTTCCGTGGCCAGGTTGTTGTTTGCCGTTTCCAACTTCGTTGTTAACTTGATCTTCATTTCTTCCGTTTTCTCGGTGATGTCATTTGTCGTCTTCATTTCTGTTAGTATTTATATAGCAGAAAGGTTCATTAGGTATTTAAAAACTGGTAACAGGAAAGGTTAATTTTATATTTTTATAGTCTGGAGAAAACTGTTAAGAGGAATAGTTAATAATAGAGTAGAGTATATATTTTTGTTTTAGGATAAAGCATTTTTGTGGGAGAAATCATATTTTTGAAACTTGCCTAATTTTTAAAAATGTGATTTTGAACCTCAAAATGATGCTTTGTCCTAGAACGAACAAGTATACTCTACTGTCCAGGTTACGGGAAACGGCAAAATGTACTGACTCACAGTTGCCATATTTAACAATTCAAAATTTAATTCAATACTGCACAATTTTACAGGAAACAGACTCGTTAACAATACTTGTTCCTTTAACGCAACACAGAGAAACAAAGCATCACAATCATTTAGAATGTTACACTATCATATAAACAGCTTTTGGTAATGGTCAAAATACTAAATGCACAAGGATAAATAGGATCCCGCGTGACTGTTTCACCTATAGGCCCAGAACTTAAAACACTCTAACATTGGGTCCCAAAATTGGCAGAGTTGTAGCGCTCAAAATATTACAAAACTCCCCAGAAGGCGATCAGAAAGACCAGTAAGACAAAATTTACAAAACTCAAGCGACAACACGGGAGCTCTTACCCAGGAACGTCATACATCCGACACCAGGCGCGGAATCCCTTCGCAAATCCAGAGAGTATCCCCAGGAAGGCTTAGGGGACCGCAGCGCTAAAAAGAAACAACGGTGGGTGTCCGAAGCGATTCCCTGGAAAAAAGTGCCTCAAATCGAGAAGAAAAAGAAACATGAGTGCCGCGAAAAAAACAAACGGCACAATGCTAGCCTCTGGTTCATGAGTTCCGGATTCAGATCTGGGAGTAGGTGATGGACATTTTGGGTGATAAATGGCCTTAACATTGCTTCTTTTGGAAGGAACGTATAACTGATGATCCCGTATTGTAGATTTATGTATCGTAAAGGAACTGATATAGAGGTCTCAGAACAAAACCTTAAGCGATCGAGCTGTGAAAATGGGGCAAAATTATAAAAAAATAGCAATTTTAAGTCATCTGTATATTAGTTATGTTTACTTTTTAGAACCATTTTGCACTAAAACAGTCTTATCCTCCACAGTGTAACACAATAAATGACACTGCACACGTATCAGTGACACTAAAATATCTAGCAGACGGCGAATGATCTCTCGCACTTAGTACGACTTCCGTCTGAAGGGAAATAAAGCTGGTGTTGTGGTTTTCCAGATTTACGGCACTAGAGGAACCTCAAGCCATACAAAGAGACCTCTGAGCAAAATTAAGTTGTCTATTACACCTAAAATACTTATAGAATGGGACGCTGAGACCTACAGCATCTAAAGCTGGTTTCCAAATTCGCTTTCGAACATCCCCAATTTTATTCTTAAATTAGGGTTTTAAAATTCCTGCGTGATTCTTTGGAACGCTTTAGGGAAAATCTGAGATACTTTGTGGGTACACAATGCTCTAAAATGTTGACTGTTCTAACATAAATAGAAGTTAAGTGTTAGAAAGTAAACAGAACACATGGTTGTCACTTCAATTTGTCAAATGTTTCCTTGTGTGTTGCTTTAGAGTTTTGCGTCATTGTTACTGAAGATGCATTATACTTTAAATTTTAAGGCTGGTAATATATCACAGTAGCATTGTAAGCTTTTAGTGGTTAGAGAGCGAATATTTAGGGTTACAATGAACACTTTTGGTTAGCACATTTGTTGTAGTTAACGTTTTGCATAAAGTAGTGCACAATTACTAGCAAAATTATTTGTACAAAGACAATTTAAGTAAAAGAGACCTGGTACACGAGTGCTGGCTGCCAGAAAATTGAATTTAGCTGTACCAATGACCGAGTTGCAAACTGTAATCTTCTCGAGTAGCACGTGATATAATTCGAACCGTAGAATCTTTGTATAAGTAGGTAAAGGGTATGCCCAAATGGAGAAATTTTGTAGATATCTCAATGGGAAACTTGTCTCAGCTGATTAATTTGTAATTCCCACTTGTGGAATATGGCGACTGAAGCAAATGTTATTGAAGAGGAGGTAATGAGCATGACTAGCAAGTTAGTAGTCAAGCCACACAGAGTTAAATCATACGCTCACCATAAAGAATATCATATATGCAGCTGTTTCCTGTGATGGAACCTGATAGAACATGGCCATAGTTCACTGTATGGTTTAGTGAACATACTGACAGTGGATATATTGAAATGTTTGAAACGGAATGCCACCGGTGTCTATCACCAAGTGTAACGTTCGTAGATAAATGTCACTTGGCGACTCCACCAGATGTGAAGTCCAGGTGGTAACGCAAGGGATACCTTTCTAGGGTTAGATAGAAGTGTGGTGAAGGATTAACCTTAAGAAGTGGCTTCCAGTTTTAATATGAATCATGTTTGTTTTATCCATACAACAGAAAGGGGAAAATACAGTTTGGTCAGTGAAAGACAGCTTTACCTTTGCGGAGTTTCCTATCTCTTTAAGTTTCATCTTGGAAGATAGTCAAAGTGAGCTTTAAACAGACGTATATCTCAGGCTCCTCTTAGCATGTTGGAATCTCCCTTCTAAGCCAAAATTATTTATTATAGTACTAGCTGACAAAGTAGCTGAGTGAAGTTTTCGTCAGCACACCTCTATTAAGCTAACTCCACGAGAGCGAGGAGACCGTATGGTTTTCAAGGACTCATATATCTCTTAATGTAGCGTGAGCTTATGGGAAATTACTTCACGTATACTGACAGGACTGACATATATACAGTTCTTTAATGTTCCGAATATCTACATTTTATACATTTACGCTTATCATAAACCTAAAAAAATAATATCGTCGCAATACTCATTGGCATGGAGTTAACTATGAATCTTATCTACTACAGTAAATGTAAAAGCTGAAGGAGCGCATTTAGGGCAGGATGACTTCATGACTTGGTATGACCGGCACAAGGAGGGAGGTGATATTTATGTAATCTCCTTGAATAGCTAATGCCAAAATAATTTCAGCTGCTAAAGTCATTTGGAAAGTATCCATAGATACAATCAGAATGCACTAGCTACACTGTAATATAATGGGAATGCAAACAATTTTAAACATCTCAATTAAATGAAAGTTTATCACACATTATGTAATCACCAAAGAATAATGCATAAATAATATAGCAAAGCGCTTGGGTACAGGATTAACAAATTTGGTAAAGTAGTGAAGAACAAATGGATGGTAAGATGAGAGAAAAGAGGGCATTTGAAAGAGGATACTACATTTCAACTACATTACTGCAGAAGTGCAATAAAAATTAACGTTCCTAATGTTCAAGATACAAAGAGTGTCATACTAGCCACCTTGTACCATTGTATTTCTGCTGACGAAGAGAGTCAGCAATCATGACTCTCAAGCAAGTTATTATGATTGCGTTGTTATTTAATCTTTTCTTATGGGTTATTTATCACAGGAAAGATGAATAATTATTCATTCAATGATAATTTGAATTATATGTTGTTTTAGCTAATAATAAGGTGGTATTACTTCTAGCTTGTTTTCAAATTATTAACAACAGAGATATTTCACAGAAACACATAATAGTATTTTCAGCGATATGCATATGAATGAAACTTGTAATGATCTAATCAGATGTTTAATGTATTGTATCATAGATTTCTTCAATATGATAGTTGATCATAAGATCTACCATGGTCCAAAGGCAACACTTTCCAAACTACTTGCTTTTTGCGAGACTAATCAAATCCATAATCGAGCGCCAACAACTGCTTGCTTTGAAATCAAAGTAACTGAAGGAACATAACATCTGACAATCGCACGATCAGCAAAGGAACCTACCTATCTATGTGGAAACAGGCGTATTCAGAACATTGTTTCCTGTAACCTTTAGATCACTACTCGGGAATTTAAATGCCATGGTAATGTGAAATGAAGAAATATGTAATATCTAGCTAATACAAGCCAGGAGGTCGCGGGTTCGATCCCCGATGATACCACTGGAATTTATTTACTGATATAATCCTTCTGGTCGCAGTAGGGCCCTGGGGTTCACCCATCCTCTAACAGAAAGGTGTTCCAGGATAATTCCTGGGGGTGAAAGCGGCTGCGTCGTGGGGCTGACCCCCTCACAGGCCTTGTATGCCGAGCTCTATATACGTAGATGGGTGCTGTAAACACCTGTCGTCCCGATACAGGCTGCATGTCCTAGCATAGAGTACATTTACCTTTACCATTTATGATATCTAGCTCTTACTTTTACAGGAAAAAGTTCACCAATATATGTTAAAAATTGCATTCTATATATCAGGTGCGTCAACTGACCCTTATTCTCAAGTTTTATGCAATCCGCATTTTATATTCTGACATTAAAACATCGACCCCATTACTAGGTTCTATCCGCGTATTTAGCATAGTTTTTATACACTCGATAAAATTAGTACTAATATAGATGTTATCGCATTGTCTGTAATATATTCCCAGTTAGACAGATGGCGTTTTCTTGTCTGGAAATGTTCACTGGAACCAGCGGATACTATACGTTAAACAGATTTTTTTACCGTGGAGGGGAAAACCCCAGTTACAGGCGACGGCCCACGTGCGATGGCCGACAGTTTGAGGGTCCCCGTCCCTGAGGGGCCAGGCATACTCACTAAAAAACCCCTCCACGTGTTAGTTTCGTGAATTCTTGTATTATTTTGCGTGCATTTATTATCATGCTTCTTTGTCGGGTCCCGCATAGCACCCTGGTTAGTATGTAGTAACTACTATGCTGGCATGCGATGCATGCGAGCGCGTCAACGTTGCCTCTTAGTGGTGACCATGAAACCTGGGCACCACCAAGTGTTAACCATGCGTTAGTATTGTTATATACATGTGTTTCAGACCAGGGAGGCCTGTTAGTCAGTGTTGCGGGTATGTTACTTATCTATTATTTATACGTGCTTTGTAAGCCTATGTGTATTTTAATAATAAAGCTCAGGCCTTGGTGACCTGTTAGTCAGGGATTAGCAGGGATTAGCAGATGTATGTTCTACTTATGTCCCCAGTTTCCTGGGTTTGTCAGTGGTTGGTATGTGGCATGCAGTTTCGAACTATGTGTTCGGTCGTCCTAATGTTCCGGCGTGGCCGTTCGTCAGTTCTTTAGTCCATGCGTTGTGTCGTCGGTGTGTCCTACTCCATCTGTAGTTCCCCTCTGTCTCTGCGCCTGTAGGACACTGGTGGGAGGCGCTCTAACTCCCGGACCGCCTTGAGTGATGTCAAGAGCTTGGAGGCCTCTGTGCGGGCAGCGTTCTGAAAAGAGTCAGTAAGAAAAAGATTAATGAAGGGAAACTATGAGTGTCAGCTTTACTGTCTGTGTCAGTCGTCCCTTATTAGGTTGTTCAGGAAGTTCTGAACGTTGTCTTCGTCGTCGTGTGTGAGTCTTCTTTCGAATAGTGATAATTGTCGCGCGTGTATGTTTATTTCTGTAGTGTAGTTTCCGAGTCGTGAGATTAGAGGATTGTGATGTAACTCTAGGTTTTTATAGGTGTTATGTGCTAGCTTCTTAATGAATTCTTCAACTGTGTGCATCTTTAGTTCGCTGTGTAGTAGGTCGGCTGGTGCTGTGTGAGGTACTTTCGCTATCATTCGTAATATCTTGTTTTGGAATTTCTGTAGTCTTAGTATGTATGTTTTGGCGGCATACCCCCAGACCGGAGTTGCGTATGTGAATATGGGCCTTACAAGAGTTTTGTATAACGTGAGCCCTAAGTTCATGTTTATATGGGAGTTCATGCATATCAGGGGATAGAGCCTGCTCAATTGGGCGTTGGCTTTACCCCTGATTTGATGGACGTGCTTTTTCCACGTCAGCCCTTGGTCCATTTTGAGTCCTAGCCAGGTGATTGTGTCCGTCTACTCAATATTTTCTCCGAAGATAGAGAGTGGGGGGAGCTGGTGTTTTCCCAATCTGTGCTTAAGCTTTTTGGTGAATATTATGGCTTGCGTTTTTCTTGGGTTTACCTTAATACGTCATTTTGTGAACCATTCTTCTAGATTATTCAGGGCGTTTTGTAGTCTCCGGTGGATGAAATCCGATTGGCTGATTGAATCACAATTGCTGTATCATCAGCGTAGATGTACAAGTCTGTGTACTTGGTTTTCGGTATGTCGTTCATAGTGATGTTAAAGATAATCGGCCCTAGGATACTTCCCTGAGGGACTCCCGCTTTGATTTGGCGGGGGGTCGATCATTGGTTGTTAACTTTCGATTGGAATTTGCGGTCGTGTAGGTAGTTCGCGATGAGCTTTATTAATATGTCGTGTATATTCAAAGTTTTAAGCTCTTTGAGCAGTCCTGCATGCCACACCCTGTCGAATGCACGTTCGACGTTGAGCAAGAGTGCTCCTGTTGATTTGCGGATGTTAAACCCGTGAGTTATGTGTTCTGTGGCTCTGAGTACTTGAAGCGTTGTGGAGTGTTTGGCTCTAAATCCAAATTGCTCCGGGATTGTGATATTTTGTTTGATTAGTTTGCTATTGAGTCGTTTGAGTATGCCCTTTTCGAGGAGTTTACCAAGAACGCTTAGAAGACTAATTGGTCTGTAGTTTTGCGGGTGAGAGGCGTCTTTGCCCTTCTTGGGGAAGTGCACCACAGTGGCAAGCTTCCATCTCTCGGGATAATATCCTTTCTCCAGTGTGTAATTGAATATATTTGCTAGCAATTTGATCGCGTCTTCCGGTAGGTTGGCAAGTGCCACGGTTGGGATTCCATCAGGGCCCGGCGCTTTTTGTTTGGGGAGGTGCTTAATTATCCATTTAATTTCGCTGGGACATGTCTTTCTCACTTTATTGTGAGTTCTTAGCTCTTTGTAATTCTTTGTTTCTGCTTCCGTCTCTTCCGCAAATTGTGGGCAGGACGGACTGGTGTTCGGAGTTAGCGTAGCTTGCAGTGCGTCCGCTAGTGCATCTGCTTTTTCTTCATCCGTTGTGGCTATGGTTTGATTGTTGTGTAGGGGAGGGATTTGTACCCTGTCGCGTGTCAGGCAGCGGGCTGTCTTCCACACTGAGTCTCTCTCATAGTTGAGATTCTCAAGAGTGTTTTGCCATTGGCTTGTGATATGAATAGAAATTATTTGTTGCACTAGTGTGTTTAAGTAGCTGTAATACTCTTGGTCGGCTATATGTCTGGACTTTTGCCATTTTTGCCTGGCTCGGTTTCGTTCTGCCGTTAAGGAGGGTATATCTCGGGGAAGTTGATTATGGAACGTTTTGGGCTGGCTTGTGGGCACTGATATTACTGTTGCCGTTTTTATAGCCTGCTCCAATTGGAGTACTGCCCTGTTCGCGTTTTCGTTTGTATCTAGAGGGAACGTGGGGAGGTTTTTGCTTACGGTGGTTGCAAACTTCTCCCGGTCTGCTTTATTGTAGTTCGGGCGTTTAAGTGGCGGGACCTTAGCCGCGTTGCCTTCTAAAGTGATTATCAGGGGAATATGGTCTGATGACAGTTCGTTTTTGGTTTGAAGGTGAAGCCTTCAGGTTAGGTTGCGTGATAGTGCTAAATCAAGTATGTCGGCTCTATCTGTTCTGTTGAATGGTATGTAAGTGGGTTCTTCCGGCGCATGGATTATTAGATCCGTTCGATTTTCCAGTCTTAGTAGAGCGTTTCCAGCGGGGTTTGTCTCATTGCAGCCCCATATTTGATGTTTTGCATTGAGATCCCCCGCTAAAAGAAATTTGTTACTTTGTTGCATCAAGTTTGATATGTCTGTTGGGGGGGCATATGCCGCCGTTACAAGTGTTCGACAGTTGTCTAGTGTTATGTATATATTGGTAGTTTCCAGGCTTTGCAGTTGTGGTATTTGAGCTATGTCATGCATTACGTTGTGTTTTATTATTATGGCTGTACCGTAGCCATATTGGTTTCTATCTGTGCGGTGGGTGGTGTATCCCGGTATGTTGAATCGGTCCCGATTTTTGAGGTGTGTTTCTGTAACTAATGCTATGTCTATTGTGTTGTGTGTTAGAAGGTTCGAAAGTTCAGTCTTTTTTCGACTTAGTCCTTTAGCATTCCATGTCAGTAAGTTTAAATATCTTTGTCTGTTCATATGAAGCCTGGGGTGACAAGAAGCTGTATGAAGTCCCTGTAGGTGGCCATGAGGGAGCGGGCCTCCGATGAATCCGCTTCCAGCAGGGATTTGAAGATGTGGAGGCACGTCTCTTTGAAGTCGTCCTTGCTCATTCCGGTCCTCAGCACCTTGTTGTACATTGTCCTTTGGTAAGGAATCCTCTGGTCTGGTTTCTGTGCAGGTCTAGGCTGTTGCTGTCGGGGCCGTTGATCCCTGTGCTGCATCTGTGCGGATCTCGGGGCCGGGACCTGTCTTCTCGTGCGGCTGCCTCATGCCGCGCACCGGTCACAGCCGTGGGCGGCGCCCGCGCCGCAGCGGCTCCCCGCGCTTCCCGTGTCCCCGACACGCCAGCCGGAGGCCCGTTCACCTCCCTTAGGTTGCGCGCCGCCGCAACTTGCCTTTGGTATTCCGGGCATGCCCGGTACCTGGCCCGTGGCCTATTCCAAGGCAAAGGGCGCACTTCCTTTGGGGGGCGGCACATCACAGCCGCGCGAGTCGTGGTTCCCGGTACACTTGTAGCACACCACGGTCAACGCAGTGCACCGTCCTTCAGTGTTCCGGAGCTGCTGACAGCGACTGCACTGGACTGGGATGACGGGTCGTCTGTATGGCTCTACCTTCACCTGAAAGTGAAGCACATGCCTTATTAGTCTTAGTCGGTCTAGGTCCTCTGCCGTCGCGACATCCACCAGGTAGAACGGCAGAGGCGTTCTGGCCCGGTCGAACCGTCTGAGCTGCACGACACGCAGCACTGAGAAGTGCGCGGTCTGCAGCTCGGCCTTAATAGCCTCCGCCGCCCCATCATAGTAGAGGTGCTTCAGCACGGCTCTGAAGCTCTGGCGGTCATCCCTCTGGCCGGTAATCTGGTGGGTGATGTGACGTTCCTTAAGGAAGGCGCACATCTTCTGGTAATCCTGAGGCGAACGCGTTCTCACCATGAAGTCACGGGACACCGGGGCCCTGGTCACCAGTTAGCCGTCATTGGGAAGGCTTATATCACACTTTAGTAGGTAGCTCAGTTGGAACGAGCGCAAAGCGATGTCATCTGTGTGATATGAAGGTGGTTCGAATCCTCTGCATAAGACACTAATTCTTTTTTCCCATGTAATACTCACAATTTACAATTATTCTGAAAACTGCCATTATTTTTACTTTTAATTGTTTTATTTATATCTTATGGTATTGTTTGATGTCTTTATTGGTGAACTACAAGTAGGTGGTTGTTTAAACACATCTATAGCTAGGTGCAATTGAAATAATGACTATTTATACACATTTGAACACAGAAAAAAAGGAAGTTACAGAGTTTAACATGGAAGTTAAACACAATTTTGCACATATAGAATTATTGTGCTATTAACTATGTCGTTTCAAATTGATATGTTTTGTGGCGCTGTGATGATCTTTTATCTATTCCTTGAGCACGACTCCTCTAGCAAAGCAAATGCTCGAATTGATGACCTTTTTGGGTAATGCACGCCTGGGCAAGCTACGCAAGTTTACGCAAAAATATTGTGACTTCATGGGTTGGTAGAAACGAGTCTTGTTTGCAGAAATTTAAAACACTCTTTATTGCAGTAAACAGAAGCTTTGTAGAACCCTTGCAGCAGCAAAAAGCCGTGACATTGACAAACAGTATACTTCAAGGTCGACTCGAGGCTCCTCTACACGTAAATAAACAAAATAATCACTGCTGCACAGTTCAAATGTCCACCATCACACAACTCACACAATTAAAACATACAATAACAACTGACTGCTTCTCACACTTTGCCGCTATTTATACATCCCAGTCATTGTTCTAGAATGCAGTAGACCGTTCGATAACAATCGCGATGGCATTAGAAAAGCGTAAAATTCCAGACCTCTCTGTTTCTTTCTCTACCTGTTTCTCTCTCGGCAAGCGTCCAGCTCTGCGCGCCACTATCTGTCTCTTTCTTTCCTGCCCACGCCCGCCCGGCACTGGCTTGTCGCAGCTCCAACACAACAATGCGATCGGTGACAATATAAATAAACCGTTGTTTAATAATATGTACGTTTTGACTCTACGGATCCATTATGGATGAGGCGTGTCTCTAATTCTTTCCTAATTTTTTGCAGCCAACTAATGCTCTGAGTACAAGAATCCGTCATTTTCTTCTTAGTTGACGTTGTTAGTGTACTCATATGATAGGTCAATTTTTCAGAAGCGTTTACTAAATTACGTTGCTATGTATACTCTAATTGATCAGCTCTAAAATCAGCTGGAAACCTAAATTCGCTCACAGTAAAGGAGTCGTATGTTTTTGGGGTGTACTTTTGCGAGGAGTACGTTCTGTCCCTTAAACCGATATTCCTCTGAATTTTGCACATTCCTCTCTCTAATAAAGTCAAGCAATACATTTTAGTAAGCGTAAAACTGGACTTAGGCGCACTTGCCGATTGATGGGTGGCTACCTTCCAAAAAAAGAAAATAAGGCGCGACTGACTCACCTGTTATAGGGTTGGTGGTTTTGCAGAAGATTAATAAGGCATTTCTTGGTGAACAGCCTTAATTACACGCAATTCTTAATGATTCGGTACCAACCGCATAAACTCTTTATTTTGATAAGGCATATGGCCGGACACATAGAATATGTGTGCTTAATTTGCGTACCCTCCGCAGCGAGTTGCATGTTCTTTACGACTTCCAAATTCAGAGTGACCTCACCGTCACTCTAGCTTTCCATAACCCTAGTTCTTCCTCCATAGTTAGGCTTTGTTAAGGAATTTTAAGTATAAACGTTCACATGAGAACTTTATGTGACATTAAGTTAAAGCATATGTCAGCAATACCTCAAAAATCGATTATAACTTGGGGTATTATTGTAATGGGTACATCTGTTGGCCGAACAACGGGTTCTCCAGTCGACAGTGAGACCTAACGTACGTTTTAGTCTACCGCCACGAAGAAATTACTAGGTTCAAGAGTAGCGATAGGGTTATTCTCGGATGTCGCTATATTTTCCTTTTGACCAAGCCTTAATCAATGTCTACCGAAATGTTGTTCATAATTGCGAACCATCGTGTGCTTTCTGTTCGTTGGTCGACTCTAGTAGTACATGAACACAATATTTGAGTATAATACAGGCAGAGTAGTAAGAGGGAATCTACGAATCGCTTTAGAGGATTAAGCGGTATTAAGCGGATTTTACAGCCACTTCTTTTGATTCGTGCTAGTTTGTAGTGTTTTATAGCTGTTTTCGATACATTGTTCTTCGTATTTTAATCATTTATTCTACCCCATTAACCTAACCTAACTTTGCTTTTCGGGTCCACTTCTGGTCATCTATTATACTTCCTTAAACCTAACCTATATTCTCTGTGAACTATTGAAATTTTCCAGTTTGGGTTTGGGCTCTTTGGACCATTACTAGTATTTTAATGTCATTTGACAGCTTCTGGAGACTATTCTAAGTACATTTTTGACGCTTTTAAGTGCCTTTTTGGTTTTTTTAGGTATTAATACAGCTATATAAGACGTTTTCCCGTCCCTTCACAGGTCTTTGGCACTATTTCAGAGCAATTTTGAGCTCTTTTAGTGTCTTTCCCTTCTTACACTAGTATTTTCTAGCTATTTCAGTGTTTCTTACGCTTATTTTCGTCACTGTTAGAGATATTTCTGGTGTTTGAAGATATTTTCATTAAGTTTGCTTATTGCATGATAGTTTTTATGCTTATACTCGTACTACCTTTTCTGTAAGCTTTTCGCAACTACATTTTACCTTTGTAAGGTTTCTAATGTAAACGTCTACAGCATAGCTAGCATTATTTTTTCTAAGCTGTACACACAACTACCCTAATCTTCGTAGCACAGTTACATTTCTCGTTAAACAGATGACAATCAATGGCTACATGGTTACATTTCTGGATTACGAAGTTGCATTTCTTGCTCAAGGAGGCTACGTTTCGTTGTTACAGAGCTTATTTTCTGGCCAAAGTGTTCACACTTCTTGATGACGGGGTTTACGTTTGAGTGCTTTTGGTTTCAGGGTGGTGTTTCAGAACTTAGTTAGCGGTATAATTTTGTCAGTAGGTACTAGAGGAATTTTAGATATCTTAAGGACATTTGAAGGAGTATTGTCAGTATTCTTCCCGTTTTATATGAGTTGGAATTATTTTCGTGACAATTTATCTCGGCTCATAGAAATTTCTCAATGATTTGAGATGGTTTCTTGTGATCTTAAGCATTTTAAGGTATTTAGGGAAATTTCAGAGGATTCTGAAAAATCTTTACATGTATCCTATCTATACTATCTAGGTTTTTAAGATTTAAAGATTTTAGTTCTAATATTTTGTGTAAGTGGTGGAGATAAATCGTCGTTATGATCATAGTTTGCATTTTTAAGTGATTTTGGATCCCTGCTTTAGCTCTTCTAGGCCAAGTTGGATGTCATTTAGGCACCAGGTTAGGTTTTCAGTGCTCTGATAGGTATTTTAAAGCGCTCTTCAGAACAATTTGTTTTCTACTAGAAGGAATCTATACATTTTAAATGGCATTAGGGACGCTTTTCACAGGCGGTAAGGATGCAGACTCACCTACTTACAGCTCCTTTTAGGTGAAATTTTGGATTATTTTAAGCCTATTTGGGTATTGATAGAGGTAATTCTGATTATTATAGGACTATTTGAGGAGTTATGATATAGGTGTTTAAGATGCATTTCAGGATGTTGGAGGGTGAGACATGTATTCCAACCACCTTTCAGAATATTACCATGTAGAAAGAAGATTTCTTATCCTGTCAGATGTTTTATAGAATTCTAATTTAAAATGTTTTTCAAATATGTAACGGGAAAATATTTGTTCTCTTACTCGCAGCCGATAGGAAGCACGCCAACTTTTTGTAAGATCCAAGTCGAGTTTTGATCAAATAAGAGTCATGAGATCTTTTCTCAGGTGTGGATGCGGATTTTTGGTGACAGAAGTAAAATTTATATGAGTCCAATTTTGTAATATATTATTTAATTGTATAATATGAACTACGATTCACTCGTTTCTATTACAAATATCGAATAACACTTTTTGAATGTTATTAACTTTCCTTTACAATTATAATCACCGCAACATCTTTCATCGTTCTGAAGCAAGACTCAAGATTATCACACTTTTATCAAGATTATTGATTTTCTTGTCACTATAGTAATTTCCGCTTTATTTTGTGATTGGCCGATCCACTGGCATGTCATCACACCACGTCATACCACATCACACAACTACTTCGGCCAATCACACAACTACATACATTTTTTTTTATATTTATAATTCTTTATAATTCCTCCGAACACAAAAATACTGTTACAAATACCAGACGTGTTTTGCTTGGTATTACTATTTTATCGTACTTCTACAAGTAATTTCTCTCTCTTAAATCAGCTGTAGTTATTTTTGACTTGTTTCACTACAGCTGCCATTTACCTTTATCGTGTATCTCTGGGGTGTATAAAACCATAGTTGAGCCTGTCATTGCTGCATAACGCCGCTAAAATAAACTATTGCCAGTACTACTCAGCAAGCAATTACACCAGAGAAAACCATACTACAACTATCATCATCACTAAAGGTGAAAGTTTTGTGCGGTTTTTCGTGAGGTTGCGTATACATAGACAATATACACTTGTGGGCCGGTTTCTATGTTGACTTCAAACTTAAAAAAATGACGCCCAGTGTACAGTCTGAACAGGAGAAATATAACACATCGTTACGATCTAGCTCTACCACAAAATAATTTACAAGTATAAAGAAATATTGGTATAAGAAGATAAGTTACATGATTCACGTATAGCTTCAGAACCATCACAAGCCCAACTGCACTGCACTACTACATTCTCATATTATCGAATGCCAAAGTCGGAGTCGATCACTCAAACAGTTTTTGAATTATGGAAAGCTTCCTTCAACATCACCGGATGTTAACGGTGCACATTTAAAGTGAACTATGCTATCGTCTATTGATTTAATATTCTTCATTAGGTTACAAACTGTTAAGTACGAGGGAGTGTCGTAAACTTTTAAGTATCACCCTGTAGTTTTTTTATGTCAGAATGATGAAAGTTTTTCAGTGTCATCATTCATCCATCGGAACATAATGTTGGTAGGTTCAGTGATATGAGTCCTTTTGTTTTCTATTTTCTAAAGTGAGTGCCAAAAGCGACTGAGGTGTAAGATGGAGAAAATTGAGGCTCGTTGTGTAATCAAGTTCCTGCATTTGAACGGCAAAGCTGCCCGAGAAACTCATGATGATATGACCGCAGTTTATGGAAATGATTGTCCATCATATGACACTATTGTGAGGTGAAAAAAGGAATTTTTAAACTGGTCACATATCGCTGACAGATGAGCCAAGAGCTGGTAGACCGTCAATGACAGACGATGCTGTCACAGTGAAGAAAGTGAAGACAGACGAGCAACCATCCAAATGATTATGAATGAGACACATCTTAGTTATGGTAGTGTGTGGAAGATTATTCATGACGAACTGCACATATCCAAGGTGTCTGCACGGTGGGTTACACGTTTGCTAAACCCTTTCCAAAACCAAACACTCTATGAGCTTTCGAGACAGATGTCGATGCTGTTGGAACAGGACGAAGATGACCTTTTTGATCTTCTGGTAACCATGGATGAATCCTGGATATATCGGTATGATCCAGAGTCAAAAGCTACAAGCATGGAATGGAAACTTGCGGATGCCTTCCCTTCCAAAAATGCGAAGGTGCAAAAGTCAGCGGGGAAGGTATTTCTTTCAGTTTTCTGGGACTGTCGTAGAGTCATCCTCACAAATTATATTGCCAAGGGTCAAACCATCACTGGCAGATACTACTGCAAACTTCTGGATAAGTTACGAGCAGCTCTGATTAAGAAAAGCCGCGCTATGCTCTCCAAAGATGTTCGTCTTCTGGCTGACAATGCACCAGCTTATTGATCTCATGTTACAGTTGACAAAACAAGGGAATGTGGCTTTGAGACCTTACAGCATCTGCCTTATTCGCCCGATCTCGAACCAAGTGACCTTTTCTTGTTCCCAAAAATGAAGAATTCGTTGCGTGGTCGCGGAATTGACAACACAAATGAGGTCATTAATGAAGTGGAAGAGTGGTTTAAAGCGAATTCTGCAGACTTCTACAATCAAGGTATTCGGAAGGTCAAGAAACACCAGGAAAATGTGTAAATCTGTATGACGACTACGTAGAGAAGCATTAACAAGCACATATCAACACAAACTCTCTATCACATTTGTTGAAGGGTGATAATTAAAACTTTACACGAGACTCCCTCGTAACCCTTATTTTTCTGTAGAAAATTTTGCTATTTATTGTTTACCCTTTGTTTGGACGGTATTTTATGTCCATTCTGGATTACTTTTAAACCTCATATGTTATTGCTATGCGCGTGTAAAGTTTTAAATCAGATGTTTCTGTTTTATACTCGCCGGTATCATTCCGTAATTTCTATGTATGAATTTTACATGTTGAATCGTTTTAGAGGAAATAGGTGATTTGCCAACATATATTGCAGATATATTTTCATTGCTTAAAGAATCACTAACGTTTGCAACTAAACTATAATTTACTGCATGATATGAGATAGCCTGTAACCAGGAACCCCATCTTAAAAGTACTACTTTTGCTCGAACAGCAATACCTGGTGCGATTTCTCGAAATTGTTGTAGTATCATTGAAGGCCCCAAGCAGGATGGCTCTGGTGGTTCCGTCTATAGCCCGCATGGTTCCACAGCCCGCCCATGGGCTTTTTCTGGAGTTTCCCGGGTCGCTAGGTGAATGCTGGGTAGGTTAATTACATCCCCCAAATTTCCCATCCCTCCATGTCACCTCCATTATCATCTTATATCATCCCTTATCTGGTGGTCTCTTTCAGGGTAGAAGTCTCGGTGAGAGTCTCGGCGGTGCATGGCGGGAAAACGCTTTACACTCTGGCGAGATGGACCTGGTCTTCGACCCGGTCTATTGGGCCGTTTCAGAAGCTCGGCAGGCGAGATGCCGGGTGAGCAAGCCTACCTGGAGTACTCTGCTCTGGAGAGGCAGCCTCCGGTATCCGAACCGGCCTCGTTATTATTTCGAGGACATGGCAGGTGGGGTGACGATTGTCCCAAACCCACCGCCGGGAAGTTTCTATCTGGTACAGTATAGGGACCTCGCCCTTTGTACTGTAATGACTCCTTGGGGTCAGCCACCCCCTATCTTCTCTCGCCTTATCCTCCCTCCCGAAAGTGCCCCATTTTGAGCATAAGTACAAAAGACCAGTCTGGTTGAGTTGCCGAATCCCCTCCGAAAAAAAAAACAGTCTAATCCGATCATTGAAGGCGCCTTAAGAAATAATATCTTCATAGAGATATAGAGATGTCAATATCACTAAACATAGCACGGATCTCCTCGACCCATCTGTGAAGTCCATCAGTAAGGCACGTTATGCGAATACTGTTCTTATGTCATTCATTTATTCCATTTACTGCCTTCATTATATAGGGCACAGCATAGGTGACGAACAGTAGTATGCCATCGTATTTAACCTCAAGAGACCATAAAAGACACGTAGCCCTATCACACAGGACCTTTTATAGAACTATTATTTACTTTAACCTCGGTAGTCAAAACAGATTTTACTTGGAGACTGCTTCTTCCAATATAACTCAAAGTATTTTCGTAGTAATCCGATAAATAGTCGTTATGGAGAGCTGTCTGAGTTGGAACACGCCGATTACCATATTTTTAAGATGTCCTCGAAAATAGGGATTTTCTACTTTACTCAACAGAATATTAGTTTTGATCATTATCTCATATAAATCATTGAAAAATGCTGCTTCTCCATTGGATACTGACTTTGATCTTTAGGGCATCTCCACCTTTAAAGCGCGTCCACTATGGTCTTTATAGTTTTGTTTCTGTTACAATGACCTTCTATGTAATATTTCTTATATATTTTAATCTCATACTCAAATACTGTACACGCAAGTGTGTTTGCTTGGATGCGCAACGTGTTATTACTGCTGCATTCCCGTAACCAAGTCTTTAACTTCGGCTCCTTTGTTTGCTTGGTTTCCGTCAATGTAGGTAATACTGGTCACTACGCGTTAGTTCACTATTGCAGTGCATTTGATTATAATCAAATGGCCAACTGAATAATTATTAAGATCGGAGTCTGTTTCGTGTTGTTGCGATAGAACAATAGAGGCTAATACATACTGTGTGCGCTCCCGTTTGCATTTGCCTTGGCTCCACTGTCCGAGTAGCTACAAAATAAGAATGAATATGGGTTCAACCAACACGGAGGTCGTACTATCTTGGCGTTGCCAGTTTCACAGACAGCGATAGAAGATATGTCAGTTTTTGTCCCTCCGAATCCACCTAACAAGTGATCTGAGATATTTGAGATGTACATACAGATGCTGACAGAGATTTTCGATTAATATTTCAGCATGTGTGTGAGAACTTATACAATGATTATCTCGTGTTAGCAAAATCTGAACCTTGAAACCTTGAACCGGAGAACAGTTCGCTTACATAGCTATCGTTCATATGCGCACAAAACAAAATTGACCTAAATTAGATGCGTTCGACGAAAGAAGGCGTTTGCTATAGTGAAACAAAATGTGACAAGGGCTGGCCCCGTAGCTCAGTCGGCAGAGCACCTGCCTGCCGTGGTAGGGGTCCCGGGTTCGATTCCCGGCGGTGGGAATGGGGATTTTTCTCCGACCAAGATAATTCCCCATCTTCCCCAGAGTCTGGAAGTATGAATGAGAGTGTGAATGTGTGTGTGTGTGTGTGTGATCTAATGATTAAAAAAAAAAAAGAAACCTAACGAATACGAGTTAACACCTTCGGTATGTTCCAAAGGAGAACGGCCGCCAATATGACAATTGACATTTCAACGATTTGAGAACATAGTTTCTACTTTAGTGATGCCATATTTGTATACTACCTGAAATGGACATTTAAAACAATGTTTCACTAAAGTACATCATAAATACGGAAGATGTGTATTTATGAAGCATTTTTACACCATGAATCACCTGTACTTCTAATGTGCATTGTGCGCAGAAATTTTAGACTTGCAACAACAATACCGCTTCCTTCAAGCAGAATTTTGCTACCATCGTTGCTTCTCCTATATTTGAACCCAAGAGATTTCAGAATATTATGCATAGAAGATACAGAATCCATATATTATATTTTCTCAATTGTTACATTGGTCAGCCTTTTGGCAGTTGGATATTCATCCTTGTCATATATATCATAAATATATACAATATCTTAAAATATCACTACTTTGCGTAAAACACACTTTTGAAAATCGTCTAAGTTGGTAGCACGTTTTTAGCTGCTCAGCGTTTCTCTGGAGATCTGAATATGGAAACTTTTCTCAATTTGGTGAACTGTTTGCCTTATTTAACAATGTACGACACAGTATGAGTAATCACGCGAAGAGTTTGTGCCATTAATTCTGGACTCTGAGCGAAATTTGTACTTTCGAAAATGTCTTTAATTGATAACTGTTTGAAAAAGTTTGAACAGGATATTTGTAGCCTGCTTATCCAATATCTTACGAACTTTTTCGCAGTTACTACTAGGCGCACCTGTACTAGGCTTGCTAAGCGGTTTATTTACTGTGTAAAGAACGTGTGCACTCTTAAAATATCGCCGCTTTACTGAATGCAATGTACAAAATTCAACTGCAGCATAGGAAGCGTGTGCTTTTCTTCACTGCCAGTTAATTATTGTCTTCTTTCTAGTCAGGCGTCTCATCTTTTCATATCTCCGAAACCAGATGTGCTACAAACATGGAATTTGGCCAGTCATCCTCAGAAAAAATAGCTCTGAAACATTGGAAAACAAAATAATTCTGTAATTAGTATCTTTATAGCGTGCAAAGAAATTGGCCTTATGGTTCGGCAAAGCGAGGCGGTATGTGTGCTTAACTCTACAACGTCGTACGCACCGCACTGGCTAGTAGCGATAGACTAGCCATACCTAGCCCCGCCTTATGTTCATTCCTATTTTGTAGCTACCTTAGTCGTTTACCTGTCCGCCTACATATGCTCACTCTCGAGTCAACGAGTATTCGTGTCGCTCACAAAAGTTTCATCATTAATCGTCACTTACACCTACACCACCATCACCCCCACGAATCACCAACCACGCCATCACCACCATTATCCTCGCCTTACAAAACACCACAACCATCACCAACACCACCACCACCACCACCACCACCACCACCACCACCACCACCACCACCACCACCACCACCACCACCACCACCACCACCACCACCGCCATCACAATCTGTACCACCAACTAACACTTAGTCTCCCATCTCACCTTCAACACGAACCACCAACATCATCACTAAAGGGTTAGGGAAATGTCTTAAATAGCTGTACTTATACCTCAAAATAGCCTGAAAGTCACTTAAAAAGTCAGAAAGATACGAAGAATATTTCCCCAAAAAATATTAAAATAGCATCAAAAGATTAGCAATATTCCTCGAGAATTTCCACAACTATATATATACAGTGGGTTAAAATACCGTACAAGATACCTAGAACCATACTGGAAAACTTCAGCTGGTCGTAGAGAACATGCTTATGTTAGGTTAAAGAAGTTAGAATAGATGTCCGGAGGTTAGGTAAGGAGGTTAAAATAAAGGACCAGAAGAGCAAGATCAGGTTACGTTTGTGCACAGCTTAGAAAATCTCTAGACGTTAGCTTCAGACGTCTAGACTCTAGACGTTAGCATCAGAAAGCTTAACTAAGGTGAAATTGAGTTTCGAAATCGTAAGGCAATCACACAAGAAGAAATTCAGACAATGAAGAATTAAGCTATAGCAACAACATATAAACTACTAAAAAAAAAACAAATAAAATTACTGAAAAAAAATATCCACGACAGGATAAATACCCATGGGAGTAACAAAAGTACACGTGGCAGACACCCTCAAAAGCTATAGAATACTAGGAACAGAAACCAAAAAATACAACAAGGGGCTCAAAACTATTCTAATACAGCACCAAAGACCTGTGAATTGCCGAATAAAGGTAATAAAAAGCTCTTTTAATACCTCAAATTTCCTGAAAGGTACTTAAATCCGTCGCAAAGGCATACAGAATACTCAAAAATGCTGTCAAAATAGCATCAAAATTCTACCAATGAGCCTCAAGAATTTTTACAACTATATATACGAGGCATGCTTTTTAAGTCAGTACCGTTTTGCAATTCCGCCACCACAGCGCTACGGTCGGCGTACCGCGCATGCGCGCTGGTTACATACATCTCTTGTCTACGCACTAACGCCATTACAGTCTGATTCTTCGTTGTATACGCTGGTTACTGAGTGTTTAAGTTGCCTCCGACAATCGTGAGTCCCGCCGATTGTGAAGTACGGGCTGTTATACGATTTCTTAGTGCTACAGGCGTAAAACCGATCGATATTTATCGTGAGATCTGTGAAGTTTACGGACAAAACATTATGAGTGATGGAATGGTAAGGCAATGGGTGTGAGCATTTAAAGATGGCCGCACAAATGTGCATGGTGAGGAACGCAGTGGGCGTTCTTCGGTCGTTACTGAAGATTTGGTGCAGAAAGTGGACGAAAAGGTGAGAGAAAACAGACGCTTTACAATTTCATCATTGTGCGACTATTTTCCTCAATATCTTCGTAGTGTTTTGTATCGCATTGTGACCGAGAACTTGAAGTACCGGAAATTGTGTTCACGTTGAGTTCCAAAATGTTGACGGATTTGCACAAAACCCAACGTTTAGGCAGTGCATTGACTTTCCATGAGCGGTGCCACAATGAAGGTGAAGATTTTTTAGACCAAATTGTTACTGGTGACGAAACATGGGTGGCCTACGTCACACCAGAATCGAAACAACAATCCATGGAATGGCGACATTCATAATGACCCACAAAAGTGAAGACTGAGCAAACAATTTCTGCCCGGAAAATCATGTGCACAGTTTTTTGGGACAGAAAAGGAGTATTGCTAGTGGAATTTCTGCCTCGTAATGAGGCAATCAATGCAGCGTCTTATTGTGAGACATTGAACAATCTGCGCCGTGCAATCCAGAACAAAAGACGTGGCAAGTTGAGTAAGGGTATCGTTTTGCTGCATAACAATGCCCGTCCACAGGTGGCTAATCGAACCAAAGATCTCATCAAATCTTTTCAACGGGAAACTCTAGATCATCCTCCATACAACCCTGATCTGGTGCCCAGCGACTACCATTTGTTCCTGCACTTGAGGAAACATCTGGGCGGTCAGCGTCTTCAAGACGATAACGAAGTCAAAACAGTTGTGATACCTTGGTTAACACGCCTGGCGGCAGAATTTTATGAGGAGGGTAAACAAAAACTGGTGCCACGTTATGACAAGTGCCTCAATATTCACGGAAATTATGTACAAAAGTCGATTAAGGTACAGGCTTTCACGTAAAAATAAAATTATTGCGATATCTATCAGGTCTTTTTTTAATTCCAAAACGGTACTGACTTAAAAAGCATGCCTCGTACATACAAGGGGCTAGTGTCTATACCCACAGGAAAACTTTAACAGGCCGAGGAAAAATTGCATTGTTTAGATCTAAGTACATTGGGTGAAAACGTGCTTAGCTGGATTAAAGGGATAAAACAGATTATTATCAGAAGAGTACGGCTAGGTTAGCTTAAAAGAGGTAGAACAGATGACCATAAGTGCAAGGGTAATTTAGGTTAAGGGGCTACAATGGATAATTACAAGAGGAGGAACAACGCATCGAAAATAGTTATAAAAAGATCGCCAACTAAAATGAATCAACCGGAGTGGCAGTATAATCCGCTAAATACAGACAAACGTCCTCTAAATATCTACATAGAAAAATTCCGCTAAAAGCAATGTGCCGGGTTTCCTCTAAATCCCCTACTAACATAAGAAAAATATAGGTATTTGAAGTTGTAATACCTAGAGTATGGTGAGAGCTAACACTAATACACAATAAAAACAGTCGAAACCAATAGATGACGAAAGAACATTAAGGAATGAAAACAACAATACTGACACTCTGTATATCTATATGATTTACAAATTAATCCTTACAGAAAACTGAAAATAATGCATATATACATACATAATGCACATTACATAACATGCAATCTTGACATACCGACAGTCCTTTCGTCCGTGGAGTCTTTATTCGGTTTTGTTATCATCATCATCATCATCATCATCATTATGAGATAGAGATAAATTCTTTACACTACTGTTACAGAGGTTATAACACCGCTTTGCTTAGCATAACACTGTCATATTCTTCACTTTGTTTCCATACAGAGGTTTCTTTTACCTTGTCTTACGTTTGTGTAGTCTTTAAGAGATATATACGGTTTATTGTAATATGTTCATGAATGTGCCTGATTGAATATTTACATATAAATTAAACCTTGTGTTTGTGATCATGGATGCATATCACGACACCAAAGTTGACCTTAATCAGAACTAGTAGCTTATAGCCAAAATTGAGATATTTCATTAAGACAGCCTGGAATTTTAGAGCTTGTTAACTTTCAAGTCTTGATAAAGCACAGGTTGATGCGATCTGTGAAAATTTGTATCCTTTTATTAAGCATACCTATACTATGTTCCAAATTGTTGAATAGTCCGCTAACTCCACTTGCGTGATACAGCTATCTCTGTAAGCGAGGTCGGGAACATTTGGATATGAGATGGCATATGACATCAACTCCCTGAGTCAGTACGGCGCCGGAGGTACAGATGTATTTTTGTATCTTGACAGAAGGAGAGTGATGCGCAGTGGTGTCTGGTCGAGTCCACTTCAGAACGTTGCAACTGGAGGTGAGGACAGGTCAGTTGGGTATCAGTTGCGAGCAAGTGAACAAGTGTAGAGTTCCTCGGTAATACTACAGCTTGTTTCAAAATGTGCGTGTCTCCTGGTTCCAAGAGAGCATTTAGAAATGACGCCTCCTAGCAGCACATAGGAAATAAGGTGCTACATTTAAAAACACGAGAATTAATAACCAATATAAATAGATTTATGAAAAAGGAACAATGGTCTGGGAAAGGGCATCTGAGGCAACAGTTGTGTCTGAAAGCAGTTTAGGTAGGTTACTCAGGAAAGAAGAACAATTGGTGCTAGTGCAACAATGCAACAACGTCCTTCTTTATGCCCAGTAAGCAAAGATCAAGAACATGCACAAGCTCCAATTCGGATGGTTCTAGCTCAGAAGTAGTTAGGCAAACTGCGAATAATATTTAAATAACGGAAAAATAAAGAATACTCTGAAGAAAGTGCTTATGAAGCTTCAAAATTCTATCGACTTCCAAGGCAGTGTCTGAACATTAAGAAAAGTTATTTTGAAGCTAGGATTTATATGGGGGAAAAACAAGTGTGATAGGCAATTTTTAATGGAACATCGTAACATACAGGCAAAAAGGCTTAGGTAAGTAATTTACGAAATATTCAGAGATATAGCAATAAAGTTTATATGGATGAAATTTATATTAATGCAGCACATACTAGATCATATGTCTGGAGTGAAACTCGCTACAGGGATTCTGCAGCGATGTCGAAAATCCGACAGATGGTAATCATGCATGCTGTAAGAGAACAGGGTTTTCTTTCAAACGCCTATATACTATTAAAATCCAAAAAAGCATGGTGGTTACTACGATAGTAAGAATTACAACTTAATTTATAAGAGCTGCACTAATGACTTTGAGAGCGACATTCGCTTTCCGACAGCTTGTGCAGATACTCCCCTCTCGTAATCATACGCGTGTGATATATTGTGGCGATAGGTGGTTATCCTCGCCACAGTTGCTACTCATCCCTACCGTGCAGGATTTCTTTCAAGATAAAATAATACATCTGTACGAGAGGTGAGTCACCTGCAACTATTTATTTTTGAATTTATGCAGTGTGCTAAGAGACATATGTGACGTATG
>CM060948.1:115044958-115067458 GCA_030765055.1 Mantis religiosa | reverse complement strand
GATGTTCTATCTCTCTCCCTCTCTATGTATCTCTCTCTCCCTCGGGGCTGATATTTCCTATATAGATTATCAAGACATTTCTCGGTAAATAGCTTTCATCATACTCAGTTTCCTTAACTCCCATAGCTTGGTCTCAAGCACACAAGCATATTATATTAATATGACATATTGTAGCATTTATAGTGTCACCCTGGTGGTAGGCTCGCGGAGCCGATGAAAAATGATGGCCGATCGTTACCGGAAGTGAGAAACAGTTGAATGTAGAGTTGGAAAAATAAACAGTTTAAGGTTAGCTAGCAATTTTGTAATGGTGAACAGTGTATTTCGAGGAGAATAAAGTCTAGTTTTTGTGTTTTGTAACCTCGTTTTATCTTCGCGGCCAAGTTATTTGCCGCTTCCGATCTCGCTGTTAATTCGTTCATCTTCTGCAAAAGCATTTCCAATGCCGATTCCATGGCCATAGTGTTCGGTGATGTAGTTATTCCGCTTCCTGACACCAGTTGTGACTTTGTGGGTTCGCGAAATGATAAAACGAGGTTACAAAACACAAAAACTACACTTTATTCTCCTCGAAATACACTGTTCACCATTACAAAATTGCTAGCTAACCTTAAACTCTTTATTTTTCCAACTCTACATTCAACTGTCTCTCACTTCCGGTAACGATCGGCCATCATTTTTCATCGGCTTCGCGAGCCTACCACCAGGGTGACAATAATATGTGTACTGCTTTGCGTATCCTCCGAAGCAAGTTATATTTCCGGCTCTCCGGATTTCCAAAATGCCACTGACATGTCCATCCTCCACCTTTCCAGAACCATACTGCCCAACCTCGCACACAGCTTTATCAAGGAGTGTTGAGTACGAACGTTCCCATTAGAACTGATGCGACACTAACACTGATGCCACGTGTCAGTGCTTGGTCTATACCCGGGGGTTCCATTATAATGTGCACATCTGTTGGCAGGACAAAGGGTCCTTCAGTGGGCAGAAAGGCGTCCGGCGTTTTATTGTACATATACATAAGTAGGTGTGTTTCCCAGCGGACGTAGGAAGGAAAGAGGGTGGGAAGAAGGGTGGAAGGAGGGAGGGAGGAAGGGAGGGAAGGAGGGGTGGAGGGAAGGAAGGACTTCTTTTATTTAGTAAAAGTCTCGCTGAAATCTCTTAATCGAATTTCTGGTGAAATGCAATACCTCCTCTACTTACTAGGCAAGTGGCGCAGAAAATAAAATAACTAATTTAGAAATATTAGCGAAAGCATACTGAACAGTTAAAGGGAAGGAAAGGAATCAATGGATGGTTACAACTTCAAAATTAAATAGTAGGGCCCAGCGAGATGTTAGCGGATGCTCCTGGTGAACTTCCCAAAGCTTGGTTTCACGAAAACAAGGGAAAAGGGAGTGAGAGGTGTTTAAAGGATGTCGACAGCTAGGTCATTTGGGAGCTAGAATGAAGACAAAGAGGGCAATGTGTAGAAATTTCTCTCACAAATGATAGTGTAGGTTAAATAACGGGGGCTATTGTCATGTCATGTAAAGAGCTTGCTGAGTGGCATTGTTAGGGATGCGAGTTGTATTGTCATTTACTAGAGCGCGGTCCGGGATCACGAAACACCCGGATTGAGGTATGGTGATTGAGGTGCATAGAGTATATGTAACTATGACGTCATGGTGTAAGCGTTTGGACACGTGTTGCACTGCCTATAGCATTGCTCATTAGCTGACCTCGTTCAATTCCTGCTAATAGACAAACCAGTGAACCATGAAGGACAGTGCAGATTGAAAAATGTCGAAAATACGAAAGGGTAGACGTTCGACACTGAACAAACCTGTGAGCGATTTTGGTAAGGAACATTTGATTATAAATTAAAAATTCATATTCTGCAAAGTGTGTTACCAAAATAAAAGGACAGGGGAACACGTTTCTTTATTAAACACAGGAACAGCAAAAGTCATAATAAACAATGGATTTTGTTTTTTGAATCAGGAGTTAACTCAACATCGAATTTCTTACAGATAACAAAACAGAACTTTATCGTGATTTGTACTGCATGATGGTGCATTTTAATATCTTCTTCCATAAAGTACAAAACGAATACTTCAAATTGTTTATGGTAAAATATACGGGTAAAATATACGTCAGTCGACCCTTCGATGAAACAACAGATGTGTGTCATAGATCCGTAGCAAACGCTGTAGGTGGTTTGTTACCTGGTGAAAATGTTAACATACGCAGTATTAGACGGTCAATCACGCAAGCTTTGAGAAACTCTTTGATTATGCTATGCATCTCTTATGGTCAGGCAAATTAAGCATGAAAATATTCTATTACTTGTGACCAAGCAAACATGTATAGTGAAGTTAGGGCAAAATATTCAATTGCACTCTCAACTAAATCACATAGCTTGTCTATCACATACCAGGCACAGAGTGATTGCATAGATTAGAACTATCTTCAGAGACGTGGATTACTCCTTATCATATATGAAGAAAAACTTTATAATAGCTCGATCTAGAAAACAGAAACTTCAGGAAGTTGCACCTACTATTCCCCTGCCTCCGCAGCCTGTTGTGACACATTGGGGTATTTGGCTTAAAGCAGTGTGTTACTGTGTCAAACAATGCAACACAATCACCGGTGTGCTAAATATGTTCGATCCCGACAATCTAGTGCAATGGGTATAGTAAAATCGCTGGATCCAGAAAAGTTGCTACATTCTTTGATATTTACTAACAGCCATTTTGTAGACCTATCTCGGAATGTCAAGTATGAAAATACTTAGGACATCAGAATTACTGAATAAGTTCTTTTATGAAACATTAACTGACACAGAATCGGAATCCATTGTTTCTGCGGCAAAACGGAAGTTAAAAAATACAAACGTATTTTGAGAGACAGGATTTCTTTCGATATAGTAAAAATGAATCTTGGAATTCATTGCAATGTCTACCGAGTGAATTTGGTTTATTCATGTTCATTGTCTTTTCAAAACTTTGCAGTTTATTATCCAAAATCGTTGTGCCAAGTTTTATATTTCAATACAAAAATGCACACTGATTTTCTTTACTAGTCACATTAGAAAATAATTGTTGTATTGTTTTACTCTATGCACTTGAATTATGCATATAACACCAATGAATCTAATGAGCTACTTTTGGTATGGATTACATCTCAATGCATGTTTACGCTACAAAACCCTTCCTACTACACTCTCCTTATACTGCTGTGGGCAACTGTGTTAGCAACTGTGTGCCTTTCGGAATCCAAGACTGAGCTTTAGTACTGTCGCGAACCCTTTATCGCGATAGTACGGCTTGTGCACACAAAAGGACTGATACAGATAACACGGAGATAAAGGTCTGCCGAAACAAAGTGAGATAAATAGAAAATTCTATTGACACCTTGATTGATAGAGAACATTCTGTTTCTTGTTTGTTTTAGAACAGTCTAAGATTATCAATGGAGTTATATATAAGAGATCCCGACACGCCAGCGGGTAGTCGTAAACAGAATAGTAGTCGTAAACAGAGTCGTAATAAGAGAATGGTAATTGAAACTGGTGTGTGTTTTGGAAGTGAACTCTTTGTTGTGGTCAACGACCTTGGAAAATTGTATTTGTGTGTTACGTAATTCTGCTGGTGTACAAATTGTTTTTATACGCAAATAAAGGACGTTTAACCTTCTGCAACTTGGTCTTTTAATTCTAAGAACCCACAAAATCACAATTAGTGTCCGGAGTGGGATATTCGACAGTGGAAGCTGCATTGGCAAAGATTCTAGAGATGTTGGAGATGGCAAATAACAACTTGGACGCGACGATGGTCGAACTGACTACGGAAATGAGAGCAGCGAACGACAGCCTGGCGACGGAAATGAAGGCCGAACTATCTGAAATGAAGGCTGCAAACGATGCCCTCACCAAAAATTTGAGGCGCAGTTGACCGGCGTGAGGGATGCCGTCGCAGAGCTGAGGAAGCGGATGGGTCAAGTGGACGAGCGCGCTAACGACCTAGAGGGAAAGGCCGACAATAACACCAAATCCCTCGAATACCTTGCGAGACGCGATAACAACCTAAAAGGAAAGGCCGATACCGACACTAAGTCCCTGAACGCCATGGTGGAGAACATCCTCGGCAAAAGGATGAAGCATACAATGGTTGACACGCCGGGATGCGGCACATCTGCGGGCGTCAAACCGCCGAAGTACGACGGCACGTCAACGTTCGAAGTCTTTCGTCGTCAATTCGACACAGTGGCCAAGCACAGGTGATCACCAGAGGAAGAGGCCACACAGCTAATAGCCAGCATCCAGGGACGAGACGCAGAAGTCCTGAACGCGGTCCAGAGAGCAGCGGCACCCAAGGATATCTGGGAAGTCCAGGAGAACCGCTTCGGAAACAAACGCTTAGCCGCAGCGCACCGCAGACAGCTGAAGTCAAGGTCGCAGCAGCCAGAGGAGATGCTGCAAGAGTTCACCCTGTCAACCGAACAGCTGGCCAGTAAAGCCTTAGTCGACCTCCCAACCAAGTTCGTATCCCGAAAGGCTGCCTATACATTCGTTGACGGGGTACGTCAGCGAGATACATCAGCACCTAATGCTCGGCGACTACAAAACCATCCACGATGCGCTAACGGCATGTAGGCGGCCAAGGAGACGGCTATCCCGATGTCGAGGACAAGGAGTATCCGCTACACTGGAGACCGAAGGACAGCCGAGGGACGCCGGCGAAGACCAAGTGACGTGTTTTGGTAGTGTGGAGAGCCGGGACACCTGGAGAGAGATTGCCCACACAAGGGAGAGCAGTCGGAGGAACGATTGAGTTCCGGCGTGGCAAGGGGCACGTTGGCGCCGTCATTACCATCCCTTCGAGTGACACTACGTGCCCTTAGCCGATGAATGGATGACAGCCTTATCGCGGATGGTTGGGTGTGAGGGAAGCCGTGCCTCGTGCTTGTGGACACCGGGAAAGCCGTGACCATCATCCGACCGGACGTAGTCAGGGGTTTGCCGCCGCGAAAACCGAGCCAACCATATCAGCTAGTGACGGCATCGGGGGACACCTTGCCTGTGGAGAAGGAGGCTCTGCTGCAATTGACCTTGGGACAGAGTGCCGTGGGTCAGTGGGTGTTCGTCGCGAAGGTAGCTGAGGAGGTGATACTCGGACTGGATGACCTCAGGAGTCACGAGGTGACGGTCGACGTCGGCAGGAAGGTCCTGCGGCTCAATGGAGAAACGGTGATATTCCGGCAAGCCGAAGAACGCCTGGAAATTTACAGGGTCGTCCTGAGGGAAGACGTGGTTGTCCGCGCGAGAAATAAGGTGGTGGTGACGGCGCGACTGGAAGGCCAGCGAACCAAGAACATGATGCTGTACCAGAAGACACCTGTGCAAAGGCTATGTGTAGCAAGGACATTGTTGCCATGCCGGGAGCAACCTGACAGGCACCGATCACGACGTCCAGGCCGGGACGGAGTTGGGGACGTGCGAGCCCGTGGTCAGCGTAACACCAATCGACAAGACTAAGGAGCCGGTGCCGACGCAATACTTGGGGCACCGGCTGGAAGGCTTACTGGAGAAGGCGGCCGACCATCTGACCGCGGAACAGCTCAAGAAGGTTCGACAACTGCTGAGACGATACCAGGACGTCTTCAGCCAAGGCGACAAAAACAAAAACAAAAAAGTATAACATAGAATAAAATCTGCATTACCAAGACTTTGGCTTCTGGGAGCTATACCAAAGCATGGCATCTACGATTTTATTCCTTTTAATTTTATTCTTTTATGGTATTACCAAACAGAGTTGTGCAGATACATTTTACTTCTAACTTAGCTAAATAAGTAATAAACCAATGCTGTTGACTTCCAGTAGCTTATAATATAAATCCAAACTATTCAGCAATATTCTACAAATTATACAACTAAAACATTTTAAACTAACTACAAAAATCTGCCTAAAAACGAAAAGTTATTTTGATACTTTAATAAGATTGCTGACCTAACCTAAATTGGGTTTATCATATTTCTTCCTTTTGATCATGAGTTGTTCCATTCTACATCTACCAGCCTCTATCATTCCATGGGTGTCCAACGTTATCATCATAGGTTGATCGTCACGGGCTCCTCCTGGTCCTGAAGTAAGTTGTCATCTGAGGGTAGAAACGACTGCTCATCCACTAGTCCATTCAGTTATTATTCCGCCTCAAACTTTCTGACATCCTCCGTTGGTGATCCACTTATCCCATTTATATGTATGTTATCCTCAGTATCCAAAGTTGTCATCATCGGTTGATCATCACGGGCTCCTTCTGGTTCTAAAGTGGGTTGGTAGAATCGACTGCTCCTCCACTAGTCCATTCGATTACTATTCAGCCTCAATCTTTCTGACATCCTCAATGGCCGGTGTTCTGCTTGTCCTATTAATAATCTATTTTGTCCTCTTTACTTGTCTTCTAAGTATTGTTCCAGCTCTAGTCTTAATACTTTGCCTGTAAGTCCCTCTAAGATTTCACAACCTTCTTTCTTTTTAAGGATATCATCTAATAGTTTGCCTTTTAAAAGTTGCCTATGTTCACTAAGTCGATCTTCATGTTTTTTGCATTCAAACAATACATGTTCCGGAGTATCCTGAAGTTCACAAATATCGCAATTATCCGTTTCCTTCCTCCTTATTTTCATAAAATATGTGCCATACGGTCCATGTCCAGATAAGAAATGTATTAATCCTTGTTTTGGATGTAGATGTATAATTCTAAGACGTTGACGTTTATTCGGGAAAAATTGGTATACTCTTCTTCCTACTTCAATATCATTCCATTCATCCTACCAGTCATCCATAAATTTCACATTAATCTCCTGTCTATTTGCTCATCTTTTTCCAGTTACCTCCTCTATCTTACCATATTTAGCGTTCTTGAACCAATAGATGACTGCTCTTCTTCTGATTATTAAATCTACAGGCCAAATTCATAATATTACTAAAAGGGCCATTGTTGCTGTTGTTCCAGTTGCTCCTGTGGATATTAACAAATATTGTCGCTGAACTCGCCTCACTATCTTAATATTTTTCTGTATTATCAAACGATGAGCCTAAACAGCCGCACCATATCCCATAATTCCTATCATTAGGCTGGTATAATATATCCTCACAGTTTCCAAAGATAATTTGAAATTCTTAGTCGTCAAAGTTGCCAGCTTCATCATAATATTACTTTCTCGATCTGATGTCTTCTTAATATAAATATCAAAGTTAAGTTTTTCATCTATTTGAAATCCTAGGTAGCGAAGGTCTGTCTCTCTTTTGATGCTCAGACCATATATCTTTATAGCTGGATTTCTCTTTAACTGTCCTTTAAAGTTAATGTATGCAGACTTTGCTGGTGTTATTTACAATTTAGCGCTGTTGCACCTTCCTTCTAGTTTCTCTGACATAACTTTAGCTTTTCTTTCTATTTCTACTCTGTTATTTGCCTCCAAAAGTAGAACAATGTCATCCGCATAGGCTATCACATCTTTAGTCCCTTGTAAGTCCAATAATTCATATAAGATAGGCTCTAATAAAATGTCCCAAAATAAGGGCCCTAAAATAGATCCTTGCGGGAATTCTTTTGTAATATCTCTTATTAACCTAAAATTATCACTGTTGACATAAATACGTCGATCTTTACAATAATCCCTTAACATGTTTATTAAAGTAGCCGGATATGCTTTGTTTCGAAACACTCCAAAAAGATCAGGCCACCAAACAACGTCGAACGCTCATGCAATGTCTACGAAGATACCTATAACGTATTTCTTCTCTGAATTTCTTACATTGAACATCATATCATTTAATTCATCCTCAGTTGACTTTCCCTTTCGGAAGGCATAGTGTTTGTCATTCAGTCCTAGCATTACCCTATACTCATTTATTCTTTTGTAGATAAGCTTCTGTTGGATCTTTCCTAACACGTTCTATAAACAAATTGGACGGTATGACTTATATTTTGTTGGATCCTTGCCCTTCGGATTTTAAAGTATTGTTACATCTGCTTCTTTCTAGCAATATGGAATTTTCCTTTGAACCAAACATTCATTAAGAAGACCTGTCAAATGTGGTGTATTTTGATATTCCAATTTCTGTATAACTTCCACTGGTATACGATCTGGCCCAGGTGCTTTTCTCTTCTTCATACTCCGTATAGTTAGACAGACCTCAGGTTCATCAAACGGATATATGATATGGTTATAGTAGCTGGTATATATGTCTCTTTTCCGTCCATGTTCATCAGCTTAATTATCTTCATTATCTGCAGGTAGTAATTTTGACAAAAGAAAATAGATTCTATCCATGTCTTTAAATGCTGACCATTTCCTTTCTCCAAGGTTGAAATTACATCTGGATCTGCAATCATTTCCATGATGACTTAATAAGGAACACTCCAAATATTATCATTCAAATTATGCTCTTTGTATGTTTCCCATGACCTAATCCTAGCTTTTTCAATTTTTTCTTTATAATGTGCTTTGAGATCCCTGTATATTTCTAAATTTCTTTCCTTTTCTACCGCAACTATGCTACGCTGATATATTTTCCTTGATTTTCTCACTCTACTTCGCAGTTTCTGAAGTTTCTCATTCCAAACTTTATACCTGAAATCTCTTTTAATTCTAATCTTTGTCATGGATATGTTCATAGCCTTTGTATATTGGTCGTTAGTCATTTTGTTTCCTTTTCTATATTGCTAAATCTCTCTTGGTACATCGGTAACTCAAAGCCCATTGCTAACTTATTTCAATCCGCGTCTTTAATTAAATACCTCATTGGTCGCCTATAAGTCCAAATTGATTCATTAGTTTCTACAATTATTAAGTCAAAATAGGTTAGATTTTGATCATTTGACGTAAGCTGTTGACCAACGTTCCAATTATGAATCTTATCATTTATATATCCATTGGTCGAAGCTAAATCTATATTTTCTGATGCTCCTGCTCTGCCTTCGTAAGTAAAAGGATTTTTCGGTTGATTCTGAATCACTAATTGATAGCTAGCTATCAAGTCTTGCAATTCCAATCCTCTGTTATCTGTATATTTACTCCACCACCACGAAGATTTCGCGTTTGTATCCGTTGTTAGTACAACTGCGTTACGAGTATAGGTATTTAAGACACTCCTGGTTTTATCTAGATGTATTCTCCCATATCCTGACAGTACTTATTACATAGTATGTAATATATATTACAGTATATATTCAGCTATTCTGTTAATCAGTTGTTATAAGGTGTTAATCTTCACTTCATATACTTTAGACTTGACGAAACCCCAGACAAAGGAGACTAGTGATGTCAAATCGGGAGAGCGGGTCGCCCAAATTCTCGATGAACTACGACCGATCCCCTACCAGAGAAAACTTCATTGAGGTAGTGACGAACAATGATGGTAAAATGGGTTGGTGCATAATCTTGCTGGAAAACCACATTATTGTACTAAATCCTGTGCCAGCTGTGGTTCTAGGAATTTTTGTGGTCTGTCAAGATACGCAAATCCATTACTGTTGGTTACGCAAACATGAAAGGCCCCTAATGCTTAGTTATTATTTCCAGACACACATTTGGTGTGTTTCACTGCAACTCTTGCATGGCGTTTAGCTGTTGGTCTAATCATATCCTACAGTTACGTCCATTCACCTGTCAACATGTGTGCAATGTTGCTTATCCGAAAAACTCGTTCCACGAGTTCTTCGCTTTCAATGGCATTTAACAAGTGACCACATATAGTATGTCAGCTGCACAGTTTTCAGATTCAAGCTTATTCCTTATCTGGATGTGATTAGGGCGTTTGTGCAGTTTGAAGCGCAAGGTACGATATACAGTGCTTTGGGGCACACCTAGCTTTCTACTGAGTCTTCTGGTTGATGCACGGGTGCTCCGTGTGATAACGGCATGCCGTATGGTGTACGCGTCTTCTGGTGTGTAGCCGGCCTCCTACTATCGAGCTCATCAGCAAAAGATTCCATACATTTCAGTTTTAGTACCAGATCTCTAATAGCTTGGCTGCTAGAACTTGATGTCTTTAACCTTCTATGGAATTCTTCTTGGACCTGCACATAGTAGTCGAGCGAAAACAACAGCTAATTTTCCTCTATTGTCATCATAGTTCTTATTTACCATTAACCCCAAATGTATAAATTAATAATATGAGGAAAATATCAAGAAATTGCCAAATCATTATATAAGCGACTTCTGCACATAAGATACCTCCATTTTCTCTAACTTTTTTTACTTAAAGGCATGTCATTACTAATTAATATTTGATATATTACACACTCATGATTGTGCACAGATATCTTCTATTAGGGCCGATTTTGTTCAGCATGGGCGAAGAAGGCCCTGAAGGAACTCTGAAATTCTCTAAATATAAAGAAGGTATTCTAAATATAATCTTTCTCAGCCAACTTCAGTCCTGTTGTAAACAACATGCCGGTGCTGACTCCATACATCACGTTTTAGACGCAATATGCGCGCACATAAGCTTTGCAACACTAGCAGTATATAGCAGTGCTAACTTAATGACAATAAATTGAGTTTAGTAATACATTAACTTATTAAATCTATAACGTACAGCTATAGTGCTATCGTGCAGAAGCATAATGGTTATCCTTAATCGGATTCCCGCAGAATTCCTCCTGATAAAGAAGCATTGCTATCTCCCAAAGTACTTATACGAGTACATTCGCAGTCGCCTGAACTGCTACCTTCCGTAATTACAAATCTTTCAGCAACGACATCAGTGAGTCCATCAAACTGCCGTATCATCTATTCCTCTTTTATTGCATGAAGAACACATGTTACCCAATCCCGTGCAGTTATATTTTGTACTGCGGTGTCAAGCAGGAAACAACCACATTTAGCTTAAATGTAGTGTGGTGCCTACGCACATTAACTTACATCTGACTCCAGATTAATTCAGTTGGATTGAGTTCACAATGGTACGGTGGCAGCCTCAGAATACTGCAACCTGCAATTTGTACTGCCCTACCCACAACATACTTATCGAATTGTGCTCTCACAGGTTTCACAATGGCTATTAGTTCATTTCTAAATATTTCAGGACTGAACTCACACGCATTATCCTGAAGCCACTTAATAATGTCGCCTTTCTTCCAATACATATTAGGGATTCAGTCTGCTTTGACACTGTTATAGCTAGCGTTGTCTCATACAACTGACAAGGGAACTATCACTGTAGTCACTCCGCCACACACCTGAAAAACTTTATGACCTGCTGTAAATAAGCCATGTGGACCAAAAATCTTCTGTGACGTGGAACTGCAACGCCCAAAACTGAAACTTGGAAAGTGTTGCATGCGACCACTTGCAAGTAGCTGCTGGACATCGCTTGTCAACTCTGTGGCTAGTGCGGGGGACGGCCTTCCTTACGTATGAAATGTGTAGAACACTGCCCGTCAAGGATAAACAATCCCTTCAGTACAACGTTGTGTTATTTTATTATTATCTGATATGTTCGTAGTATTCTGGACTCATTTTCGGGTACTTCCAACTATACTACGCACCCGAATTTTGGCACAGGCTCCACATAGAGCAGAGATAATGCTAAGGTGCTCTCAAGCGTGTATAGGTGTGAGCATAGTGATAGTTCCCTTGTGAGTTGACCTCAAGTTTCGCAAGGACACACTGAAACCACTGAAGAAAAACAGCACCATTCATTCATTCGTGAAAGTCCGTGATACTCCGTCTAAAAAGCTAGTTTCACTTCCAGTATGATCTATGATGAGCTTTCTCTCTTTGCCTGTTGGTTCTTTCAGAGCAGGGGAGAGACCAAGGAGAAATCCTTTTTTTTTTTTTTTTTTTTTTTTTTTTTTGTCTCCCAGAATTGTATCACACCCTCATTTAGCCAAGTTTCATGAACAAAGTAAATCTGTGGCCCACACTACGAAAAGGTTTGATTTGACGCCAATATCTATGCCTCCACATTACAATATGCTCTCTGTCCATTATAACCTTGCGACTGAAACTTTAAAAAAGCCAATACTTATTAGCAACCTGTGGAGAGTGCAGCTTGAGACTTTTGGCAAGTCTGTGCCAGAATTTACAGGGTGCAAAATTTTATTTAAAAGTCGGTGGTTTATTCCTGAAAAAAAAAGAACTGATGGAGATTACTGTTCTATGATGAAAATTTTATTGCTTTTAAACTGCTAAAAATTCTCTAACTTGTGAGGTATGCAAGATTAACAGTCGTAATTATCAGATCACCAGAAGCGACTCCATGCTGTAAACAACAAGATTTTAATCAGCATTCACCTCGAGACCTTCCGATCGTTCCAAGAGATATGTCTGCTCTAGGTTTGCAAGTTCTCCTTCAGTAATGTAAGTTGAGCTGCATTTTATTGAACAATAATAAGCTCATGCAGTGAGTCATACAACCTCGCCTATTCTTCTGATTAACATAGTATATATATATATATATTTATATACATTTATATATATTATTTTCTCCCCTACGTATATAAAACATATTGGCAAGAATTGCTTTGCACCCAATGAGATTTCAGTGGAAATATTTATTTTGAAATCTCCTGAATAAAAAATAACCTTTACAAAGGTCTGTGTAAGTGTCCGTATCCATGTCTGTGAACAGAATTACTGAAAAACAAAAATGTTGTTAAATACCTAAACAGGTACTTAAGTTCAGCATTCCCCAAGAATGCTACACGAAGATTTTCAGGACCAATCCCTAACCCTGGACTTTCCTTTACATGTAAAATGTTTCGAAATTCTTGTTTTTGCAAAAATAGATCTAACGACTTCTATTAATATACTGTATGCTTAAGATATTTTAGAACAAATGAAATTTATATCTTGAACTTTATGGGAATGTCCTCAGACGTCAACTTCAGGGTGACTTTTGCCGTAAGAGAGGCAAAATCTTACTACACAAAATATTTAGGTACATCCCGATAAAGCACACAATTTATGTCCTAAACATTTTTTCGTGGAATGAATATTTTAGCGTCATTCCTTGTTACGTTTGAGGATTTTTCAATATTTAAACTTTTCTTTCAAACAAAAATCATCTTTCCTATATCTCTTGGTCATGAAAGGGAATGAAGCTTAAGAGTCATCGCAAAGCAACCGGCATTAAAAGATTTAACCAACACTTAATGTCTACTGTATTCCCATATTCCCTTGTATCTACAATAAAGTTTACTATAAGGCAATGTACATGTTGATTAACATGAAGTGTATATAGAAATAAGCGTTTTTAAAAGTAGCTTATTCAAGAGCAGAGAAAGTCATCCGAGTGCAACACATCGTATTTTTTACAGTATATGCTTTTGTATACGTCTGTTATTAAAATTTCTTTCGAAATTCATGAGGACAGAACACATCTGTATGGCATTTGTAGCTTAAAGATAAACTGTACGCCTATTACCTTTACAAGAAGTGAAGCATTTACATACTTCTCTCACTCCGAAACTTATTCGCGCGGAACAGTGTTCACAAAGCTGCCCACAGTACTTTATTTGTAGGTTGCGGTTAAGTGATCTATATGAAATATGTTCTATATGAAAATAGACGATAACATGCATTACTTTCCCTGAACAAAACAGGGAGCCTGTCTTACCATCCGATTCAGTCATCGGCAGTTACAGCCAGATTTGCAAAATGAGAAACAACATCCTATCATACCTATGCCATAAATCCACAATGGTAGTCTTCAAAATAATGCTGCCACATCTACTTTAACACTTTCGTCGTCAAGTAACTGTTATGCAGTAGCAGTTAAGCCACAGTTATAGGACGCAATGCTCGACATTATGCTAAATAAATGGACTCGCCGCTTTCTCTTTTACAAACTCTAATTCAGCTTCTAGCACAACTGTTACCCGTCATGTTAAAAGAAATGATGGACTCCTTGAATAGGATTAGCATTCCTATTTGCACCTGGAATACCCATGGAATCAAAACCAAATATCACCAACAGCTATGGTTTCTACAGTGTTAATATGTGGTCATTTTACTTGCCAGGGAAATAAATTAGCACCTGGTATGCCATTTAAAAAGCCGGAATATTGATATCCATCATGTTCACCATCCGAGTGATAACAGAAAAGGTGAATCTGCATCATTTATAAGAATTTCATCATCATAACATGAACTTCATGCGATTATAGTACCATAATATCAAATTTAAAAGGTTAAATTGATATTCTACTTCATTATGTATCAAGTTGAATCTTTCTACTTGGCACCTCATAATAAAATTCCTGAATGAGATTCTGGGAAACACTGCATGAAATAAGGACCAACTATCTAGTTGGAAATGAGTTTAATGGTAAACACCTGGATGGAATTCTACTTGTTCTAATATACAGGGTAAATTACTGCGTAATGTCACAGGTGGATTTGAATCATTCCCCCTATCGAACCAACATGTTGACCAGCTGACGGTGGCATTCCTGACATTCTAAATTTATTCATTAGACGAAATTTATAGTTGGAATGTAGATTCCCATATATCACCTGTATTAGGCGTGCAAGTTCCCATCATGATCCAGTCTTAATAACCACTTCAGTTTCATTAAACCAAAACCCACTTTCTGTACATCGCAGTTATGCATGACAACTTACGACTTCCGGGGAAAAGGGCGTTCCCCAACATGAATTACATACAACTTCAAAGAACATTTGAAAGTCACCAAAGTCCTCAAATTCAGCAAATAACATTTTACCACCTGATCCACCACTCAGAAGACTAAATCGAAAACGACACACGGACTTACGATGTAACTTAAATGAGTGCATGCTTAGACCTATCCTTAGATAAGTACCTGATCATAAGTTTCATGTTATTTATTTCTTAACTATAAATGTATGCACAACTCCATACATTTATTGGATACGAGAAATGGAAAGAGAAATCAGCTGCAAAGTTTTCCGAGGAAAAGTTAGTGCTGCGTAAATCACAAACATGTGTTAACGTATCATTTTCTAATTAAATAGTTGCCCTGAAAAACGAGCTAAACCACAAAGTGAAAATTCTTGGGGATAATGAAAAATAAGGAAGCTTTAATTTTTGGTAAGGCTGATATATTTGGTAAAACTTGCTTTCATTCAGTGATGTTTATTTTCCTCCTATGATCTTTACTTGTTTCTTAGTATACTACTGATCAGTAGTTTCATTACTTCCGCTATTATTTTGCAGACAGATCACGTTTTTCCGGAACGCCAACGTTCGAAAATAAATAAATAAATGAAATCTGAAAGGAATATATATATACTATTTCACATTCACCAGACAGCGATATCAACTGAATTGTTCGCTATTCCACTGCAAACTCAACTTTCAAGTTTTATTAGTGTAACTTCAATTATGGAATGGCTTTTATACACACAATTTAAAATCCTCCATACAGTTTTGGTAGCTACAACTTTAGCAACTGCAAATTTAATATCTCTATGTAAATAATAAATATGTAAATAATAATTACTTTCTTACCGTGATTTTTAAATTCAAATTGCATTAATTGTAAGATCACGGTATTCTAAGTGAACAATCGAATACATTACGGAATACTATAGTAAAGCTACTGAGAGTGCGATTAAGTAGCTAAGCGTAAATTTAAAGAAGGATAAAATCAAAATACAATACACATATATTTTAACACCATAATCGTTTTTGAAATTGACACTGTATGAATGCGCAATGGATAACGTATTAATAATATTGTATTTGTATAACATTACGGTTCAGTAATGCGCTAAAGATTTATTTGATAAAATCGCTTGCTTACTATATTATACGACAAACAGGCGCAATTGGTCGATATTGAGACTTCGCTGCTATTGTTCAATAGCATGTACCCAACGTAGACATGGAACTGTCATAATACCTTTAAATAATTTGCATGGCTAAACAACATATAAAATCGTTAATGCCTTTTAATTGAAACCAAATCCTTTGAGATTTTAGTAAACTAGCTTGCTCCTTTATTTCTATGTATGGCCTAAAGAACAAAAGTGGAATTGTATAAGAAGCTCAGTAAACAAAAAGAATGATTTATTCCGACCACTTTAATTATAAGGTTTGTTTACTTTGCACCCCGGGACTGAACAGTTGTTTAACTTGTATATTTTCTGCTATTGTATAAAAAGGGCGATAACCCACAAAACAGGCATTGCGTAGAAAATAAAAAATTGTTCTGTGCACACTGGGAGGTGGAATCAAGTATTGTGTACACTGAAAACTACATTGTATTGTAGCCGACCTGTTTACCTACGCGAGATGTATGGGAAAGCTTCAAACAGACCACTGTCCGTCCATTTCCCGAAGTGCCTCAGTGGTAATTGATTCCTTTGTGTCTATGACGCACAGGAAGACGTCCACATTGGCGCCCGTCTCCCCCCCCCCCCCCTCGCACTCACAATGTGTGTATGTCCAGCGACAAACACAGCGCTCACTCTAATGGAGTTCTTAACAACAAGAGAGGAATCTCATTTCTCTCCTAGATCTCTCTTTTCTTTACAGCGAATAAGACAAGAGTGCTTTAAGCTTATCTCTTCAATGCTAAATTGATGTAACTCTTAACAAATATATCACAAAAAACGTGCGCAAAAATGTAACACACAAAACAAAACCGTAAACATCGCACATTTTCTAACTTTTACTGCCACTCCAGCAATTAAGTCATCCCCCATGGGTCTACTGATGTAGTTACGGGAATTGGCGATTCCGGGGTACCGAGCCACCCTGACAACCTCGATGTGGGTTTCTCTTGGTGGTGAGGGGTCAAGCCAAAACAACCACCCACGTGTAGGCCGTGCGTGGAGACCCGTATCGGTGGAAAGGTTTGTCCTAGTGGTTGAGGGATGCGCATCTGAGCTCGTTCCAGTGCTCTTCTGAATTCGGGGAGGGTGCGCATTTCCAATACACTACTCTGGTTACTGCTTCGCCTAAACGGGAGGTAAGGGACTAAACCGCCCCTAATCAATTGGCCAGGACTAGGTACTGTGCCCTCTCACCAAGGCGGCCCGGGTTCGATCCCAGGCGACCGCAAAGTGAGATTTGTGGTGGACAACACGGCGCTGGGGTGGGTTTTCTCCGGGATCTCCGGTTTCCCCCGTCATCTCATTCCACCAGTGCTCCATCTTCACCTCATGTATCATGAGTGTCATCGCCTGCGGTGCCATATGTAGTAAAAGCGGGCGTTAAACACTACACATTTCATTTTAGGTACTGTGCCGAACTCCAGAGTGAGTGGGATGGCGAGCCCGCTATATCCCCTGTGTAGCCCTGTCATTCCACTGGGATGACCCCTTGTTGGGCTCCGTGGTGGGTAGGGAGCATTGGGGGATGAATCTCCTTTCATATGCTATGGCAAACCATAATTTAAATAAAAACGTAAAGAAAAGGGGATGGGAAATAGCTGAGTCTTATGGTTCCCGCTATTTGGTTATTTTTAGAACTGAGGAAGGTCGAAAGTTTACAACCGTGAACCCGTTTGTCATCCAGAAGGGTCTAGTCAATATTGCTGGTCGAGTAAAATCATGTACTCTATCTCGCAATGGCACGCTCTTCGTCGAAGCAGTTCCAACGACGTAGGCTTCAAAAATTTTAAAAGCTAATATGCTTGCGAGTGTTCCGGTGTGTGTAGAATTACATAGGATACTGAACTCCTCGCGTGGTCCAATAAGGATATTCAGGAAAACTTGGTGGAAGAAGGTGTGACTAATATATATCGAGTTCACCGAAAAGAACGAGGTGACGCAAGTTTACCCAACCACAGAAGCGCCCTAGTCAGATCCCTGGGAGATTATGACCCCACTAGACGTCGCTCTAGTCAGCACCGGTTACCCCGCATGGCTTGCGGACATCCGAGATAACCTAGGAGCTAATCCGAACAGCAGCTAAAGCTGAGCTCCACATAATCCTTCTAAGCTGCTTGGCATCAAAATTATATACCCAAAATTTAAATAAATAAAACACCAGGGTGCAAGGTGTTGCATCCTGTCCTTCAACCCCCAGGTACATACTAGTAACCTCATAAAAATTCACCATTCTAAAAATCAACATTTCACCCTACAATATCCCGATATTTACCTTACCTGCGGTAAAACCCTTAACGGGTGGGCACGCAGCAAAAATCTTCTGGCTTTATACAGCCAGTCAGCACCACATGGCATGGCATGGCAACGAGGTGAACTAGTGCCTACTCGTACCTTGTTTCTTACCTTTGATCGGGTAGACCTCCTGCAAAGGATTATGGCAGGGTATGAAGCTATTTAAGTAAGGCGGTATGTACCGACACCATTGAGGTGTTATAAATACCAGGGCTTTGGCCACACTAGTGATTCTTCTGATGGAGTTGCTACTGGCGTTGAGTGTGGGGAAGTCAAGCATGATAATGCATGAGCTTCACCTGCAACATGTTTTAACTGCTGTGGTAGTCATTCATCGAACTCTAAAGAATGTCCCCATTTTATGGAGGAAAAGGCTATCCAAGAGATCCGTGTAAGAGAGAGGGTGTCCTTCGTGGAAGCCCGGAAACTCTAGCGTACTCCTCTGCCTTCTGTCCCTAGGACCGTTACTTACAGTGCAGTTGCAGCTAAGCCGGTACCTAGACGTGAAATCGCAACAGAAACTTGCGACATAAACGGGGCAACAATATCTGAAAGAATAATTATACCAAGATCACATCCAAAGCAACATACATTAGCACGAACAACAGTGAGCACCTCGGTTAAGTCACTGGACAAACCAACGACGTCAACTAATAAGAGCACGCTGCCTGTAATTTACCAAGCACCAGAAATAAAGTTTAAGATACAGTACGATAGAACCGCCTTTCTCAAGGATAACGCCAAGTGTGCTCCCGTAAAAAGCAAGGGCAAACGGAGCCCACGATCATTGGCTCCGAGAACATCTTCGGAGTTATCATCTGGAGAGGACTCCGACCGGCAACCAGTCATCTTCGTCAGTCGTAGTTTCCAATCGGTTCGAGCCTCTCGAACCAAAACTTACAGAAGGAGAACAGCCCTCCTCCACAGAAAATATGGAGCAGGAAGAACCTGACAATGCTGCTACAACGGCCGCAAAGAAAAGTAAGGAGAAACCTGAAGAAACTAGCCCAATACCAAAGAAGAAGGGAAAATTGATCCGGCCACCCCTAAAATCTACGTAATGTGCATTTTTATTTGACATCATATCCCATTACTATCGTCACGGCTAACCTACAATGGAGTATACGAGGTTTAAGAGCACATCGACCAGAGCTCGAACTTTCGCTCAATAAGCATGAGCCCTTGTTGGTATGCTTACAAGAGACTAAGCTATGACCACATGACAATTTTAGAATCAGACGCTACACACCACTGAGGTGTGATATTGAAACAGAAGAGGGCATTTCTGCTCACAGGGGCACTATAATGCTCCTCATGGATGACATATTTGTAGATCCGATACAGCTGCAATCCGACATCCAATCTGTAGCTGCAAGGATTAAGTTGCCATCAATCGGGTTTTTCATTTGCAATGTATACATACCTCCATCTGATGACCCGTCATTAACTGACCTTGAAGATCTGGTTTCCCAGCTATCAACACTATTTCTTATAGTGGGAGACTTAAATGCCCATCACCCACTTTGGGGTTCAAATCGGGCATGTTCGAGAGGCAATCTCATTGCCAAATTCATGGAGAGCAATAACTTGGTTCTCCTGAATACCGGAGAGCCAACGTTCCTTTCAGACTCATTTAACACCCATTCCCACATTGATTTAGCAGTTTGTTCATCCCAAATAGCAGTTTCATTACAATGGAATGCCGTCTCCGATTTACATTCCAGTGACCACTTTAGTCTCTTAGCACAAGTGTCTACCTCATATACACCTAGCAGGCGCTCTGATCGTGTCAATTGCAACCCTTAAACCCAATTGGCTGTTTTAATTACAACGAGCACGATTCTGTGAATGATTTAGTTGATCATCTCACAGAGAAAATTCTTTCCGCCGCAGAACAGTCTATTCCAAGTTTGACCACTCACCCCAGTCGATTTCCCGTCCCGTGGTGGACGAACGACTTCCGGAATGCCATTCGTGCTCGGAGGCGTGTATTCCAGCAACACCCTACCCTAAGTAACCTAATTGAGTACAATAAATCGTGTGCATAGTGTAGACGAATAATTAATGATACCAAAAAGACCTCATGGAACAATTTTGTATCATCTTTTAACAGAGGTACACCTTACTCTGTTGCATGGGATCAGTTAAGGCGCCTGGTAGGAAAATCGATCCACTTGCCAATCGCTGGTCTGAAAACATCTGTAGGAGTTATTGTTGATCCGTTTGACGTGGCTAATACCTTTGGCTGTGCTTTGACTCGAGTGTCTATCTCAAATAATCATGCTCCTGAGTTAACCTCAATTAAGATTCAGGTGGAATCCCAAGGTTTCGTGTTGAGTTCCAGAAACCTTGAAGATTATAACCGCCTTCTCATCTTAGTAGAGTAGGAACACGCTCTTTCATCCTCGCGACTGTCACCACCAGGATCGGACGGAATCCACGTTCAAATGTTACAACATCTCTCACCTGAAGGTAAGGAATTTCTGCTCGAGGTCTATAACCGTGTTTGGGTTGATGCCACGTTTCCTGACAAGTGGCGATAAGCCACCATTATACCTATCTTGAAAGCTGTCAAAGAACGTCACCCCCTTCTAGCTACCGTCCTATTTCCCTCACCAGTTGCGTGTGCAAGGTGATGGAACGCATGGTAAATGGGTGGTTGGTATTGTGGCTGGAAACACACAGCCTGGTGAATATCATCCAGTGCGGTTTTCTATGACGCCGTTCAACTGTGAATCATCTTGTGTCCATGTCGACACAGATTATGAAGGTCCTCAGAGTAAGGCTCGGCTCAGTTTTCTCGCATATTTTTTTTTTCAAGAGAACGCTGTACCACAGGGATCGGTACTAAGTGTTACGTTGTTTGCTAATGCGATTAATTCTATCTCGAAGTGTGTACCTCCGGGGGTCTCGTCATGCCTATTTGTATACGAGTTTACGTCTACTGTACGTCTCGGTGCACACCGTTTTACAGCGTCGTCTACCACCTTAGACAACCTTAAAAATGCTAGTTTAAAAACCGGCTTCCGATTCTCTGCTTAGAAAACAATCTGTGTTAACTTCAGGCGCCGTCAGAGTCGATTACCTGCAAGGCTCCGTTTAGGCGCAGATCTACTGCTTTTTGCAGATGAGACGAGGTTCCTTGGACTGATATTCGATATAAAACTTAGTTGGCCGTCGTATATAGCACAACTGAAAGCACAATGTGACCGATCCTTAAATATCTTGCGGGTACTAAGTGAAAAATCGTGGGTAGCGTATCGTATAGTGTTATTGCGAATTTATCGCGAACTCATCCGTTCCAAATTAGATTATGGTAGTATCGTTTGTGGCTCAGCACGACCATCTGTGCTGAAGAGATTAGACACAGTTCATAATTGTGGCATACGTATAGCAGTTGGGGCATTACCAACGAGCCCTGTTATAAGCCTGTATGCTGAATCTGCAGAACTTCCTTTGCAGTATAGGCGCAACATTTTGTTAGCAAATTATGGCTGTGGACTTAATTGCATGCCCACACATCCAACGTTTACGTCGTTCTTCAACATCTTAATGGATGCGCGTTATAGGAACACTTACCTTAAACCAAAGCCACCTGGTTTTCGATTCCGTGAGCCCATTAGAAAGCTTGATACTGAAATGCCCAAGATGTATCCTAAGGTGGAGAGGGCATATCCTCCTTGGTTGTGCAGAGGGTACCACGTAGATCTTGGCATGACTAAATACGATAAAACTACCATGACTATGAGTGGTGTCCGCACAGGTTTTTTTTAGAATTTTTATCGCAATATGAAAACAATTTTATACTTTATACTGATGGCTCCAAGAGCTCAAATGTTGTTGGTTGTGCTTATGTTTGTGGAACCGAACCGTATACATTGGGGTTTCCATACTAGCACTTCCATTTATACTGCACAGCCTCATGCAACATACCGGGCCATTTTACACTTACGTCGATGAAAGTTGGGGGACTTCTTAATCCTGAATGATTCCCTCAGTGCACTTCAAAGCCTATGACAGCTCTACAACTACCACCCTATTGTGCAGCGTATCCAGGATGCCCTCCACGTTTTACACGCTTCCGGCGTTAGCGTGGTGTGTGCATGGATCCCTGGTCATGTAGGCTTCCGGGGGAATGAAATGGTGGGTTCAGCAGCTAAGACGGCTACCATGAAGCCCAGGGTTGCGGTACCATCTGTGACATCGGAAAATTCTAGAGCTGTATTCCGGAGAGCTGTGCAAACCTACTGGCAGGAAGAGTGGTCCGCTCTCCGTAGCAGTGAATGAGATCTGTGAAACAACTTCCGATTTCCTTGGTTACCCCCCGTCTTCATCACGTCGTGAGGATGTGCGTTTGGCTCGGTTACGCACTGGGCACTGCT
>CM060948.1:115027458-115039958 GCA_030765055.1 Mantis religiosa | reverse complement strand
GACCTGCCACTGGAGTTCGTATCCCGGGAAGCCGCCTACAATTTTGTCGACGGGGTACGGGACACGGAGATTCGTCAGCGCCTAATGCTCGGCGATTATAAAACCATCCACGAGGCGCTGACAGCGGCATTAAGGATGGAGGCGGCCAAGGTAGCATCTATCCCGACGTCGAGAGCGAGGAGTGTCCACTACGCCGGAGACAGAAGACCAGCTGTGGGACGCCGGTGAGCACCTAGTGGCCTGTGTTGGGGATGTGGACAGCCCGGACACCTGCAGAGAGACTGCCCACACCAGGAAGGGCAGCTGGAAGAACGAGTAAGGCCCGGCGTGGAGAGGGACACGTCGGCGCCATTACCACCATCCGCTCGAGTGACGTTGCGCGCCGTCAGCTGGCGTATGGATGACAGCCTCATCGCGGACGGCTGGGTAGGAGGAAAGCCGTGCCGCATGCTAGTGGACACTGGGGCGGCCGTGACCATCATCACACCTGACGTGGCGAAGGGTTTGCCGACGAGGAAGCCGAGCCGACAGTACCAGCTTGTGTTGGTATCGGGCGACACCTTGCCTGTGGAGAAGGAGGCCCTGCTGGAGCTGAACTTGGGACGGAGTGCCGTGCGTCTGTGGGTGTTCGTCGCGAAGGTGGCTGTGGAGGTGATTCTGGGACTAGATGCCCTCAGGAGCCACGAGACGACGGTCGACGTCGGCAGGAAGGTCCTGAGACTCAACGGAGAAGATGTCATACTCCGTCAACCCGAAGAGCGCCTTGGAATTTGCAGAGTCCTCTTGAGCGAAGACGTGGTTGTCCCCGCGAGGAGCGAGGTGATGGTGACGGCGCGACCGGAAGGCCGAACAGCAGGTTTGATCCAAGGGCAGCAGGAGTACGACTTCACCTCGGAACATCGCAAAGGGAAGAGTCACGGTAACGCGGACGCTATGTCCCGAAGACCCTGTCCAGAAGAGTGTGGCCAATGCACAAGAGAGGAGGGGAAGGAGCAGTTCGAGTAGTCACGGCAGTGCCTGCGAATGGCTGGCATAGCGCAGGCCTGAGGAGGGAGCACCTGGCGGACGCAGACTTGGTGCCACGCTTGAGGAATGTGGAGAACCTGGTGGACCACCTCCACGACATGCACGAGATGGCTCGCCAGAACATCCAGAAGACGAGCGACCGCATGAAAACCCGATACGACAGGCAAGCCAACAGCCAAGGGTTCCAGCAAGGTGACCTGGTCTGGTTGTACCGCCCGACCCGGACCAAGGGACGCTGCCTGAAGCTTCAGCAGCCTTGGCAAGGACCGTACCGTGTGGTGAAGAGGACTAACGACGTGGTCTACCGCATCCAGAAGGTGCCCCGAGGAAAGATATTGGTGGTACACCTGGATCGCCTGGCCCGCTACGAAGCCGCTGTTCGGGACGACCAGCCTTGAGGAGGGAGCAGTGTCACCCTGGCGGTAGACTCGCGAAGCCGATGAATAAATGATGGCCGGTGGAGATTCGGGAAACTTCGGGGCCGATCGTTACCGGAAGCGACAGACAGTTGAGCGTAATGTTTGAAAATTAAACAGTTTTGAGGTGATCTAGCAATTTTGTAATGGTAAACGGTGTATTGCTAGGAAAATAAAGTGTAGTTTTTGCGTTTGTAACCTCGTCTTGTTATTTCACGAACCCACAAAGTCACACTATCTTCCAGTTCTTCCTGTGATTCTCCAGATAAAATAACAGCCAGATCATCGGCGTAGGCGATAGATATAGCTCCTGCCTGCAAAGGCAGTCGGAGGACAACATTGTTGTAGATGTTCCATAGAGTGGGTCCCATAACCGAATCCTGCGGCACTCCACACGTCACATCTAATGTCTTAGTGGCACCAACCAAAAGACTCCGTTTGTGGAAATAGCTATAGAGATGTCGGAGTAATTAAAGGGAAACATGAAGCCGACTGAGGTCCGCAACAATGTCAGTCCGCTGCGCAGAGTGAAAGGCATTTTTAACATCCAGAGTCACTAAGACGACATAGCGAGAAGAAAGTGTCTAGGCCTTGGTCACGAAAGAATGTACAGCATGAATAGTATCGATGGCCGACCATCCTTGCTAAAAACCAAATTGATGAGGAGATAGGCCATCTCTTTCCTCAATTTCGGCGTCTAAGCATCTGTTGAGTATGTGCTATATAAGTTTCCCCAGGACGTCAAGCAAACAAATCGGTCTGTGGGACTTATTCCCTGCTAACGGACTAGGTTTTTCAAGAATAATGAGTTTGCCAAGTGTCCATTTGCTAGGTCATTCACCGGAGCGTAACATAGAATTAAAGAAGTCCAGGAGCAGCTCCGCTTTCTCAACAGCAAGGAGCTTCACAAACTCCGGAGAAATGCTATCTGGGCCACCGGCCTTCCCAGACTTGATCAGATGACCGGCCCAGATCTCCTCAACTATACAGATGGGTATAATCTCATTATCGACGAGAATCTCCGGCCAGATGCGCAGAGCATATGCACGAATCAAATTTCAGGCTATGTGGAGCTGTTCGTCATCGCTGAGAACTGTAGGTGAGCGTGAGCCAAGATACCCAATAACATTTTTTTTTTTAATTTTACTTCCTCCAACGTTAAGTCATATCGGACGATGAATGGGATGGGTGAAATGATGTTCATATGATCCCAGGGTCTATAGAGCTTACAGATACCCGACACTTGTCTTTTAGGATAAGGGAAACACTGGAAAATACCTTATCCAGGTAACTCACCCTGACCGACGTTCAAACTCGGGACCTCTTGAACGTGAGGCGGGCACGCCACCACCACGCTACTGAGGCGGGCCAATAGCAATTTGGTAACCCAGACCCCAAATATCAGTATCAACCTCAGCACAATGTGAGTTCCAGGGAATACGTTTAGCTTTCGAAATAGCAACTTTAAGGGCGTTACAACAGCCCCGATTGGCCCGTAATGCAATTTGCCTGTCAGCATTGTTGACATAAGGTCTGTGGTGGTGGTAGTTGTAGTAGTAATAATAATTGTTGTAGTGGTGGTAATAGTAGTAGTAGTAGTAGTAGTAGTAATTGTTGTTGATTGAGTAGTAGTAGTAGTAATGGTAGTAGTAATAGTAGTAGTAGTAGTAGTAGTAGTAGTAGTAGTAGTAGTAGTAGTAGTAGTAGTAGTAGTAGTAGTAGTAGTAGTAGTAGTAGTAGTAGTAATTGTTTTTGATTGAGTAGTGGTAGTAGTAGTCGTAGTAGTAATTGTTGCAGTGGTTGTAGTAGTAATTGTTGTTATAGTGGTGGTGGCGGCGGCAGTGGCAGTGGCGGTGGTGGTTTTACTGGGGAAAAATCTTATAAAGACGCATTAGCGAGTTGGATTTTCACCAACTAAAAAGTCCTGCCAGCCTCAATGATCTTCTCTTGGAACTACCAACAACAGGTATTTCTTCAAGAGAACCGGCTTATAGATGGTCTGGTATGTCAGCTGATGTTAGATTTAGTTAATTTTCTAGTTCTTTTCTCTTTATAGAAATAACATCGTTTGCCATTTTACTATTTTCCAATTTTTTCAAGAGGCTAACATTTTTGCTACGAGATTTTCTGGCGTTATTTCCCCTATTAAATTTTCAACTTTTTTCCGCTGTTTGTAGCACTGACACAGATAAAGAATGTATGTTCTGCTGTGTCAGTCTATCCACAGTATAAACATTCCTCTGTTGTTTTAATGCCAAATCGATGTAAATAGGCATTGAAACGTCGATGTCCCGTAAATACCTGTGATAAATAAAAGTTCATTTTACCATGTTTCCTTTTTAACCATATTTTTATTTCTGGTATTAGTCGTTTGGTTCAGTTAGCGTTTCCGCCATTTTCATCCCATACCTTTTGCCATTTCTTTATCAATTCGTCTGCATTATCTGCACGATCTACATTGTTTTCAGTTTTAATTCTTTCTTCTACCATTAGGGTTATTGCAGATGTTCTTGAAAGCACTAATAAAGTCTTTGTTGATGTTGCACTGTATGCGCTTAAAATTCTTATTGCCATAGTTCTTATTAATTTTAGTAAGATAATTCTGTATATATTTTTGTCGAGTGCTCTGCTCCATATGGTAGCTGCATACAATACTATTGAAGTCGCCACGGAAAACAGTGTTCGACGAGTTGCTTCACTTGGGCATCAGTCTAGTGGGGTGTGCTACTGCCATCCCTGCCTTGGCTACTACTTTCCGTACGTGTTGGCCCATACCTATATTTGCATCAAAATAGACACCGAGGTATTTTATTACACTTGAGCTATATATTGGTATTCCGTCCACTAGGACTGTGATCGTTCCAGGTCTTCGAACTCCTTTTAATAAAACCATCTCTGTTTTATGTGGTGCCAGACTGAGCTTCCTGCTACTTAACCAGATTTTAATACATGGTAGTGTTTCATTAGCTTTCTGTTCTATTGTCATCGTATCTTTGGCAATTACTATCAGTCCTAGATCGTCTGCATAGCAATTAAGGTAACACAAGGCGCCACGGGTAATCGAAATGCTCCATCGTAATAGAGATTCCAAAGACCGAAACTTGGGGCACATGTCATTTTCATCTTGGAATTTTTCCCTATCAGTATGATTCTGTCTTCTAGGTAGCTGGCCACTATATTATACAACTAAGCAGATACGCCTTTATTTTTCAACTCCGCGAGTATTCCTCCCCAGGTAGCTGAGTAGGGTGGTGCTGGTGGTAGTAGTAGTTGTCGTAGTAGTAGTAATTGTAGTGTAGTGATGGTAGTAGTAGTAGTAGTAGTTGTTGTTGTTGTTGTTGTTGTTGTTGTTTTAGTAATAATGGTAGCTGTACTATATGTGGGAATTGAAGAATCCTCACACAGTCTTCACACCTCCATCAAAAGTTCTTTGCCAGTTTAATTCCCACTATGGGGGAATACTTAAAATTCCCACCCCTCTCTGATAACATTTGGGAATGTTCCGTGACCGGAAGCCGAGCTGCCACGCTCTAGCCAAGACGCTATGGCAGGTACCATCTGAAATAGGTAAAGAAGTAATGCATTCCTCCCAAATAATAGATATCGAGATCATACTCAAATTGTATTCTGAGGTCCACCGAATTAAAAAATCAAAAAGCAAATAAGGCTATCTACCTGACCAAAAATTCGATACAGGATGTCAGCGGAACATTAGAACATGCCTGAAGAGGTATTGTCGTTTACCGTGGACTTCGTACAATTTTCCTTAAGAATTATAAATTTAAATCACAATCGTTTTCAATTTTGCTAACTTTGTGGCACCTATTGATGCATAGTGTTTCTGATAGTGCAGCAACTTATAATAACTGTGTAAATTGACAATATGCTCAGCTTTTTGTCCCGCCAATCCTAAAACCTTGGTTTTATGGACAAAGTGGTTACTGCATCTATAACACACACAACAATCTATCACTCAGACACAGAGAGCGAGAGAGAGAGAGAGAGAGAGAGAGAGAGAGAGAGAGAGAGAGAGAGAGAGAGAGAGAGAGAGAGAGAAACAAGCAAACTATTTAAGAAAACTATTCCAAGCACAACCGTGGACCGATTCCTGGACCTCTCCTATAGGAGGACGATGCCCTATCGACTGAGCTATGGAACTAGTCTAATTATGTGCTTCAAAATAACTTCACTGGTGTAGCCTCTATGAATATTTAGAGCTAACGATATTTAGTTTTGTTCCAGTAAGTTATTCAACCCTTTGACTGTCAACGAACCATATATTCATCGGAGTGTTGGCTTATTTCTGTGATCGTTATTTGCGATTTAGTTTGCTTTATTGCAGAGATGTGTGCTCAGAGGTGTACTAATTTTTCCTCTGATACATCTTTTTATGATTTTGCCCCCAGATTTATGCTTTCATTTTGAATATAGATACGTTTTTAATTTTTCTTATTTGCACAACAAATTATAGGTGTTTATAAACATTTTTAGAAGCTTAAGGTGCTCAATGTATACATTACTCCCTCTACAATAGAGGGGAGGAAAATCGACATGGACAAGACAGCACTTTAACATATCTGGTTCAACAAAGCATATGGCGGTAAAGGGTTAATTTAAGCATGAATTCTACTTCTGAGCGTCTCAACGAAACGAAATCCTTTAAAAGTAGAGATTTATAAAATAAAAATTATTATGTATCCACTTATATGACTTTCTGTACTCTACAAACTGTTCAAACTTATTCTTTAATTTACTTCATTTTAATTGGTATAAAGTATGTAGAAATGGTTTTCTAACCCTTATCCTGACAGGCACCATGAGAATGGGAGAATACAGTAGAATTAAATTAATGAAATCTTTTATGAACTGGTCACTATGTCATATCTTTTACATTCCATTTTCTTTGATGACCAAACAGAAAAAAGCAAACAAGAAGTTTCCATTTGCGATGTGTAACTATCTGAAAATTAAATCTAATGACAAGGAATATCTCAGAGATAGCTATGTACGCAAAAAGGAAGTGAATTATATACAGACGAGATTTACATATGTTGTGTAGTAAGATTTTGTCTATTACTGCGGAAGTAATCTAGAGTGAAAAGGTCTTCAAAGACTATTCGTAAAAAATTTAAGATATTTGCACTCATTTGTCACGAAAATATCTTAAAAATTTGGCATTTTAATAACATTCGACAGATAAATTTTTAAGAAAATCAAAGTTTTCCAATATTTTACAATATGATAGGTAGTTCAGGGTAGGGATTTTCTTGAACAATTTCGTGTCTATCCTTGATACCAAGCTTCGTATTTAACCGACTTCTTATTATATGTATACTGTTCACAGGCGGACGAAAATTTGGGGGTTCAGGGGTCCACAAAACACATATTTCGTGTGAAATCTCTATACAACATTTTTGGAGAGAATTCAGCACCTTCTATATTTATTATGTACGTGATAGAGAACATAATAATTGGACAAACATTGGGAAGAATTCTTCAAACCAAAAAGCGACAAAATCTTATACAACCGTATACGGGGAAATTCTCTTTAGTTTAGTTTAGTCCGTTGAGAGGTAGCAACTTTGCCTTGCACGAAGGCTTGATGTTTAAAATGAACCGAATCGGACTCTTGACTAGTATGGTTGGAAGCTCCTCCAGTTTTGTAAATTTACTTCCCAAATTAAGGTATTTTGGAAGGAAAGTGCTGGATACCCACATGAAACATGGTCAACTCTCTCATCTGCCTATTAGCATTGTCAGGAGGAGGGATACACCTGCTATCCCATATGAGCAAGTGCCTTCTAAGGGCACTATAGCTATATGTTGTAAATAAGAATATATACTAGTATTGTAACCATATTCTAAAACACGTCCAAATATATCAGAGTTCGTCAGTAACTAAATTATTGATATAGATGATCTATATCTATTGAGTCGCCCAAGAGAGCTTGTTTTTTTTTCTTTGCTTAATTATATCATTTCTCCAGACCTGCATCTGTCCTAAATATATAATAGTTTTAGATTGCCTGATGCCCGCCTAAGTAGCGTAAATGGTAGCGTGTCTGCCTTACGCTCGAGAGGTCCCGAGTTAGAATCTCGGTTAAAGTGAGTTACCTGAATAAAGGTTTTTTCCGGAGTTTTCCCTTGTCCTGAAAGACGAATGCCGGGAAACTCAAGCTCCACTGACCCCGAACTCATTTGAGTAATTTCATTCATCGTCCAATAGGAATTCACGTTGGAGGAGGTAAATTACACAAAAAATGCCTAAAACTATTATCAGCAGTAAATTGCTTTTACGTGGACTAGGTATGATACTAAATACCGTAAAAACCGGTTGGACGCAAATCAGGGAGGGGAACAAGAATGATTTGAGCATAATTTAAAAGTACTAAACAAATGTATCAGATAGGTAGCATAGTAATTGGTAGAAATTTAACTGGCGAATATATGTAGATAAAAAATACTAAAAAGTAAATAGTGGGATTTGCGTTTTCAGGCACACTAGAGATTTGATAGAAGAGAACATCATTACGCAGGATAGAGAAAGGGATAAGGATAATAAATTACTTCAGAAATAGACTAAGAGCTTGGTTAAGCAATAAATGTATAGAAAATTGTGCAAAGGATCTGTACAACCACCTGAATCTAAAGTTTGGAAAATAAGCAAAAGCTAAAGGAGACAAATTCATACCTAATAGGTAATGTATTCTACTCAACTAAAGGTGCATGTCATCAAAGGTACATGTGAGAACAATTTTTGTACCATATTACACCATCATTCTCCGTAAATACGCAGCCACATTAATCATCATATATTGTAAATATCATCATGCCTTGACAATATTAACTACTCCTAATATTTTTACAAGTGGTGAAGAAATGAAATGAGAAAATGAGAAAACCGGCAGACGTGTGCCAGTATTTCTCGTGTTCTCAAGCAAGCAACTCTACGTGTTTGAGATAGCAAAAGCTTATAATTAATGTGTGTTGAGATGCAATCCAGCTGCTTAAGCAAGTTATTATAATTAACATTGTCGGCCAACTACTGACGGTATTAACACAAGTTCACCCGGCATTAAACACATTCTATTCTACATGTCCATGAGTTGCCATAGAGATTGGTTCACATTTGTATGTTTATGCTTAGACAGTCTCTTGTGCTCTGCATAGCCTACTACAGATATATTTTGGTTACATGATATTATATACACTGGCGTTATTCTACCATGACATACAAATTCATAACTATTTTGCTTTTTAACAACGCTGTCAACTACTAGTATCATATCATCGCCGTCGATGTGCCGAAATTTTTTCACACAGGAGCTCTTCTGTATACCAGTAAATCTGTTGACATTGGTTTGTCGTTTTTCAGTAAAGTTAAGAAAACATCTGTCTGGACCAGGTTTGAAATCGTAACCCTGGGATCATTATACCAGCACCTAATCAATTGAGCCACGCAGACTAGCTCAATGTAACAAAAATTCAAATACAAGGACGTTCTGTCGAATTGCCATGACTGCCTACGAAAGCATTCCGCAACGTTTGGGAGTCTGAAGGGGTGCGATGACTCATAATTCGAGGTACACATGCATGCAATAACGCAAATGGAGGAACTGTTGAATTTAATGAGCATACTTTTAACAATACCTGAGAGCTGGCTGTTCCAGACAATATTATTCTAGCAGCAATAACTAAGGGAGAAGCATTTCTAGGAATATGTTTACCTTACGTTTTTCCAAGTACTACAGATACATCCCAAATGTGAAATGTGAAAAGTAAAAGGTACTTGAAAATAGTACCTACAGTACTGTAATTTGCCATTTGCTGTCTGTGTTATGAGAGTTCTAGCGGCGTTAGAGTGGTACAATTTTTTCCGAAAGCAATTTGGTTCCTCATAGGGAACTTTGCAAGTTCCGGAGTGAAAATCAAAAGCGTCTGAAAACCCAATTATTGCGTTCTGCTATTTCCCTACATTTTATCCCAGTCACACTGCTTTTCATGTATTTTATTCTTTTATTTTATACGTGTACACAATACACACATTTATACCCGATGGGGTATTCGTACCTGAGATCTTCTGTCCATCAGTGCAGTGGTTTGGCCCTCCGTTATCTTACAAAATAATTTTATAAGTAACTTTGAAAATATACGTTTTTATTATTACTATGATAGTGTGACATGCATTACTCAGAGCTGTTGTCATTTTCCAGTAATGTTTCTGCACGAATGTATGTAAAATGCTATTTCACTGAAACGGTCTGTAGAAATCGACTGAGCATTAGTGAATGCGGGTTCTTCAGAAATTAGTTGAAACCCCTAAATAAATGCGGATTTTCCATTTGAATTTTAATAGCGTTTTTTCAGTAGGTGGCAAAAAGCATTCTTCTGTCCATATTTTTCATGATTTCAAGTCCACATTTCATCAAAAATAGTTATGAAACCGAATAACTGTAAGTCTTATGATTTAAAAACGGGTGTACTTCGGCACACTTGATGGTTCCCAGAGGTGAAGGTGATGCTGAGAAAGGAAAGATTTCGAGTACGTCTTCGTGTATATTTCCGTGCTTCGTTTCAGAGCGTTGCCACAACAAATGAACGTCTTCATTCTGTGAGAGAAAAGGAAAGCTTTTATTTTCAGCATTCCGGAGGCACTCAGATGTTTTGTACTTCTTCTTTGATACAGATTTTTTATTTTTATTTCTTCCTTTCTGTTACTTCTTCTCTATCTCCTGACCACTCATGAGCACGAAGCCGCTCGTTATCTAATTGGACGGTCAGCCACGAAATTGAGAATGTGGAAGGGGGAAGGTAATTTTATCGTGGAGAGTTCAGGATTCAAGTGGAAGTGCAGCTAGCTGTTATTTGAACTGCATCAGAGTAGAAATTGTAAGAAATGCTGTGCTGCTGCAACATGACCTGGAATAAAGCCGAGGAGCTTGGTTTATTTGGTAATGATCGTAGTAATTGTGCTAAAATGCATGAATTTAATCTAAAATAAAAGAGTTGTCCCTAAAAGGATGGGCCATTTTCCTGAGGAAAAACACTCTCCGTTAGAACATCTCATTCCACATACTACAGTGGTTTCTAGCCAAGCGAGATAATGCACGGCTGTAGAAAATCACAGTTTACGCAAGATCATGATAGCTGTCGGAAAGGTGAACAATCAGTATGGATATTCCCCAGAACCATTTATCAAAACATATATGTTCATTAATTTCAGCATTCGTGCCTCGAGCAGATGTAACTAGTGGATTCAGGACAGTCGTGTGTACTGAAATTCGAGGTGTATCACCACCTCGGTCTCCTTTTGTATACCAAACGAGTAGCTGCCCGCCTCGGTAGCGTAGATGGTAGCGGGTCTACCTCTGGTTCAAGAGGTCCCGAGTTCGAATCTCGGTTAGGGTGAGTTACCTGGATAAGGTTTTTCCGGGGTTTTCCCTTATCCTGAAAGACGAATGTCGGGTAGCTCTAACCTCCATAGACCCCGGGCTCATTTGAGCATCATTTCACTCATTTCATTCATCGTCCAATATGACTTAACGTTGGAGGACGTAAATTACAACAAACAAAACAAAAAAATACGAGTAGCTGCATCACTTATTGTTTGAGATGTTATTTTCCCTCGGCCCCCTTTTGTATACCAAACGAGTAGGTGCATCACTTACTGTTCGAACGTCCAGTGTGACCGAATTCAAGCGGTAGCCTCAGTCCATTTCCTTCTATGTAGTTACTGCCGCACCATACTTTATCCACTATAGTATGTTCTATTACTGCATTGCTACTGATGTCGCAAAAGGTTAAGTTACGTGAGCTTCAGTAATCGTGATTACAATTTAATTATTTAAATTTCTTTAAAATGTTTCATTAAAGCAATTTCAATGGCTTATGTGCTGTCACGACTGCCAAAGCTCCGGTAACTTAACTTTTGTCATCATTAGGAATGCGGTATTGAAGCAAACGATCAGCTGAGTACCAGAATGACAGGCTAGTATGAAAAATACACTTTATACAAAAGTCGTTCATCGTTGTTTCATATGTTATAAATGGTTTTTGTAATATTTACTAGTTCAAGTCACTAATTCTGTTTACAGGAATGTTTATACGAATAATATATAATTATATCGCATTTAAACTAAATGTAAGGCTGGATGTAAAGTTCAAATTTTGAAACCTTCTCTCTGTATGCTTCTTAGAAAGAAACTTTCATACATACGTTTTTTTGTAAACCTGTAGCCAGTTTACAATCGAATGTGGAATTTCATACACTTGCTTAACAGCTTATTTTCTTCCTTCTACTGCACAGATAACACAAAATGTAATATACTTATGTAACTCCATGAATAATTGTATTCCACTTCTTACACAAAAACTTCTACAAAGATTATATACTACAATGTAACTATTGCTACATATGCCAACACCTATTTTTGCATTCACTAGTTGGTTTAATGAAACAAATATCATTAGCAAGTGTCACTTTGACGCAGTCCCTGTCAGCTAGGAACACTAAAATGACATATAAATTGATATAAAAAATACATTAACATAAACAAACGCATAAATATAAATAAATGACATACTAGAGAATATATAAATATACGGTGAGCATATATTCAAGAGACGGGAACAGTAACAAGGCCACTCTGCGAAGGTCAGTAAACTCCGTTTGTAATCCCTGTAAACAAACAACTCTACCCTATTGTCTACCTTGTCCTAAAGGCAAACATGGTGCCAGAAAGTCCCAAACCGACCCATTATTACAAGCCCATGCGTGCTAATGACAACAGGCTTTGAGATTTTGACCAACGCTCAGAACGCATGCTTACGCATAAATTTTAGCAAGCCTGCCGTTAGAGAAAGCGACGCGTTCGTCTTCGCCCTTGCACCAAATTTAAACTAGTATTAAAGTGGGAATAAGCTTGTACCAATCAGGAATAAATTATTGGTCACGTGAGTTAGGAACATTCCCAAAATACGGTATACGTGGGGGAAATTTCAACGATGGCGGAAAAGCGCTCCGACAAGAAAAATCACTTGTCCTCGGACGTTCCGACG
>CM060948.1:114864958-115022458 GCA_030765055.1 Mantis religiosa | reverse complement strand
CTATGGATTTTGCCTTATTTTCAGGCTTTTATGTGCACTGCCTACAACAATTAACAACTGCAACTAGTTCCTATCGCAGGGTATCCTCAACAAAGAATTTGCGTAGGAGCATGTTGTTAAGTCATTTGTACTGATTTTAAATCAGAAGCTGTTTCAAAAGTAATGTCAATTGTGAAGAACCGCGCTTTTCTTCGCCTAAAATATTATTAAAACCGACTGAGACTGAAGTAGAGGAAAGCTTTAGGAAATTGAATTTTACCCATTAGAAACTGCCCAAGCAAAGGATGAGCAAGCATGGAAAAGGTGCATTATCAAACTAAATGGACCCCAAACCAATCACACTGTTTGCTACATGCCGCAGCAATATCCACGTTACCCAGACTATCCCTCCCTAATTCCTCCCCCATACTGTTTCTTGCAGGAGAGAGCGAGCAGGAAAGCACGATTTGCTGGAGAAATAATGACTGGACCCTGCAGCCAACCGCGTCCTGTTCTGGCGAGGATGAGAAATTAATAATTCAGTAATTACTTTGCCCTGTGACCGCAAAGTGGATGGTCTAACAAACGGAATGACGGTCGTTCCTCAATGTCACTTGCAATGCTCTCTTTAAGGGCTTTTGCTCCGGACCCTACAGTGTTCATACTCAGAAGAATGCCACAGTCATCCATCGGTCCTCCCCAAAAGTGTTTCCGTGTACCGGAATTATATGCAAAGAATATTTTCATAGCGAACCGGAACATATTGGTATAAAAAGTCGTAAATTAACTAAAAGTAAAGATAATCTACCACTTAAAATACACAGAGTTCAGACGTTTTATTAAGGTCAATGATAATGGAAAAAGCACTTTCTGCATCAAATTCACGGAACATTCTCTATCCATTCTTCAACAAACCATTCCTGTTATTACTTTTCCTACTTCACATTAATTAAGAGAAATACTTAAAGATATGGTCTGGTTACATATTTTCTTGCAGGTAAAAGTGGATTAAGGGAATAAGTAGGCTTTAAGCAATAACTAAATTCTCCAAGAGCAAGTCGCTATCTGATGGCTTTAAAATTTCGTTCTCTTTACATGGCCAAAAGAAGAAATAGAAAAAGAAAGAATAATGATTACTTTTTGAGGAAGTTCTACTACTTTAAAATTCAACCAAAAGCAAGGAATATCTTGACAGTGCTTACTACACATCAAAAGTATTAATTGAGTTTAATTGTGTACTTTAAAGAGATATACACCTCTTTTAGTATCCGCAGAATTTTTATATCTATTTCGGATTACCAGTTATACAAAAGTCATTCAGCATGTTAATTACAATAAGCATTTGTAAGGTATCTTAGGAATGGTGTAATACAATACGCTTAAGCATAAGTTAATTACTCTAAGGGCTGATCGCTATACAACTACGTTGAAATTCCAGTGTCGTTGCGTATTGTTGCGTATAGGTTCTGAACAAATGTTGGAAAGAATTCTAATTATTGGAATTTAACATTTCATTTCTTGTAGTTGCAAGTTTAGACAGGTGGGAGGGCCCGCTTCGATAGCGTGGTGTTAGAGTGTCTGCCTCACGTTCAAGAGGTCCCGAGTTCGAATCTCGGTCAGGGTGAGTTACCTGGATAAGGTTTTTTCCGGGCTTTTCCCCTATCCTTCAAGATGAATGTCGGGTAACTCTAAGCCCCATGGACCCTGGAGTCATTTGAGCATCATTTCACCCAGTTCATTCACCGTCCGATATGACTTAACGTTGGAGAACGTAAACTAAAAAAAATGAGTTTGAGTCACGTGGTCAAACAAAGGTACAGACATGAAACTGCAGAGTCAGGTCTCCTGCTATGTGGACAGAAAGCTTAGACAAGTTATTTCCAGGTAAACATACATTGCACCAAGAGAAGCAATATTGTGCAATATTAGTCACACGAAGCGCTGACAAGGAAGTTGGCAGTCATTTTGGAAGAAAGGTCTATTTAATGGTGGGGATCAGTACATTTTTTTTTTCAATAGTGGATTGGTTTGTTAACCCGCTAATTGCTATCAGAGCCAGATCGCACAATCTGTTGACAAGAGCTGGGACCTCAACACTGCTACGGGACTTAGGTATACAGGAGAGAATCATCCACTTGCTCTGATCCTATGCAACCCTGAACCAAAGGTACAGTTCGTTATGTTATGTTATATATTTCAGTTGCACTTCTGAGCTCTCCAAGATGGAGTCCCTTGTTCTGCGCTACCAAATTATAGAACACATTTGATAATGTGGCTTGACACTATGTGCTATCTCTAAACCCTTCGCATGCCTTCAACCCCCACCAATTAGCTCTGATTTCCCCAACCCTTCCAGTAGCTACGTTACTAGTTGTGGCTTAGGTTTGTAAGTCTTTATCCCCCTTACAACCCTAGTTGCAACATATGGTCGAGTCGCCAGTTTCTACCACCCGTATGGTCAGAAATATGGTTTCGATCCCTGTATCCTTGTACCTTTATAATTTTGCGCTCAGTTTATGGCGGAATGCCAGGGTTTTGAGTTTTTCAAAATTTAAATAACGATCTTTATACCTCAAATTATCTTAATTTTCCTTAAATTTTATTGCTAGTTTCATTAAAAATGTCATTTTCACGTTTAATCATAACAACATTATAATTACCCTCCCAGCCCACCCTAACTGCTTCTAGATTATTTTACAGGTGTAAAATTAGGTCTATTATGAGTAAAATATTATAATGTCATTTCCAAGTGATATTTGTAATTATAATGTTGCCATACATAGATTTTTGCAATGCTAGATATAACTAATAGCATCAAAAACCACTCTCATAATTTCCAATTTGAAAACTTTTTGTTTATGGGAATCCAAAGGTTAGAAATTTTTGTGTGTTTGTAATTTTTTTCTTTCAGGCAGAGTAATTCAGTAATTTCAATTTAAATCCGTATAACTTTGCAGTCTTTTTTGTGTACAGAATTCCAATACAGAGTTTTTTCAGGCATATTATTTTTGAATTGTGTTTTTATAGTGTCGTTATTTTTTTATATTGCCATATATTTTGTTTGTGTTTAATGTTTTGTGGTTTGTGTTGACTGTAGGTTCAGTGATTTTGTAGGTACCGCTACGTTATTGTTTAACTACCTTTATATGGACTTAACGTCCCTGGTTATAAGTACATATTAAAACTGTAATTCAAAAAAGTTGTAAACTCACTCAGGACCAGCAGTTGTCATTTAATAACGCAGTTCAAATATATAGCCTAACCACTGATGACACTAAGGTTATCCCTCTGATGCTATAGATCTTTTAAAATCTATGCAAACAGGTTGCATCAAGAAGTTCCCGCCGAATTCGTAAACAATCACCTATTCAATATGTTTCGGACAAATCAAGAAGTTTAAGCGCAGGAGATTTAAATGAATCTTTCCCTGATATAAAAGTCCCTCCAATGCCCTCAAATTCAGCTTCCAAGTCGGTATTAAATAACGAAATAATGAATCCTTCAGTTCCCCAGAAAAGTTCTGCAACTCGAGTGGATATAAAAATAAACCCACGTTATCTGTAGAAACGCCGTTCGCTTGTCCGTTAATGGACCTGGGCATGTTTGAAAACAGACTCGGAGAAGACAATTTTGCTTACTTATACAATTTTGACACGGTTGCCGCAGCTAACGGTTGTAATGAGCAAGAAAAACACAATACCTAACAAGATATTTACGTGGACCAGAAGCCAACTGGTTTAAACACTTATTCCCCGAAACAAACACTACGCATGGACAGATTTGAAATCCGCGTTACAGAACGCCTTTGTTCCGGCTGCACATGAGGATGTTTTAGAATATCGACTCCGACAAAGAATTCAAGATTTGGCCGAGCCTGCAGAATAGTTTGTCTGTGATGTTCTAGCCCTTTGTGATCAAGTGAACCCGAATATGACGGAGAGAGAACGCTTACGTGATGTTACGCGCGGGTTTAAACCATCTTTACTGGGGCAAGCGCTCCTGACAAATCCACAGACGGTAGATGACCTAACCATGTTTTGCGGTAGGATGGAAACGGATAGATATCTGGCTGGACAACATGTTAACTTAATGCAAAGACCAACACCAACACCAGTTTCGGCCATTATCGATATTAATTCACCAGACCCCATCAATACCCTGACTCAGGTTGAGCAAACGTTGAAAAAACAGATCCAAGAACTTCACTTTACGCCCAATAACAGACCTAGTGCATCATCCCGTGTGCCAGGAACAATAATCCCTGGACATGGTCGCGGTACTAATCGCGGTAATCATTTTACTCGTGGTTCTTACAGATCACCAGAAGTAATTTTCCACGAGACCTCCTAACACGAGATATAATATCACCTGGCAAACAAACAATCGAACAGCCAATGGGCGACCTGTTTTTCTCATATGCCACTGCAGGCTTAGGCAGAATTCTCCAAACGGCTAAGGGACGTCACGGAAATAATAGCCGTGCAGCCCATAACAGCTAATATTCCAGACGCTACAGTTTCACACACTCGCCCAATGAATGTACTCACGACTAAAAGCATTCTAACATTTAATCAGTTAGTATCTTATTCGACACAGGAAGTGCATTTAGTATAGTACGTGAATGTTTTGTTACAACACCTGTTGTTCCAATATCTAACAGTTTATTGCTCTGCGCAGCAGACAATAAATTACTAGACGTTTGTCATTCGACCCTATTTAAGTTTGAACTTGCAGGAGTGCAGTTGACAGAAGAATTATTAGTGGCGCGAGAGTTCGCCCACAACCTTAAGTTAGGAATGGACATTTTAAACAAATACCGAGTTAATATTAATTTAGCTTCGTATGACATAACCCACAAAACATCTGACGACAGCACAGTAGATGTACACTGTGCAGAAAAACAAAAATTGCCACTTGGCGCAGATTATAATTTAAACCGAACAGGAATTTGACCCTGTACATAAGGCATATTGTACAGAAGACCTTCGTATACCTCCTTTCTTTTCCATGAGCGTACCAGTAAAAATTAATCTTGATATACAAGGACAAATTTTGTTAGAACCCAGAGACTCGATTATGCAAAAGAAATGTTTACAAATTTCACCTATCTTATTCGATAATGCAGGACAATGTTCAATAACAGAACATAACAATAGTACTGAACCAAAAATTATCTTTTCTAGAACAGCCCTTGCTAATGCGTACTAAGTAGCCCTTATACAGGCTTCTAATTGTTCTTCTACGGATACTCAACACATTGGAATTGAAAATGCAAAATTTAATATCAATTCACAATTAACCGTAGAGCAACAATCTAAAATGACTAGTTTATTACAGAAATACCATCATGTGTTTGCTAAAACGATACAAGAATTACGTAAAACGGATATTGGAGAATTTAAAATAGAGATCACAGATGAAACGCCCATAAAACAAAAACCATATCGTATGTGCCACGCACAAAGGGAAATTATACATTCTTAAATAACAGAAATGCTAGACGCCGGGATTATCCGCGAATCTCATAGTCCATGGAGTTCACCCGTGGTCTTAGTTAAAAAGAAAAGTGGTGAAATGAAATTTTGTATAGATTATCGAAAGCTTAATGCAGTTACAAAAACGTCTTCCTGCCCCCTACCGCTCATAGATGATTCACTGTTATTTAGGCAATTCGCGATGGTATTGCTCTTTAGACTTACTCAACGCATATTTTCAAGTCCCTATTGCTGAGGAAAGTAAGAAGTATACAAACTTCGTTTCAAGTTCTTCCCAATTTGAATTCAACAGATTAAGCTTCGGACTCGTTAATGCCCCTAGGTTTTTCTCAGAAGCTTCTGTAAAATTATTAGGTAATATTCGGTATAAAAATGCTCTAGTCTATTTGGATGACATTGTTGTTTTTGCTCCAGTATTTTCTGAATTATTAACTAACTTAAAAGAAGTGCTCTGTCCACTGTGCAAGTATAACTTTAAACTGAAACCACAAAAAATTAATGATAAAAATCAATCTTTTAGGATTTGAAGAATCTGCTAATGGAATGGAACCAGATAACGACAAGCTACGAGCCATCAAGAACTTGCCAATTCCTAAAAATGTTGGTGATGTTAGAAAATGACTTGGTCTATTTAGTTTCTATAGACGTTTTGTCCCGAATATTGCTTCTATTGCTGCACCTTTCCATGAACTGACGCGAAAAGACAGAGATTTTGAATGGACATCAACCCAACAGGAGTCATTTGATAAATTAAAACATTTACTAACAACTGTACTAAGTCCGTGCGAACGTGCCACTCTTGCCAAGGTCGAAAAGGAGTCAAAAAGTTTAAACCAGCCGGTCTTTTACAGCCAATACCCGTCGACCACATCGGACAACGTTTGGGGATAGACCTGGTTGGTCCTATACACCGCTCCAAAACTGGTAAAACTATGTTCGTTCTAGCAACTGAACATTTCATAAAGTGGGTTGAGGCTCGCGCCATCCCCAAAGGCTCTGTCAACCACGTGGCAAAATGGCCCCGGTAATTTTGGAGACATCTGCTAAAGATGCAGCCAGCTGCAGCATTAGGAGAAAACCTCCAGTTCTCTTCTTTTTAATCTTTTTGTTACTTTTCTCCCTCGGAGACATTTTCCTTTCGCTTCCATCTCCTTATTATGTGCAGCCATTTCTGCAAGCTGTTTATCTGCAGCTCTTTTCATATTCACTGCTTCTCCAATTTGAGCTGCACCTCTCGCTGCAGCCCCTAAAGTTGCAGTAATGGGTATGTGGGGTAGAAATCCGCCATGATTCCTCTTCCGAGATCCCAGCCCTTCATTATTGATGTGACCAGCCTCGCAGCCAACTTTCCCCCGATGATCATGACTGAACTCTTTTCCAGACCTTCACTGCTAAGGTTTTCTTTGCAATATTTCTCGAGCTGGAGTCCCTCTGCTCCGCTTAGGCTATGTTATGAAGATTACAAGCCACATTCAAGGAATTAATTCCACAGTCTCTCCTCTTAGACGTTTTTCTAGTTTTCTTCGGGGTCCACAATATCTGTAACCGGGCAAATATACTTCAAACGGTAGACGGTTAATATAAGGGGGTTATGTATCCACGCTCCTCTTGAGATGTTATTTTTCCCAGCACCCATCATAAACTAATCTATTTTATGATTTTCTAGCACCTGTTATACATTTTGAGCTCTAACCTCATTCCTTGAGGAATTTCCACACTTAAGATCCTCAATTTTTGCCAATGTGTATAAGCATTACGAATACGCTTATAAGTCAGTCGTTAAGATGGAGCTTATGAAGCAAGATTGCTCTCTAGCCAATCATGTGCGAGCGCTACGGGAGGGTGTTTCCTTCTAACGTCAGAGCTCTTATTCTAAGGAGCTCCAGTGGAGGTAAAACCAATGTATTAATCAATTGGCTGCTTCATGAGAATGGCTTGCGTTTTGAAAACGGGCACATATACTCAAAGTCCCTTTATCAATTAAATAATCAATATCTCGTCAATCTGCTTGCAAGAACTAATGGCATCGAAGTAAATACCTATGATGATGGAGAAATCGTATTTCATCTAGTCGATGTTAAAGAAAGCTTGATCTTTATATTTGATCATTTGATCGTTGAAAAGCAGGGATAGATTTCCTCCTTTTACAGCACGGACAGAAATCGCAACGTTGACTCCATATATTTAGCATAGTCCTATGCTTAACTCCGCAAACATCTGATTCGCGATAACACGAACATGATTACTCTCTCCAGGCAAGATAATTTAAACTTGAAACATATATATGAAAATCATGTAGAAACCGACATGACATACACCAAGCTTAAAAGTTTGTGCTAAAGTGTCTGGGAGGATGGATCAGAAGGAAAATCTTTTGTAACAATGGTTCCAGAATTCTCGATGAATGACGGTCGATATAGGAACAGCTTTGATGTGTACATTAAATTGGAAGAAAAAAAACGAAAATGCCATTTGAAGTTCATCAAGAATATTGACAGGTTCGGAGCACCGAGAGCTTCCAGAATCTCGATCACTTCAACACTTTATCATAAACTAAGATGGGAAAGGAAACTACTAATTCAAGGACAAGAGACTGCACTGTTCAGGGCATTGAAGAAGATAATGATGCGAGCACTAAATGCTATGTGGACGCACTCGAAAATAGGAGGCTTGTTTCCTCACTGTTATCATCTTCAATTGGCTCATTATATTTCTGGCTTTCCTCGTTTGCTGTAGCGGTATTCTTTTTCTGGAGTTGCAATATATCATGCAGTGGTTCTGTTAATGATTGAAGAGCCTCGCTTATTTCTCTCTGGGTCTCGAACTCATTGCCTTTTAACATCCTCAACTTTTCTGGAATAGCCTTGGAATGCTTGGCTATAGATTCTTTTAGTCTCATGCTTTCAATATATTTTGCAAATGACATTATAGTAAGATATTGCACTCAATTTATACTACAGAAGCAGGGAATAGTTTATACGGAGACACTAACTCTATGTGTAAAGTACCTCGATTCAATATGCGATTTGTAGGTGGAGTAAATGATATGCTATTGCCTGTCTTAGTGATTACAGGAAAGGACTTAATGGCATCCCTATATACGGAGATTGTAATATATGTTTTGTGGTGAGCAAATACACGCTCGCCGCTCCTCAATTCTTGCGCAGGCATTATAATAGTGCACGAAAATAGACTGGTAGCTCAAAGTTTAAGAGCGAGAGATCCGTGGTTCAAATCCCAACCATGACATTGAATTTTTTAATCTGACACTGTCTATTCAGTATCAAACCGTTGCATATTACAAATTGGTCACAACAGAATACAACACAATAATATAAAATATAGTAGTATTATATGTATATAAATTGCTGAAAATTAGCATCCTAACAGGGCAAATTACAAAACAAAAACTTAAATTATAACACAACTGGATATCAAGTTTTTGGTGGAATGCAACACTTCTTCAACATGACTAGCATACAAACATTAGAGAAGAAATTCGGTAACTAAAATCACAGAGATGAGCCACCAGAATAACATTAAAAATAAACATTTTCTTATTCTGTACATTAGAGGAGTATGTTTCAGAATGGAATATTAGCATTTTAAAAGACTCGTTCGATGACGTCTACCTATCACTTGCCACTTACTAACATAAAATACACGTTTAATTGCTTTATCTATTTCATTCTGCAGTGATTATAAAGTTCTCCAATCACGTCGCAGGAAATAGGTGCATATTTCTTTCTAATTCTAATATGTGATATCAGAGGACCTTTCAAAAACTGATTTGAATACTCACATCTTTTCTGCTCATAATAAGTAGAGTATGTGGCATTAAATACCTATTACCAGAATATTTTACTAATTTTGTATATTTATCCCATCAAACTTTACACAAAATATTTTACACTTATATCTTGACGAATGTCACTGTTTATATCTACTCTTTTTTCTCTTTATTTTACTTTTGTTTCGTATTTATATCTCGTTGTGAGGTCGCTGACTAATAAAAGTACGTTCGAAGTAATTAACTACAAAGTGATTCTTTCATTTACAGGTCATGACATATATAACAGCAATTTTTAAAACGAAAAGGACCTGCCGTCCAGCTATCGTCCCATTTTCCCCAGTAGTTGCGTCTGCAGGATGATAGAAAGCATGCTTAATGGATGATTTAGTGCGGTGGTTGGAAACTCAGATCTTTGGACGAATATCCAATGTGGATTTCGAAGATAGCTTTCAACAGTACACCATCTTCTGTTGCTGTCGACAGAGGTACTGAACGAATTTGTGAAGAACTGTCAAACTTCTTCTTGTCAAACTCGTAGGATATTTTTTTAACTTGAAAATGTTTCTGATACATGTTGGTGGGCAGGGTTGCTACGCACCCAGCACGACTGCAGTATACGGGGACGTCTACCAATATTTGTTCAGGAGTTCATGAAAGATCACGTTTCCCAAGTAAGGGTTGGATTTTCAAATCCTTTCTTTTAGGAGAACGAAGTCCCTCAGGGATCCGTACAGATTGTTACCCTGATTGCTATCGCTATTAATTCTATTTTGAAATGTGCTCCTCTTGAAGTTTCGTCATGCTTATTCCTAAGCAGCTTTACCATCTATTGTATTTCTTCGCGTAGTCCGTTTCTAGAGTGCTACCTACAGCAATGCTTCGACAATCTTCAAGATGGAAGTTCATAAAATGGATATATTTTTCAGCCGAGAAAACAATCTGCGTTAACTTCTGTCACCGTCGGAGTAGATTACCACCATCACTCCATTTGGGTCCACATTTATCACATTTTGCATAAGGGACAGGTTCCCCACATTGATATTTGACAGAAAGCTTAGGTGGTCATCTCATATAACATACCTGATAGGACTATTTGACCGTTCCTTAAATATCTTTCGGGTACTAAATGCCAAATCATCTGGTGGAGCTCGCATAGGGTTGCTGCGATTATATCCAACAATAATACGATCCAACTTAGATTGTAGTTGTATCGTTTTTTTTTTTTCCTTAACATGTCTTCTGTGCCGAAAAAAATTAGACAAGTCAGATGTTTTTCTTTGTAGTTTACGTCGTCCAAGTCATATCGGACGATATCAAATAATTGTGACATCCGTATCGCTAATTAGTATTTGGAGCTCTTCCAACCAGCCCAGTTGTGAACGTCTAAGCCGAAGTGCAGAACATCCTTTGCAGTACCGGCATTATACTTTATTAGGAAAGTATGGCTGTGGACTTCATTGCATGCCTATGTATCCAACGTTTGCGGTTTTGTTTAGCACCTTAATGAATGTGCATTTTAGAAAGGCTTCACTTTCGGGAATTTCTTAGAAGGCATGATATTGAAATGCCTAGTATGTTTCCTAGGGGCAATAGAGCGCACTCTCCTTGGTTGCGTGCAACATCCCACATAGATTTTGGTATAACTGTATACCAGAAATTTGGGGTTCCAACGTCTAACATTCACACCTGTATTTTAGAATATTTGTCAGTTTATTAAGACCGAATTTTAATGTATAGCGATGGATCTAAATACTCCAAAGGTGTTGCATATGCTTATTTCTATGGAACTGAACCACATACATTCGGTCTCATTAATGACGCTTCCATTTATAGAGCAAAACTGTATGTAACCGGCTACCAAGTAGCCGGCCTCGTTAACGTGGTGGTAGCATGTCTCTCTCACATTCAAGAGGTCCCGAGTTCGAATCTCGGTCAGGGTGAGTTACCTGGATAAGGTTTTTACCGGGTTTTCCCCTTTTCCTGAAAGACGAATGTCGGGTAACTCTAACCTCTGTGGACCCTGGTCTCATTTGAACGTCACATCAGTCCTGCCATTCATCTTCCGATATGACTTAACTTTGGAGGACGTAAATCACACACACACAAAAACATACCAAGCCATTTTATATGTGCTCCGACGAAAGTTAAGTGACTACTTCATTTTAAGTGATTCCCTTAACGCAGTTCGGTCAAATGCACAACTATCATCCTATTGTACACCGCATCAGGATATCCTTCATGTGTAACATGCCTCCGGCATAGGCGTAGTCTTTGCGTGGGTTTCTGGTCACATTCACTTTCCGGGGAATGAAATGCAGCTAACCCGGCAACCACAGAACAAAGTACTAACATATCTTTGGTCACCTCGTTGTCGTACTGGCGCCAACGGTGATCGGCTCTCCGCGAAAAAGGGTTATGGCTTTGAAGGATCTTCCGATAAGTTGGCTAACCTCCTGTGGTTCACATCGGGAGCATATAACTTCAAGTCCCTTGCTCATTGGCCAGTGCATTTTTGTGCACTGTAGTGCAGTATTATGAATTGGGGTTTTCTCAGCATAGTTGGATCAGTGGTATTTCGCCGTGTGTGGGAGTTATATTTCCAGCTTGCTACAATATTCCTTGTCCCTGTGCAACGAAGGATGGTAGGAAAGAGGACAGGTAGGCTTTGAGATCTTTATCTCGATCGTTCCAGCTTAAGGAAGTTAAACTCAATAACAGACAAATGCAAGTTCCTTTTTATCCTTAAGCAAACAGAATAATAAAGTTTCTTGCTCATTTACTCCTTCCTTGCAAATAACCGATTTCACCAACATATATTAAAATCCACGTTGACAAATGTAACATAACAATTGTCACAGCGCTGACAAAGCTGTTAAACATCTTGCATTTCACCAAAATTATTTCGGAAAATGTTAAGAAACATGTGTTAACGCCAAGAGAATTGTAAATATTACAGCTATAGAAGGCTATGGATGCGTCGTATTATTTTATGAACGTACTGCGATGCGTTTTTGTTTTCATTTTCGTCTGCACACAGCTGAAACAATAGCGGGTAAACAAAATCGTATACAAAATCCGTGAGAAAAATTTCTCATCGATGGAGAAAGAATTGTTAATTGAATTGGTAACGAAGTATAAGGATATCGTGGAAAATAAGAGGACGGATGAGGTGAATGCAAAAGAGAAAGATGTCACGTGGGAAAGATTGGAAATGAATTTAATTCAAATGCATGTGTCAGTACTAGCAGCTCAAAACAACTTCCTCAGTATTACGTAAATTTAAAACGAGGTGCTAAGAAGGACAAGTGATGAGTGACAGCTGGACAGTGTGTTATCCACGCAAAGTTCTTAATACTTGGAGCAAAGGCGAGTTCGGCTTATTCCTTTCGATGTATGTTCTAACGTCAGTATTACGTAAATTAAAAACGATGAGCGAAGAAGGACAAGTAACGAGTGACCTGAACGTTTCAAAACGGGAGGTGGACAGTGTATTATCAACATAATTAAGTGAATTATAAAATAGCAAGGTTATTAATACCTGAAGCAAGGCGAGATCGGCATATTTTTTTCGTTGCATTTTCTAACCTCTCTTGTAGTCTGTTGTATATGTGAAATGTATATTGTTCTGTATGCGGAATATATTGTATATTGTTAGTTTATTTAGCATAAAACATGTAACTATTGTTAACCATGAAATAACTTGGAATGAGAATTGTAAGAAAAACTTGTATTTCTAGCGGCGACAGCCAGTCAAAGCGGTATCTGTGAAATTCTGAAACAGAAAGGATGTTTGTAGAACAAGCAAATGATTACTGTGTGAACCAGCAAACAAACTGTTAGAATATGGGCGAAAAGCAAGTGCCCACGTTTGCAAGGGAGAGTACAAGTTCCAGTTTAATGGACTTTAAAGGTAAATAATAATGAAAGAAGTCACGTAGACATTGTTCGCGATCTTTCGATCAGCGGATATAAACCCCGATGTTGGGAACCTCGGCCCGGATTCTTCTGGAAACAGTATGCCGTAGTACACGGCAGGTCATCAAAAGTTGTCATAGTAGGTATGACCGTACGGTCTTACCGCACGTCGTTGTAACATCCGTCCACACTTAAACATCTTCTTCAGCACCCAGTAGACTGACTGGAGCCAAAGGTTCATCATACTTAATGTACAGTTTACCTAACGCTTCACAATAAACTACCATTTTCACCTGACTGCTGTTGGTTTTGTTAACAAAGGCTTAACGCCCCTCCCATTTACCGTCGGTTTCCGCTCGGCCAAGTTGTGGTCTCTCCCCGGGATACCAGTCTGATTTTTAAAAGAAGATACATGAAGGTCATCTGTTTCTCCACGTGGGATACTGCAATGTTGCCTAGAACTAACTTACGCATACTCACTCTCCTCTATACCCTCTCAACAAACGAAATATAAACAACCGTTCGAGGTTATCACATCTCAACACAAACATGCATATTTAATCGTATTAGCTTACTTTAAGAACAAATATAAGTTGTTCACACATTCACTGTGTTGCAGCGTCTTCACACGTGTGCGTCCTTTTAAATAGTCTTTGCATTATGTAACTAATATTCCATACTTACCGTTATTGTTGCTATGCATCGTAAGTTGACATTCCCGTACTATTGCGATATTTTTCCATAGCAGCACACATAGACGACACACGTTCTATATTCTAACATTTATCTTCAATTATATTTATTAATATTTCAGCTAATATCTTAACTAATAAAAGTCAGATTGAAATATATACACATAGTGCAAAAATTAGTATGCAACACACGTGTGGCAAGCACATAATGGAATCTCGGGAATAGAAGACACTCGACGCAACTGCCTCGTCTTTTCAAACACCTCGTTCCGTATAAAGTTTTTTTTTTTTTTTGTAATTTACGTCCTCCAACGTTGTCATATCGGAGGAAATGGAATGGGTGAAATGATGCTCAAATGGGCTCAGGGTTCATGGAGCTTAGAGTTACCCAACATTCGTTTTTATGATCAGGGAAACCCCCGGACAAACCTTATCCAGGTAACTCACCCTGACCGAGATTCGAACTCGGCACCTCTTGAATATAAAGTGTTTACCACATTAGTATGGTACTATACCATTATTAACGAATTTGTCAATTGCCATGCTCACATCAACGCCGCCGATATGCCGGAACTTTGACTCACAGGAATTCTTTAACATGTAAGCATATCTACTGCCATTGATCTGGAGCAATCTTTCGTCTTCGTATTAAAAGAATTCCCTAAGAGAACAGAAAAATTCTCTACCTTGATATGCAGTGTAACACCCCGACCGTAAGCTGATCTTTGCCTCGGGCTATGAATGCTCCGTCTACCTCTAATCCTACCGCCACTACGTCTTGCTTCCATAACAGCGTACGTTAATTGTGTTTCCACAAAGTAGGCTAATAATACACAACGCAACTGAACACTCAAGCAAACTCTTTTTTCCCGCACACAACTAGCGATAACTGACCTGAGGAGTATGTGATTCACCAGTGTAACCAATCTGCCAACCTTTGTTTACATTTCCATAGCAACGACCTTCCCCTCTTAACCTTTGCGTCCCTTGTTTGACAGCTGTCATGTGTCTTCTTTTAAAAATCATATTGTACTTCCGCAGTAACCTTCATGGAAGCTTGTTTTGACAGTCTATACCTCTGTAGACAATTTTCTTCTGAGAGCTCCTCAAAATAATTTCTCCTCATAGGCCGTACTCAATTACGAATGCCATTTAGACGGTCTTAAATATAGCGAATCGACATCAACAGCTGCGTTCACGCCCACCATCTTGAGTATTTACAATTGTTAAGGACCTAAGAACAGACATTTTGCTTGTTAGTTTAACAAGAGATTTAACACGAGTGTTAACCTAACTCCTGTTGGTGAAAACGGCAATTTTTGTTATAGCTATTACTAAACTCGTGTTAAGTCCCAACATTTGTTGGTGAAATCGGGCATTAATCTGGGGAGTGTCACTTGCAAATTCTTATGGTTTGCAACTTATTATTTTACAGGTTTTATACAACTGTATAAAAAACCAACACAAACACATATATAACTAAATATTATAGTGGTCCACCTTATTTAAAATGTAATTATAATCTCTTCGATTGTCAGTGTTTATTTATAGTTCAGTTTAATCCGCCGATTATTCTCCTAAAAATGTCAATGATAGAATTTCCAAATGTTGCTTGATGTTGCTTTTTAAGTTTATTAAACAACATCTTTTTCATTGTCAACGAAGACAGAAATAAAGGTGTACTGTGAGTTTGAGTATTTCTAAGATAAGTGTATATTCCTCGGAGCGCTGAAAAAATTCGCCCTGCTGATGCACTGGTGACAGGAATAGTCAAAATTAATTCATCAAGTTTCTCGTAAATATGTAGCGAAGCTTCTTGAGGTCCCATGACAATGTTCAACCGAGGTCTACCAGAGAATCCGAATACTCCGGCCTCTACATACCCGGGAGCGATGGCTAGCTCCGGGGCTCTTTCCTTTGGGCAATACCTTGAGTATAAAAAGACCCCCCCCCCCCCATCTCAAGACGACTGGAAGTGGAGACTCCACCTATGCGCGTCAACCCCCGCAGGGAAGACTACCGAATAACCTCGGTGGGGCCACCTGGTGATCTAGCACACCTTCTACTAGCTCTGTAGGCTAGTATCCGGGACATTTTAGGCAACCCTCTGCCCACTCCGGGCTGCCGAAGCCTGGCCGGAGGTACCCGATATCCCGCGGTTGTCGGGATCACACTGCCCCCTCGAGTCCAACCCAATCCGAACAACTCCCATTCAGGGAGGAATGTTCGGCCCGAGGTTCCTCTGGTAATGTTAGAGGTACAACGAGGGCTGAGGGTCCGCAGCGCTCTCACTACAGCAGCTGAAGGGGACGGATCCCCTCCCCTACGGAGGAGGTCCCATGACAGGCAGCTCTTAATGAACTTCTTAAATTGCTTTGTTTTGAAAGTCAGGGCGAAAAAGAAAAACTAACAGAGTTCCTTTCTTAATTATGCTATGTTGAACTACTGTCCATAATAAGTGAGAAAAGTCTTAGACGAACCCTCTGGGAAGGTTTCATCACATTCGTTGTATGAAGCACTGCTTATGGACGCAATATAGTTGGTCTATATTCAAGATGTATGTCATGCTTCTCCGTTATCCACTCCCTATCTCCTTGAAGGTATTGGTGCTTCGTGGCAATCTTGACAGAGTTTATCTTTAACCAAATTAATTCGTCAAGGTGTTCACGCAAGTCATTCACGCTATTCTGAAGTCATTGATTTTTTTTTTCAGAAAGCAATATCAAACACCTTTTTCTGAAGTATGTTTCACATTGAATCAGACTTAGAAAATATAAGAGAAAACAAAAGTTAGAATCTGATATCAAAGCTAAGCAGATTCTGGTAGTAACCCGATGCATAAGCTCTTGTTTCAGCATTCCATTGTTCCTCATCTTCTACCGTTAGTCTTAAAGCTGATATTGACGTCAATCATTCTACCTTTGTAGTTCCATTTCGTGCCAGGCACATATGGAATCCCTTTCTGTTTTTCACTTCAGTGTCTAAAGCTTCTGTTCTTTTGGGTGATGCTGAGAAAACGTACAGTCCTGACGCTGTTTGAAAAAAAAAAAAAAAAAAAAACACTCTACACTTCCTTAACTCTCTGTTTGACTGCTACAAAATTAAATTATGCTTGAGGGCATAGCAATGCACAAATAAATCTTGTTCATATATAAGCTGAGGCTTTCACGGCCGGCGCCTTGAAGATAAATGTGTTCCGGGCTTATGGGTCGTGGTCTAGAAGTTCTTGAGTGAACCGACGTTTCGCCAGGAACTGCGCCTAGCATCATGAGGGTTGATCCGTCTGCTGTAGAAGTCAGAAGCCGAATGCAGCGGGTGTTCGCACGTCCTAATTGATATTGTCTGGAGAGGAACGGGGCTAAGGCTGATCGTTTTCTGATTGGCTCTTATCGGGAAGTGACTGTTCCATGGGTTTACTACTTTTATGTTTGTGTAATTGAAGTTTCAGTAATACGGCAACCTACGCTTTGTTTATAGGAAGTGCTTCTTCTTTGTGGTTCAAATTACTTTTGTGTTTGAATATTTCTATAGCTTCTCTCTGTAGGCGAGCATGATAGCTAACATTTGATGAGAGGACTTGAGTGTTCTTAAATTCGATGTCATGGCCCCATACTAAAGCGTGTTCTGCAACTGAAGATTTTTCCACTTGCCCTAACCTGCAGTTCCGGTTGTGTTCTTTTAATCTGGTGGAGACGCTGCGCATAGTGGTACCAATATATACGAGACCACAGCTACATGTAATTTTGTATACCCCAGCTGATGAAAGGGGGTCCCGTTTGTCCTTGGCTGAGATTAGAAATTGTCTGATCTTGCGCGTAGGTTTGTATATTACTTGGATTCCACACGGTGGGAGAAGCTTGCCAATCCTGTCAGTTCTTACGAATGGTAGGTACGCCGTCCCGCGTGTGGGCAGTTCAGTTTTCTTTGGCCGGCGTCTTGGATGCCGCGCCCTCTGGATTTCCTTTTGAGAATAGCCGTTGGCAACGAAGGCCGAAATCAGAATTTTTAATTCGGCGTTTATGTGTTTTATATGTCACAAATCTTTTCCGCTCGTCTGCAGAGTGTTTTTATAAACCCGTATTTCTGTTTAGGTTGGTGATTCGACGTTTTGTACCGGTTGGTGTGCGTGGGCTTTTTGTAGACCGTATGTTCCAGGCAGAAGTCTGCTGTTCTCTTTACCAGTACGTCCAGGAAGGTCAGGCTGTTGTTACTCTCCTTTTCCATTGTGAATTGTATATGTTTATTGTGATTGCTCAGATGCCTCTTAAAGCTTGTTAATCTTTCCCTCTAGAATTGACCTTAAACCGTTACGCTCTCCAGCCTTCAGAGGCTCACCGTCATATATTTGAGCTTTGAGATTCGCACCAGAATTAAACTCCTCCGTGGTTTCCATCAAATGCTTGAACAAACTAATGCGGTTGCGGTCACCACTGACGTCACAATTTCCTACAAATCTGTCTTTAACCCGTCCCTCTGGTGTGACATAACGAAGAACCGTAGATACTTGAGATTACTTGATGCATTTGTCGTTTCGTCCTTTCTCCTTGTTTATCTAATACATTTTTATTGGGTTATTTCCAACTCTGGCATTTAATTCACTAGCTATTTCTAGATAATCAGTTGGCTTTGTTTAGCTTTCACCTGTTCAAAATTTTCATAGAATTCTACTGCTTCTTCTACTCTTCCGTCTTCTGGGCTATATACGCCTACTATTGTCATGTATCCTCTTGATATTCCAAGTCTTACTTTAATTATTCCTTCTTTTATGAATTCATAACTATGAACTTTATTTATCCAATTCTGTTTTACCATTAATGATATTCTAACTGCAGCTCGTTTTACTTGTGGTACACCTTGATATACGATTGTGTATTTGTCTAATTCCGAAGTCCCTTTCAATTTCTTCTTGGTCTTAGGGATAATAGCAACGTCGACTTTCATATTATATTGTTCATTTTGAAGTTCAATCTCTTTGTTTGCAAGCCTCTTGGATTCCATATCCCTTTTTTATTTAAGCTCTTCCTTCCTTTTTCTAGCATTAGTCATCTTCATTCAATCCGTCCTTTTATCTTTATTGAGACTTTTAGACATTGATTTGCCGTCTGAGTACGTTACTGGCGTTCTGCAGGGTAAGAATGCTTGAACTGCAAGCATATTCATCCTAGCCTCCAAGAGTACTAACTGCAATTGGCAGGCTGCATCTTCCGCTCTCATTTGAGACCTTGTGAGACTGTTGAGGAATTCTCCTCTCTCTTATTTACACAAAACATTAGAACATAATAAATGTGGAAGGGATGAGTGCTACTAAAGCAACCAATGTAAATAACGAGATATGGGTGATATTAATGAACTGTAGGTTGACGAGTAGGCCTACATGCACCGGCAGAAGTAGGTCAGGGCAAAATACCCACCAGTATCAATCGTTCAGATTGCACATCTTTAGAAGGGATGATTAAAACGTCCTATGTTTCCAGCAATATTAACTAGTTTTACAGGTTTACTAGGTTTAGCAGCTTAATCAACAGCTTCAACAATTAAGCTCGAATAACAGTAGCATAGAAGAGCATATAAACTAGCAACAGCAATTAAGTTAAAAATGATCGTAGTACGCAGGAGCAGATAAATACAAACATCAGAGGAATACAAGAGCGGATGACACATTTGGCTATCAGCATTAAAGGTCTAAATAATCAATTGGGTCCTATAAATAAAGAAATAAGCTCAGAAATAAAACAATATCTGTATGACAGATAGGGAGTACTAAACAGCAAAATGAAGGAAAATTAAACCTAAACAAATGGAAAGAATACGTGAAGTAAAATCAGAACAGATAAATCTACAGTGTTGTATGGACAAAATATGTGCAAATGTAGAAACCGAATTGTTTGCAGTTAGAAATGAAGCAATCAGCCCCAAATGAAAAAATAAACAGATTTCCAAGTAACTCGAGGTTCAGCCCTGTGGTGATTTTGAACCGGGAAACGAAAACTTTCTCCAAAAGGGGAAAAGGAATTAAAAACGGTAAATTAAACTGTTGAAAATAAACAACACGAATTTGAGACTCGAATTTCTTTAATCGAATTTATGAACTAAAAGGACTCTTGAAAAGCTAAACTGTAATCAAAAACTCGCTTGTAATGATAGTAGTGTGAAAAGTTGTAATGTAAATGGTTGTTTTAGCAATTCATGTACAGACAGTGATGTGAGATATGACAAAAGCGAAAGCGCAGGTCAAGACCACACAACGGTCGAGACATATATTTATAATTAACGGAATTACGCTACAAATTTTCACATTTGTGGGGAACTTAATAATCTTTTAAGTGAGATTGACAAAACTAGGTTCGATCAGGAACATGGCGACCATCCGAAGCAGTACATTTCCGATTTGCAACAGTAATAAATGTTAAAAGAAGTACGTGTTGACTGACCGACGCGAGTCGGTCCCTAATTTGCAACAATCAGTGAGGTTGACAGATGAAGAAAACCAGCCGCTACGAATATTTTTATCAAATGTTTTTATACAAATTATACAACATAAACAGTCAAGCCCACCTCGGTAGCATAGATAAGGTTTTTTCCGGGGTTTTCCCTTATCCTTAAAGACGAATGTCATGTAACTCTAAGCTCCATGGACCCCGGACCCATTTGAGCGTTATTTCACCCATTCCATTCACCGTCCGACTTGGCATAAGGTTGGAGGACGTAAATTACAAATAAATGAATAAATAAAATAAAATAAACAGTCAAATTTCGGTGTAATCTGTGTTAATTAGTGGGAGGTATGATGAGCTTTCATCTCAATAAATGTTTAATTATTTTTGAACCGGCACAGAACAGCAAATTGTTACAACCTCATGTGTCAGAAGAAATATTTATATACAGGATGATTCAACACTTTCCTGAAAGGACTACCATTACCTTTATATTTGAAAGCAGTGAACAATTCCGGAGTTAATAGATTTTTTCATCTCTGCGTTTGAAAGAATCCAAGCGTATAGATATTTCGGTCAGAATCTGGACCAGTATCAAAATTCGAAAACGAAGTCATCACGGACAAAACCAGAATTCCCTAAGAAGAAATAACTATTCTACTCCCGAGTAGAAGAATAAAGTCCGAGGTCGATACGAGCCGGAAATGCCGACTTTCGACTATCGAAACAGATATTCTGAGGATTAAATCACCACATCAGCTTCAAAACGACGGGACACAGATACGATATTATGGCAACCTAGGGTACATATGATTAAACGACGACGCATTTCTCGTATAGATAATTAAAGGTATTTGAGCCAGGATATGGTTAACTGTAAGCTCGGAAGATATTAATATGAAAAGTTAAGTATACCTTTGCACATAGTAAGCTAAGTTAGTCGACTTTTTATATGAAACCGAAGAAAAGCATCCAGTTAGGGAACCTTTTTCCTTCCCAAAGGAATCATCGTGTGAAGCCAATAACCAGCGAATATAAGGCATTGAGAAAACATCCAGGTTCTTCAGGACAACAAACGGATGATTTTCATATAATTCTGAGCAGAAACCTGCATGTATACTCAAAGAAACACGGCTAAAATAAATATACACTGTGAAAACAAAACAGAATAGAAAATGTTATTCAAGTTGAAGCACTCGAAGACAAAACCTGCGAACCTCTAAGTCACCCAGAAATAGCCAGAAAAGTTTTTTTTCCCCAGAACTGCAGGATGATAAAGGAATTTGGGGACCAAATCCAAATGTTGTAAACTTTAAAAGTAGCATTTCAAAAGCTTGGTTGCATCATGTCTCCACGATAGATAGAAAAGATCAGTCAGTACTTCCTAAGTACAATGTACATTAATAATAATAATAATAATAATAATAATAATAATAATAATAATAATAATAATAATAATAATAATAATAATAATAATAATAATAATAATAATAATAATAATAATAATAATAATAATAATAATAATAATAATAATAATAATAATAATAATAATAATAATAATAATAATAATAATAATAATAATAATAATAATAATAATAATAATAATAATAATAATAATAATAATAATAATAATAATAATAATAATAATAATAATAATAATAATAATAATAATAATAATAATAATAATAATAATAATAATAATAATAATAATAATAATAATAATAATAATAATAATAATAATAATAATAATAATAATAATAATAATAATAATAATAATAATAATAATAATAATAATAATAATAATAATAATAATAATAATAATAATAATAATAATAATAATAATAATAATAATAATAATAATAATAATAATAATAATAATAATAATAATAATAATAATAATAATAATAATAATAATAATAATAATAATAATAATAATAATAATAATAATAATAATTAAGTATAATGTACAATAGTACATTAGTCATTTTATTTCTATGCTTTTATATGAAAGATGGTATTATATAAAAATGTAAATTAAAGCCTGCATAAAAAATATGGTTATTATGTATATTTTTGTATTTATTAGATAAAAACGAAGCATGGTTGAGGTTGAAACAATGTATGTACATATAATTAAACTGTGATTGTGTTTTAAAAATAAGACAGATATTGTGTAATTGTTGTATTATGTAGTAAATATTATATTCTTGATCTTAGTAATGGTACACCCAGCGCCACCTATTGAGCTTATGTCTAATGTTTATGCGTCCTTCTTTTGTTCAATTTTGTTTATGGCATTCTTGCTTCCGTTGTTATAGTGTGTCTGTGGTCTGTGTTAATGTAAAATCTAAATTAAAGCTAAGTAAAGCTACTAATGGCCTAGTTTATTAAAATATCCACCACTCCAACATGGTAGCAGAGCGTGGTTATAAAGGTTGAGTGGTTATAAAGGTTGAGTAGTTCCATTGCGTAAAGAAGTCAAAAAAGGTTTAATAAAGTAATATTCAGAAGAGGCGATGCGGAAAGTAAGCCACGCCCTGAATCCAGCTAAGAGAACCCATGCAGAGATACCCTACAGAAATCCACGACCAAGTTTAACTCTCCCCAATCTTTAATCCTCGCCCGTCATAAAGCCCATCATCGTGAGGCGCTGAGCAAAGGGGAGAACTCAGCAAGATTTCACTGGCAAACAACCTTATAAATTGGCGCACCAACGTGGTTGTCCAAACGATGCCATCATAAGTTGCCACCCAACATCGTTATCGAAATTGTAACGATGGCATCATAAATCGACGCTCCAACGTCGTTTGCAATAAGTTAACGAGTGACAACTTCACCCCAACATGACTTTGGAAGTCCAGCCGATGTAGCAGGAGGACCACAGCAACCCCTCGAGTACAACGACGGACACTGCATGGAAGTCCAAGCTCCCAGGCACCGATAAGCGACAGCGACGACAACGACCACAAGCTGGAACCTTCAAGAAGAAACCCTAGTGAAAGTGATAACACTTGCCCAGGATTCCCGCAACAATCGACAGGGACCGCAACACTACTAAGTCAGAAACAACAACAAAATTATTATTGGAACAAAGAGTAACCTGTGCATGAGTAGATATGTGCTGCGAGTAGAAATATAAATTTAGAAAGATTCGTACTAAAAAAATTTCAATTAGGAAGCTCAAGTGTTATTTAAAAAATACTGAAAGAGTGGTGTGAGATCATTAAGTTAAGTCCAAACTAAATTAAAGTTATTAAGAAATAGAAAGATAGATTGTGTAGATAGCAAAATGGCTGACCAACATGAAGAAGAAAGTGCACAGTCAAGGCAGATGGAGGTTAGTGCAGAGTTACCTCCAGACACTGCATTTAGGCAAGAGGGGCAATCCCCAACAGTAATAAACCCAAGTATATAGGTTTGGACAGGTTGATGTCACAAATGCTAGAAAAGATGTCAATGCTAGACGCAATTGCAAAACAAAATGACGAGGTAACTAACAAAATCAGTATACTAGATATAATAACAAAACAGAACGAGGAAATAGGCAAACAGCTCAAAGAACAAGGTAAGCAACTCAAAGAACAGGAGAAGAAATTTGCCGAAAAGCAGGAAAATTTAAGTAGCCAGATAGATAAACAATTAAACAATGTCATGCATGAGGTCAACAGAGTCCAAAGTAGCTTACAGGGAGAGATCAAGACAGTCAAAAGCTAGCTGAGATCCAACCAACAGGATATACAACAAATTAGGGCAGAATGTAGAGAAACTGGCAGTACTGTTGAAAATATATACATTACAATAGACAACATAATAGAAGACATAAGAGCTGAAGCAAGAACTACGAGTGTCAGTATGGAACAAAGAAGTAAAGCATTAGAAAGCGGGATTAACATACATTACAGTCTGCACTGTTCACATCGAGGAACACGAAGTACAAGAACTCCGTCCGGGTGCCAGGAACTATATGTATTTCAGGCAGTTAAATTGGTTCGCGCGCGAGACAGTAGTGTATCTTCGAACACGTAAAGTTATTCGCGTGGGAGAAATAAACTACGATGTATCACACTATAGACACGGGACACAGCAGCATGTATCACACTTCTACACGAGTAGCGACATCACAGGTGGCGAGCGCAACGAGAGACTAAGGAACACAATAAACTGATATGTTAAACAGTCCAGGTATTTCTGTCAGAACTACATCTGCAGTTAGGACGCACCCACGCCCTGAATCCAGCTAAGAGAACCCATGCAGAGATACCCTACAGAAATCGCCGACCAACTTTAACTCTCCCCAATTCTTAATCCTCGCCCGTCATAAAACCCGTCATCGTGAGGCGCTGAGCAAAGGGGAGAACTCAGCAAGATTTCACCGGCTAAACCGCCTCAAGGTTAAAATGAATAAACCCCACTGCCGATGTGCCATTGCTCCTAAAATAGAAGGCCACCGATAGGACCCTGAGATGTTAAAGATGTTATAGGTAATAAAAAGGTTTTAATGTTACAATTAATATGTCACAGCTACAGTGTACCTTATTACATTCAAGATGGATTTGTAATGCATTATTAACAATGTTGAGATAAGGTGCAATGCACAAAGAAAGAAAGATAGAAACCGGCAAAGAAAAAAGAAAAGGAAGTTTTTGCAACAACCACAGCACGTTTTCTATTTAATAAAGTAGTAGGAACATAAAATTTGTCAAAATTATCATACCTCTCACCTGAGAATCAGAAAGCTTTTGAAACAAAAGCGGTAGGGATATTGGAAAGGAATCTAATAAGTTCTTGTAGGAACTTTATTTTATTTTCGTTGCATTTTGTAGACCTTCATCTACTTTTATTTGAAATTTCTACCCTTATTCAATTATTTTTGTACCATAGCACCAGTTTTTGTGTCCCACCATAATAGAATGTAGGCACCTGTGATGAAAGCCTTCTTGCACTGCTGCTTCGAAATTGTCATCTTTATCCAAAAGCTGATCTGTAAGAAACTTCTTCAGATAAAGAGACCAAAGTCACTGGGGCCAAGTCAGGGTTTAATGGCGAATGATCTAATTGTTCCCTATCTTGATTAGATTTTAAGTTCATTGGGATTTATGCGGACGAGCATTATGTTACAGTATACATGTCAATATGGCCAGTCTTCTGATATTCAACCAATAGAAACTGTAAGACTTGAAGGTTTTACGCGAGCGTTATTAATCAAAGCTTCGCGGGTGATCATCTGTGTCAAGTTAATGAGACTCGAGCTTTCGGCCATTGTATACTCCATGGTCGAAAGCTCGACTTTCATTAACTTGACATGGCTGATCATCCATGAGGTGTGACCGTTCCCCTTGGTCAGGAACATAGGATAATTAATTATGTAGGATGTCAGACGTATAGTAAGAAGTGTGATTGTAATTGGGAGTAGTTTTATATTGCAATGATATAAACGTTTATCTGAAAGAACATATCGACAGAGTATAGCTAGATTTTGCAAGTTGGGAAACACATCTGGCTAAGGTATGCCACCTCCTTTGTCTGGTAACAAAAGCGAACTGAGGCAAATGTGCCCTAAGGCTAGCATAGGTGCCGCTCTGTCGCGTCTAGGTTTTTTTGAATCTTTAAAATTACGTGTCTTGTACTGATTTCTGAGGGATTATAGGCATTCCTGAGTGCTCCCTTCGGAACGTGCTTGCGCATAAATTAGACTGCAAGGCTGGGAAAGTTTGTAGCATTTCTCCGTCATGCGCACACCTAATATTTCAAAAATAGAGGGAAGCAAAATTATGCACTATCCAATCACCCAATAGTAATGCATCCACGTGACGTCCCCAAAATTGAAAACCTTGCGATAGTGGGGGTAGTTTTAGCTATGGCAGAACTTAGAAGTTCCTGGTCAGATCACTCAGTTACTGGACACCGGGGGAGAGACCCACGTAACACTCAGTTACTAGACACCGATGGAGTAAACCACGTATCACTCAGCTACTAGACACCGATGGAGTAAACCACGTATCACTCAGTTACTAGACACCGATGGAGTAAACCACGTATCACTAAGTTACTGGACACCGGGGGAGTGACCCACGTAACACTCAGTTACTAGACACCGCGGAGTGACCCGCGGTTACTAAGTTGCAAGGCTCGAAGGAGTGAACCACGCGTATACTAAGTTATATGATACCGCGGATAAACCGCGTGCATTAAGTTACGAGACACCGCGGAGTGAACCAGTCAGCGTCGTGAACGCGAACCTGTAACCACACGTAGAAGCGCGCAGTAAGGGAAACAACCAGATAGCGGCTTACAATTGGGGGTGAGTCGAGCTAGTGTTGCAGGTGATAATAAATTGAGAATGGACAAATGCGGATAGTTTTTCTTCAATACCACAACCACGCCAGGAAGTACCCACGCCCTGAGCCCTGAACTCTGGGCACCTACAAGAGTCCTCATGCCAAGCGCCCGGAGAAAAACCCTCCCTGTACCAAAAATCTCCTCATCTGTGACCCCTCTCCATCACCGCTATACAAATATGAGGTGCTGAGATAAGGGAGATCTCAGCCGGGTTACATCAGAGCCTGAACCGCCTCAGAGGCCTTGTTTAAAACTTTTGTTCTTTCCTAAAACACGATCTATACGATCATTCGATTTGAAAATGACTGCTTGCATTTTTCTTGACTGCCAACGTGGACTGCCGTTGAGATTCAAGGCTCATGCGACATTGACAATAGGCCTTACAACATCGTCGTCCCCTCTGCATATCGCAACAAAACGTAACGACTGCCAGATCTTTTTTTTTTAATTTATTTAAGGTCGCTTTAACTTCCTGGGTCATATCGCGACCATTTTTACAAAATAATACAATTAGTAACATATATAAAAATTTACATTCAAAATACAGGGTTACAATCAAACATAAAATATACACATTAATAACATTAATTATGAAAACAATTTACATTAAATACAGATAACTGAAAACAAAGACAAGAAAAAATATAAGTTAACAACACTATTTTGCAAAACAAAAATTTCATTCCTTTAACACCATTACGTAGATTATGAAATACAATTGATTAAAGTATATTGCACATAATTTATATTAATTTCCAAATGTCTATATCCTTTAGGTAATTAAATAGATTGCGTCGTAATTTGAAACTGTTTAGCAGTATGGAGATGTCCTGTGGGATTCCGTGTTGTTTTCTGTTTCTTTCGTATTCATTGCATTCTATGAGAAGGTGGTAAATTGTAAGGTTTTCATTACATTCTTTACACGTAGGCTGCGGCTGTCTTGAGAGAAGATATGAATGAGTCAGGCTGGAGTGACCAATTCGTAGACGGGTGAGAATGACTTGTTCCTTTCTAGTAAGCGGTTTGGTTGGGTGAAGAGCGGTGGAACCTTTTCGCACTTGGTGTAATTTTAATGATTGTTGTTGATTCCATTCAGATTTCCATTTTTGTACTGGTGTTTTGGAGATGTGATTTATAATATCTGAATATGGAATTTGGACGTTCGTTTGTTGGCGTAATGATGGAGCGTCTTTAGCAGCTTCATCCGCTCTTTCATTCCCTGTTATTCCTTGATGGGAAGGGATCCAAATGAAAACCACGTCTTTACCAGCATCGGTGATGTTACTGAATAGTGTCTGTGTGTCCTGAACTAATTTGTTGTCTGTTGCGCAGTTCTTCATGCTCTGCGAGGTACTCAGGGAGTCAGAGCATATTGCATAGCAGTTGTGGTGTGCTGTCAGTATGTAAGTAAGTGCTTGATAGATGGCGTATAGTTCAGCACTGTAGGTGGAATAATAGTCAGGTAATCGCTGCTGTAGAATTTTATCAGGAGTTATTATTGCACATCCAGTCCCATGATCCGTTTTTGATCCATCAGTGTAAATAAATTGATAATTGGGAAAATTGTTGCACATTTCATAAAAAAGTGTTTGGTAAACAATTGCAGCGGTATTCCATTTCTGGTGAAATGTTAGGTCGGTATATATCTTGGGAATTTTGAGTTTCCAGTATGGTCCTTCATGGAAGTCCCTGGTCATTATGGAAGGGATCTTTATGCTGATAGTATTTATATAGTTAGCAAGTCGTTGACAGAAGGGTAAGGAATACTTTTTTGGATGACAGGTCTTGTTGCTTTTTGTATTGGGAAAAACATATGAATGGATACTTGAATGAGGTCTTGCTGCTATTTTGATTCCATATTTTATGCTTAATTGTATTCTCCTGGTGTTTAACGGTGGTTGATTGGCCTCTATCAGTAGGCTAGAGACCGGACTAGTACGATATGCTCCTAATATAATCCTCATAGCAGAACTTTGAATCACGTCCAGTAGCTTAAGTAACGCCGGTGCTGCAGAGTTGTACACAATAGCTCCATAGTCAAGTTTGCTTAGGATTAAAGCTTGATACGTCAGTTGTAGGACATGTTGATCAGCACCCCAATTGCGGTGTGATAATGTTTTTAATATGTTTAGGCGCCTTGAACAGTCTTCCTTTAGGTTCGAAATATGTGTTTTCCATGATAGATTGTGGTCGAAGATAAGCCCCAATAATTTCAATTGTTTGGTTGTTTCAATGGGTTTTCCATACAGGTGGATGGTAGGGTTTGGAAGATGCATTGAACTTTTGGTAAAGCAAATACATTTTGACTTTTGCTGAGAAAAACTGAATCCTGTTTGTGATGTCCAAATTTGTATCCTTGTTACAGTGTCTTGTAGTAAAGCTTGGGTGGTTGAGATGTTATTACCTTTACAGAAAAAGGTCCGATCATCAGCAAATAAGCACGCTTTTACAGGATGAATAGTGTTCAGTATGTCGTTTATTGCCAGCAGGAAAAGTGTAACGCTAAGCACGGAACCTTGGGGTACTCCATCGTCTAACTTAACTTCCTTGGATAATGTGCCATTTGTACGTACTCTAATGGTGCGATGCTGGAGAAAAGTCTGAATGAAATAAAACATATTTCCTGATATTTTATTTTGTCGTAGTATTTGAAGTATACGTGTTCTCCATGTCATATCATATGCCTTTTGTATATCTAGACTAACTAGTATGAGATGTTGATTATGGAGAAAGGCTTCTCTTATTTCAGACTCAATCGTGATTAAACAGTCTGTAGTGGAACGGAATTGTCTGAAACCATATTGTGATTCAGAAAGAAGTTTCCTGTTTTCAATAAACCAACGTAATCTTTTATTTATAATCTTTTCAAGAACTTTGCACATTGTGCAAGTAAGAGATATTGGTCTGTAGTTGTTTGGTAGTGTGAGGTCTTTATTAGGCTTCGGTATGGGTATCACAACTGCCGAACTCCAAAGATTGGGAAATAACCTATAAGACCAGATATGATTGAATATTTGAAGAAGATATATATGTCCTTCAATTGGTAGTTGTTTCAGCATATCATAGTGTATATTATCTGGTCCAGGACTGGAGCTTTTGCATAATGCGAGGGCATTTTCATATTCATAATATTCGATGGCCTCATCAAAGTTTTCGGTACTGTCATTTATAGGTTCGTCAGGTATTGAATCATTTTTCATTTTAAAGGATTTAAATTCGTCCGCATAATTAGCATCGGATGATGTAGATGCAAATGAATCTGCTAAAATGTTAGCTACTGACTGTGAATTGGTGATAGTTGTTTTTGAGTCAGGGTCTTTCAAAACGATTTCTGAGTTATATTTAAACCTGCCTCTAATTTTCTGGATATTTCCCCACACTGTTTTCTGAGGTGTTTGATAGTTTAAGGAGGCGACAAAATTCAACCATGAATCCTTTTTACTTTGTTTAACAGTTTTTCTTGCTTTAGCTCTAGCTTGGAGATATTTAAGCTTATTTTCTTCAGTAGGACGGCGTCTGTATTGGTAATATGCTTTATTCTTAAAATTAATGGTTTTTTGGCATTCACTGTTCCACCAAGGAACCGTTTTCTTGTATGGGGCTATTGTAGGTATAGAAATATTTGTAGATTTTAAAATAAGTTCATTGAAGTTTTTAATTATTTCATTAATGTTAGTGTGAATAAATTCAGTGGCAGGCATCAGCTGGGTTATTTCTTTGGTTATAAAACTCTTAAATGTACTCCAATTAGCCTTTTTAAAATTAAATTTTGGCGTGAATGTGGTTTTCTGAGGACTGTCACTCAGTTGAGTAAGAATAATAGGGAAGTGATCACTATTTCCTTGAGGTTCTTTATAAATGAAGTATTCAAACAAATCTCGTATGTTTGGTGAGCACAAACTTAGGTCTATGGAGCTGAGTGTTCCATAAGCTAGACTGAAATGAGTAGGCTCCAGTGAATTGAGTAGAACTAGATCTAAATCGTTTATAAACTGTTCAATGAGTTTTCCTCGTGAATTGGTGGAGCTGCATCCCCATAGTGTGTTGTGACTGTTGAAATCTCCGAGAATAAGGTAAGGACGGGGTAGTTGTTGCTCCAGTTCATTTAGTTTTGCAAGATCAAACTGTGGCTGTTGGGGAGATATATATTACATATACATAGTTCTACTGTCAAAAGAACAGAAACTGCAGTAGCCTCTAAAGTAGTATTGAGCGAGATAGCACGTTGCGGCAGTGTTTCTTTAACATAGGTGACTACTCCACCACTGGCATGTGTACATTCTTCTCGATTTTTATTATAGGCATTCTAACCTCTTAATGGAGCAACATCATCATGCTTAAAATTTGTTTCTTGCGCACAAACAACTACTGGATTATGTTTATTAATTAAGAGTTGGAGGTGTTCCAGTTGAGAATGAAATCCATTTATGTTCCATTGTAATATGTTGTGTTCCATTATATGTTATGGTTTTTACTTTTAAGGTTTACTATGTATAGGGCTTCAGTTAGATGGTGTTAGCAAAAACTTCTACTACATAACTAACAAAATGTTTAAGAAACTGTGTTGTTTCTATTTATTTCGGAAAGTAGTTTCTTTCCTATACGGGTGTTTCGATTTTTCATTGTTCTATTGGTAAATAAGGGATGAAGCTTTTTGAGTGTATCCAGGAGTCCTTTCGAGTCATCAGTGTAGCTAAGCGCAAGTGATATTATATCAGATGTTCCAACAGTATTTTCAAAAAAGCTTTTGAACTGGAGGTAATTTAAAACGTAGTCGTCCGGTCTTTCTTCCATAGTACTTTTTATTGCAGGTATCTGGTCATTTATGAGCGAAAGGGTGTCAATCTTTTTTGGCTTTTTGTGTATATGTTTGTTTACTAGGTTAGATTCTGTTTTTTCTGTCTCATCTAAAGTCATTAAAGATGAGTCAGATAGATTTTCGTCATCATCGGTTGCAGATTCAGTGTACTTACTGGATGTTGAAATAGGTCGCATTTTGGCTCCTGTCTTAAGGTTTTGCCCTAAAGTAGGGAAGTTCAATTCTGTGTTAAGTTGTGGCAATGGTGTCGAAGGAGGTTCAGACTGGGAGGTGCCATTTTCTTTTATAGAAACAGTTTCTTGTGACACGTTTTCTGTGCTTCCTGTGTCAGTTTTAATTATTTCTGCGTTGTCTTTAGTTTTGTCATTTACTGGCATGACTGAGGTGTGTCTACTATCTCTTTCAGATGAGCAGCTAACCATCTTATCCTTTATTTCATCTGACGACTTGCACTGTTTAGCTAAATGTCCTTCCATTTTACATGAAAAATAGGTAGGAACATCGGAAGAAAGGTATATCCAATAGGATGTATCCTCATGATTTATCTGTAAGATTTCAGGTAACTTGGCAAAGTCATCAGGTTTTACATACATTTGTCGGCGAAAGCTCATGATGTGTGTATATCCAGGGATAGTTATTCCCGCCCTGATATACGATATAGATGACACAGGCTTAATTCCATGGGCCAGAAGGTGTTCTTCGATAACATGATTGGGAATAACAGGGCACACATTAGAGAGTATCAATCTTTTATTTTTAGTGAGAAGCGGCCTAATTTCCAAGTACAAGTTGTTCACCTTTACTTTTGGGTGTTTAGATACCAGTTCATCTACTAGTTTTTTATTGGCGAGGTAGATACAGATTCTGGAGTTCGATATTCGAGATACAAATCGAATGTTGCTGGGGTTAGTTAGGTTACCTATTGCTGTTACGTATTCTTTAAGTGTTATGCCGTCGTGGGCTTCGATTATTATGGCTTGTTCTTTATTGGGTCCCGTTTGGGTTATAGCTGAATAACTGGGAGCTGAGTTATACATTATTGGGTTGTTCACATTGTTTTTTTCAGCATCTTGTTTTGGTAGGCCTGTGGCCGCCATAGAAGAGCAAAACTGTTGATGTTATGTGAATATTGATGCGCAGTTGTTTAATCGACAACTGGCATATATTTTCGCTAACCTCAGCCCTAACGCTGATATAACTTTATTGAATTACTACTGAAATATAATTGTAACAAGGATGCCTTTATTTACACAGCAACTGCAGTAGACGTTCTTGTATAATTCGTAGAATGACTACATATAACACTGTTGTTCTTGAAATATAACTCTTAGAACAGGAGTATTACAAATTCTGTTAAGCCAAGGCCACGACCTTCACTTGTTCTCCTGCCAGATCTTTGTTTTCGCGTTCCTCCGACCCTTGTCAATCATGTGATAACACCCACGAAAAATGAAAATGCAGAAAGAAAACGTACAGATACTAAAGGGAGGGGTTCAAACCTTCCAACATTAAATACTTCATAGAACGACGAGTATAAAACAACGAAAAATCAGCAGCATCCGAACCGGACAAATGCAACGGAGAAGGGGGACAACAAAGAATTAATTTTCTAAATCTAAAAAAAGTATGCAAATAAATCCATAAGCAGAGTAAATTCGCCTGTAACTGGAACTGGTCAAAGGGGACTCGGCACGGAGGTCAAAGCTTGGTCTATTTTACCTATGCCCCCATGTGGGGCAACCCCGGGGAGAAAGGATGAGGCGAGAGGAGACAGAGGGAATCCGTTCCAAGGAACCACGACAGTCCAGAGGGTGGGGTCCCTATATTTTACTTAGATGGAAATTTCCCCCTGTTGGACAGGACAACGGACATTCCACCCTACTATGGTTGGGAAACAGTCCCACCGCGAAACCTGGGTTCGGATATCGACAACCGTTCTACCGGAGGAGGAATTAGTTTATTCAAAGCATATCATCCTGCCATGCATTGTCGAGACACCTGTGGACACTTCGATTCTGAAAGAGATTGCCAGATGAGAGATGATGTGAAATGATAATGGAGATGAAATGGAGAAACAGGAAATTCGGGGGGGGGTGTAATTAACTTACCCAGCATTCACCTGGCGACCAGGAAAAACACCAGAAAAACACAATGGTCAGGTAGGTCGGCTACAGGAAACGAACCCGGACCTCCCGGATGCGGGCCACAGACGGAAACGCCTGAGCCATTCCGTTCGGACAAATTCACCTGGTAGGACGCAAAGGCACAAGAAGCACATCGGGTAGCTGAAAACGCTTAGGTCAAGGACATGTGGGAAATTATGCAGACCCGAAGGCGATGGTCCATCCGATAAAGTCTGTCTAGGCAATGTGTGTGCATTTCGGCCGCCTCTTGGTGAACCCTCGTAATTATTTTACAACACTTGTGCTCCCTCCTCAGTAGGTTCATCGGGATTGCAAACTCCTAACATGGACTTTTGCAGGTAATAAAACAGAAACAATTGGATGTTATGATATTGGCAACTGAGACTTCAGGTGGAATCAACATGTGACTTACTTCCTTAAAATCAGGACAGGCAGAGAGGTTTCCATTTCCTGGGTCTTGCAGATGAATTTATGACGGCAATTAGTCTTGGTGAGGATTCATTTCATTTTGTAAACCTACTGCATAAAGGTTCACTATGCAGGCTAATGCGGCCGAAGAATGGATAAATCACTTCAAAATAGCCTACGAAAGAGGAGCAATAGGGTTAGAATCAATTCCTTAGACCGCGGAAGAGAGAACTCCAAATGTCTACATGCTTGATTGTGAAATTAACTCAGCGGAGACTACCCGAGCAATATAACGTTTAAAATATATTATGTGCTGCACCTACATGACTTTCTCTACTCTTGTAAAACTATTCTTAGAAATGTTTATTCCTATATGTACTTCATGTTAATTGATATAGACGTTACATTATTGCCAAATATCTTGTAGGTGCAAGAAGAGTATGAGAACGGTGGCTTTAAGTGATTCAGGTCTTTAAAGAGCTGGTCGCTATGTAATATCTCTGAAATTTTGTGTATTTTGCATGGGAAACAGTTAAACATATGAATAATGGGTTCCCATATAAGAAAAGTATAAGTATTGCAAAATTCAGACAAATAACAATATCTTTGAAATGGTTCACTTCTCAGGGAAAAAAGCAACTAATGTATCACACATAAATTATGCTTTTTAATAAGAACAAAATTTCTGTGCAGTTTCCGAACCATGCAAACCTCAGAAAGGTTTCTAGTAGCAATGAAAACAAATACCTACCTTGCGGTGGAAAAAGTCAAAATACGACTATAAACAGACACGGAATAGAATCTGAACGCACACATGATTGAAGCACCAGAATGAATTCAAAATTGGATGGGGAAAGGGTATATCCTAATATTTTGAAACGGAGTATGAAAAAGAGGATGGAAATAACATGGCTTAAATTGAATGAATGAAAAAGCTCGTAAGATTGTTGATGATACTGGCAGTAGTTTCTACTCATTATGTGGGGAATAAGAAAACTGGATAAATTTGGGCAGCATGCGTGCAATCAAACAAACAAAGTTTAAAAAATTATTACTGGAGATATTTTTGGCTACCAACAGATAGAGCAAAGCCTGCTGGAAGTTGATCCAAAAGCCAAAACATGCCAAGCTTGGGCACATACTTCAGTGAAAGCACGCGCACTATGAGGTAGCTATTCGTGTAACTATTATTAAATGTATATTATATATTAACATTTATATCTGGATGTATGTATGCATATATAGTTATATGTGAGTGAGAGAAAGAGAGAGAGAGAGGGAGAGAGTGAGAAGAGATTCAGAGTAGTTTTCTTTGTATTTGTAGGTACTATCAAACTATGTATTTTTATAGTGAACATGTACAACTTCAGCATATGTGACTGTTTTATGCAAATGTAATATTAAGTACATAATAAAAAATAACCACGACTATTTTCCGAAGGCGCCTCAAATATAATTCTATAAAATCCTCATATCCGAGTTTACGAAATATTAACTTACCAATATTTAAAGATAGCAGCCCTTCTCTGTAATCTGTGAAACTGTCACATTTATAAAACCGACACTATGCCTAGTGACTATTTTCCGCCATATTGTTTTCTACCCCAGTTTATCCACAGTCAGTGTAATTTCTTTTAAAACGCATTTTGATATAAGTATCTTTCAATCATTTATATTCAAATGATAAAGTTTCTTAAATAAGAGGATAATGTAAGTGTTAGGCCAGAGAACATCTCAGCTGTGAAAGCAGCTTGGAAGTCGAATTACTGTAGCTGAGGCATGTTGATGGATTGGCACTGACGCGAAGGGTATCGCGACGATCCTGGGAAACCGGAGAGCAAGAGTGGTCAACCAGCGTTGCGATGCAATTAGTAAACTGTAATGACCATCATTCCTTGTCAACCGTTTTCCCAGACTGTATAAACATCAGGTTGCTCTCCTAACTATCCTTGAGTTATAGGGATAAAACCTCTCCCAACGGCCCACTTAATCAGGAACGTTAAGGCGAAAATTTCCCTGCCATTCCTTCAAACCATATTTATCTTCCTCGTCCGAATTTTTAGCCCATCCAAACTTCTCCTTAGATAATTCTAGTACTACACTTGCTGCCTACTACCTGCATTAAGATCGAGTGACGTATGTTATTACGTTAAAATCTAGAATACATAAATAGTCGAAATAAACTGTGTGTATAATTACGCCCTTGTTGATTAAAAGCCATTTTATATTTTAATACAACGTATATTATCTGTTGCAATCATTTGACTTTCTCTAAACACTAAAATACATCTTCATATTAATTCGGGGATTTTTTTTATAAAAAGCCTTCTTGGTATCCTGTGTTAGTATTAAAAAATAAGACCTTTAATTGTTATGAATTCACAGATGTAGCTATATAGAAGTACTCAAGATCCAAGTAGAATCGTAAAATCATTAAAAAGAATCTCATTATCTACAATTATCCATGCCAAACCTCATACTTTTAATACTGCTTGTATGGCGAGAAGAGAATCAAGAATGGCCTTAATTTTTTAGAAATGTGTAGTTTTAAATAAAGGAAATTCTATCCAACAACAGCAAATATCCCTTGGAGCTATAAATCTTTAAAGGATATATCTCATACTATAAGAAAATAAATTTCTCTGCGCACTCTTCCATAACTATTATAAAAGCTTATTCCTCCAAATAAAATCATACTTTTATTCATTCATTTACTTCACGATGACCGAGATAAACATTCTTAGAAACTTCTTGTTACACATTACTTTATATGTAAAGGGGAAAGACTTAAGTATACACAAATCTTTGAAAAGTGCATCGCTATATTCTAGCATTCTGTTCTTTGCATGATGAGGAAAAAAGGACAAGTGACGGCCTAGCGTAAAAAGAATAATGTGTTTGAAAATTCAAAGCAGTTACAAAGAATATCTGGGAAGTATTTGATGCCGCAAAAAGTGAACAAAACGTGCTTTAAAGCAGTGCAACTTGGCCTTGCTTTGTAAAGTATGTAGCAAAAAACACCATATATTGACATTTTGAAAATAACAATCATTGTTACCATGCATTTCAAAAAATGTATTGGCAAACATGTTTAATAACTTTTTTGTTTCTATAGGTCAAAGTATCCACAAAACAACCCAGGCAGAATAACGGTAGTATTCAACCAGTGTAATTTAACAGTTTAAATACTCATACATTATTCCTATATCCAACCAATAAAAAAGAAACAATAAACATTATAGCAAGCATCAAAACTAAATATAGTTTTGGCTACGCTAACATCCCAATAAAACTAATAAAAGTTTGCAAAGAATTCATGGCTAGTCCTCTAGTGGACATTTTTAGCTCAATACTAACAAATGGAATTTTCCCTCATAATCTCAAAATAGTTGAAGTTATTCCAGTATTCAAGAATGGAACTGAAGTAGAGATGGACAGTTAAAGGCCTATTTCCGTAAGGAGGTGGAAAAAGTAATTTATTCTAGAATCGCTACTTTCCTCGACAGCTTTCACCTCATATCAGACTACCAAAGTGAATTTTCTCATAGAAAATCTACCATATCTGCAGCTTCAACTTTTTTAGTATATAATTTATAGCATTGAGCTATCAAAAGCTTACGATCGTGTGGATACAAAAGTTCTATTAAATACACTTGACGTATTGGACTCAGATATCTAAGTAACAATCTGATACAATCCTACATGTCTAACAGAACATAATATGTACAACTGAACAGCAAACAAGGTGACTGTTTCAGAACTTGTAGAGGTACAGTCTGGCGTGCCCCAGGGGTCTATTTTGGGACCTTTATTGTTTATCCTGTATATAAATGATATAAAAGCTGTGGTACAGGGTAATGTAGCTTTAAGTTTGTATGCAGACGATGCCACACTGGGTGTCAGCAACAGCGGCTTACTAAATTTAGAAATCCATGAAATTTGACATCCAATATCGTGGCCCAGTATTTTAATGATATTAGGCTATGTACTAATGCACAAAAAGGCGAATTAATTCTATTTGATTTTAAGAGACGTCCTTTCTAACTTCAGCTTAATATAGGCAATAGTCTAGTCCAGTGTGTAAAAAGTGTCAATATTTTAGGTTTAATCCTTGATGGCAAGTTGACTTGGAACAACCACATTGAAAAACTAGAAAGTAAATTAAGCTCAGGACCTTTTGTGTTGCGATATTTAGCCAATTTTCTCTCAGTAGATACAAGTAAGTTAGTGTATTTAGCATTAATATGTTCACACATTTCTTATGACATCGAGCTGTGGGGACATACCTACAAGTTGAACTGTTGAATGTTTACATAAATCATTATTCAGTTTATTAATTTTTTTCCAACAAGTACTATATGGACCATTCCCTGTAATATAAATGAATAAATAACTTAGAGGGATTCAAAAGCTTTAATTTCAATCTTTCAATAATACTGGGAAAAGAGCTATATAGTCTTCTGCCTGCTTGTGTATTATCGCATTCATGCTACCAAACTGCTAATAATTTTCTAATAGTTTCACTTCTGGTAAAATATCTTGCTCCTAAAATTTCTTCAATTTTACTAAAATTATTTCTCTTTAACCAAAACATGGAATCACGAAGTTTAATTAATAGATCAATAGGCCAAAATCCTGTAGTAACTAATAAACTCAAAGTTGGAGTCGTATTTAGGGCACCAGTATACCTTATGAATATAATTCTCTGGGAGCTCCGGATTTGTTGCACTAATCTGATGTTATTCATCCTACGAGGCTATGTTGCTGCACCATACATCACACTTGAATCAAAAATAGTATAATGATGTTATTATCGTTGTCAAAGAAATGTGAAATTTAATTTTTTAAATTCTTGATAATTTCATCATTACTGATTCTGATTTATGTGTAATATATTCAATATGATTTGCAAAATTCAATTCTTCATCAAGTTTTAGACATAAATATTTGCTCTTTGGAGCGTTTTATATTCTCATTCTCTAATTTAATGATCGGATTCCTCTTTAAATTTCCTTTAAATAAAGTATAATCGGATTTTTGGGGTGCAATATTTAATTTAGATTTTTACACCACTGAATTAAAATACCCGGCTCTTGATTTATGCTCTAATTCACATCGGGAATATCCTTCTTTAAGAAAAACAACATCATCAGCCTATGCGATGGCTTTTAAAATTTCTGATTTTTCTTGTATTCCTTCCAAAAGGGTTTCCATAACGATGTCCCAGAAGGTTGGTCCAAGAACGGACCCTTGCAGACATCCCTTTAGATTTTCTTCTCTATACACTTAACGGCATTTTGAATAAAAGCCTTCCTATCCATACAATAATCATATAAAATATTATAAATAGTCCTTGGATAATTTAAATTCCGCAGTCTCTCGAAGAAAAATGGCTACCATAAATTATCAAACGCTCCACTAATATCAATGAAAATACCAATTAAATATTTGTTATTACTATTCCTTATAGTATTAAAAATATTATAAATAGCATCTTCTGTTGATCTTCCTTTTCGAAGTCCAAATTGACAGTTATTTAATCCAATCATCATTCTAAATTACATATTTCTTTTATTTATTAACTGTTTAAAAATTTCACCAATTGTATTTAAAAGGCATATAGGTCTATAACATTTTGGTTTACTGGGATTCTTATCATTGCCTTTATTTAGCATAATAATTTTGGCTTCTTTCCATCGTATGGGGAATTTTCCTTGCCATAAACAATCATTAAAAAGCTTTGTTAAATATTGTAGTAATTCATCTTAAATACTTAATAGAACTTCATTGCATATACCATCTGGTCCACAAGTTTTCTTCTTCTTTAATTTCAAAAGAACCAATTGAACTTCTTTCTTAAGGTAATATAGGATTATTATTTATATATTGTAACGCGAGCGCTGGAACACCCTGTGGAAGCAGCTGGGAGCGGAAGACAGGGGAGGTTCGTGTTAGCCACACCTCCTCCTCGTTTGTCTTATAGTGGTGACAGGCGGTGGTCGGAGGAAAAACATCAGTGTGCCGTCTGTTTCTGTCCACCTGGTTCTCGAAATTACGGGAATCTTTCATCATCTGGAAACGTCGCCTGGGAACTAGAAAAGCCGAGAAGTCGGCGAGATGCCTATAAAAAGGGCTGCAGAGTCAGTCAGTCAGTCAGTTGGTTAGTGAGTGTGAGTGAGGAGACAGTCGCAGTTCTTGGTGTAAGAGTTAGTCAGTGACGTGTTAATGAACGAGTAGATTGTGCAACGGAAGACTGTACGTAACTGGTATGTGCATCGGAGTTTAGGTAATCTCGAGTACAAGTGAAATTGTAACGGACGAACTGGTGAATCTTAATTGTGTGCATTACGTAATTTTATGTAATTGGCAAGAGTTTAACTGTAAGTCGGTGGAAATAAAGAACATTTTTGAGTGGTGAAATTGGACTTTTCATTTCACGAACCCACAAAGTCACAATATGGTTGTTTTCAATTAATTCTACAAATTACGTTCTTTACAGTATCGGATTCCTTATCGTCATCAGGGAGCAAGGTGTTTAATAACAATTTAGTTGTATCTTCCCAATTACTCGTAAAGGTACCATTCGGTTTATTTAATGTATTTAAGAGTTCAGGCATTCTAGTTTTATCCATTACAATTTTATATGGAATTCCCCATATATTATTGGCCAAATTAACTTCCACAAATTTTTGCCATGATTTATTACGTGTATTATGAAGAAGATTTTTAAAATTTTCTTCGGCTTTTCTATATACATTTAATTTATAATTTCTGTCTTCTGGAATTATAGAACGATGATAATTTTACGAAATCTTCTTATTTTTCTTCTCGCTGTTTGTAATTCTTCTGACCAACAAGTATCAGTATACACTTTACCTCTTCTTTTTGGAACAGATTTTTTAATTGCAGTATTTATAGTTGCTGTAAAGACATTAACATCTTCATCTATTCATACACCATTGTATCTAAGATTGTCATTAAATATAAATTTTAACTTTTCCCAGTTGGCATTCTTAATATTTCTATTTTCCTTTATCAAATAGCGATTTAAATTTTGTAATTAATAATTAAAATAAATCAATCGATGATCACTGGAAGTAAAATCCTGACCTTCCTTCCAATGAGAAATTTTATTGAAAGCTTTAATAATAACTAATGTTAAATCGATATTTGAAGCTGCTTCTTGATTATTTTCAAAAGTATACGAATTATGTGGTTTATTTAAAATATACATATTTTGCTCAGAAATTATTTCTTCCAATCATTTACCTCTCGTATCGGAAGAATCATTAAACCACAAAGTTGATTTTGCATATGCATCAAACGTATGAATAATCTCATAATTTTTAAAAAATATTGTTTATATTTCTTATTTCATTTAAATACGGATTTATATCATCACTAAATTGAAAATAATGATTTGCTAGGATAAAGGTGCCAGATTCTGATGTTACTTCTATACAATTTGTATGTGAATCACTGAATTGGACAACATTAACAACTTGCAAATGTTTATTCAAAATTAAGATAGCCGCTATTAGATTTTCTCTAATATTTATAACCCTTCCCATGACGGGTATATGAGTAATTTTTCTTTGAATGAATAAGGCTCCTGAATTGTTAATATATCTAGATTTAATTCCTCTGTCACTTTTTTCAATTCAGACATGAAAAGTTTGCTCCTTTTGGGCATTTAAGTGTGCAAATCTTAAAATGTTCTGATTATATTCTCCTGAATCTGCCATTTATAAGTTTAATATAGCATAACCAACATTAACATAATCATATTATTTGGGTCCGTCCGGAGGCTGCTGTTCTATCATTCTTCTTCTTAACTTATGGACACGTAATATTCTTTCCCCTACAGATCTTTTTGTAGACAAGGATTTTGATTTTATATGTATATTTTTGTTAACACGCACCGTATTAATATGAGTTTATATGCAAAAATGTTAACTACTGAACCAACAAGATTATCATTTCTATGGTGATATGGGATTTATTGGAGTTTGTTTTTAGGGAATAGGCTTTATTTTGGAAGAGAGAATTTGGAGATTAATCGGTAATATTTGGGAAGATGGGTGTAGCTGATTTTGGAATATTAAGTTTAGGATAAATAGCATTATTAAGTCTTACGTGTATATAACAATTGGGCATTTATGACTATAATCAAAGGCAATATGTCCATAACATTGTACAAAATTATAAATTGCTGACATCCTCAGAGGTTATTGGCACGGTCTGCTTAGCTGACAAGAATTCACAATGATTGTGTAATTATAAATTAGGTACACAAATTACTGTGTACCTATATAACTTTTACATAATACTACATGGTTTCATTACATGGTCTGTTCAGCTGGCAGACATGTGTGCGGTTTCCTTTGGCACAAATCAGGCTCACACACATTATCACTGGATTTATTCAACTCTTCTTCAATGCTTCTAATCTCAAGTGAAATAAAATTATTATCATCACTGCTTATGGTACTCCCTACTTTCTTATCACCATATTCATTTAATTGTTTCCACATATTTTTCTGTATATAGGTTTTCCATAGATGTTTAAAAACATTAGATTTTTCATTTCGATTATTAATGCTATCAATCTTCTGATCTACATCTTCCTTTTGTTCTTCATAGATATCAATTCCTTCTTCATCGTCTGTATCGTCGGAATTAAAAATGGAATCATGATCGACACCAATTTTCTTATAATTTATAACTTAATTTATATCAATTTTTAATACTCCTGAATCTTCTTTCTCAGATTCATTTAATGAAATATTTTTGGAATCATTCTTATCATAATTAACACCGTCATACTTATCTTCTGACTGTATTTCTGTCTGTATCTCTTCATTAAATTTAACAATACTGTTTTATATTCCATTTCCTTTAATTTCAATTTATGTGCAAAAACTCCTTTTAAATTTCTTCTTATTCTACTACGAGTATTTCTCCTAGATTTTTTAATTTTTGTATAGCTACAATCCACAAAATCAATCATAATTTATTCTATTTATGATACGTTCCCAATATAATTTTTAACTCGAACATTTAGCTCTATCATTACAGAACTTTTTTTCTATAAAGACATGCAACACATATAGGTGCTATATCTTTCTTATCATGATCCTTTTCCCCACAATGACCACAAACTTGAGTTCTGTTACAATATTTAGCCACATGACCAAATGCTTGACATTTAACACATTTCGCTGAAATAAAATCTTTGACCTTTACAGCTTGGAAGCCAATATAAAGTTTCTTTTTGGCAATAATAATATTCCTAACTTTAGAAGAAACCTCCACCGCATGATGAACTACATCTTCTTTTCTTGGTTCTGTTTTAAATTTAAATTTAAAACCCTCAGCAAGTTCACATCTATCAATTATATCTTTCAAAATTTTGTTGATAAATCTCGCATTTCATTTCATATTCTTTCTTCCACTTTATAACATCATATAAAATAATGAGTGGATTATTTTTCCTTGCTTTTTCAATTTCAAAATCTTGATTTGATAAATTTTTGCTATTCAAAATGCGATTGGCATCTTCTTCAGATTCTGCCTCGATAACAATGGCTTTTTCCCCAGTTATTCTCATACTCTGTATTTTAGCTTTTTTCCTCTGTTGGTTTTAATTTAGATACAACCATTTTCTTCACTTCATTTGCTTGCTGATTATTTACTGATGAGATAAACACAGTACAGGTTTGCTTCTTCTTTACTTTTTCCATTTCTAATTCTTTTTTACCAGTAAAAGCTACTGCCGATGAAGTAATTTGTGTATATTGTTGCAATCAGTATTGTAAGGGGGGTGAAGAACTTACAAACCTAATCAACATCTGGGGATGTAGCTACTGAAAGGATAAGGGAGCTGATGGTAGAGCAACAGGTCAAAGGATAGTGACATGATTAGGGTTAAATTAAAGTAATGGATTCTCCATAACATTGACAAATAGATTCTAAAGATTGGGGAAGCCAAATCAAACAAAGCTCTACTTTATCTGGAAGAGATAAAGGGTGCAATCCAGACAAACATTAAATCAATTAATACATAATAAATAAATATTACCTTTTATGTAGAGTAGCGTCGAGTTCTGAACAAGAGGTGGCTGGTTCACTTTGACGAGTTAAGTTTTGTAGAATTATTAACAAGTTCGATGATGAGACTAGAGCAACAGCATCCGACCCTCCAACCAACAATGTTCTGACTAACCAACTAACGGACTAATTAACCAACATTAACTAACCCCTCCTTACTGGCTGTAATCGTTTAAATAGAACTGGCTTCCAAAATGTCTGCTATCATACGATTAAGCGGTTCATCACAGAGGGTTTACATCCTATGGTGCAATATAGTGCAACCCAAGAATGGCTCTTTTTAAATTTTCTGTCGAATTAACAGGAAACATGAACTGGCAGGTCAATACCACTGCTTACTATCCATCCTGTCTCAACTTGTTAATTCCTGCTAAAGCCTGGAGCTTACCACGAAATGAAATATGAACCTCGAATAATTAAAATATTTCCCAAATCTTGTTCAGACCTTATACGCAACAATATGTTGGTGCACATTGTTTACCTTTGTCATAGAATTCCATATATAACTCGAATTTTAAAGAAATAAATTCTTTTTTGGAAATTTTACAGAATTGTGAAAATGTTGCTTTTATTTTCTACACTTAACTTCTCTTTACCTACGATTGTATTACTTTCCGTTAAGCTGTCAAAAAATTCCTCCATTTTCACTACCTTTTTATCTTCTACTTTAGCTTGCGATTTAACGTCCATAACTGGGGATGTTCTTAAAGACTTTTTTGGAATAACAAAACCTCTTGAGTGACATTTTTGTCCCTTCCCCCCAAAGCTCTACTAGCTTCCGAGTATTACTTACAAAGGAAGTAACTTTAGACATAAATTATTAGACACAATTTAACCTACTTTTAAACTGAAGACTGTAACAACTCGACAATAACACAACGCTATTTAACAAAACTATCTACTATAAAGTATCACTACAGATAGAGACGAAGCTCCACCAAACAAGTTTTCACTGCCTGGTAGCCAGAGCAGGACCTGTCAAGCGGAATGTGCCCAGATGCCTCACAGGCAGGCGGAAGGGAGCAGCCAGCACTGGGCGTAAACACCCCTCGTGGGCAATTGCGCCCTCAAACGGCTAGATATAACACTGCCCAAGACAACCGCCTGAGACACAACATATTCTTTTATACTGCCCAGATAAAGCCGCACTAAGCGGCTAGTTGCTGGGCAGAAAACACCCCGCCCAGGTAAACCTGGACGACTCGACTCTTCCGCTGGTCTGCTGGATTTCCTAAATCATTGGTATTATGAAAATAATTTACGATTGAAGAGTAGAGCACTGTATCCTCTATCAACTGTTTTATGTATGTTGATCTCTTGGAAAGTTAATAGTTCTTCTTCTCTGTCTTTCATGTTAGCAGTTTTGTAATTGGTACGTAGAGATAATATAAAAGTACTAAAGTCATATGCTCAGTATTCCTTTTGATACAGGAGGTATTAAAAAAAAGATATTTCATATCATGGATTACACTCGTTAATCTAGTCCTGGGAGGTGCCCCCATCTCATCGCTTCGCTGAAAATCAAGATGAGTAGAGGGAAGTTCACTCGCCACTGCCATGCGTTTATTTGAAATTTTTCAGTTGCATTCTGCAAATGCTTTAACGCACGAAGGGATGTCTGCTTACCCAAAGACGAGACAGTTGGCCACCTGGTATGCTCTATTCCACGGCGTTCTCAAAGCCGTTTTCAAAGCTTAGCATTCTTTTCAGAACTCCAAATTTTTCCTACTCAAGTAAAATTTATAAAATGAAATGCAGGTGCTTTTATAGCAATGATCCTCAGAGAAAATTGGGTTTTTCAAGTGTGAACGACTTATCAATGTCGGTCGAGATTTTTTATTACCCTACATAAACATAAATGCATATAAAATCTCTCTATTTATTATTATATTAATGCAGATAAAACACATTGTCTGCCTACCCACCTCCTAACTACAGTATGTATATGTATACTAATAATAAAGCCTGGTGCGTGATTGTTCTGGAAAGGGAACGAAAATAAAAACTAGAATGGAAAAAAAACAATCACGAAATGCATTATAAACAGTCAATCGAGAATGGAAACGGAAAACATCATCTATAATCTCTATCGTATACTTCATATTTACCCGTTTCCAATCAGAAATGGAAAACAGAGGAAATGAAGAAGCAAATGTTTCAGAGTTGTGAGTTTTTAAAAACTCACTTTAAACCAAGAATGGAAGCATGTTGATACCCATAGCATACAGATATTGATTTATATGTTCCGATATAATTTATTTATAATCTACTAATAATATGTTTTGTCTCAATGCAGGTCAACTAACTCTGAAATTTAAAACAGTAATGTGCATTAATTGGATAACCTTAATGATTAGGGCATGTGGGACTGTATGTTGCACTCACGCCTATCATCTGGACCAACAATAAATAAGACAGCGATTTACAAGAATTCTCTTCCTAGGGAGAAACGATGAGATTTTACAGTATGTAATTTAGCCTATATTTACACAGCACTGTGAGTAGGAAATTTAGATGATGATTATTCTATAACCTAACTAACCCTGTGACGCAACAGTCTATTCCGGTTCGAGGCCTACAGCCCAGCCGTGCTGGAGGGTGGGGCGTGCTCAGCAGTCTATGCGGTCTTTGAACCAACTTTTCAATCAAGTAACCTCTCAACTGTCCCCCTAAGGGATCTAAAGAGGCTGACCCGGACTAGGTCTGACAACGAGAGAAAATACCTCGTTGTGCTGGGAATAAAACCCGGTCTCCCGCTTGGTAAACAGCACCTCTGCAGCCGCAACAAGGAAACGACATTAATTATCCTATACCTATTTAGTAAACGGCAGAGGTTTTTACATCTTTATTTCTCAGAGAAAAGAACGTCACAGAATCATTTTGATGTTTATTATATAGGCCATGGTAACTTGTAATTCGGATATTACGTCATTGTTATACGAAATATGGTACTGCAACTACTGACACGCATATTATAATAAATCAACTCTGCAAAATATTAATACACTAACGTACATTAAATGAGATGCACGATATTAATACATTATTTTCAATAGTACGGTTGCACAAAAGATTTCAAAAAATGATACATCTATCGTTTGTGATTCCCAGTAGCGTCATTATCGACAGGAGAAATGAGACTGGAAATGGAAGAACATGCACTTGCGAAGAGTCATCCCGAGTATGTTTTTTCTAAAACCACTACCAGAGTTCGAGAACTATTATGGGTCCCAGCCCCTATTTCCTTCTTTAGTGAACGGAAGCGTGAAGCTTCCTCAAATTTTCCGTTGGCTTCGAACGAGATGGCTCAGACGGTCTCATCTGTGGCCCGCATTCGGAAGAACTGGCTTTGATTCCCATGACTGAATTACCTTACCAGTGGTCTTTCCGGGTCGCCAGGTGAATTCTGGGCAGATTAATTACATCCCCTGAATTTCCTGTCCCTCCAGTTTATCTCCATTAACACTTCACATCATCTCTCATCTGGTGCTCTATTTCAGGGTAGAAGTGCCAACGGGTGTCTTGCGCTGTCGTGACTTCTTAGGTTGGTCGCCCTCTGTCTCCTCTCGCTTCATCCTTTCACCCGAGAATACCCCACTTGGGGTTTAGGTATAATAATCCCCAGGTTTCGGTGCCGAATCCGCTCCTTAGTAATCCCAATCCTAATCCGTTGCATTTTTCGAGCTCTGGAAAACATTTTGTTGTTTGTGCATATTCGCATTTGAAACCGTTTAAAATTCTTTGCGTTGTGGTTCTGCCTTCCGTTCCAGTTCCCTGGGAATTAAGCAGAGTTTAAAGTGACATCTGATACGCTGGACTCTGTAGACTGTACTTACTTATACTTATACAAACTATTCTTACACAAACATATTGTTTTGTCTACTTCTTGTTACTTGAGATAGACTTTCTTTAAACATTTACACATTTTTGTACGTATAGGCAACGATAAGAGATTTACAGTAGATAGTTATATAATCCAGATAATAGATCGCTATGTGATCGCCTTGAAATTATTGACCTTTTCATGGCACCCAGAGAAAAAGCACAAAAACTTCCCACTGTAAAAGGTAGATACAAGTAGTCATAATTGAAACCAATATCAAAGAATGTTGTCAAAAAGGTTAAAGCCACGAAGTAGTTCATTTTACGTAAATTATGGATTTTAAAGGGATTTTGTCTATCCTTTGTAGTTTGTTTCTTATTCTAAAGTCATTCAGAGTGAAGTCTTCATAGGATGCACCCAAAGTAATTCAAGTTATGTAGTTTATTTGAAATGCAAGCATCTTAACATGGAATTTTAGCACACTCATTTTGGCATTTTTGGGATACTTTTCCCATGTAAAGAGTAATTCTGATAAGAAGGGATTTTCTTGAACAACTTGCTATCATATGCTAGGAATATCCATACTGCAACACTAATTTCGTATTCAAAGCGACTTTTCGTTTTTTTTTAATTATACTCTCCACAGATATATTTGCGAAACATGGAATACTTCTAAACATAAGCTGCTGTAAAATAAAACTTTGTGGTAATCTACTATATTTTAAGAAAGTAAATGCACACTTTCCGCGGGTCAGTATTATTCAGGCACTCCGTGACTAGGGGGTATGAAAACTAAATCGGCTATGTTCCTAAATGTATAGTGTCATGGTCGCCATTTTAACCTGTTATTCAATTCGAATATTTATATGGCTATATTAACGCAAAATGACGAATGGCTGACTAAATATCACAAAGTAAGTAGCAATTCTCTTGCAGCTGAGCTATTAACTACACAGCGTTGGAAACTATGCGAGAAAACGGAAATTCCTTGGAATTCTGATTTTAACAGAGCGAGTATCTATGTTATATATGGAACACCTTAAACTACTCTCGTAGTTCAATGGCAAAACGCATGCGAGACGCTTCATGGTTCGAGCTTTCACATGGGGTCTCAGTTTTTGTCTCTAAACATTTTACTTCGTTAGACGCTGTAATGAACTAAATTACAACTACATGTTATCTTCCAGCCAAGCTGTTGCTACATGTCATTGCAGAATATCAAAGAAAATTGAAAACATTTGGAATGATGCTTTGAATAGAACAGCTACATTTGTACATAAGCGGCTTTCTAACAGCTGTTCTCATAGCTTAGTCGTAAGACGCACGCTGTAACAAGAGGACCAAGAGATTCAGTTCGAGCAGCAGTGTGTGGACAAAACTTTTATCCCAACATTTTTAGTTTGTTAGACGCAGTAGTGAACCAATTTACAGATGTTCTCTTATAGCTAAGTTATTACTATATGGCATTAGAAAATATACAACAGGAAAAACACGTGGAACGAAGGTATTATAGAACTAAATTCTATGTTGTATATAAACGTCGTTCTAGCATTATTTGTCGTAGCTCGTGATGAACTGCATGCTGTGTGGAGGCGCAATGATATACGGATGGAACCTAGTGCAGGATCATAACTTTTATTCCAACGTTTCTACTTTGTAATAAGCAGTAAGTTTTCTCTTGCAACTATATTCAACGAGAATTCAAATAGGTTAAGTAGCAATTTTAATGAAGCCAAACCATAAATTCTTCATACAATCCATCTGATCATTACAATACGCTAATATATAAAGCAACAAGAAACTGAAGAGTTCTCATCTAGAGAAGAACATACTTGCACCTGCAATATAATTCTGTATAATTCAATGGAGTATGCAGCATAAAACTGAAAAGGTATATTCTGAGGCCCGTCATGTATTAAGACTGTGGATGTGGTTTGTTACTTTATTGAGATAAAATGCGGAAAGTGTACATTTACTTCCTTGAAAGACAGTACAAAACAAAACCTCATTACGATCCAAATTAGATAGACAAAGTGGAGATGGATAGGCCACATAGTAAGGCCCGGTTCGAATCTCGGTCAGGCTGAGTTACCTAGATACGGTTTCCTCCGGGGTTTCCTCTTATGCTGAAAGACGAATGTCGGATAATTCCAAGCATTATGGATCATGGGCTCATTTGAGCATCATTTCATCCATTTCATTTATCGTCCGATATAACTTAACGTTGGAGGACGTAAATTAAAAAAAAACTCAGGCTCGATTGGATAAAAACCGCTAACTGCAGTTCATTTATAATCAAAAATCAAAATTGACCTAAATTTGCAAACCCGCACGGGTTGTAAACTACTGATTTTAGATCAAAAGAACGACGTCCAGTACTGATCCGAGATCACAAAAACAAATGCGGCTACATCGCCAAACATGTTGCAACTTTCGTATTGTATAGAAGGGACTCCAGAATAATCGGAGCTATTCAACTGTTTAAATCAAGTGCACAGCATAGCCAACCTAAACATAACAGAACTAAATGAATCTTTTGCTTTATAGTTATTAGTCCTGGAAATAGTTTTATTTTATATAAGTACTGTAAGAATTTACTCCACAATGAAACTGCATGTATAAAAACAATGTAACGGGAATATATTTGTTCTCCACTCGCAGCAGATAGGAAGCACGCCAACTTTTTAAAAGATCCAGGTCGAGTTTTGATTAAATAAGAGTCATGAGATCTTTTCTCAGGTGTGGATGTGGATTTTTGGTGACAGAAATAAAATTTATATGACTCCGATTTCGTAATATATTATTTAATTGTATAATATGAACTACAATTCACTCGTTTCTATTACGAATATCAAATAACACTTTTTGAATGTTATTAACTTTCCTTTACAATTATATTCACCGCAACATTTTTCATCGTTGTGAAACAAGACTCAAGATCATATCACTTTTCTCAAGATTATTGATTTTCTTGTCACTATAGTTACTTCCACTTTATTTTGTGATTGGCCGATCCACTGGCACGTCACCACATCACGTCATACCACGTCACACCACTACTACTTCGGCCAATCACACAACTACATACATTTTTATATACTTAAATTATTAAATATATTTACATAATTAGTTTTTATGAATTTATAAACCTTTCATACTTTAAACATAACCAAAAAGTACTGTTACAACAATAATTATTTCACTTACTTTATCTAAATAACGTACATAATATAAAGCTGTTTCATTTTCGTCTGTTTACAATACTGTGACTTGGAAAACATTAATAATTGAGGTTCACGAAAAGAAGAGGAAATTTCAAAAATGAAGAAAAAGCAATGTTGGTGGACATTTTCCTCCAAGACAAAGATGTAATAGAAAACTAAAAAACAGTCAGCAACACCACAAAGAAAAAGTATCAGGCTTGGAAGGAAATAACTGCAGAATTAATTCCAGAAAATTGTATCGTACGTGACTACAAAACTTTAAAATTATATTATGAAAACATAAAGAAGCACAGGAAAGATAAACGCAAAAGATAAAGTTCAGAAGCACAAAACAGAAGGAGGTATGTTGAGCCATCTTCCTTAGACGAAACTGGGCACAAGCTAATTGCAGCAGTCAAGCCGTAGTTTTTACCCATTAGCCACGAGTTTGTGCATGATGTGCTTTCATGCGGAGGAGATAACGGAAGTGGGTGTGGCTGCCATCTATTCACTGCAAGTGGACATAAATGACGTTCAACTGGAGGTCGTGGACGTCCGTACTTCACAGGATTCTTCTGAAATGCAGGTGATTGAGCCAGGTCCTTCAGCCTCCACAAATAACCCAGATCATTCACTGAAAAAAAGAGTGAGGAAAACATAAGGGATTTTTTTTTATAAACGGAGGTTGGAGTATTTGGAGGAAGAACTTGAGCTAAAAATGAAACTTGTAAAGAAAGAACATGAACTAAAATTAAACATTTTAAAACTAGAACAGAAAAAAATAAATGTATAACAATGTAACTTAAGAGAATCAGCTTAGACAATTAATTCGTAGCGATTACCTAAAAACATTGTTAATTAGTGCAGTTCGCTGTGTTCTGTTTTCCCTTCTATCTCTGATTTAAATCAGGTACAGGCAGATGTTGATATACTCTCCTTCCCCTGTAAACAGCACCGTCTACGTCAGGATTGCCGTCGTCTGCATTAATGGGCAAGGCGTGTAATGTATATATTGCTACTATTATAGGAGGAACTCGAAATAATTTTACAGCTAATTTTATTCTTAAACATGGGAATCTTCTTTTGAGAAAACCAAAAGACCTTTCAATAACAGATCTTATTAGCCTATGAACCCTGTCATATGCTCGTTCGGCAGAAGTTTCTTCATGCATTGTAGATGTAAGTACTGAGAGCAGCGATAGGCACCGTCTACTAGGAGGACACCTCGGGGAAATTCTTTAGCTTCGTACTGTGCATGAATCCTAGAATTGTTAAAACTATGGTTATCATGCGCTGAAGCTGGCCACCTAGCAACATGCAACCCAGCAACCATGACGATATCTGTAAATCTCGGAATTATTTACAGAAAGTGATATAATTGGGATATGTGTGCAGTCTATAACACCTGAAACTTCTGGGAAGTTACATACATTATAGATATCTCGCATAACCCTTCTTATTTCACCCTCTTGCATAGGCATCCTCATGAAAGGAGGTTTTAAAGCTGCAATCTCCCTTGTAACTTTATGTATTGTTCTACACACAGTCCCTTTATTTACATCAAATATATCCTTGATCACCATCTGGAAGCTTCCAGTTGCATAGGACCGTAATGTGAGAAGGACCACAAATACTAGACTGAGTGCATAGTTCCTGGAGATTTGTGCTCTTAATTGTGCATGTAGTCTATGTTCCAATTCTTCGACTACATGTTTTGATAGTTTTTGTAGTCGAAATCTCATTTTGAATTCTCAATCATTTAGTTCTAAGATTGGATGACACAGATGTAGCCTATGTACATTTTATCGTATTTCCTTGTGTCACTTTCATTTAACACACGCCGACGTTAAAGATGTCCCTGGTGAATCAGTCTAATGTTCACACTGGCATTCGGATTTTGCGAAATTAAAACTCACAGGATAAAAACTTTGGATATGTGACACTTCTTAACTTATAAGCGAATTTCTGAACTTCGCGATTCCTATCTGTAGCCGAAATTTAAACTTCAGCATGCGGACATTTCGCGGAATACTCTCATTACATTTCACTTTTTGCGGATTGGGTAATTTTGCTCCTGTTGAAAGCGTGGGTACCCTATGACATCAAGTAATCTTCATTCACTGACTTCAGTAAAACATCACATGACTTATCACGTGACACGGGATTTTCACTAAATTAAAAAAAGGTTTCTATGCTTCATCTATTACTACTCCTGCTCACAAATACCTTTACCCCTCAGTAATACAAAATTTTTCTTCTTCTTTTTCTAACTAGGCGCTGTAAACATATTGCCTTACACAGTGGTGGAAATCAGTATAAAGCCATGGATATATGTAGGCCACGCCGTGGCTCAGTGGTTAGACCGCTTGGCTCTCACCAAGGCGGCCCGGGTTCGATCCCAGGCGACCGCAAAGTGAGATTTGTGGTGGACAACACGGCGTTGGGGCGGGTTTTCTCCGGGACCTCCGGTTTCCCCCGCCATCTCATTCCACCGGTGCTCCATCTTCATCTCACGCATCATCAGTGTCACCGCCTGCTGTGCCGTATGTAGTAAAAGCGGGCGTTAAACACTACATATTATGGATATATGTAGCGAAATTAACATTTTCTGTTGGAATAGTTGCGCACAGTGTATATGCAATAATATGAGATCCAATGTACTGACAAATGCATTCAAATGACATCGCATTTAATGTCAGTAGTACGTTATAAAACAAGACATCAACGATTCAGGTGGTAAAGGGTGGAAGTCGGTATAAAGACACTCACCTCTGTGTGGTGTTAGTGTGTGCTTACTTGTCGTTACTACAAATAGGAAACAGACATTAGTGACAGTGCTTGTTGTGTGCATAAACCACTATTGTAACAATAAAACGGAGAAACCAGTTATCATGTAATGAAAAAGCAAAGTTCGGAGCGTACCAGGAAATGGGACTCTCTAATCGGCAAATTGCCAAGAAGCTGAATCGTTCTAGTTCAGCGATTGATAAATTCGTCACATTGGGCGCACATTATGGATAGAACCGAAAATATGGACAAAGTAGAAAATTATCGGAGGTATCGAAACGGTTACTTGCGCAAATCAAGAGTCACAAACCGTTATTATTCTCAACTTGTGGCTGATTTACAGTTGCCAGTAACTGCCAGGTGTGAACTACAAATTTTGTCAAATGACAAATATCTTACTTCCAGGAAAGGACTGCAGAAACCAGGTCTAACATCCAAACATAAACTGGCTAGTTTGGTGTTTGCTGAAAAACATATGTCATGGACTTCAGAATGGGTTAAAGTTTTCTTCAGTGATGAAACGTTTAATTTATGGGCAGGATGGATTTCAATATTATTGGCATGATCTGAGAACAGAGCAGCAGGTAAGATTGAGCACAAATTTTACTGTCGGGAGTGTTATTCTTCAGGCAGCTTTCTGCGCTAAAGATATATCACGCATTGCTTGGCTGAACACTAAAATGAACCCTAACATGTGCATTGAGCTGCTAGGGACAGAACTGATTAGAATGTATGAGGATCTAGGTGACGAAAGTCTAATTTTTCAACAAGACAATGCTTCTGTGCATGTTCCTGCCACAACCAAAAAGTGGTTTGAAGAGAAAGATATCGATGTTTTGTCCTGGCCTGCACCTAGCCCGGATTTTAACCCCTTCGAAAACTTTTGGGAATGCCTGCAAGGCGTGTTTATTGCAATGGAAGACAATTTGAGGAGATATGTGAGCTGAAAAGAGCGATGCGAGAAAAGGTGGGCGACTTCTAGAACTACAAACAGGAACTTCAGACCCTAACGAAATCAATGTCTAAGATACTGTTTGAGGTAATTAGGAAGAACAGGGGTTCGACAAATTACTAACAATGCAATAAAACAACAGGATCTTGAGTGACTTTATATAAATTTCAATGCAAGAAATGCAAATGCCTTATTTTGTTACGCGTGCTATGAAAGAAGCTAACTTCTGTCAGGAGTTTGTATGTCTTATATCCAATACTTTCATAATAAATTAGACACATGCATGCTTCAGACATTGTAACTCATACTTTCAGTAAGAAACCACTGCATTTATACTGATTTCCATCACTGTAGCTTCAAAAAGACAGTTGTAAACCTTCGGAAACTACGGGACTAGAAACGTATTAACATAGGCGAATATTTTATACATATAAAATTTACAATTATGCAAATTACACTACTACAATATTACATAGTTAAGCGTGAACCTGATCCTGATAGTAAATTACATCACATAAAATTAGTTTAGAGGTGAAACACGATCTGAGACACACGGTATGTTTTTAAAGGTGTATGAGTAAAAATATTATAAATTCGGAGAGCCTTAAAAATAATTAAATCATGGTATAGAAATTTTTGTGTGATTCAGAATATACTTCTTTCTCTACGTACTATAGGTAGGAAATGGAAAAAGTAGAAAGCTAGTCACAACTCACTTTATGATATTTCTTTTAGTACAAAGATATGCACCTAACATTGCAACCTTAAACTGTCTCCAAAGTATTACTTACATAGAAAGTTTAAATGTTTTACAGTGGAGCTACGTTTGGAATTTATACGTATCATTACTTAGTAATTGGTAGAAAATGTGCTTCGATATAAAAGCCAATGCAAATACAAGAGAAATTAACTGGATAGAGAGAAAAGTTATTTATATAGAATTATGACAATAGGGTGGTTAACTAAAGTATGCATCACTTTCAATCACACTTTTAAACAAAAACTCCTAATATGTTATAATCATACAACTATCTCTAATTAGTACAATTTACTTTCACATTTATACTGGAAATATTTCTTAAAAAACATGAATAACCTATCACTAGGTATATATTTTGTTGTAGTTGGATAAAGGCCTACCTGGACCATTACAACATAATTTTTTTTAAACTTTTATATAGGCTGAACTTGATATTTTGAATACTCTGCTTGGCTGATGAAAAAATTGGTTGTGTTACATTTACATAACTTTCTGTTCTCACTTTCTAACAACTACCCTTAAAACGCTAATTCCTCTACTTCATCTTATTTGAGAAATATATTTGTAGACATTGTTTTATTACACATTTGCTTGTAGGTAAGTATAATCGGAATCAGGGAATACAGTAGGCTTAAATGGCAGTCAAATCTTTTTAAGTGCTAGTGGCTATGTGATAGCTTTGAAATTATATTCTCTTTGCACGGACAGGAATAAAGAAAAATAACTAACTTCACTTTTGGGAAAAGTATTGGAAGTTTCAAACAAATAACTAAAGAATATCTTGGGAATTTTTAACTCCATAGAAAATGTATTTGAAACAACTTGTTCGCTTTAATGAGAACAAAATTTTGGGTAGTGTGGCTTTTTCTATCTCTTACGGTACACCAGCTATGCATAGTCATGCATAACGAAGAGCAGTTCAGAGGCTGTTTCCAGAAAATTCAAGATATGCATTTCATTTGTCTTCAGCTTCTTCTCTTCCTTTCCAATTAACACTCCTTTTGTGGAGGACTTACACATCCCGTCAGTACTTACAAGTGGGCGTCTTGGTTCCGGCGGCTGATGAAAAGAGCAATTTTAGATTCCACAGACTATCCAGGATGGGAGACCAGCCTGATATCTGTTATGGCGATAAAATAGTGGATGACATGAAATAGCGGTGATATGCACGAAATGAAAGGTGATTATGCAATAGTTGGCGGAATGAATGGCGGGAGAACCAAAGAACTCGGAGAAGACCTACCCAAATGGCGCTTCCTGCACCAAAAATCTCAGATGTGGTCTCCTGGGATCGAAAACGGGCTAATTAGGTATCAGGCAAGTGATCTTACCACTCGGCCATGGTATCTTAAATATGCAATTTAATCAAAATCGTTAGTCAATATATAGAAATTCAAAGTTTTCGAAAAGCTTTCCATGTGAAGCAGAAACCACAGGTTTCTGATATTAGTATATATAGGAGAGGCATGATAAAACTATAGAAATTATTAACAAGCATACTGGAATAAGGAATATAAGAGGTAATATAAGAACAAGTATTTAATCATAAAGTAGAATATTTAACACAAGCACAAAAACGCAGAAATAGCTTCAGTTAGAAAAGGTTGGTTGAGACAGGATGTCGAAACAATGAAACAAAGCAAGGTAAAATTTCCCCCGACGCCAGACCGACGCCACTGCGAAATACACTGCATGAGGAAAATGGACATTTACAGAAAGCTGTACCTTTATGACGCCAAGGGTCATCCAACCCTAGGAGGGTGGACCCAGGACTGCTGCATATGCGAATGTGAATAGAACGACCAATAAGGTAAAATCGTAGAAATGAACCCTCCCAAAAAAAGGCAGCGTATACCACGTGATAGACGTGAAATAGAGAACAAATAGAAAAAGGGTGGAAATAGACAAACAAACCTAGAAAAGAAGCTGAGATTAGGGTGAGGAGCAAAGCGTGACTCTGGTGTTTACAACTAAGGGGAGAAGACGTGAGATTTGAAAGATGATGTGGAGTAGGTTTAGTATCTGCTGGAGAGGTAGTAGCGGAGTTAAATTTTGAACGCGGTGCGATTAAGCATTTCGGAAAGACAAGGCGACGCAATGAGTGATAGCAAGTGAGGAAAACATAGCAATACGACATGCAATATAAGTGTGAATAAACAAGTCAGGAAACTGAAACAGGACTTTTCATTGAGACTTGTGAGAACTTCTGGACCCTGAGAAAGAGAACTTGCTCGCCGATACATAACCCTAAACGAACATTCCCACACCACAACACAGCAGTCCTTTTACCGCACCCTAAAAGGCAAACAATCCATCCTGTCATACCATACCAAAAGGACGCTCAAACTAAATTCCACACCAAATTGGCGCCCAAGTTTATACCACACCACATGTAAAGGGCGGTTTGGTGGGCTCCCGCAGAGAAGAGCCAGTTGTACAAGCCGCCACTGGAGAGACCAAATATGTGGTTGTTAGTGATTCTATTTTCTTCTGTCGTCTTTTCTCTGTTCGTTCATGCTCAGTAGGCTCTCATATAATATTAATATATTGCATGCTGCAATGCAGTGGTCTTCACGACACGCTAAAACGGGTATTGGGTAAGCAGTGCACCAGCGAATGCACTATAGTGCGGGAGGGGAGGGCAGAGATGGGCGACCTGTTAGCTTGTGGTGTGATCAGTATAGGCTTGTTACTTACCTGTGTATGGACGTTGTTTACAAAATGGCTACATTTTCACGAAGGTGTTCTACCCCTGCGTTATTTAACCCTTCATAGGAGCAGGCATATTTTTTACACCATTTGATAATGCTGCGCAATGTTTAATATGCAATATGGTCCTGAATGTGATACAAAACTTTAATCTCCAGCGCCACTATGACACTTGCATGCTAGTGATTACGACAAATTAGAAGGTGATGAACGAATCACAATGCTGGAACAGTTACGGGACACCAACAGACAGGTACAGTACGTTTGTTATTGTTTTGTGTGTTGTGATTATTATTATTACTATTATTATTATTATTATTATTATTATTATTATTATTATTATTATTATTATTATTATTATTATTATTATTATTATTATTATTATTATTATTATTATTATTATTATTATTATTATTATTATTATTATTATTATTATTATTATTATTATTATTATTATTATTATTATTATTATTATTATTATTATTATTATTATTATTATTATTATTATTATTATTATTATTATTATTATTATTATTATTATTATTATTATTATTATTATTATTATTATTATTATTATTATTATTACTCTTATTATTTATTATTATTTATTATTATCATTATTTATTTATTATTAATATTACTATTATTATCATCACCATTGTTATTTAGTTGTTCTATACGGCACAGCATTAATAATACTGTCCTAGAGTATATTATATATTTGTGTTAGTCTGTTAATTTCCTAAGAGAAACGGCTGAATAACTGGCATCCTAATTACATAAAATATAATTACTTATTTAAATACATGTGAACATTGTATGCTTCGATTGTCTCTGAACGTGACTAAAGAGTTGTATGACACTACATAAAAGCCGCCATTGCACCACTGCTTACCTGTCAACAGTTCCGAGTGCACCAGCGTGCATGCGGGTAAGAGACGGCAGCGCGAGGGTGCACGCTGCCGCTGATCACTGCTGTAATCACACTCTACTGTAATATAGTTGGAGAAAAAGTTGGACATAACATTCCAAGGCAATTAAAGGTGCAAGAAAGTGATTTAACACAATCTATCACGTTCTCTCGCGGGTCCCACGCTCCACTGGGCTTCGAAGCAACGATCTGTTTGCCTTTCGTCGTATTCGTCGATGTTGTGGCTGAGGAGGCGCTATGTTTTCAGGGTCCACCTCGACGAGTATCTGTATCATTACTAACTACTATGGAGTAGGTGCTGCGGCTGGGGAGAGAATTTGGGTTTTTCTCATGGCTCTTGTAAAAGAAAGTCTTCTTAATCTTTTGTGTGGGCATTTCGAGTTACCCGGATGTCTGCAGTTTTCAGTACATTACGCGTCACTCGCGGAAGATAAATATCCTCGTTCGAAGCTCTAAAATCTTTGTCTTAATAGGAGAATATTCTTAAGATCGTCGGATGCACCTCGCGCTTACCTGATGCGAAGTATTTAACCCGGTTGATGCTGCTGCGGAACTGCACTTATTCCTGCCCGAGATTTCGCCAGACTGCCTTGATGCTACCCCAACACTCACTTTTCTACAAATATCTCGGAGAAACGGCATATTCCTTTCTCTCACTACACAAAGGAACGGTCAGTCACCTCTATGGCCCCCACTAAGGGTAACAACAGCTTTAAGGAAGCTGTCCAGTTTCTTGCGCAGAAAACGAGCAGACTTTCCCTAGTAACTACGCCTTTGTTTATTGGTAACTATTAAGTATCGAGGTTCATACCATTTTATACATATTTTAAATGACTTCCCCATGATATATTTTCACAAATATAGTAAAAAAAAAAAAGCCACAAATGTTTGCTATACACTAATACCTATTATTGCTACTAACTCTTGAATTAATATCTAATATTTTATTTTTATACAAGGCGGAAATATCGCTAGGAATTACATAGTGCAATAACTTCTATGGTTTTTGAATATATAGAGTCAACATGAAAAATTCAATGCCATAGCCGGGGTTTGAACCACGGATCTCACGGTCTCCGTGCGATCGCTCTTAACCCTTGAGCTGCCATGCCCAAAGTGCCAACATGACATTAAATTCTCCAGGTGACTCGTATGTTTCCCGGTAAACCGCTAGGGGCTCTCATATACAACGAGATAACGCGCCTCTTATGGCGACTTACTAACTGTAAGGGTAGCTCAATGGTCATACCTTTGACATTTTAGTCTCTTTTACATGTTCAGGGCATAATAAGACAAATAACGTCGTCTCATTTGTTAAGTTGGAACGGATTATTATGGACGAAACGATCATAGGTATAAAATTAAGGGTAGAAGATACAGAACCGACGTAGGAAAATTTTCTTTTGTTAATAGAACCATTGAAGAATGGAATGAATTGCCTGTAGCAGTCTTTCAGGGCTGTCCCCTGTCGCTGAAGAAATTTAGATAAAATCTAGATGGTTTATAGTTTAACTTTTGAATTATAATGGTATATAATATGTAAATAGAGAAGTAATTAGATATGCTTTAAGTGACTAAAGTAAAATAATATCATGTTTGTATTGTTTACTGTGTTATTGTTGTAAATCTAGTATTTGTAATTTGATCTGTATTCTTAACTCTGCCACCGGGTAGTACCCAATTGCAGTCAATAAATACATACATACAAATACTTTGAAAATGGTTCACTCTTCAAAAACGTCTATTTGGCATAAATGGTGTAGTTTAAGGTTATCTGCATTTTTTATGCAATAACATTTTGTTTATCTCTAGCAGCTTACCAGTTATGCACTTCTCATCCAGACATTTCCCGAAAACTCAAGATGCACATTTCATTTTTCATGAAAATATACATACGGTACTTAAATTATAACCGATATAGCCAGTTTTAAGAAAATCAAAATTTTCGACTAATGATGCATGTAAAAGTTAATCTTGAGCGGAGGGATTTATTTAACTGTTTTGAGCTTTTAATTGTGCTGTTCACAGACACACAGACATTTACTTGTATAGTAAGTTTCACTGGTGCATCACTAAACATGATATCGTCCGATGTGACTAATGTTGGAGGACGAAAATAAATAAATAAATAAATAAATAAATAAATAAATAAACTAAACATGATAAAACTGGAGTAACATATCTTAATGTCCATGTACAAAGGTTAGCACCGTTCTCAAAATATTTCCATGCAGCTCGTGAACTTATGTCGACACATAACTCGCCACTTCCTCCTATGATTATATGGAAATTAATTTTCGGATCTATGCAATGCAACAACAACCAAAACATTTCATTTTTCCCTCTTGTCTAGTCAATTGTTCATTTCTATTACGTTTTCTAGGCGTTACACCACCGCTTTCTGGTTGAAGATGTTGATAAATAATTGCCGACATGCTTGACTTCCATTGGGATATACTTACCGGTACACGGTAAAAGAACGAACGTCATTCATCCGTTCTCCACACACCATGAAAATGTCGGCTTTTTCTGCTTTGGTAAATTTCATCTTCCATTCTTCACTCGCCTATTACTTGAATTATCACAAATTAACAGAACAGAAAGTTGTAATGCAATCAGTGAACAGAAAGCACAATGTAAATAAACATAACATCGTTCCTGGTAAGTAATTTGATTGGAACAAAGAGTATATCTGTGGGAACATTTTAAAACACACGATTTCTCCTAAACTACCTACTTTCACTAGAACCCTGCATGGAAAACCAGCGACATTCTAAATTACTCTAATTTTATTTTTTCATTGTCAATAAGCGATGTTTCTTGTAAAACTTTTACTTTTAAAAAAGTACACTTTCTAACAATAAGAATTATTAAAATTGTGTATAGACTGCAAATACGATCCCCTGACTATGATTCAACTATGTGAAAGTCGTACACAAACAGCACTTTCCATTTCCGAAATGTCTGCATTCCAAGACCTAGATGGTTCATTTTGTATATAAATCTGAAAGCCCCTCAAGAGTTATAATTTAAATTGCTTCAAGCAGAGGAAAAACTATTGTTGAATATTGCTTTCATAGTATGTAAGAACTTCAAACTATACGGTTAAATAGTGAGCAGTAATATTATTTAGACCGTAAAGGAAGTCAGATATCGCCATTAATACAACATAATTATGCACATAGCTTTACGTTACAAAAAAAATCTGATGTAATGCATTCAAATGACTTTCTCTAGCTATTCTTTGACACACTATTTTTATTATTCCACTTCTTGTTAATCAGACACACTCTCAAACTTAGTTACACATTTCGTTGTTGAATATATCTAGTAGATCACTCATAAAGTTTTAAAGAGCAGGTCGCTATGTAATGGCTTTGAAAATTGTCCTCTTTGCATGAAAATGAGGGGAAAAAAAGAAAGAAAAAAGGAAACAAAAACCGAAATGCTGCTTCTCAGTTGAGAAAAGCATAAGCAAATGTTTGAAAATTCAAACCAATAATAATGAATATCTAGAAAATAGTTAGTTAGTTAGTTAGTTACTAACACTCCCCACATGGCAACCTTGGCCTTCGGGGTAACCTCACCCCACCAAGTGATGACCGGACCCATTTCTCAGGTGGAGGCACCCAGAGGGCGGTGTCCATTACCTCCGATGATAGGGTGATAGTGAAGATGGCGGTGAGGTGAGAGGACCTACAGTTTTTACCGTGGACTCCGAACCACGTTGGGCATAGGGGATACTTCACGTGTGCTAGACAGAGGTGAAGGCGTGGATAGGGCCGACTTAAAATCGCCAACCCCAGAGCCGGGAATCGAACTCGGGACCCTTAGAACGGGAGCCGCGAACGAAACCACCGCGCTACCCCGGCGCCCTCTAGAAAATAGTTAAATCTACAAAAAAATGTGCATTAACTGGTTCCACATTTCTGTGTAGAAAGATTTTGTCTGTTTCTTATGTTTTAAAAAAGCCATTCAGAATAAAATGTACTTCATAGGCTATTCGCACAACAGTCGATGTATAGATATATAGAACTCATTTTAATACAAATTCTCAAAGTTGAAGTACTGTAATTAAAATCTTTAGAACCATCATTAAGAGAATAAGCATACCAAGGAAATGAATGCAAAGAGTAGTTTTGGGTGGAGACTTTCTTGAAAAACTTTGGATGACGTATCATTGAAAGATGCCGAATATGATTGCCATTCATTTCTAATTTATTGTTTTCACGGACAAACGGGTCAATATATGGAAATCATTTATTTCAATTATAATTTATCGATCTCCTTATCATTTTATAAAACTATTAATTTACCCGTCAATTCCGGTATCAGCATTTATAATCTGAATCTAAAGTGCCCACCTTTGTGCAAGGAAGCAAAACTATTGTCTCTAATCGCCCTGACACCCTGTAACACACGCGAACTTAGTTTTGCTTACTCCGAGCTACAACGATGACGATGCCAGCGCATTTCGATACGTATGCAGTGCAACCGTAGTTGGATTTTTCCCCTTTCATCTAAAAAAGCATATGATATTCGTATTGTAAACATAATCTAATCCCTCAGCAGGGTTTGTTTTATAAACCAAAAACGTATAAACGTAGACGTCGTAGTCTAATCTACAGATCTTTGTTTCCATCTGTTGATCAACCCCTTGTGGACCAAATCTGGTTGGCATTATGCACCCTGTAGATGTGCGTTGCCTACATATAGATTCTGAAAAAAAGTAAATTTTTCTATATTTTTCACGTCGAATGCCTTCTTATGATTCAGATATAAATTCACTCATCTGCGAAGGTATGAATGTTTATGGAACTCAGGTTCATACGTGGTACTCCTTCTGTCCTGTTAAGAGTTGTTGGAAAGTACTTATTGGGAATACCGGTGCATGCGAGCACTTTTTTCTTTTCTTTTCTTTTTTCATTTCTTTCTTTTCTATTCTTTTTTTTTTTTTTTTTTTAATTTACGTCCTCAAAAATTTAGTCATATCGGATGATGAATGAAATGGGTGAAATGATGGTCAATGCGTCCGGGTTCCACGGAGCTTTAGAGTTACCCGACATTCGTCTTTCATGATAAGGGAAAAATCCGGAAAAAAACCTTATCCAGGTAGCTCACCCTGACCGAGATTCGAACTCGGGACCTCTTGAACGTGAGGCAGACATGCTACCGAGGCGGGCATGCGAGCACTGTATCATTACTTAAAACACTAGCAAACCTCTCTCTCCCTCTCTCTCTCTCTGGGCAGAAACCAGAAGCGTGAAAGAAAATAAAGAGTGTCGCTGTTCGGCTAATGTAATGCAATACATACCGGTGGAGGGAGTGTTATCACGTGACATAATGGAAATCCCATCACAGAATGAATTTCCCCAAGGATTGGAAAGAGCGTCACGCTCGAGTGATGCTGGGCAATGATAATGGACCACCTCTTGCAGCAGCCAGAACTTTTAATAGCTGCCCCTTCGTTTATTGGGCGGTAAATCGACTGCTTGGGTCAGGTCAGAGAGGAAGAAGAGGTGAGCGGAGGGGCGCGAGAAAAAATGGACAGCGTTAAAAAGAGACAAAGAGAAAGAAGAGGTTGGCATCTCACACAGAATCCAAGTGTCCCGATTTCAATCAGCTTAAAAGAGTCCGGCCAAGTCCGAGAGAGGTCATCAACTAAGATGGACCTTTTCTTATTTGGAGGAAGTCGGAAAATGACCGTATCTAAAGGGCTGGTCGATGGAATGGAAGCAGAAGGCGTGATACTACACAAGATACAGGGTGTGGGGCGAGAAGAAGGGGGCAAAAGATTGCATTTCGTAGGTAGCATCATCCTACCCTACACGAAGTAAGTGAATCTGCGCACTTAAAGAAAATTAAATAAAAAATCCAGCTCGCTGGTAAACACTAACATTGACAAATACATACGAAGCTCGCCAATGTCAACTCCCAGCTCCCATACTCACAGCACAACTCAAGTTAGTATCCAAATAGTTTGTGATTTACGTAATAAATCTCTACAGAAACTATATGTACCACTTATTAACAGAAACTAGGTTAAGCAGGTCAGAAATGGATATCCCTCAAATATATTTTACAATAACTTTATACCGTGTCTAGAAAAATCATTTCTTAGTGTTATCTTGAGCGATATTTATTTTCTAGGCAGTGATGTTGGATACAAATAGTGCTGTTACACACTGCTGAAATACATTTTAATCCATTTCCCATACTTTACAAGGTTAAATGGGAACAATTCTGCTAAACCAGAAGCTCGAATTGAAACGATACTGGTTGCTGGTTATAAACTAATTCTTACATAAAGTGTGACAACCTATGACAAACAAATGCAACTATTTCTTTCGTGAACAACGCCCAATGTATGATGCAGTTTATGTATAAAAGTGCATTTGAACCAACTTCAGTTAGTCGTAAGTAAAACTGGCAAAGAAAAGAGCGAAACATAAACTGAATTGATGTGTACCGTATTGTTAGCGCAAATCCAGAAGACTGACTTACCTATCAATGTCGATATAGCAATTGAATTTACTACAGACAATAAATTAAAACGTGTTTATATCCGAAGTTGAAGAGTTATCAATATAAGCATTTATATCTTATTTACTTATGATCTGGATATTTGCCTTTCGGCTGAATGGGTTTCTAAATTATACGCAGAAAAAGAATATATTCCTACCGATAAACGAAACTGACCAAGAATACAAATGAGAATGCGAATAAGGTAAAAACGAATAATATTAATTAACAATGTGCTGATTTTTAAACCATACCTGTCTTTCTAGGTCCACAAGCGAATTTTAAACCCCGGGTTTCTAAAACTTACCTTTTCGGCATTAATTATAGATATCATCTTAATATTAGGCTTCCCACGGAGTTTCAGTTTTATTATTTGTTTCAAATCGGAAGAGTTCTGGATTCCAACTAATCAGATGCGTTAGCGCACTCAGCGTTGCCAGCTTGTTACCTCCACTCTTTTTATATTTCCCTCTATCTGGCACACTCATACAACGTGCAGGTCTGCTTGGCGCTAGACGTAAGGGTAACCAAATTAAATTTTCCAAACTTTTATAATGATGCAGTTGGCAAAATCAAAATTGGAAAAAGCATTTTTGCAAATTATGATCATTTTTAAATGCTATAATTACAGTTTATGAATTGCCTGTTTTTCTAATCCAATGAAACTGCCAATGGCTCATCCATATCGCTGTTAATTTCACGTCAAGAGACAATTCGTCACTGTCAATGTCTTCATCGTCTGAGTCTTCAAAAATTTATGATTATAGGCTTCAAAATCTCGTCACGTGCTATTTCTTTCCTAAAATCGTCTTCTTGTAAGTTTTCTGCATATCTTACGCAGTTTTCCCAGTCCTGTTGTGTTACCTTGTCAGTTTATTCGTGAACAAGTCGTTTAACGTCCGTCAGTTTAAAAGTATTATTTCTGTTTGCAACCTCCCGTTTTATTTGAGTCCACACCAACACAAGGATTATATTGGCAGTGGTGAGGCGGGAGGCGTATTACCTCGTATCCCATTTCAATCGCAAGTTGATTCAGCTGATACACGTTTTCCGTACTTTTAAACGGAACTACTCTTTGCAATAACTCATTCTTAGTTTCTGTTTCCGAAAATTCAACCCACCATTTTGCAACCATTCAACAAGTTCGTCCTTTCTGCTAACAGATTTTGTATTTTATTTGCAATAATCGAATGATACGGCGCATTATCCTTCATAATAATGCTTCCCTCTTCTAAATAATTTAAGAATCTCTTAGGAAACCGTTTTTAAATGTATCTGTTGCCATCTCTTCGTGATAGTTTGAGATACTTTTGGAGAGAAAAATCCATTTTCGTTCTGTTAGGAACCATGTCTTAGCAGATCCTGCATGGCAAATGATAAGCCATCTGCCTTTTTCAAAAGGTACATTTAGGCCACCTTTTTTATGAGTCATTCCAGATTAACTTTTGAGTGTGGATTTTATTTACCCATGTCTAGTCTAAGTAAAAGATCAATCTCACATCACCAGAATGTCTAATGTCGTGCATTTTGGGTAAGCATTTTAATCTTGGAAATTAACTGTTCTTTCACACTGGCCGTGTGTAGGCTAATGTATGGAAACATAGAGTCAGGCTGAAAAATTCAATGCCATAGCCGGGATTTGAACCACGGATCTTCTGGTTGCCGTCCAGGCGCTCTAACCCTTGACCATAGTAGCTCAAGGGTTAGAGCGGCTGGACGGCAACCAGAAGATCAGTGGTTCAAATCCCAGCTATGCCATAGAATTTTTCAGTCTGACTCTATCTTTCCATATTAATCTTGCCGCAACAATGTCACTCCTCTCTGTTAAAAACTGACGCCCATCATTTGTCTTTCTATACATGAACCCTAATCCCCTCAACATACTGAACGTCGATGATTTTGAACCAGTGTATTTGTTCTAAGAACGGAAGTTATTTTCTGTATAGTTGGAAATTCACTTTGGTCATAAGACTCGAACACAGTTCTACGTACAAAGTCCTTGTGAATGTCACTTACATTTGTAAACATCTTCCGAGGACCAACATGTTTCCTGGGCGGCACAAACACCTCGGCACCACTGGGATCCGATTTCCTCGCCTCTCCACAAATTTTACTTACACCACACGCTTCACCAGTAAGCCGTCGAGCATTTTTGAAATCGAGCTGATTTCTATATTCCTTATTGACCAATTTTTTAAGAACGTGTTGACCTTAAAAATAATACTTCGAGTCTGGGAAGATGAAGAAGGAACCCAGCAGACCACGGCCCACAAGCCTGGTTAATACTTTATATTATACTGGTAAATGAAGTGTTTGCTATTTCTCGAATTTAGCACCTTGGCTTATTCAAAGTAATTCCTTCATTACGTCATGTCAATAGTTTAAATGTCAGTTCTGAGTACTTATACCTATACCTATTTACATGCATACAAACCAACCAATAATGACAGTGCTTTACCTCACGATGCGCCGGTAAATGTATTATTTATTTATTTATTTATTTATTTATTTATTTATTTATTTATTTATTTGTTATTTACTTATTTTACGATATTTTATTTATTTATTTATTGTCATTTATTATTATTATTTTTATTTATTTATTATTTATTATTTATTTATTTATTTATTTATTTATTATTTATTTATTTATGTCCTTTTTTATTTATACTACGTAAACTATTTGAGCTGATACACTTTTGCATGGTTTTTAAACGGAAGAACAGGTTAATAATACTGCTTTGGTCCCTCTAGAGTAAGCAGAGATTACGAACCAATAATAAACGAAGATATTGTGACTTTGTGGGCTCGTAGAATTAAAAGTCCGAGTTGCAGAAATTCAAAACGTTCTTTATTTGCGTAGAAATACACGCACAGTAGCAGCATTACGTCACATAAATAATTACAATCTTCTAAGGTCGTTGACCACAACATAGCGTTCACTTCCAAAACACCAGTTTCAATTACAGCTCTCGTTACGTCTCTGTTTACAACTGTCTTTACAACTGTGTTTACAACTGTCCCTTGGCAAGTCGCAGCTTCCTTATGTATACCACCATTGATGTTATTAGAGATTTCTGGAACAAACAAGATATCGAATGTTCTGTAAGACAATCAAGATTTCAATAGAACGTCCTAACTTTATCTGTTTTGGCACGCCTTTTATCTTCGCGCTATAATTATCTGCTTATGCAAGCTGTTTATCTCCGCTCGGCTCCATCGATCCCTTACCGCTCCCGCACCGCGCTTTCGTAAATAATGGGTTCGCGACACTGCTACCTCCTTAAGGATGGTCTCCCGAACAGCACCACCGTAGCGGATCAGACGATCCAAGTGTATCACCAATACCTTCCCTCGGGGTACCTTCTGGATGCGGTAGACCACCTCGTTAATCCTCTTCACCAGCCGGTACGGTCCTTGCCATGCCTGTTGAAATTTCGGGCAGCGCCACTTGGTCCCGGTAGGGTGGTACAATCAGAATAGGTCACCTTGCTGGAACTGTTGGCTGTTGGTTTGCCTATCGTATCGGATCCTCATGCAGTCGCTCGCCTTTTGGATGTTCTGACGAGCCACCTCATGCATGTCGTGGAGATGGTCCACCAGGTGCCCCACATTCTCAATTGCTGGCTGTTTTGCGTCCGGGGGGCTTCCAAAAGCCAGGTCACAAGAGAGGCGTAACTCTCGGAAAAACATCAAGCTGGCTGGCGTCATCCCTGTGGTGTCGTGTGTTGACGAGCGGTAGGCCAGCAGGAATAGTGGCACCTTGACGTCCCAGTCTCGCTGATGGCTGGTCACGACCTTCCTCAGGTGTTCCTCTAAGGTCTTGATGTACCTTTCGACCATGCCATTCGACTGGGGATGTAGAGTTGCTGTGCGAGTCTTCTTAACCCCAAGTCTTTCTAGTGTTTCCTTCATTAGGTTGGACTCAAAATTGATACCCTGGTCGCTGTGGAGCTCTAACGTCACCCCAAATCGGCAGAATACTTGCACCACGAGGCAGTCTGTCATTGTCTCTGCCTCCTGGTTCGGGATATACACCTCCGGCCACTTGGTGAAGTAGTCCACGACCACCATCATCAACTTGTTGCCTCGGTCGGACACTGGGAGGGGTCCAGCTATGTCGACGGCGATCCTATCAAATGGCGCTCCGACGTTGTATTGCTCCATGCGACTCCGACTCCTAGTCTGGGGCCCGCGATTCGCCGCGCACAGGTGACATTGACGGCACCATCTCTCAGCGTCTGCTCGGAGCCTCAGCCCATAGTAGCGCTGTCGGAGTTTGTCGAATGTTCGGTTTACTCCCAGGTGTCCTCATGAAGTACCGGCGTGCACTTCCCTCAAGACCTCCGGGACCTTAATTCGGGGAAACCAACTGTTCCCTCTGCGCCTTCCCATCAGGCGATTCCCATACCCGGAAAAGCACGCCCTCTCTGAGCTTCAGTGAGCCGCATTGGGCCCAGTACCACTTATATGTGGCGCTCCTTGGTGCGATGTCCTCCCAGGTTGGTCTTGTGCCTGCCTCCATTTCTCTCAAGAGTGGCCCCAAGTCTGCGTCCGCCAGCTGCTCCCTCCTCAGGCCTGCACTGTCCCAGCCATCCGCAAACACTGCCGCGACCACTCTGACAGCTGCGGCAGCCTCCTTCTCTTCCACTCTGGTGCACTGGCCTCACTCTTCTGGGTAGGGTCTTCGGGACATAGCGTCTGCGTTTCCATGGCTCTTTCCTCTACGGTGTTCAGAGGTAATGTCGTATTCCTGCAGCCTCTGTACCCAACGGGCTGTCTGTCTTTCCAGGTTAAAGCTCAATAGCCAGGTAAGGGCGGAGTGGTCAGTCCTCAGGTGGAATGGCTGACCGTACAGGTACTTGAGGAAATGCTCCAAGGTCTTTACTGCCGCCAATAACCTTCACCGGGTGACGCAGTAGTTCTTCTCTGCCTTAAACAGCGTCTTGCTGATGGCCTTCCTGAACTTGGGATAGGATGCCTCCAATGCAGTGGCTGCTGGCATCGGTGTCCATAATGAAGTTGCGTCTTGGTTGTGGAAATCCCAGAATATGAGCACTACACAGTGTCTTCTTCAGCCGCTGGAAAGCGTTTTCGGCGTCCTCCGTCTACACATAGGGCTGGTGTTCTTCTGTCAGGCGGGTGAGCGGCTCCGTGATATTGGAGAAGCCCTTTATGAAGCGGTGGTATTAACTGCAGAGCCCTAGAAAACTGCGAGATTCACTCTTATCCTTCGGCCGAGGCTAGTCTCTCACGGCCTGTGTGTTCTCCGGATCTGTGGCCACTCCAGTTGGCAAGATTATGTGGCCCAAGTAGTTGACTTTCTTGCGGAAGAGCTGGCAATTCTTTGCGTTTAACTTCAAGTTGGTCGCCAGCAGTCTCTGTAGCATCTTATTCAGGTTGTCAAGATGGTCCTTGAAAGTCTTTCCGAAGATGGTGATGTCATCCAGGTACAGAAGCAGACGTCATAAATAAATCCTCTCATCACTGACTCCATGTGGCGTTGGAAGATAGCTGGCGCGTTGCAGAGGCCAAGTGGCATAACTGTGAACTGCCAAAGCCCTTGGCCTGTCGAGAATGCAGTCTTTACCCTGTCTCTTGGGTCTAGAGCCATCTACCAGTAACCCGACTTCAGGTCCAATGTCGAGAACCACTGTGCACCAGCTAGCGTGTCCAGGGTGTCGTCAATCCGAGGTAAGGGGAAACAGTCCTTCAGGGTGACAGCGTTCAGCTTCCTGTAGTCCACGCAGAAGAGTATCTGGCCGTTCTTCTTTGCAACCAGAACTACAGGGGAACATCAAGGGCTGTCAGACTCTTCAGTCACTCCCTTGGATCTCATGTCCTCCAGCATATCCAGTACCATCGCTTGTTTTGCCAGCGGAACGAGTCTAAGTGGTTGCCGAATAGGCCGGGCGTCTCCGTTGTCGATGTGGTGAAGCACTTTGTCCGTGCGACCGTAGCCACTGTTGCCATGGCTAAAGACGCGCTAGTATCGTCTCAGCAGTTGTCGAAATTTCTGGAAATGTTCTGCGGTCAGGTGGTGGGCCGCTCTCTCCAGTAAGCCTTCCAGCCGGGGCGCCAGCTGTTGCGTCGGCACCGGCTCCTGTGCCTTATCCATTGGCCTTACACTGACCACGGGCTCGCACGTCCCCAACTCCGTCCCTGCCTGGACGACGAAATCGGTGTCGGTTGGGTATAGCAGTATCACTGGCACCTCCTCTCGACAGGGCAAAAATTTGTCCTGGCTACACATAGTCCGTGCACAGGCATCTTCTGGTCCAGAATCAGGTTCTTCGTTCGCTGTCCTTCCATTCGCGCCGTCACCACCACCTCTCTTCTTGTGGGGACAACCACGTCTTCCTTCAAGATGACCCTGCAAATTCAAAGGCGCTCTTCGCATTGCCGGAATATCACCTCTTCTCCATTAAGCCGAAGGATCTTCCTGCCGACGTTGACCGTCACCTCGTGGCTCCTGAGGGCGTCCAGTTCTAGCATCACCTCCTTAGCCACCTTCGCGAAGAACCCTCGCTGTCGCACGGCAGTCCGTCCGAAGGTCAACTTCCGCAGTGCCTAGCTCTCCACAGGCAAGCTGTCGCCCAATGCCGTCATAAACTGGTGTGGTCGACTCGGCTTCCTCGTCGGCACACCCTTATTTATATCAGGTCCGATGACGTTCACAGCTGCCCCGGTGTCTACGAGCACCCGGCACGGCGTCCCTCTCACCAAACCGTCCGCGATGAGGCTGTCATCCATACGCCGGCTGACGGCGCGCAGTGTCACTTGAAGGGATGGTGGTGAAGGCGCTGACGTTCCCCTCGCCGCGACGGCCCTTACTAGTTTTCCGGCTACTCTCCCTGGTGTGGGCAGTCTCTCTCCAGGTATCCCGGTTCTCCACACGTCACTAGATCTTCGCCGGCGTCCCTCGGCTGGCCTTCGGGCTCCCGTGTTGCGGATACTCTTGTTCTGGAAGTCATGGTAGCTGTCACCTTGGCCGCCTCCATCCTCAATGCTGCCGTTAGTGCCTCAGGGATGGTTTTGTAGTCGCCGAGCATTAGCCGCTGACGAATCTCAGTGCCTCGTAGCCCATCAACAAAGACGTAGGCGGCATATCAAAGAAAAACAACTGAAAATGAATGAAGTATGGTGTATTGTGATTTTGAGCCATAGTTGCAACCTGTTAAACTTTAGACATTCATTCAGTAGAACCACTTGCAAGGCATTTACGAACAAGTGACAAAGCTGCAGTATAATGTCTAAAGTTTAACAGGTTGCAACTATGGCTCAAAATCACAGTACACCATACTTCATTCATTTTTCAGTTGTTTTTCTTTGATTATTGGTCGCACTGACTGTATTCTTATAACTTTGTTGGGAGGAAACCGTCATTTAGTCACTGAAACTTTTGTGATTCAGCAATTCCGTAAATCTTAATCCTCTAAACCTGTGTTTCATTTTAGAACTAATAATAAATAGGAATTTTTATACCTGAGAATACACAGTTTGGTGACATCTTCTGTTCCATAATCAATGCTGTCATTTAACACTTGCGTACAGTAAAGAAGGGCCATATCTTAATTTCTTATAACATTAAGGTTTTAGAGCACAATTTTACTTCATTTTTACACAGTGTCATATCCGATGTTCCTTTGGCCAGAAGCACATTGAATAGATTTTCAGTGAGCAAAAGTAATTTATCTAACAGACATATCAAAAACACGAAAGTTGCGTCATTTAATTTTCTAGCAAGACTCAGAGCGCAGCTGACATTGCAACGCAATCATCATCCTCTACTATGTCTTTCCCTGCCCGCCTCAATTCTACAAAATGAGTTTTGATTGTTGCAGCTCTGCCGCTGCATACTTCATGTGCAATGAGAATTGCAGCGTATACCAGCTCAGACAAGAAGGAAGAAGTAAGTAGTATCGCAGATTGATAACTCATATCTACATTACCAGCTTTAGAGTAAGTGTGAGTAATTAGCATTGTGTCCTTACAGAATTCAAATGACTGCAATAGAACCTAAACAGGACATAGACACAGAGAATGGGGGACAGGACATAAAGAAAACCCCTCTTACATATCAGAATTCCCATCCTATACTGCTGCAACTAAGGCTGTAACGGGGGATGAAGAACTTACAACCCTAAGCCACAACTAGGGACGTAGCTACTGGAAGGATTGGGAATATCAGATGGTAGAGCTAATTGGTTGGGGTTGAGGACATGCGAAAGGTTGGAGATAAACACCTTGTGTCAAACCACATTAACGAAAGCATTCTATAGTTTGGTAGAGAAAAAGAAGATACTCCCTTATTTTGAAGAGATCAGGGGTGCAATTGAAATACTACATTAATTATAACATACTGAACTGTACATTTTGTTGAGGGTTGCGTAGGATCTGAACAAATGGATGATTCTCTCCTCTATACATAAGTCCTGTAGCAGTGTTGAGATCCCAGCTCTTGTCAACAGATTAATTGATCAGGCTCTGATAGCACCAGCAGTCTAACTAAACGAATGAACTGTCGTATCCTCCTTTTACTGATTCCCACCATTTAAGTAGACCTTACTCCCAAAATGGCTGCCAACTCACATGTCAGGGCTTCGTATGAGTAATATTGCACTATATTGCTTAACATCGTGCATGTATGTTTACCTGAAAATGACTTGCCTAAACTTTCTGTCGACACAGCTGGAGATCTGACTCTGCAGTTTCATGACTGTAGCTTCGTTTGATCACAAGACTGTTACTTAACATGTTTCCACATGTCTAAACTTGCAACTACAAGAAATAACATGTTAAATTCCAATAATTAGAATTGCTTCCATCGATTTTTCAGACCCTATACGCAACAACATATGACGGATAGAGAACCGCCAATTTCCGGGTAGCTCAAAGCCTATTGAATGACCCTCCAGGGCCTTCGCAAAGGAAACGAGTAAAACTTTGAAAAACATTAATGTGAATATTACTATTAACTCCATATATAAAGAAACATGCCATTGAGATCTTTATTCCTCTAACATTTGTTGAATGTAATTCAGTATCGGGGATCCACTCTATATGAGTGCCAAGGCACATGAATTCTAACACATTAAATATGTAATCTTAGTAGTTACAACCTGACTTATCCAAAACCGGAAATCTAAGTGTACAGAGCGGAGTTGTACAATTTTACCATTTGTCTTTGGGTTCCGGTTTTGGTATAGGTCAGGCCCTTTGGGAATTTCACTCACCCACGTAAATCCTTCACTCCCCACACACACCCTTCACTCGCTGCATCTCCCACGCACCTCACGCAACCCCTTCACTCGCTGCACCTCCCTCGCACACCCCCACGCACTCCCCACACATTCCTTTCACTCACTGCATCTCCCATGCACTTCCATGTACTCACTGGAGATATTGACGGCTCGGCGGCTGGCGGCAAAGTGAAAGAGAAGAGGTGAGATGCGGAGCATATGGGAGGCGGAGGGATACTATGAAAGAAAAAAGTCGTTCCAATAAAATGAGAATTTATTGAAGAAGTTACAGATTTAAAAATATTTGTTCAGCCTTCTGCTGGTTTCTAGGAATGATGTACTCTGTAGGTTGATTGTACGGTTGGGAATAGGAGACGGCATATGGGTAATAAATATGTTCGCACTTTATTTGATACCACCCCTCAAAGTCCCAAAAACAACCGATGCAGTCAATGCTAAAAGGAGGAATGGGGCAAAAGAAAAGACTGGGGTCATAACCTACGCAATCTGGGCACCCGAAATGTGTCGTGTTTAACGCCCGCTTTTACTACATACGGCACCGCAGGCGATGACACTGATGATACATGAGATGAAGCTGGAGCACCGGTGGAATGAGATGGCGGGGGAAACCGGAGATCCCGGAGAAAACCCGCCCCAGCACCGTGTTGTCCACCACAAATCTCACTTTGCGGACGCCTGGGATCGAACCCGAGCCGCCTTGGTGAGAGCCAAGCGGTCTAACCACTCAGCCACGACGCGGCCTGGGCACCCGATGTAGGAGTACTTGGGGTTATGATCGGTGAATCTCGTCCATTTGTCGAACATGTCTTTGCAGTTTGGTGTGAGTTGGTGTTACACCGTGTCGACATCTTGAGGCGGATAATGGATGAGGTAGTCACAATAATGGACCGTTCGTGCGTATCGAGGGACCCAAGGCTGCATCCCGCCCAAAGGTATTTGCACATAACGGCAGCCATTCCTTAAAAGAAAGAAGAGATTTATTTGGTGCAAAAAGGGCATATGGGAAAGGAAAGGAGCAGGACCGTCAATAAGCGAGCACTGCCAGGATTGGTTCCAATAGATTTGGAAACGTTTGAATTTGGCAAAGGAATTTCGGCATTCCAAATTGAGGGAATTCCAAACGCGATCAACTTCTAAAGGGGGAAGTTTTTGGAGATGTTGAGTTGGCACTCTGGCGATGATGGTGCGTTCTTCTTCGGTAAGGGGAAAGAGGCATCAACAACCCTCGAGGTACTTCCATATGATGTCCGCTATTACTGAGAAAGGAAAGGAGAGGTATAAAAGGCGGTGGAATTTGAGCAGAGGGGTTTAAAAGTGAAATTGGTTTGGATAGCAATAACATGCTTTTGGTTAGCGAGGGCCGAGGGCAGTTGCGTAATTCTGGACCCTGTGGATTTAGGGTGGATGATGAGACGGGGTGGTTGAAGAATGCAACCATGAACAGAAAGGATTACGAATTGGCAGGCAATTGTACTTGCGTATATCAAAAGGGAATAGGGTGCAGGTTTACTTCTACTATAATGAACGTGAAAGGATTGAGAAATGTTTATGAGCGCCTGCGCCCGGTCACGTAGTGCAGAGGTGGTAGTCGTTGTTAAAAGTTATATTATGGAGAGCTGGATATGAGGAAAATGGAGTGTCCGGAGGATTATTAGGGGAACAAAAGTTGCGAATGCGTAAAGGGCCAGGAAAGGGGCGAGAAATGTAAATGTTATGGAACTCCGGTAAAAATGTATACGGAAGGAAATGCCAGTGTGAGGGTGCAATTATTGGATGGTGGTAAATTGTTGGAAGAGGTTAATGTTCCGGATGGATTGGAACTGAATTGGAAGATAACGCCGGAGGAAACGGAATTGATTTTGGCCTATAATATAGTGAACGAAGTAAATAGTTATATTTCAGAGAATTTTGTATATTTGTTTGGAGATTGCGGGAACGGGGACTGGAACGGGTAGGGGAGAAATGTCAGGGAGAGTAAAGCCATTTTCCAAATGGAGTGCAGAGGGGAATTTCAGAGTAAGTTCTGAATGTGCAGGACGGGATTCGAACGAAGAGGCAAAGAGGGTGTCGGTAAACAGTATTAGAAAGGCTGCGGTGGACAAGTGTAACAAAGAAATGAATGCAATGAAGGTGACGTTAAGAAAGGAATGCGAGGGGAAGCTGAACAAGTCAAAAGAGATGGAGGCTGCAAAAGGGAGATAAAGAAGCGTGCGAAGGATAGAGTGCGGGAGATGGAAAATGAAAATAGGGCAGTGAGGAGGAAGATAGAGGAAAGGGTCGGAACTACTAGCAAACAATTTGAATTGGTGAATAAGATTCGAGACAATATGAATAAAATGCAGCAAGAACTTGAAGAATTGTTGCAAATTATAACTAAACTTAATAAAGGATGCCAGGGTCAGGATGACTTAGAGGTGGAGAACTACGCCGCAGGATACGACGAAGAGCCTGAAGAGGCACCTGAATACGATCTAAATATATAAGGTAAGTTATGTCTAAACTTAACATTAATGCTGAAATAAAGAAACCTAACCTTAATTAAATATGAAGCAAAAGAAGGGGGAAACGACTTTGAGAAAATATGGGAATTACCGCTAAAATGAAATGTAAATTTTACTTTATTTTCAATTGAAAAATTATTTCAATCAGAAATGATTTTGATGCAGATATTGGCTAAATATCCCACGACTCCATAAGGAGAGCGCGAGGGTATTTTATTAATCTCAAAGCGAGTAATGGCTAGCCGACGTCTAAGACGAAGTAATTATTTGAAGAGTTTCTTACGGAAACACTAAGAGATTCTTCTTCGCCTATGAATATCTTAGTGACAATTGTTTACTTGTGGTATAAAGCTTTTGCTGAACAATCCGAACCCCGTAAAATTGCGCCATTTTAAACCGCAGATGGTAGTCTGTGACTGCGGTAGAACAGGAAATGAAGCAGTGGAGCTTTGGATTAAGGACGGAGAACGTCCCGTCCGTGTTTTCTATGGGGGCTAACCCAAAAGATACAGGAGAGCCTAATGGGTTCCAAAGGACCACCTCTTTGTTAGCAAGATCCATCTGAAAATAAATAACAATAAAGGAGAATTAGAAAAGGACGATTAGAAACAGGAAGAGCAAAAGAAACCACCAAGCACATTACTTACAGCGGATACAGAAACGAGAAGCTTCAGAATCTTGAATTTTGGCGAAGCGCTGCAAACACCAGACGCTTCAGTGAAGGAGGTGAAGGTTTGCAAATATAACATGAGCAGGAACCGGAGGTGCAATTAAATTTGGACAGAGGCTTAATGAGGGGAATTTGTTCATGTTGGAACAGCCAACCCGTTAAAGCAACATGAAGGTCGCGAATGAAACGCAATCTAAAGGCACCATTAGTATTTAAGTAGCTTATGATTGCAAAACAAAGGAATGGCAACAAAATGCTCGAGAAATACCCAGAGTAATATCTATCCAGCAAATTGAAAGAACAGGAAAGATTACTTGGCTGCTAATGGAAATTCGAAAATTAATTTGGGAAGAGACTTTTCTGAAGAAACCGTGAATGAATTATACCCAAGCATATGGTCATATGGAATTTGAAATATCGTTATGGCGTGTTAGGAAAATGAAAATATTAGGAACCGAGCATGGAGGTTGAGCACTAAAGGGAAGAAGATCAAAATTAGGGTCTAGATATGCACAGAATTGTCCGATAAGAACTGCAGGAATGCCATCTAACTCAAGCGAATGAAGCATTAGAGCAACAGCTATCCAGTGAGCAGTAAAATTGGTAAAACAGAATGTTGGAATTAAATTGTAGGAGGGGAATCGCGGTTCGAGATTGTTGTAAAGAGTTGTTGCACATTAAATGGAGAACATAACGAAATCTAAAAATATGGAAAAAAATAATTTTAATTACGAGTGTGATACTGAGAGATGTCCCAATGGGGGTAAATAGAGGGTTATATTATTTTGAAGCATAAGAGTGATAAAATCAAAGAGGAGGTTGAAGGGTAAGCTCTCCAGAGAAAAACTTAACCATTTCATTCCAACACCCAAGGTATATGCAGGGTGAGTAGTACAAAGAATTCCCAAGACAATCATGGTCCCCAAAGGTTTGAGTTTTACAAGACACCCTTATGGAAGTTACTTTTCGTTTCCATAATAGACGATTTAAATCCAACGGTTTGCATTCAACCGATTCAGGAGAGAACGAAAACGTTAGTTCACATTTTGGGCATTTAATGTTACGTAATTCGTTCTCAACGTACACAAAATAGAATGTGAAGGGTTTAACATCGTGAATGGATAGGATGGAAGGCTTAGGCGTTTTTGTTTCTTTCGAGTGAAGGAAAAATCGGTTTAATAATTTTCACTGTGTTTGAGGGCACAGTGGGGTATGTGGGCTTCACCTCAAGAGTACTACTCCACAAAAACCTCCACCGGATTGAGAAGGAGAAATGTCTTCCTGAAACCAAATTGCTTATTGGTCATACCTAGCATTACCCTATATTCCATAATTCGTTTGAAGATTAAACGTTCTTGTATTTTTCTCATAGTGTTGAGTAAGCAGAGAGGCCTATAATTTTTCACATTTTGGGGATCTTTGTCCTTACCTTTTTTCAATATCACTACGTTTGCTTGCTACCAACAATATGGTATCCGTCCAAATATTAAACAACCATTAAATAGTTTACATAGATATGGTGCAATTGTCTCTTCAAAGTTTTGTATTACTTCAAGTATACCATCGGGCCCTGGTGTGCTTTTCCTTTGTTACCCTCTCTTATGGTCAGTTTTACTTCCATGGCATCAAATGGATATTTAATCCTTGCGTCATCGTATTCCTCGTTATAAAGGTCACGTATATATGTGTCTGTGTCTGTGTGCGTGCGTGCGTCTGTGTGTGTGTTTTGCGCGTTATCATTTGTTGTATCTGTTGGTATCAATTTGCCCATTAGATAGTTTGATGATTCCATCCATGTTGTAGTATATTCTCCATTTTCCTTTTCTAGAGTAGATAAAACATCCGGTGCCGAAATTTTCTCCATTATTATTTTGTAAGGAACTCCCCATATATTGTTCGTTAACTTATGTTGTACAAAGTTCTCTCGCGATGTTTTCCTCGCCCTTTCAAGTTCTTCTTTATATTTTTGTTTGATTTCGCGATATATCGTCAAAGTTCTAGCTCTTTTCATTCCTGTTTGCGAGTGTTGGTAAATTCTTCTAGATTTCCGAGTTTTGCTTCTCAGTTTTTGTAATTTGTCATTCCAAATCTTATATTCTGTTCTCCTCATTCTCGCTTTCAACATATATTTGTCCATGGCTTGTTTTATACTTCCAGATAATATTTTTGCATTACGGTCGATATTCTGATCTTGTATAGATCTGGATTTATTAATTGTTTTTGTAGTCTACTCCAATCCGCATTTCTAGTTATATATCTTTGGTCTGAGAGAGTATTCATTATATTCTCATTTTCATCTTGAACTATGAAGTCAAACATAATCAAATTGTGGTCACTGGTAGTTAGTTGTGTTACTTTCCAGTTGCATATTTTGCTTGCTATATAGCCTCTCGCTAATGTGACTTCGATGTTTTCTTTAGCTTCTGCTCGATTGTCAAAGGTGTAGGGATTATAAGGCTGCTTTAAAACTTCCAGTTGATATTCGTTTATTACCTTCACTAATTTCTCTCCTTTTTCATCCGGTGTTTTACTACCATGATCCTGGAATGTAGGGCAGGGATGAAGAGGAGCCACTATGCAAGAACTGCCTACCAGGGTGCGAGTACGTGGAGATTACCAAAACCGTTGCGGCACCCGAAGTGCAAACAAAACACTATGGTCTCAAATGTTTAAGTCGGATGATACGGTGGACCACGTTCTGCCTCAAGTACACCGCCGTATCACACGTGAGCAGCCCTGAGGATGCAACCTTTGGTAGACCTAGCCGGGTAGGCGTAAGTGGATATCTGGATGGAGTTGTGTTTCACCAATTAAGATGACATCTAGGGAACAGAAGTCGACAAAGTGCATCAACTCACTCCCCTGACCAAACAGCTCGGGACGCGTTCTTAAATGCGAATCGGAAAGAGGTACGGGACCTATTACGAGTCTTCATTCTGGGCCCATGGAATGACGGACGTTATAAGAGGAAATTCTTACAATGCGAACAGCATTTTACCAGCTGGGTATATAGTGGAGAAGCATCCGGAAATGGGTTCACAGATTCCCGTCCGCAAGTCTCCAACAGATACTGCATCCACCTCAGCCTCTATTGTGATCAAAGAAAGGGGTGAGGGAAGATTTGGTGTAGGGGAGGGGAGATTGGTAAAATGGGGCTAAGTCCAAGACCTTACTTCCCTCAGAGATTGTTGAAGCTTAGAAGTTCCGCTCTCTCCACTATCTCTGGCTTCGGATTTTGTTCCTGGGTGGTCCTCTGCGAGTTGTGTGAATGGGTGCACCTGTGTATTTCCACGAGACAACCGTGGTGCACAAAAAGGCTGTTGAATAATATGGGTCAGCGTTGGTCTTGGGTTGGTTTCGGCGGCTGCCTAAGCTTTCATCAATCATGAGCAGGTGTTTCAGTTGGTTGGTTAGTTGTTGCCGGCTACTGCCGTCTCTGATGCCTGAGGTCTTCTGGTAGCGATAATGGGCTACCTAACCGACATTCGCCGTAGCAGGCCCCCTGTTCGTGCTTGCCGTTTGCGGACGTGGACACGCCAGTGGGCGCGCGCTGTCACCACACCAAAGGCAGCTGCCTAGGTTGCTGTGATAGAAGTGTCTGGGGTGTTTGAAACCTAGACACGGGTAATATTGCAGTGAGACCGTCAGAACCTTTAGCGGGTTCAATTTTCCTCCAGAGGTAACGATGGTTGTTACACGATCAATCATGGCCTCCCGGTAAATTTTGTCCTCCCCGCCACAACGAAAAACAGGTGGATGGGTAGTTTTGTCTGCCTGGTCTTGTAGAACGGGCTTAATGAGCTGCTTCACCAAGCGCGAACTAGGCTTCGACTGGCGCTAGAGGTTTTCCTCAATGTTGCCCATTGGTGTGTCAAGAGTAAGGCCCTATATAACTCTCGCGAAGCATCGGATCTTTCCTATTCCGAAGGTGAATTGGGAAAACTTTCTCCCATTCATAACCTAAAGGAGTAACATGTCCTCCATTGTTTTCTACTAGAATACGAAGCGACTCCACGGCTTCGTCACCTTGCAGGATCTTGAGAGTTTCGGCATGACCTCCTCAAGAAAACCACTGAACTCTTAAAGTCATCCACAATGACAGCCAGAATATATTGTCTGATTGGTTCCTAATGACCTTTCTACATCAAGTATGGTATTCGCCGCTTCCTTCGGCGGTTAACTACCTTCCAAATTTCAGGTACCTGCTAAAATGTCAGGCGATCTGATCTCATCGCTTTCCATCCTGGAGGATGCATAGGATGCAACCATGCTGCCATAAATAGCTTGGGAAACTGAGCCACAATAGGCTCAGCAACCGTTCAAGCCTTCGCTCTCTTATGTTTTACTATTCGGGAAGAATCCTTGCAGAAAAGCCTTTGGTTGGTCTCTTGCTTGGCACTTCCAGGTCCACCCTGACAGCGTTTGCGGTGAGACCAAGTTCTCTTCCCTGACGGAGAGAGCCTGACTGCAAGAGGATGAGGAGCAGCAGTACTAGTGCTGGGTTCTTCATCCTGACTTACAGGTCAAGGCCTGCTTTGCGGACGAGGTTGGGAGTAGGATGATGATGATGATGATGATTTATGTATAAGGGCGCTCAACTGATTGGTCATCAGCGCCCTTCCAAAAAACTAATTCATGGCAATAGCCAGAGATAAATTACTCAAAATTTTAAAAAATCAAAACAAAATAACAAAATAAATAAGCCAAATGGGGAAAACCAATAAAAAGCTATAATTAGCAACAACATACCAAAAGGCATGAAAAATACCGTTTTCGATATTAACTTACATTTACAAAACAAACTGCCTGTTCAATGGTGGTGGAATCAATTAGTTCCTTTTCTTAGGGACTGGGCTAGCATTTTCAGCAGGTTTATCCGGCCATTTTTTTTTTTTTTTTTTTTTTTTTGCTGTCGTTTTGGCAGTGGGGACAGGATTTTCCCGTTCTATATCATCAACGGAGGAGGACTGCTTTCCTACTGATGATTTCGACTCAATTATCTCGAAACGATCGGAAACTACGATGAAAGCCGCCGATCTGACTCCTCTCCGGATGATTCCTCAAAGATGTTCTTGGAGATGGTCGTGGACTTTGACGCCTATTTTGCTTGGTACTAGCCTACTTATTCTCCCTGAGAAAGTTGGTTCTTTCATATGAAGTCTTGAGCTTTCTGGGCGATGTATTATATATTACTGGCTCACGTATTCTTGAGGTAGATGCTTTCTGCAGTAACTTAGCTGGAACGTTCTTAATAGGACTGGACTTGGTAGGTGTGCTCACTGCTGTTCGTGCTGGTGTCTTTTGCTTTGGCTGTGATCTGGGTGTAATTGTTATTCCGGATATTACAGCCCCGTTTATGTCGCTAGTTTGTGTTGCGGTTTCACATCTAGGTATCGGCATAGCTGCAACTGCACTGTAAGTAACGGTCCTAGGGACAGAAAGCTAACGTGTACGCAAGTTTCCGGACTTGAAAGGACACCTTCTCTCTTACCCGGATCTCTTGGATCGCCTTTTCCTCCTAAAACGCGGGCATTCTCTGCAGTTAGATGAATGATTACCACTGCAGTTAACACATTCTGCAGGAGAAGTACACGCATAATCATGTTTGACTTCCCCACAGTCAACGCAAGTAGTAACTCCATTACAAGAATCACTCGTGTGGCCAATGCGCTGGCATTTATAACACCTCAGTGGTTTGGGTATATACTGCCTAACTTTAATAGCTTCATACCTTGCATTAATTCTTTGCGGGAGATCTAGCCCATCAAAGGTAAGAAACAGGGTACAAGTGTGCACTAGTTCACCTCGTTCTCTGCGGTGAACTCGATATACATTTGTCACACCTTGTTTCACCAAGTTTTCCTGAATTACCTCATTGAACGCACCGTCCACTGCGCTGGTGTTTACAACACCACGCGAGAAGTTCAGAGTCCTATGCAATTCAACGCGCACCGGATAGCTTGCACGCATGTTGGCTTTCAAAATTTTTGCAGCCCGCGTCGGAGAAACTGCTTCGACCAGGAGCGTGCCATTGCGACATCGAGTGCATGATTTTACAGGACCAGCAATATTATCTAGACCCTTCTGAATAATAAAGGGGTTCACGGTAGTAAGTCCTGCGGCACAACGGAGAGGTGATACTCCGGCAACCTGAAGAGTGCCTGAGAATTTGCAGGGTCGTCCTGAGGGAAGGAGTGGTTGTCACAGCGAGAAGCGAGGTGGTGGTGACGGCGCGACTGGAAGGCCAGCGAACCAGGAACATGATGCTGGACCAGAAGACGCCTGTGCACGGACTCTGTGTAGCCAAGACGTTGTTGCGTGCCGAGAGGAGGTGCCGGTAAGGCTACTCAACCTGACGGACACTGCTCTCGACGTCCAGGCCGGGACGGAGTTGGGGATGTGCGAGCCCGTGGTCAGTGTAACACCAATGGACAAGGCACAGGAGCCGATGCCGACGCAACAGCTCGGGCCCCGGCTGGAAGGCTTATTGGAGAGGGTGGCCGACCACCTGCCAGCAGAACAGCTCGAGAAAGTCCGACAACTGCTGAGACGATACCAGCGCGTCGTCAGCCAAGGTGACAGCGACTACGGCCGCATGGACCGAGTGCTCCACCACATCGACACAGGAGACGCCCAACCTATTCGGCAGCTACCTAGACGAGTTCCGCTGGCGAAACAATACATGGTTTCCTATTACTAGCTTTATCATAGGTAAGACAATTATTAGACTAGGTTTGATAATGCATATTTGTAAGTGTTAATGTAAATATATGTCTGCTTTGTTTCATTGTAGTTTCGACAATGCTCGAAACATATTGTGCGACTTGTCTATGGGCTAATAAACATCATCATTGTCGTCCTCCTCCTCATCATCATCATGGTGATTATTATTATTAATTATTATTATTATTATTATTATTATTATTATTATTATTATTATTATTATTATTATTATTATTATTATTATTATTATTATTATTATTATTATTATTATTATTATTATTATTATTATTATTAAAAACAGTCACCATTTCTATAGCCACCTGCATGAATAATTTAAATGCTTGCCTTTACATTCCTCTGTTTAATTTTATTCTTTCTTGAATTTCCCTATTTTAGTGAATTATGTTTTAAAAACAATACCTTACTAATGGGTGGACCAATCCTCCTCTGGTCTCCATGCTGTGCACACATGTGAATGCAGATGATACTACAGCAACATTCTATGGTTTAATTAAAAAGAACTAAAGATCTGTAACTATCATGACATTTTATTTTAAAATCTCTTAACTAAAAAGAAAATAGAAAAAAATTGCTGAGATAAATATCACTCTTTTGCAGAAAGCAGAAACTCTTATAACCTCCTGGTCCCAAGGTCGCAGGTTCTAAGTCAGGTCAGGTTAATGGTTTTTATGTGTACTTAAAATTAACAGCCTCATGACAGTAATTTAGCAGCATCTAAGAGAACTCCTGTGGGATGAAATTATGACAAACCAGCAGCACTGATATGATCTTTTCAACTGACAGAACCATTAACAATTTCTGTTTTACTTGTAAGGGTATAAAAATGACACATTTTCAAAACTTTCTAGGTATAACTGTAAACAATGACTAAAAGTATCTAGAACTTACAGATCATGTGTATGAGAAGATTAGCAAATCCATTGTGTACTATAATTTTAAATCTTTTAATAACCTGACTTTATTGGAAAACAAACTATGGAGAAATTTACCCACATCCAACTTGTAACATTGAAATTCAGGATTCTTTCTGCAAAACTCAATATAAATAACCCTTGTTTAATGCAAAAGAAATGCAGGAAGATAGCATCCAACTTAAAACCCAATAATTATGTAAAGATGCATTAATTTATAATAACATAATCAGTTAAAACTTACATTTTTCATGTAATAAGATTTCGCTGATCTCTTTACAATTTACCAGATATCATTTACAGTGAAGAGAACTTCAGAGGCTATTCCCAGAAAATTCAAGATAAACATTTTACTTCTCATAAAAATACCTGAAATATATGCTATTTCAATCAAAACCCTTGGAGCTATTTTTGAGAGAACCAAAGTTTTAAAACAACTTATGTACAGCATAGTATGGGTTACAGGGATTTTCTTCAAAACCTTGGTGCTGCATCATTGGAAGATGGGGAACTTAAATAACAAGTTTGGTTTTTAATCAACTTTTTGTGTTCTCTCTCCCTCTCACATACACATACACATACAAATCACACACAGGCCTTTTTCTAAAAAAAAAATTTCCAGTTCAGGGTACTTCAAAACACATATATATGGTAAAATATTAATATCAAATTTTAGGGTGGAATGCAATACTTCCCCTGCTTACTAAGTAAAAGTTTGCACAAGAAATTAACAAATGATGTTAAACAAATAAGTGAATCCAATTTAAAATTAACATTTTGAAGTTTTGTATTATAGCAATGCTGAAATGCTTTCCATGGATTTATCTTTGTTAATAGAAACCTCTCAGATAACGCACTGATTATTCTCTGAAAGGCGAGATGGTTACTGACGTGTTTCTTGGACCTCTGCTAAGCACCAATGAATGCAGCACTTCAGCCAATGAATGCGCAGGAATCACAAATGACAGATATATGTTATGTCCACGTGGAGTAAAACACAGGGTTGCAATGTCTTTACTGTTTTCTCTCTAATTCATCATTCATTTCATTCTTTTAGTTTTCTTGTGAACTTCAATGGTGCAAGTGGTGTTTCCTGGCTATTTTTAAATATGTGGAGACCTTGGGATATATCTGGCTTTGATGGTGGAAACAGTGTCAATAATCCAGCGACATAGTTCCAAGGGAGGTGTACAGATTTTATAAAGAAGGGCAATCACCAACAGTTTTGGAATTGCTGCATTAACTTCAAACCATGTGCGATTTTCCTTACAAAAAGGATTCACTTAGGCAGTTGTTAGTGAAGTTAGGTTTCCGCTTTCGCACATGAAATATGAGGCGTGTGATTATGGAATCAGCAAGGATTGTGGCATGGAGATACAAGTACTTGAGCAGGCTAATCTATTTAAGGCAGGAAGGGTATCGTATAATTTATTTAGACGAGTCTTGGTACGATATTCATGATGTCATAAGAAAAGGTTGGGGTGACGGCAGTTGCTCTTGTTGCCTTCCAGCCCCTCTGTCACGAGGAAAAAGAGTAATGATCGTGCATGCAGGTGGTAGCCAGGGTTGGATTGAGGGCTGCTTATATTTGTCCTCTAAAAGTATTCGGGAATCCTTGGCCGATGAATGCCACAATATTTGAAGCTTGGTTTAGAAACAAACTTTTGGAAAACATTCCTCCTAAGTGCGTGATTGTCTTAGATAATGTTAGTTATCAATCATGGCTACAGATAAAAATTCCCACCATGTCTAGCAAAAAGGACGAAATGATTAAATTCATGTTAGGACATAATTTAGAATTACCCAGTCCAGTTCATGAAAAAGCTGTGCTTTTGGAGAAAATTGGAGAAGCCAATATACAAAAAGTGTATGTAATAGACGAAATGGCAAAAGATTGTGGCCATGAAGTTCTCAGGCAACCGCCATAGCATCATTCAATCCGATTGAGTTGATACGGGCACGCCTTAAACATACCGTAAGAAAGCGGAATGTAACTCCTTCTATAAGTGACAGTGTGTGCAAAGTGTTGAGACAATGTGTACCAAATATAGATTTGAGTGTATGGGAAAGATGTGTTCAGCACACCATGCAACAAGAACGAAAATTTCAACTGCGGGATGTTTCACACAACAATGCTTCGTTCGTTATGCACGTAAAAGTGGCAGTGACAGCGAGGAAGGCGAAGCCAGAGTGTAATGTATATAGAAAATATAGTTTGATATTATTAGCATAGTGCAGTTGCACTTAAGAACCTTGCTAATCTTATTGTTACTTGGTAAATTCTAAGAAATAAATGTCAATGCTTGCAATGCTGACAACTTGGAGAAAATACGACAACGTTGTTTTCTCCATAGTATGGGGGTCGACACACCTTATCTCTGTGTAAGAATCTTATCGCATCCTTTGACGCCGCCATGGTAACCATTTGAGTGGCGCTGTAATAACAGAGAATGCAAGTTCAAATAAATAAATATTAGGAGTCGAATTTTGGGGCATGTTTGCTTAAGTTACAACGTCCATTAATAGAACTTGACTATAAATTAACCTACAGCTGATAATGGAAGTAGAAGATGCCTGAAACATGTTCTATTAATTTACAAGGTAACTGAAATAAACTCCTCCCAGAATTTGACTCACAATATTTATGTATCAAAATTTAAAACATTCTTATTTTATTTAGATGACTTATACATAATTCTTCAATGTTACTGTGTGAAAGATGTTCATTTTGTATGTTTGTACAGTAGTTACAGTAGAAGCTTGTTAATCCAGATCAATTGGGACGAGGGTCGATTCTAGTTAACAACAAACTGGGTTATCAAGAGAATGATGGCAAAACAATAAAAAAGCATGTAAAACATCACGAAATATTTTTAATGGTGTTTATAAATTACTATTGCCACACTTTCATCTAAAACCACATAACATTATATGTACTATAATAGCTTATGTGTTTGCACTGTACACAATATAGATACAAACTAGATACAAACTAAAAACCGCAGTGAGCTTCTGCTGTCTCAGTGTAGTGTATTGCTTATGAGCAGCACGATCTCGCACCCACTTTAACATAGAGCTTCATTTGCAATGTTTCAGCTTGACTCTTGAAATAAAACCTCAATTTCTCTATGTATGCTACTGCTTTTGAATGTGTCATAGCCATAGCTTGTTCATTAGCACTGTCTGAATCTGAATACTCTTCGTTTTCATTTTCAGTAATGCTGCATTATGCAATAATGTCTTCCTCTGTAATCGGTTTATAACCTCCATCATTGTCAATTTACAACCAATTGTCAATGTCTTCATCAACATTGGAACAGCCTCAATATTTTTTTAAGAATGTCTATAAAATCTTCTTCCACAATTATTTTTTCTTCTTCAATCTTGATTTCTGATACACGCACGCACGCACGCACACACACACCAGATCACACACACACACCAGATCACAACTTTTTCCATGACTTTATCAAAGTTTCTCTTTCATCCTGATCCCAAACAGGTGGTGCAAGTGCAATGAATCTGCCCACTGGCAAGAGAATTTGACTAATGTATCTATTGAGAATAGCAATTTATCATCTGTGAAACAACTCTTCATTACTATGCTAAACAACATAATTTTTTCCCAAAACTGGTCTGGGTTATCTGAACATCTTGATTAAAGAGATCTGGGTTAATAAGGTTTTACTGTATGTTTAATTTGTTGATGTTCTTATTTAACTTGAATTCTGACAATACATGAAATTCAAATGCAAATCTATTGACAACAATTGTTATTGTTGTTATTTTTACTATTATCATTATTGTCATCATTATTACTATCATTATTGTCATCATCATTGCCATCTTGCAAACACCTGATCATAAATTGCACTCTCTGTACAACAGAACATGAACATATATGATGACCTTCAGTGTTGATATTTAAATATTAAGGTGCTTAATGAATAAACTGTAAGTACCTTTATAAAATGACAAGCTTTTATTGCTATTGTGAAATTATGAAAATTGAAAACAACAAAAGTGAATACACTTACACATTGAAACTGGCCGTATCAGACAAAACTAACGACAGGAGACATAAAACTATATAAATTAGATACACATTGATTTTAGTAATCATAAACAATAAACAAATAATAAAATACAATAATAGTAAATAGGAGACAAACAGAGTGTAGGACATTTGTTACTTTGAAACTCTATGTAGACGGGGCATTCACCTTCTGGTAGGCTTGGGAACCCAACCCTGTATTCTTTTGTTCAATATTGCCCGAGGCTAGGAATGGCGACGTTTTTGCGGGGTCCACTTCCGCTCAAAATCTTTAGAAACGAAAACAGACCTTACCTGCACAATGAAGATACAGATATAAACAGACGCTTATCGTACGCGCCTTAGCATAAGTAATGAGTACGATGAACCAACCCACGTGAATTTTGTATCACCTATCAGAGAGAAGTTATTAGTCACATGACCATCGCAAAGTTCCAAAATCAGGGTAAGTGGGGGAAAATACGAACATGGCTGAAGTGGGCCGTTTTCGTGAAGAATCACTCGTCGTCAGACCGGCACGCGCCATACACGTATAACACTACTCGTGGTCAGAACGACACGCATCACACACACGTATAACACTCGTGGTCAGAACGGTACGCGTCACACACGTATAACTCGTCGTCAGACCGACACGCGTCATACACGTATAACACTACTCGTGGTCAGAACGACACGCATCACACACACGTATAACACTCGTGGTCAGAACGGTACGCGTCACACACGTATAACTCGTCGTCAGACCGACACGCGCCATACACGTATAACACTACTCGTGGTCAGAACGACACGCATCACACACACGTATAACACTCGTGGTCAGAACGGTACGCGTCACACACGTATAACTCGTCGTCAGACCGACACGCGTCATACACGTATAACTCTCGCGGTCAGAACGGCACGCGTCATACACGTGTGATGGACATACAACATTTACGGACTTAAGGGCATAGGGATATACGTGACGCGCATGTAAGGATAAATGCAATATAAGACAATAAGACGCGAGATGACGTAGCGAACTGCATACTACAGATGACGCAGACCGTGGCGAGCACGCAACACACAAAGGACAATAAATCTGCGTCTCTACAAGACAAGGTGTTTCTGTTCACCCCAACCATAGTCAGGACTTACGTTACCCACCCCTGAAATCACTGATAAGAGATTCATGCTGAGCTAAATTGAATGAAACACCTTTTCCTACAAGTACCCTCAGTCCTTTATCACAAACCGCCTTCCTTCCAGCTACTTATGAGGTGTTGAGTGAACGACGGACCACTCAATCAGGTTCAAACGGGCAGAACCACCTCATAAAATGGCTCCTCAACGTCTGGGCTTATATTAATCAAGTCCTGACGAAAAATCCATAAGACTGCGCTTCAGCTCAACGCGGACTTCAAATAACACGCCAGAAATCATCACCAGGAACCCGGCCGACGCGGCAACACAACTACGATATTCACCACGGAAGCGACCGACGTTAACCACGAAGGAGCGGCAGGAGAGACGACAGAACTTTCCAGAGAAAAACCGATCATCCAACCCCCAGTGAACAAGTGGTGTAAGTGTAAGTGATTAAAAACCCTCGTACCCAGGAGCAACACGACATCGGACATGGACTCCAGCTGTATGTAAGTTATATATTAATGCATAATATAATGTAAACATTGTAAATTTGATGTGCATGAGTAGAAGAATACTGCCAGTGGACATAGGGAGTCGGGATATAAGATAAATTGTTTTGATAGATAAGAAATAGGAATAATAAAATTAAATAAAAAAAAATCAGAACTAATCAAGTTATAAATGTGTGAATGCGTTTGAATGATTCTAAGAAATCAAAAGATTGTAGGCATAAATAGCAACGCACAAGTAAACAGCGAGCCCGAAAACATGGAGTTAAGTTTGGAAAGTATCAGGGAAGACGAGATTAGGCAGACAGAGCAGTGTCCTGTAGCAATGAACATTAGCGCCATGAGTCTGGACCTTTTTATGCATCAATTGTTAGAAAAGATGAGCCTGATAGATAGCAAAATTATCACGCAAAGCAATGAACTCAGAGGATTAGATGGTAAAATCACTGCCCAGGGCAATGAACTCAGAGGGTTAGATGGTAAAATCACTTCCCAGCGCAATGAACTCAGAGGGTTAAATGCTAAAATCACTGCCCACGGCAATGAACTCAGAGGGTTAGATGGTAAAATCACTGCGCAGGGCAATGAACTTAGAGAATTAGACAACAAGCTGAGAGCTCAAGGATGCGAATTGGGGAAACTTAGGGAGCAAATCAGGGAACAGGAGAGAACGTTTACGGAAAAACAGGGAAACCTAAGCTTTCAGATGGAACAGCAAATGAATAACATGTTAGGTGAAATTAGTAGAATACAGAGCAATCTACAGGGAGAAATCAGTGTCGTGAGGAACGAGCTGAGATCTACCCAGGATGATATACAGCAGCTTAGGACAGAGTTTAGTGAAACTGGCAGTAACGGTGATGCACTAAATGCTATGATTAATGATAAGGTAGAGCAAGTGAGGGTCGAAGCTAAAACTGCTTGTGTGGAATTTGAGCAGAGAAACAAATCATTAGAAGACGCGATGAACTCCAAGTTGGAGAATGTCATATCTTTGATTGGGGATAGGCTAGATTCGAGCAATAATGAAATTGTTAAGATAAGGGAAGAATTCACACAAGCGGTTGCAGCTCAATATGACAGACTGAAAGAACAGGCAAAAGAAATTGTCATTACAGAGATAAGGGATGCTAGTCACTTACAAGGCCCTGACCCTACGCTGCCCCTGACCTCTGCTAGTAGAGCAAGCGTTGAGGAGGTACTAAACGATGGTGTAAATAACCCATTGTCACCTCAGAACAACAGTTACCGCGTTCATCATGTTTCGGACGCTTACCCATATACCGCGATGACTATGCAATTTTTGAATGAGCTACCAGCGCCGCACTTTGATAGCAATCATGATAACGCCAAGCAATTTATTAATGATTTGGAGGCTTATTTTAAATTTAGGGGGATTCCTGAAGCATATAAAATGGTGATAGTTCAGAGGGGACTAAAAGGCCGCGCCCTAAATTGGTTCCGACTCACCGTAGGAGAGCTAGCACCTTACAGTCATTTTAGAGCCGCATTCATCCAAAGATTTTGGAGCGGGGTAGCACAATACAAAGTCAGAAGCCAGATCAATAATGGGAAATACCTTGGGGAAAACCATGAAACCATGACGGACTATTTTCTAAGGTTAGGTCAGCTAAGTAGGCTTCTAGATCCGCCAATATCCGAGGCAGAATTTATTTAGCTTTTGTCGAGGCATTATCCAGACGTAATCCGACATCACCTCGTCGTGGCTAGATCACAGACACTAGCGGAAACAATCGAATTATTGACAGCTTTGCAAGGTCACGAGACTCCAACTAACCGACCTGCATGGGACAGAAATAATGGCCATCCGGCACGTCATAACTTCAATGACGGGATAAGGGCACAGGGACCACCAAACCTATACAATCGCCCCAACAGCCCTAACGAACGAAGGAATCACCGACCTTACGAACGACCTCGCAGGGAAGAGTGGCACCCTAACCAGAACCATACTAGACCACGTCAAAACTATCCCGTCAGATACATGTCATTTTGGTCGACGAGGGAATGCCAATAATAATTGGCATAATTCTGTAATAGAAATCACGGTCCAAATGATGACGTAAGGCATAACTACCGACCCCAGAGTCGTGAAGGCTCATACCCAGGAGTTACGATCCACAATACACGAAGGACCGACAACCCGCCATACACAGGGACAGTGCCACGCCCTCAGCCCACGAATGACAAAAGTCACGTGACGAATAACGCCCACGCACAGGTAGAAGCGACCCATGAGAGGAACGTTCCGACCCCGGAAAACTCGAACTAGGTGTGACGTCTCCGCATTCCTCCTGCACAGGGACACAACAGTGCCTTCCACCCACAGGGGACACATTATGAACTACATACGGGCGCATCCGCAGGAAAATCCCACTGTAAGTAGAAATATAAAGAAACCGACCTTAGTGTGACACGTGACAGAATTGAAGCTGACGAAGGAACCATGGCGACACAGGAAATAATGGAAGCGCCAAGAATCAAAGGTGAAATCGCCGGGATGACCTTTCACATGGTCGTTGACACGGGTTCTTCGATAACGGTGTGCAGTGAAAATGTATACGAACAACTAACCTTAAGGTAAAATTGCAGGAACTGTCGGTTAAAATGCAATATGTAGCGGGGCTATTGGAAGAACTAAACAAATAATTAATAAAGATATTACTACATATTAAAATAATGGGATACGAGTTACAATTTGTCCGCTTCGTAGTAAAAGGACTCACCGCTGACATCATTGGGAGCGATCTGATAAACGCTTTGTCGCCAACGGTAGACTATCGAAGGTTGCAAGTCACTTTTCACCTGGCAGGAAAAATCGCCAAAATCCCTTTTGTTTCTGTAGCTCAGGAATGCCACGTTCACCTGACTGAGGAAGAAGATAAGATGCAATACGAGGAATTTTTTGTTGAAACGGTACTGATTGAAGGTGGATGAGTTAATGAATATAAAATTGCAAGGTTTACATAACACATACGGGCGCTGTGAACCCGGAAGTATAACAGGTGACTGGCAAGCGTGCGCAGCTGAGAGGAACGTAAATAAACCAGCCCCCGAAACAATGGTGAACCCAACCTTCGAGCAGGTAAAGACATGTGTTGAACAAGTGACCCACTTTTCCGGGGAACAAAGACAGAAGCTGTTTGACATCTTGACTAAACACCGAGCTGTGTTCAGCGATAGAACTGGCAAATGTAACACGTTTAAATATTCCTTCCAAATAGCAGATGTTCCCATAATGCACCATAAATGCCGGACTATCCCGCTTGAGATCCGTGAAGCTGTGTCGCAGGAGATAGACGAGTTGTTACGTGAAGGAATCATTGAAATTTCCCATACACCACACGTACAGCCGTTGTGCATTGTAAAAAAAAAAAGATGGAACTGTCAGGATTACGATTGATGCTCGGACGCTAAATAAATATATCGTACCTGATAATGTTAGATCCCAAAACATTGAAGAAATAATAACAGGAATTGGGAGACAGAAGTGGTTCACTTATCTGGATCTCAGGAATTCATATTTGCAAATCGAGGTGGACCCAAATTTAAAGAAATATTTAGGCTTAATACATCAAGGAAAAGTTTACTGCTTCCGTAGATGCCCGTTCGGTCTAAGTGTCTCAGGTAGTGGATTTTTGAGGACAATGCACTCTGTGTTTATCAAGAATACGGGAAGATACGTTTCTCATATATTGACGTCCTATTATTACATGACACGGATACCGACCAACACTTGGACCACTTAGAAACAACGTTAGCTAGGATTAAAGAGTGCGGACTGACCCTGAACTGGCGCAAATGTAAATTTTTTGCACAATCTGTAAAATTGTTAGGTTACGTAATTTATGGAGAAACAATGGCACCAGATGGCGAACGAGTCGAAGCAATTTTGAAAATACCTCGCCCCAAGAACGTAAAGCAAATTAAACGATTTTTAGGCATCCTGGGATACCAAAGTAGATGCCTGTTAAATTATGCCAAGGAAACGGCACCACTGAGGGAACTCCTTATCAAAAGTAAAAAATGGAAGTGGCCCGAAGTAGAGGAAACAGCCTTTGAAAGATTAAAGAAGTTATTCGCCGACGCCATATTGTTAACACGCCCAAGGAATGAACTACCCTTTATAATGTACACGGACGCCTCAATGGTAGCGTATGGATGCGTCCTAGCCCAGGAATATCCGCCGGGATAATTGCACGTGATCGCTACGGCGTCGAGATCTCTGAACGCCGCCGAAAAGATAGCGTGCGTGACAGAACAAGAAATTGGATCCAGTAGATCCGTGGTTCAAATCCCGGCCATGGCATTGAATTTTTCATGTTGACTCTATCCATTAAATATCTTAGCCTATATACGGCTAGTGTGGAGAAATGATTAATTTCCACCAATTAACTAAAATAATAAGAGTTAAATGGTGAAGCCTGGGACTTAAGTACTTACAATAGTAAGTCGCCACAAACGGTGTATCTCGGATGCGAGAGCCCCTAGTGGTCTACCGGGGAAATATACGAGTCAACTGGAGAATTTAATGTCAGGAAGGCACGTTGGCCATGGTAGCTCAAAGGTTAAGAGCGACTGGACGGAAGCCAGTAGATCCGTGGTTCAAATCCCGGCCATGGCATTGAATTTTTCATGTTGACTCTATCCATTAAATATCTTAGCCTATATACGGCTAGTGTGGAGAAATGATTAATTTCCATCAATTAACTAAAATAATAAGAGTTAAATGGTGAAGCCTGGGACTTAAGTACTTACAATAGTAAGTCGCCACAAACGGTGTATCTCGGATGCGAGAGCCCCTAGTGGTCTACCGGGGAAATATACGAGTCAACTGGAGAATTTAATGTCAGGAAGGCACGTTGGCCATGGTAGCTCAAAGGTTAAGAGCGACTGGACGGAAGCCAGTAGATCCGTGGTTCAAATCCCGGCCATGGCATTGAATTTTTCATGTTGACTCTATCTAAGAAATTGGAGCTATATTTTTGGTATACAGAAGTTTAAGGACTACATATATCATAAACAAGTAATTATTTACACCGACCACATAAGTCTGGCTTTCATAAAAAATTGTAAAATGACTAGTAGCAAGATATCCCGATACATGCACGAAATAATGTCATACCAGGTGGACATAAGGCATATTCCAGGGGACCATAACATATTCAGTGACCTTTTATCCCGCACCAAGGCAGGAGGAAGCCTTCCTGAGACGCTAGGTAATACGCAACGCGAGGTTAGAATAATGAAATTAGATTTGAGATTAAATGAACGTGTAGCTGCAGAGCTGAAAAACTTGAGAGAACACCAAAGAAATGACCGACGATTGGCAGAACTGCAGAACAAAATACCTCCCATCGGGCCGGAAAATAAAGGAAAGATAGGGATGCTAAATGAAATAATCTATAAATTTGATGGAAGAAATCCTCCAGCATGGAAAATTTGATAATTGAAGCTTACCACATCGCTTTGATTCATGCGGGAGTAGAACGAACTTGTTTAACTCTGTCAGAACATTTATACGTGCCAAAATTAGGGAGAAAGGCAAGAGCCCTGATATCTGCGTGTGAAACATGTCAGAAAGCAAAGCCTCTACATTACAAATTCGATAGACCACCATTGACGATCACGAGAGATTCATGTAAGAGATTAATAGCAATTGATGAACACGAACCTCTGCCAACCGGTAGAACTGGTTTGAAATATATTTTTGTAATGTTGGATGTGATGTCAAAATTCGTCGCACTTTTCCCTTTAAAAAAATTAACGAGCAACAGTTGCGCAAACAAAATCGTGAAGGAATATATTCCGAGATATGGAAAAATTGACGCTATATTGGCCGACAACGCCTCCGTCCACGGCGGCAAGAGATTTGCCAGCGCACTGCGGGAAGCAGACGTGAAATTATATTACATCAGTCCATATCATCCCCAGAGTAATCCTTCCGAGCGAACCATGAGAGACCTAAACATGTACTTGAGGATTTTGTGCAATATTAAACACACTAAATGGCCAGAATACTTGCCATATATTCAATGGATGACCAACAACGCCATAAATCCCAATCACGGATGCACGCCTGTACAACTAATGACCGGTCAAGCACCTGACAATTATAGCCGGAATTCCAGCCTCGTTGCCCATCATTCAGGAGACGGATATTGAACGAATGAATAGAGCGGCGATGAAAATTACCGAAAGGACCCAGAAGAGAAAGCAAAAAGTTGCCCGGTATCTACGCAAATGGGAGCCTAAAGTCGGGGACAAAGTCCTGGTTAAGAATTATAGCAAGTCATCGTTATTCAAGAGGCAGTATAAAACTTTAAATCTTTTGTGGAAGGGCCCGGTTAAAATAAGTAAATGCATAGGGGACAGGACGTACGGACTCCCAAGATATTAGATCTGGTAAAGAATTAGGTAATTATCACCTTGATTCCATACGCCCATTTAAAGAGGCGGCCAAACCATTATAGAAGTGACATAAAATGCCTGACGTCAGTGTGATGCGTTATGGGGTGTGGCATGGTAGCGCGAAATCTTTGCACAGGTATGAATAGTTTGAAATTAAGATGTCGAAGGTTAGCGTAAGGGATAAATTGATATATACTTTACAAAAGTAGATGAAATAAATACGATCGCAAAATATGAGTCGTAAGTAAGCCCTTATAACGATACATTAATAACCTAGGAGAATGTGGTACTATGTTTACATATATCTGCGACAGAAACATGAATGAAAGCGATAACACAGTGAGAAAACACTTGATATAAAAATTATTATTACATAAATTGAGAATGTGTAAATCTTCAATAAGATTAAACATAGTTAATAATAGATTGTTAGCAAACGATTGTTTTAAAAAGACGAATTTTGTAAAACCTTAATATAGCTAAGGTAACTCCTTCCTTTGCACAGCAAAGAATCGATACACAATGAACAAAAAAAGGACGATAGTGCTATACCTGCGTGAAAATGGATGCAAACAAGACTGAAACAATGTGTATGCAGTTCAATTGCTGTGGACATCATTGTAAATATCACAATTGTATCAGTACGTCATATATATATATATATATATATATATATATATATATATATATATATATATTGCAAACCTTTTCTTAACTGTATCAATACATAATATGTACTGTAAACCTTTTTAATTGTTTGAGTACATTATATGTGTAAACATTTTTAATTGTATCAGTAAATCATATATACTGTAAACCTTTTTAATTGTTTGAGTACATTATATGTGTAAACGTTTTTAATTATATCAGTACATCATATATACTGTAAACCGTTTTAATTGAGTACATTATATGTGTAAACATTTTTAATTGTATCAGTACATCATATATACTGTAAACCTTTTTAATTGTTTGACTACATTATATGTGTAAACATTTTTAATTGTATCAGTACACCATGTATATTGCAAACATTGTTGTAAGTGGATTAATATGTGAATTTCAGCTGCTCGCCACCAAACCACACGCAAAAAGACACCGAAACACCACAAAACAAATGACACCCTAACACCAGTAGACAAATAATGACGAACTAACGACGTCTATGACGGGATTTAAGAGAATTTTAGGACCGCATGTGGTATGACAATGCGTTGCCTCAAAATTCCCTTAAGGGCATATGAAACTGGCCGTATTAGACTAAACTACCGACAGGAGACATAAAACTATATAAATTAGATACACATTGATTTTAGTAATCATAAACAATAAACAAATGATAAAATACAATAATAGTAAATGGGAGACAGAGTGTAGGACATTTGTTACTTCGAAACCCTATGTAGACGGGGCATTCACCTTCTGGTAGGCTCGGGAACCCAACCCTGTATTCTTTTGTTCAATATTGCCCGAGGCTAGGAATGGCGACGTTTTGGCGGGGTCCACTTCCGCTCAAAATCTTTAGAAACGAAAACAGACCTGACCTGCACAATGAACATACAGATATAAACAGACGCTTATCGTACGTGCCTTAGCATAAGTAATGAGTACGATGAACCAACCCACGTGAATTTTGTATCACCTATCAGAGAGAAGTTATTAGTCACATGACCATCGCAAAGTTCCAAAACCAGGGTAAGTGGGGGAAAATACGAACATGGCTGAAGTGGGCCGTTTTCGTGAAGAATCACTCGTCGTCAGACCGGCACGCGCCATACACGTATAACACTACTCGTGGTCAGAACGACACGCATCACACACACGTATAACACTCGTGGTCAGAACGGTACGCGTCACACACGTATAACTCGTCGTCAGACCGACACGCGTCATACACGTATAACTCTCGCGGTCAGAACGGCACGCGTCATACACGTGTGATGGACATACAACACTTAAGGGCTTAGGGATATAAGTGACGCGCATGTAAGGACAAATGCAATATAAGACAATAAGACGCGAGATGACGTAGCGAACTGCATACTACAGATAACGCAGACCGTGGCAAGTACGCAACACACAAAGGACAATAAATCTGCGTCTCTACAAGACAAGGTGTTTCTGTTCACTCCAACCATAGTCAGGACTTACGTTACCCACCCCTGAAATCACTGATAAGAGATTCATGCTGAGCTAAATTGAATGAAACACCTTTTTCTACAAGTACCCTCAGTCCCTTATCACAAACCGCCATCCAGCTGCTTATGAGGTGTTGAGTGAACAAGGGACCACTCAATCAGGTTCAAACAGGCAGAACCGCCTCAACATGAAGAACAAAGAGAAGAAAAAGAACTGTTAAAACAGTTACATGAGCAATATCACAGGTAACTTGCAATGCTTTGCACTGGCAAACCTCAAATCTAAAGGGACTCTCTATAGGAAAGATTATGAGCAGAAGCTAAAACATTATTCTCTGGTTTGCTATGACAACAAGATCACAGCCAATCTTTGTAATCTGAAGAGTTAGGATTTTTAGATGCATTTTTCATATGAAAAAGTGATGCTAAAGTAAGGTAAAAGAAAGGGACAGAAAGGTGCTGTGATAAGATGAATAATCTAATTCAAAACACGTATTTCTTATTTGAGTTATAAATAAATACATCAAATCATCACTTGCCAGAAGTAGGAAAATACAGCAAGCTGTTGTATTTCAGGACATTGAGCACTTCTAAATTTTTAAAACTAAATCTATTTGTAGTAGCAGCCAGAATTTCTACAGTTATAGCTTATTTCAACAACAGAAACCAGTGAAACAAACTCTGTATTCATTTGTAATGGCAATACAACAGATGTGGCAAATTACTCAACATTGGGATTCTTCGGAAGACTAGCCTCACATTTGCCTCTGGCAAAGCTCTCTAACGGGTCCCTCACTGATGAAAAATATTCAATTTTGTTCAGATCATCTGCTTCCAAATGTTTAACAGCTGCAGCCAGGCATTTTGTAACCATGGACACAAAACAGTTATGTCTGTAAATCATATATTTTACACAGTAGCAGAACTACCTGGGCTGTGAAAATTGACGCTCTTTCAGCTTTATACAGTGAAAGCAGAAATTCCTTAGTGTCAACATTTTCATAAAAACTAGCAGCACACTGAAACCATGATCCCCAGCAAGTAATGACTGGGAAGTTTGGAAGAGAGGATCAGTAATTTCCATTTAGCCAACTACATGACCATAGTTTTCCATAGCATCTCTTTCTGGGCAGAGATAAATTTATTTGCAATGTCATATTCAGTGCTTAAGGATTCACAAATCCCCTGAAGGATATGTACCAGGCATGTCACATGCGTTAACTTAGGGAACAAAAGTTTCAATTGGTTAAGTGCTGAAACGATGTAAGGAGCCCGGTCCATAACCACCAGAAGAAGTTTTTCACACACAATACCATGTGGTTTTCACAGAATACTTGGTCACAACCTTTAACAGAAGTGCATGTTTGATTGCATTACACTACTGGCATTGGCTTTCTCCAGTTCAAACATTTTAGACAACATAGGCTTAACTTTGTCCCATAATAAGAGAAAAACTAAAATGTTCAAAACTTATTGTTCCATTGAATCTGTAGTGTCATCCAACACGAATCTCACATTACTATCAGCCAGTTTCTTCTTTATTCCTTGTGCAGTTTCTTGGTAAATAGACTCCATATGGTTCTTTCCTGTACTCTCATCGAGCACTGACATTTTTGTTTATTTTTCAAGCAATCCTTTATAGCTGAATGGTTTACACTATTGAGTGGAATTCCCATTTATGTAAGGGCAGCACATGAAAAAATATTTAATTCCCTCTAATTGAATTTTTGAAGAGTACTGTTCAAATTCAGTCAGTAACCAAAATTGTCACAATTTATTTGTTTGAAGAGTTTTGTTCTTTTGATGCTTAAAACCAGAAATGGGCTTTTTGATGCGGCCTCACTGGTGTTTTTTTAACTAAAACAATTCTTGAATCACAAATACTATACCATAGTACTGTTCCATTTGTTTCTATGGAATCTCGGTTGAATTCCTGAGATAGACAAAATAATTGTGTCCTAGGCACCTTGGCAAAATGTAGTAAATGCTGATTTACAAACAAACTTGCACTCACAATCAAAAGATTAATGATTCCAGTTAAATTAACAAGATGGAAATGAAAGAAAGAGGATTTGCACACACAACATTTTATTTTCCATTCTTGAATGGCACTTTCAGTCCTGCTTTTAGTAGAAGTAAAATAGAATAAAACTCACATGTCTTATCTTATGAAAAATAATAAAATGCACTCTAGAAGATTAATGAAAAGTTACAGTATAAGAAAACAGTGGAAAAAGGGTATTATGGGCCATTGAGAAAAAGAGGATTTAAGTACCAAAATTGGGAAAAGAGATGCCATAAAAATGACCCCTTTCACAACCAGAGAGAAAATTTCATATTGCAGCATCTCTCCAAAGAGCTTTGAAGAGCTTTAATTTACCCTAAGAGAAAAAGGGTGCACCTAAAAATCGTAACCCTGAACTAATGTGCAACAGCATTTCAGATTGGGAGATATGAGGATAACTAATTTAATTTCCAGTAGAGGAAAGCTAGGAGTGACATTTTCCAAATAAACTCATCTTCTAGATGTGCTTCTTTCATGATCCAAGATGAAAAAACTTATGCCTCTTCTGCACTGCTAATACAGTGCCAATTTTCTTTTACTTTTGGAGATAAAAGGAAATTACATTGAATTATCATGGTGGACAACAAGACATCAGAATCCATCTGCAGTCACCTCTTGCACATTTTCTTAAAAACTTAATGGAATGAAACTATGACATACCAATTAGCAATAATCACCTTTCTTTCCTCCAGAGGGAGGTGATCATATTTTCCCATGGATCCTCAAGATCTGATACCATTACGTTGATGACAGCTTTGCAATAGTTCCAAAAAGGAAGTGAATGGATAACTCTCCTTCTTGGACCTAAATATCATCAAGAACAACACAAAAATAAAATTTGGAATTTACAGAAGCCAACATAGTCAGAAAATAACATAGCTATACCCCCGTTACACATAAACATGCAATAATAAATTCAGACTAGTTACATTAACTATGGATAAAGTAGAATATGTGGTATTGCCACTGTAATGGGGGATGCCACTCCAAAAAAAAAAAAAAAAAAAAAAAAAACCTACAAGGAACAAAAGTCATACTTCATAGAGCAGAAAAAAATGGGTACAAAACGTCTGGCAATTAAGCTAAGCTAAAAAGTCCATTAAGAAAGCAAGCACAGTCATCACTGAAAGAAAGCAACAACACATTCAGGGGATTTAGGCACCACCCAAGAACATTTAATTAATTCAAAAAGATCTTTAGAGAAGAGAATATCTTGGCACCTACAAATATGATAGATACTCAGTAAAACAATTGTTAAATTCACAAACAAAAGATGAAATCCCACTAAACAATAGATCTAAAATATACCAAATAAATTATAACGATTGAGAAAAATTCTGCAAAGAGCAAAATAAGACACCTAAAAACCACAGTCAAACAACATTTTAGAAACATTAAATTGAAGCAGGAAGGCAAGTCAGCAGTAGCATATCACTTTTGGAATGAAAACCATAACAAACTCACAGTGTGAGAGAACATCTTAATATGGAAACACAAAGGTTGATTAATAAACTTTGAAATCCCATCAGTTGACAATTTGATAAAGAAGTTAATTGTTCGACCACCAGAAAGAAGACTGCAGGCAATGACTACAAATGACAGTCGGAACTTTGAGGCTGAAAGTGGAAGCAACTGCTCCTGAAACTAGTACCTCAAGTACTAAAATGTATGTGATGTAGTGGTAAAATTAACTACAATTAATTTTATGAATCAAGAAGAAGCTTTTCTCATACAAAAATGATGATGCTGGATAGCATGCATTAACGGAAAGTGATGCCTGAAGACTAAAATTATCTGCTGATGTATAATTTGTGTATCTTTGCAAAGCTTGTGTTTAACAGCTGTAACATTTTCTTCGATCATGGCAGGGCTAGGCACATCATGGGGATTCCATCCTGAAATTACAAAATCAACAGTAAACTACCATAAATTATAGTGCTGAGTCTGAAAATGCCATCTGCAACTCATAACCCCCCAGGGGCCTACTTCGGTAGGTACGGGTTTGGCGCACCCGGGGTCCCGAGCCAACAGTCTCCCTCGTGTGGGCTCCTCATCGTGGCTGAGGGAGACGGTCAACAGGCCCACCTACGTGTAGGCCGTGCGTGGAGACGATTAGATTCTTTTTAGATTCTTTTCTAGTTTAGAGTTTAGGATTTAGTGAACGAAATTTTTAGTAGGGTTTGATTGATTTTTTTTATGTACATGTATTTTTAATAGGTTTTGTTACACTTGTATAGTTTTTAGAAAGTTTTATATCTGGCTTTTGCCATGACTAGTTTTTTAAAGGGTCTGATGACCGCCGTAGTTGAGCGCCCTTATATATATCATCATCATCATCTGCAACTCATAAAATGACTGTGCTTTTCTATATCATAGGTCATGAAATGTGCTCTCTAGTATCGGGTTGTCTCATAAGTTCGTTTGATTCTTGTTACGTGTTTACGACTAAGAACTCCTGAGAACACTGCATGCCCCCATTACTTTTACGTCAAAGAAGTTGCCTAACAATATGGGGTTTGTTTACAAATACAACAATTGAAAAGAATGCTATGAACACAAACCACAGCGACCTCACGGCCAAAGGTAAATAGGTCAACTTATGTAAGAATTGGTAACCAAACTTCAGTACGAGTTTGTGGATGGAACAGTGTGGAGTTGTAACTTGTGAATGTTAATATGGAAGGAAAGAAGGAACATTTTCGACATTTAATACTGTTTTATTACCGTAAAGGTAAAACCGCCTCACAAACTCAACAGAAAATTTGTGCTGTTTACGGAGAAGATGCAGTGACGAATCAGGCATGTCAAAAATGGTTTACTCGATTTCGAGCTGGGAACTTCTCTGTGAAAGACAAACCTCGTTCTGGACGACCTGTGGTTACGGATGAGGAAAGGATAAAGGACATGATTACGAATAACAACTCGGGAGGTAGGTCAGGAGCTAATCTTATCTCATGCAACTGTAGCCAGGCACCTAAAGAAACTTGGTTACATAAATCTTCGGGATGTATGGGTTCCGCACGAACTAACTGAACAAAATTTAGTTCAGCACGTTTCCATCTGTGACACATTGATAAGATGCAATGAAACTGCCGCTTTTCTGAAACAGCTGGTTACAGGAGACGAAAAGTGGATTGTGTACAACATCCAAAAGAGAAAGTCATGGCGTAAGAAAGGGGAACCACCACTCTCAATTCCTAAACCAGGGCTTCATCCTGAGAAGATTATGCTGTGCATTTGGTGGGACTGGAAAGGAATTATTTATTACGAATTTCTTCCTCCTGGGGAGACCATCAATTCAGAGAAATACTGTTCTCAGTTGGATCGTCTGAAGGTTGCCCTAGGAGAGAAATGGCCAGAATTAGCAACTAATGGTGGAGTCGTCTTTCATCAAGACAATGGCAAACCACACACTTCTATGGTAACTCGTCAGAAATTACGGGATTTCGACTGGAATGTGTTACCTCATCCGCCTTATTCTCCAGACATTGCCCCATTCAACTATCATTTATTCCGATCCCTGCAAAACTTCCTTAATGGCAAACGCCTTACTTCCTTGGAGGATTGCAGACTCACCGTAGAAGAGTTCGTCAACCAGAAAACTGCAAGATTTTGGAAAAATGGAATTGATAAGCTTCCTGAGAATTGGAGAAATGTTAATGATAATAATGGTGCATACTGCACAAAATGAAGTTTGTTTTGAAAAGTTCATTGCCTTGTTTACTTTCGATGACCTTGCATATGTGAACAGATTACCCCTAGATAATTAGGCAACTTCGTTGCCGTAGTTGTGATGTGGGCATACAGTGCAGGCGTTCTTTGGGGTAAACACGTAACAAGAATCGAACAAATTTATGAAACAAACCAATAATTTCCATACCAGCTATTACATAAGGAATATCTCCAAATTTTCTCCATAACTAGAGCTTAAATTGGTGACCCTCATATAAGTGATATCAGCAATGAAGGTTTTTGTTATGTCTTCTTGAAATACCTGTCTAAGATACAGTTTCTCTGCCACACTGCAATAATACAAAGATGTGGATAGGACCAGATCCCACAAACACCACTATGCACTGTGCTTAGCAATATTTGTAAATGAAATAAAATTGAAAAACAAACAACAGAACATTTTAATTCTTGTCTTCCATTATTGTCTCTTTTTCCATGTTCAAGGAAATGATTGAAGGAATAGAAATGGATGCATCTACATGAGATGTTAATTCTGCTTCAGCAGTAGAAGCTGAATGAATAAATGTTCCATCTGTTCCCATGATACTCTCTAGAGGACTAGACAGTACATACTGAAGTGTGGTCCCAGGTTGCAATGTTGCAGTGATCTGTTCCATAAGGGAATTCTGGTCTGTTGGAAGAGTTATATATTGACCACAACGACCTGTCAACAAAATAGGTGCTCCATTGTTAAGTGATGCTAAAATTTCTGCATTCCTTAACTCATCATCAACTCCATCCTCTGCTATTGTAGTATTTTGGACATAGAGAAGCACTGGCTGTGATGTATCCTGTTCTTCAAGTATTATTTCGCCTTCGTCATCTTTCATATCAGAGTCAGCTACATTCGAAGACTTGTCCTTGCTGGAAACTTCAGTTAATGGAATGACAACCTTATCCTTATGAAGCACCTGTTCTGGTTCCATTGTCTCCTTTGAAGGGCAGCTCTCAGCATTAATTGTTATCACAAAAGGCTCAGAATTGAGAATATCTGAAGTACTTTGAAGATTACCAGATTCCATTGCAGATTTATTACCCTCTAAAACGTTTTCTGGTTCCAAGTTTTCATCTGATGACACTGAAAGAGCTGTTTCCTGCGCCTGATGCTGTCTCATATGGCTTCTCCATGAATCCTCACGAACAAATGCTGCATCACACACTGTGCACTGGTAAGATTTGTAACAAAATGGTTTGGAATGTGCCAAAGATTTTGTAGAATTGCGGCTGGAAAGAGATTTTTCTGATGCTGCTGGTTCTTTGCCATTCAACTTTCCCTTTTTTGAAGTACGTAATTCTGGATGTTTCTTCTTCGTGTGAGTTTTAAGATTTCCTGTAGCAGAAAGAAAAGGTGAGGATAATAATAGTGATTAATTGACAGAGTGAGAGAGAATGAATGAGTTATGAATATGCTACCTGATTATTATAATAATCAGTTCCACAAAACCTATACTAATGCATCTTTGCTGAAGAAAGCATACTGCATAACTGATATTTTTATGTTTTTTATGATTTTGGTGCTGAAAGTAAAATTTACAATAATGACAAGGTTTCCAGCAAAAATATGAACCTAACTTCTCTGACTTTCCTTGACCAAAATATTGTATATCCCTGACTACAATTTTGTATTTGTGCAATTCTTGAACATCCTCCTCCACTCATATTGACTTTACAATATAACCTTTAGAAAATAATTATTACTAGACTGATACTGAAAAGGAAAATACAATATGCTGGGCAGTAATGTGCATAAAATAAGAATGATATGTCAAATAATAAAAAATTTAACTTTCAGTTTACACAATATACTAATTAGATATGAATATGAATGTAGGTACCCAAAGAAACAGTTGCATGAAATACATAATTCTGAAATATGTTTTTGACACTAAATACTTCCCTTAGAAAACATATCAGTTCCTGTGCATTTAATTTGAAATGTATCACTAAGACCCAGATATTTAGGTGTAATAAATCTTCATTTTAAGTTTTCTGTGTGCATAAATGGTTATTTTTAGCTTTTGCTTCATGGATCAGTATAGGCCCCAATAATTTTACTTTTTTCTTAGTTCTAAAATATTTATTTATGAGCTTTTTTCACAAAAGTTCGCATTATTAAAGCTATCCATCAAAATCACAGAGAATAGATTTCACTGTTTGTTTTCTGTTATTTTTGGCACTGCATTAGATAACTATCTGTACACCCACATTTTCTGGCATCAACACTTTCCTGAATTGAATGTATTTATACAACTTGCTATTTACAATATTTTATCTACATTTCTTAGTCTAGTTGTATAAATTTTGGTGCCGCTTTCCTTCATAACCCTGCTAGCTCAGCCTGCTTAGCTCCCAGGCCTTTTAGCATTGCTGAGTAGCATAGTCACCCTTCCATCCTCTACTCTAGTTTGCTAAATTCTGCTAAGCCTACTTCACCTGGAGCTACTGGTAATCCCAACACCTCTTAAGCAAATTATTTGTATAACTGGTCTATTTTGTTATTTATGACATATATTTCTGCACAATACAACACCTTTGACTCTACTAGTGTTCTATACATTCTCTCTAACCATTTGCTTGACATATTATTCCTCCCACTGCTGCCTTTCCTTTGGCTACCACCTTCATGCCATGTGCTTCCCATTCCCCATTATTATTCATCCTAACCCCTAAGTATTCAAATACTTTTACAACTTCTAATTTCTGTTCCTCTAAAAACTATTGCTTCTCTTTCTTCAGTTTTGTTCCTCTTTTAAAGACCATCACTTTTGATTTTTTCATACTTATTTTAATTCCCCACTCAAAGCAAAACTTTTGAATTTCATTTATAGCTCTTTGTAATCTGATGTTATTGCTCCTATTGTCAGATCATCTGCATATAACAAACCTGATATCTCTTTATTTCCTATTATCAGACAGTGTTGATTTCTTCCTTTCACTCTATCCACTATATCATTTATAAACAGATTAAGTAAAATGGGACTTAATTTACAGGCCTGTCTTAAACCTATCTTGTGTTCTGTCATCTCTGTGATTTTATTCCCTTCACATCTTACACAAAATTTAATTCCTCTATATATCTTAGTTATTTCTTTTATGAATTCATCACTCACTCCTTTTATTCTAAATCTCTATATTAATGCATCTCTATTTATAGTGTCAAACGCTTTTTCAAAATCTGCAAAAAACATATAAACTCTCCTCTTTTCCTACTTAGATATTTATCAATAATTGTCTTTATATGAATATACTATCTACAGCTTGTTTACCTTTTCTGAATCGTTCCTGAAATTCTGATATCTTTCCTTCTGCCTCCGCCCAGTCCCTTAATGTATTTGCTAATATTCCTGAGTATACTTTACCTAAGACAGACAATAAGCTTATTCCTCTGTAACTTCCTTGATTATTTTCTCCTCCTTTACCTTAATATATATTGGTACTACCATACTTATTTTCCAGCACTCTGGTATCTCTTCATTCAACACTTTCCTATGTAACACTTTCTTGCATGAAGGAAAAGTCCTTAACAGAACACGACATCGTTGGGGATAGATTAGCATAGATGCTAATGCAGCAGGTTCTAGGAGTAATTTTTCAGGATACTTTTCTCCCTCTAATACTGAATTTATGATTTTAATAAACCACAACTGTATTCAAAAATCTTATGCAGCTTGAAATAATATGCAATTCCAAGTAATCTAGGTATTTTTTCTCCGGATACACTGCCAATGATATTCAGTGCATCAATGAGCGGTAGGTTTTTCCACTGGAGAACAGCCTCTGGTAAAACTAGAATGTGTATTTAAGAAGCAAGGGAACCGACAAGAGTGGGACACATAAATGATTTCTTTGCCTAGATGATGCATGAAGCTTCTGTTTCATCCAAGTCATTGATAACACTTTTTTATGCCTTTTAGGTGCTTAGCACAGCAAATGGATACAATCAAATTCCATAGCAAGTAAGTATCGACTCAGGTGGAAGAGGGATGTATACAGTTGTTCTCTTTGAACAAGTGTATACATTTATAAAGATGATTTATAAAGATGAAAGATTTTTAAAAGCCTGTTGCTATAAGATTGCTGTGAAATTCCACACTTTTTGCATGGCCATTAGAGATATGAATAGTGCCTAGCCGCTATCAAAAAGTCTTAAGTATTTGAAAATTTAATCTTATAATAAAGATTATGTTGGAAAGGATTAGGCCAAAAAAATTATTTGATGCATACTGTCTATTTTAAAGACATTTACATTTTTAACGCACTAAGACTTGATATAAATCTTAAAGTTTACCACTTACGTAAAAGTAATTCAGAATGAAGAGGACCAGATGCTATTCCCAGAAAATTCAAGATGTACAGTTTATTTTTCATGCATGTATCTCAATCCAAATCATTAATTAATTAATCTAAATGATTTTAGCAAATTTTTGAGAAAATCAAAAACAACAAAAGAAATTTTCATGTAAAGAGTAGTTTGGGTTGGGAGGTATTTTCTTGAAAATCTTTGTGCTGTAACTTTGGAAGGCATTCCACATGTTTGATACTCAACTAACTTTCTGAATCTCAGTGTCAAAGTTTTGGTATAATGCAATACTTCCTTTATTTCTCCAGGTAAAGTAGCAAAGAAGGTAGCAAGTTTAACCACTAAATAAAATGAAACTCTTATTTGAGAGAGATCTTTGTATATCAAGAACTGCTTTCTAATACTGGCTGAAAACTATGCCTTGGAGCATTTTGTTACATGACAGTGCTCTGTTCATATTCCCAGCATGACTGACAGTTTTAGACAGCAATGAATTAAACCTGTTGACGCACCATTACAGTCCCACTTTGGCACCATGCTGCTTTCTAGAGGTAAAAACCTATCTTTGAAGTTAAAAATGTTGTAGCCTTGAAACACCAAAACAGCTATTTGTTTTCTTCATTTGGTCCTGTCAGTGAGCAGTGCTCTAGGACATGAAAATATCATACAGAAAACAAGCTCATCAAATAAACATAAATCATTTTAACTGCACCACCATACATCAAAACATGCTTTTTGCTTTTTAATCACCACCACCACAAATATAACATCTGTAACATTTGACTGAAAATGGAAAACATTTTAACAATTACTACTACTACACACAATATTATACAATTACTCATCATCAATATACCTGCAAACAGTTCCTAACCAACATACAAGATTAAAAAAAAGGAAAGGAAATTATATTTAAAAGAGTTATGAACAAACATGCCACATTGCTACATAAACCAAGAAAACGACAATAGCCGTCTTCATTTGTTTCAGTTCCGCGGCCAGGTTGTTATTTGCCGCCTCTGTTTTCACTGTTAATTCGCTCATCTTTTCCAAAAGCCTTTCCAATGCCGATTCCACGGCCGTTATCCCACTTCCTGATGCCAGTTGTGACTTTGTGAGTTCGTGAAATAAAAGTCCAATTACACCACTAAAAAAATGTTCTTTATTTCCAGCTTATTACAATGTCACCACTACATAAAGTTTTGTATTTCGTCTGTCCACGTACTCTGGGCGCTCCTTACACACCGCTCGCCACGACTCACTCAACTCAACTCCACTGTCTGTCGCCTCTCCTGTATTGATCGGCCGCCCGAAGTTTCTTGAGTATTCTCGAGTATGCTGGAGGGGGAAAACATTTTCGATGCTTTGCCCTCCTTCGGGCGGCAGGAGGAGGGGGAAACGAAGACCCAGCCACCCCTGCGGTCTCCCCTCCCTCCACACTCTCGCCTGCATTTATTGATCGACACCGTGAGTTTGCCGCTTGGGTAACAATATAAATAAGGCAGAGAACAAGTCAAAGGCATTGTAGGAAGTAGTGAGAAAGGAATTAGGTAAATCAAGCACATTGAGTGAGAATCTAAAAATAAATGTGGATGGTAAGATAAAGACTGACCCCACCATAGCTGCAAATATTTTTAATAATTATTATACAAGCTTAGTTGAAAACTTACTGTTCCATAAGAATAAGAATAACCTACATACATATTCAACTAATGAACACACAATAAGGAAAACAATATTCTTAGCGCCCACAACAGAAGACGAAATAGCATTTATTATAAACTAAAAAATAAATGCTTAGATGGTTTTGATGATGTAACTTATGTTGTTAAAGGGAAGCTATAAACATATCTTAAAGCCATTGTGCCACATCATTAATCTTTCTTTTAGTACAGGGGGAATTTCCTGATCAACTGAAATTGGCAATAGTCAAATCAATATTTTAAAAAGGCTCAAAGGAGGAAGTAAAGAACTATAGACCGGTGTCTTTACTCTCAGTATTCTCGAAAATTATAGAAAAAGTTATGCATAAAAGATTATATAGTTTTTTCCATAAATACAATCTGATAGATATCAGATAAGCAGCATGGATTTCAGCAAGGCAAATCGACTATAACCGCAATAACAGACTTTCTTACAGGTGTCTATGAAGCTGTTGATAATAAAGAGCTGGCTTTAGAAATTTTTATAGATTTATCCAAAGCATTTGATCTGGTAGATCATAATATACTCCTGAATAAACTGCAATAGTGGGAATAAGAAGGATGGCATTTAACTGGATTAAATCTTATTTAAGTAATCACAGGCAAATAGTTCAAATAACACACAAAAATTATCATACTAAGTCAATCAAAAGTAACCACTCTAAGGAAATGAATGTTGAATTGGAGGTACCACAAGGTTCTATTTTGGGGCCAATTCTGTTTTCCATATATATTCAAGATTTACCGCATGAACTCAGTGAAGCAAAAGCAATTCTATATGCTGATGATATCAGCTTGTTGATTAAAGAAAAAACTACATCTAACTTACAAAAAAATATAACTAGCACTTTCGATGAACTTTTAGGGTGGCTTGATAAGAACAAACTTAGATTGAACCAGGACAAAACAGTGGCAATAATATTTCATCATGCAAAAAATAAAAACTTGGACAACCATACAGTACAACTGGGGAACATGGGTACAATTTGTTCACATTCCACCAAATTCCTGGGAATTCATGTAGATGAACACTTGAAATAGGACTCACACATTGATTTTCTGCTGCAAAAGCTGAGTAAAATGTGTTTCGCAATTAGAGCAATAGTGGGGAAAGTTTGTAGTGAATCTCCGAAGGCAATGTATTATGCATACTTTCACTCATTTCTATCATATGGGGTTATGTTTTTGGGGTAATTTGATAAAGAGCATAGAAATTTTTAAAATCCCAAAACGGGTACTAAGGCTTATAGCAGGGAAATCATCAACAAGCAGCTGTAGACCAATATTTAAAGAGCTGCTTATATTACCTTTGCCCTCAATATATATGAAATATTGTAACGCGAGCGCTGGAACACCCTGTGGAAGCAGCTGGGAGCGGAAGACAGGGGAGGTTCGTGTTAGCCACACCTCCATCTCGTCTGTCTTATAGTGGTGACAGGCAGTGGTCGGGAGAAAAACATGACTGTGCCGTCTGTTTCTCTTACACCTGGTTCTCGATCATTCTTTTACTGGAACATTCCTGTGGACACTAGAAGGCGGCGATATTCCTATAAAAAGGGGCTGCCGGAGCGAAGTGAGTGAGTCAGTTAGTGTGTCAGTGTGTTAGTGAGTGAGGAGACAGTCGCAGTTCTTGGTGTAAGTGTTAGTCAGTGACGTGCGTGGAAAGGAGCGCCGTGTTAACGAACGAGAAGATTGTGCAACGGAAGACTGTACGTAACTGTTTACGTGCATCGGAGTTTACGTAGTCGCGAGTACAAGTGAAATTGTAACGGACGAACTGGTGAATTGTAATTGTGTGCAGCACGTAATACTGTGTAATTGGCAAGTGTTAAACTGTAAGTCGGTGGAAATAAAGAACATTTTTGAGTGGTGAAATTGGACTTTTCATTTCACGAACCCACAAAGTCACAATATTATTATATGTTCAAAAAAATATAAATCATTTTCAAGTAAATGCTGATGTACATTAACAACACACTCATAAAAGGATAAACTGGCAGTTCGAATGCACCAAAAGAGCCTTTATGAAGGAAGCTTTAACTACAAAGGGATAATGTTATATAATAAACTTCCAAATTCATTTAAACAAGCTGCATCATTAAAACACTTCAAAAATAACGTTAAGAAATTTTTGCATGCACACTGTTTTTATACAGTTAATGAATTTTTAAAACTATAACCATGTAAATGAGCACTGGGAGCATAGTACACTCACAAACCTGTAATATTCATATTTTGACATTTCTTGTAGTAAATTAGTCTATGCAAATACCACATGAAACCATAGAAAAGCTATGTTTACACTCAAACTTCACTTACTTGTATAATTGAAACGTTTTCAAGATCATTCGATCTCATCCTCAGCTGTTTGGTGACTAAATGAACATTCCTCTTCTTCCACTACTACGGAGCTCCGATTACTCTGCCATCTGGTATTAGGGGCACTAAGTTTCAATACTTCATTTAATGCCGGGATTTCAACATTTATAACTTTATCACGGTTTTTGGTTATGAATATTTTTTTCCCAAATATCCAATTCTATGGGTGTACAGTTTAATGTACACAGTTTAATGTTGTGGCCAATGTTGTGGTTTTCTGTACAAAAATGGTGTGAAACTGCAGATTTTTCTGTTTGTTTCAACTTAATGTTCCTCTGGTGTTCTTTTTGTCTGGTTAACAAGTTTCTCTTAACTTTTCCTATGTAGCTTTTTTCACAGGTTTCACAATTTATCTGATAAATTCCTGATTTCAAATTGTTGGGGGATTGAATTTTTAGTGGTTTATTTAGCAGGTACCTCAGACTGAATTTGTTTTAGGGTGCTAGTTTTAAGTTTAGTCTTTTGAAGATTCGTTCAAATTTTCTAAAAGCCCATGGATGGTAGGTGTGTTTTTAAGTGATATTAGGTTAGGACAGACTATACAAATGGAATTTCTAAATATTTGCATAGAAATGAATGATGTGAAACAGGATATAGGAAGTATTAGAGAACAGGTCAATCACATGTCTCAATAATAATAATGTTGAAGCTGATATTGCATACATGGACATATTAGGTAAACATGGCCATCTGTAATTCAGATGGGTTTATTGAAATCCAAAATTGTGATGTAGGACCAATCAGAATTAAGTGTTGCGGTGGCTTAGCAACAAAAACAGAAAAAAAAAACCAATGATTTTATTCTTAAATTTGTTCTTCTGTTTTTAACTCTCGAAGAGGGTAGACGTGATTTCGGTAAAAGACTTCTTGTAATTACTAGAAGTTATTGGAGTTCATCATTTATGAACATTTAGTAAACATTTAAAATATACATAGAAGACGCGATGCTATGATAAATTATTTAAGTAAAAAACCATTGCATCATTTATAAATAAAAGGAGAAAATTAATATATAGTAAAGGGCTATATACATCAGTGGAAAAAGTCGCATGTAAAGAAGAAAATGATGTCGAGAAATGTAATTCCAAGTAAAGTAAAATGGTATTAATTATTTTATTCCATAGTTGCCCAAAAGTGAAATCCCTTTTGTGTCGATACTACACCTGAGAAATTTCACATCTCATCGCTCACCGCAGCTGCCGGAGAGAGGATTTATAGAGTGAGTGAGTGTGTGGTGTTTTAGGGCCCGTCGACAAGAAGGTCATTTGGGCCCGAAGTCAACATTAAAACCTAAAAGCTACACAAATTTAGCTAAAAAGGTAAAATAAAATAAAAACACTCAGCCATTAAAAGTACATAAAAAACTTATCCCAGTACTAAAAATCTCTAAAATTAATAAATATAAAATACAAGTCAGACTTGTTTATTAAAACCAATTTCAGTAACAAACCGCAGTGCCTTAACCACGGCCACTGGGTCGTCCCCTAAAACATCGACCAAGTTAGTCCCCAAGACCAAAGACTGGCGAACTCGGGCGTACTGTGGGCAATCAAGCAATACATGCCGCACAGTGAGGCGTACTGCACACGGAGCACACACAGGGGCCGGTTCCCCTCTTAACAGTTGGCCATGAGTCGCTCGTGTGTGCCCAATTCTCAGCCGGCTGAGTATCACCTCGGCCCGCCGGTTATCCCTGCAGGAAGTTGGCCAGGGTTGTATGCTCTCCTTTATCGCCCGGAGTTGTGTGCCTTCCAAAGCTGTCCAGGATTGCTGCCAAGCAGATAGGAGCTGGCGACGGAAAAAACGTTGCACATCCTGGTATGGCACCGTAGTTGTTAAACTCCAGGGCAAACGGCAAGCGGACTTAGCAGCCGCGTCCGCCTCCTCGTTCCCAGAAATGCCCACATGGCCTGGGGTCCAAGTAAAAACAAAATGGTATCTGCGACTGAGCATTTGCAAGATCTGGGCCTGTATTTTTAAAACAAGGGTGTGAGCGGCAGTGTGCTGTTGCAAGGCCTGAAGAGCACTTAGAGAGTCAGTGCAAACAATAAAAGAGCCAGGAGCTAACTTGCAAATAAAAAGGAGCAAATAGAAGATGGCATACAGCTCTGCTGAGAAGACCGAAGTGGAGTCCAGAAGTCGAAATTTATGAGCTAGATCGAACCGCGCACGATTGAGCTGCCAAGCAGGATAAGGGCAGATGGACGACCTCTCCACGCGAGGCATTCGGAGGCCATGCGAATGTAGGAGATCCCGAAATCTTATTCCCAATGGGCGTGTCCGAGAACCGGGACGCATATAACGGTGGACTAAATCTGGACAGAGAGCTGGTTTAAAACAAGGATGATTGGGATAACTTGCCATCTTCGAAACGTATGAGCAGAGTAACAGCGAGCGACGAATATGGAGTGGAGGTTCGCCTGAGTCTGTATACAGGCAGTCGACTCGACTGGTGCGGAAAGCTCCTGTGGCAAGGCGGATACCAGTATGATGCACGGTGTCTAAAAGGCGAAGTTTAGAGGCGATCGCTGCACCATAAATAAAACAGCCGTAGTCCAGCTTGGATCGGACTAGGGAGCGATACAGCCTCAACATTACCGTGCGATCGCCCCCCCAAGATGCTCCAGATAATACCTTCAGCACCCGCAGAGAACGATCGCAAGAGGCTCGAAGGTGACGAATGTGGTGCTCCCAGTTGAGTTGTCTGTCCAAGTAGAGGCCCAAGAACTTCAGGTGCGAGACAAACGGCAGGGGTGTGCCCTTCAAGTGAAGATCAGGTGGAGGGTGAATACCTCGTAGACAATGGAAGTGGACACATTGTGTCTTCGCAGGAGAAAAACGAAAGCCGGTGCGAAGCGCCCAGGCTGCCAGCTGGTTGATGGTCAACTGCAGTTGACGCTCTATATGATCTAAGTTACAAGAACGATAATATATAGCGAAGTCGTCAACATAAAGGGACGATGGAATTCCGCCGCGAACGACACTAGTAATGCCGTTAATAGCCACGGCAAAAAGGGCAACGCTGAGAATCGACCCTTGAGGTACACCATTCTCCTGGATCCGCTCCCTTGAAATACTGTTCCCTATACGGACACGAAAACGACGTAGTGCTAAAAAGTTACTTAAAAATTCCGGTAAGTGGCCTCGCATACCGTAACTGTGCAGGTTACGTAGTATGCCATACCGCCAAGTGGTGTCATAGGCCTTCTCCAGGTAAAAGAATACTCCCACCACATACTGTTGCAGTAGAAAGGCATCATGAATGTAAGCCTCAATGCGTGTTAGATTGTCAACACTAGAGCGATGGCGACAAAAACCGCATTGAAGGTTGGACAGCTGGTTATTAATTTCGAGCCACCACACTAACCGAGAGTTTACCATTCGCTCAAAGGTCTTACAGACGACACTCGTCAGGCAAATGGGGCGGTAGCTAGATGGAAGTGTGCGGTCCTTTCCAGGTCGAGGGATGGGGATGACAATACCCTCTTGCCAGGAAGATGGAAAGACCCGCTCATGCCAGATGCCTAAAAGGAAAGACATCGCATCGGGTGGAAGATGTAGCAGCATCTGTCTGTGGATGTCATCGGGACCGGGAGAAGAGTCCTTAGCTAGGGCTAAAGAATGTGCAAGCTCGGCAGCGGTAAAAGGTTGGTTATACGGCTCATTACATTCGCTATTAAAATTAAGTTTTGTTCGCTCCGCAGCTTCCTTAATAGGAAGGAAGAGGGCGTCGTAACTAGCCGTTTGGCTAGTAGCAGCGAATGAGGTGGCAAGGGCTTCGGCTATATCTTGCTCGGTAGTGCAGATGGAACCGTTGAGGGCAAGTCCGGGAATGTCCGTTCGGCGATACTTGCCATGGATCCGCCGAACAGCTGACCATACCTGTTTGGCGGAGCTGCGACGAGAAAGGGAAGACACGTAGGCTTCCCAGGATCTTCGTTTCGCATTGCGAAGCACAAAACGTGCCCTAGCTCGAGAACGTTTAAAAGCAACGAAGTTCTTTTCTGTCGGGTGCAACTGAAACAGCCGCAAAGCACGTTTGCGTGCTTTTATAGCCATACGGCATTCCTCAGATCACCAGGGTACAGGGGTATGACGTGGGGTAGAAGAACCTCGAGGAATGCTGGATTCAGCGGCGAGCAGGATGGAACATGTAAAATATTCCACCATTTCATCGACGGTGTCAAGACCATCGTCGGTGAAGTGTATATGGGAATGAAACTTTTCCCAGTCAGCCTTGGAAATAATCCAGCGAGGATGTCACGAAGGCGCATGGTGGCGGCCAGATAAATGGATGTTATTTGGGTAATGATCGCTCCCAAAGAGGTCGGAAAGCACAGACCAATCAAGGAGTGGAACTAATACCGGGCTGCAGAATGAGACGTCTAGTACCGAGTGCGTACCATAAGCGGATGACAAGAATGTCGGGTCACCAGTGTTCAGCAAAATCAGGTCATACAAATCGAACGCGTCTACTATGAGGCAGCCACGAGCATCATCAATGTCGGAGCCCCAGAGCGTGTGTTTGGCATTCAGATCTCCCAAGATGAGTAACGGTGAGGGGAGCTGTGCCAAAAGAGTCTGAAGATCCTGCTTTTGAATTACACAGAGCGGAGGCAGATAAATGTTGCAGATGGTAAAAGATATGCTCTCCCGCTGTATACGAACAGCGACTGCTTGCAACGGCGTGGTTAATGGTATATTGGTGGCAGAGATATTAGGCGCCACTAAAGTAGCAACGCCACCGCTTGCTCGTGTGCCTGCAACGGAGTCTCCTCTAAACACCGAGAAAGTGCTTAGGTGTAATGAGTGATAGTGATGCAAATGGGTTTCTTGGAGACAAATAACTGATGGTGACCGTTGAGAAACTAAAAACTGTAGGTCTTGAACGCGAGCTCGGAAGCCATTGACGTTCCACTGGATTATTTCCATAAAGAGTTTTTAACGGGCCGTTTTAACTTTTTTCTTGACTTTGGCTGACTTGGGCCCTACGATTCGAAAATCATTAGCCTCCTGTGACTCCGCTGATGTTCGGGAGTCAGAACTCCTACGGCTCGTAGAACGAGACCGGGATCTCATAGAAGGCGAGCGACTTCACGATCTATGTTGTGGCCGGGATCGGTTTTTTCATATTTACTACGGGATGGTTGTTACCCGCTGATGGCTTGGTGGCTGGAGTCTGTACGGTTGAAGCGGAGGTAGTGCTGGTGGATATACAAACAGTCTGAGACGTGGGTTTAACGGCTAGAAAGTCAGTCTGCGTGGATGCGTGGGCGACAGGGACGTGTTGAACAGCAACAGTGGTGTTAGGAGTACGGCGAGCTGCTGATGCATATCCAGTAGTAGTAGCAGGCTTTAGTTGTTCAAAGTGCCGTCGTGCCTCTGGAAAAGTGAGGCGTTCCTTTCAACGTAGCTCCTGAATGCTTTTTTCGTCCATGAATCTAGGGCACTGTCGCGAACTGGAGGGATGACTGCCGCCACAGTTCAGGCAACCAGGTGTTCGACTGCAGTTTGGATCGTCGTGTTTCGGTAGGCCACATTGCTCACAAACAGCAGGATTGGTACACGTGACCTTAGTATGTCCGAACCGCTGACACTGGAAACAGCGCATGGGGTTCGGGACATACTGGCGGACGCTAGCACGTTCATAGCCGCAATAGATGAATTCGGGTAACTTAGTCCCAGCAAAAGTTAGAAAAACTGTACGTAATGGGTACTCCTTGCCATCTTGTTTTCGTGTAAGCCGGTACGCCTGACAAACAAGTTGATCAGAGAGGCAACTTACTATCTCTTCATTCGCAAGACCATCTAAGCTGGAGGTGGTGACTACTCCTCTACAGGTGTTAAGAGTTTTGTGTGGGGCTACCCGGATCGGGTAGGAGCCCAACAAAGTCGCCTTTTGCAGTTTGCGAGATTGGTCTGCATTTGTGCTCTCCAATAGTAAGGTGCCGTCTCGGAGGCACGTCGCATTTTTAACTGGGCCACTGATCTTATCTAGTTCACGCTTTATATAGAACGGACTTAAATCTTTAAACGTTTTGCCATCACATGCCAAGGTCATTACTAAGAACAGGTCAATGAAAGAGGGTTTGCGCGGATGCATTTTGAATAGGACCCCCAACCGGAACCGTCGGCGTCAGCCTGCTATCCGGGGGTTAAACAAAGAAAGACACCAAATCTTCACGGTCTGTGCCGTCATGGGGACCCCACCCATGACCGATCTCATTTGTACCTCAGAAAAGCTACCCTTCAATATCCACTGCTTGTCCGTATGGGTAAACCGTTCACCACGCACACCCCGGCTTTAAGCCCCTACCACAGGAATAACCGCCTGTGGCTCCCCACTTTAGGCCGCGCTGCGTATAATAGGCACACGCGGATTCAGGGGACTTGTGGTTGATTACACCGGGGTTCCGTCAGCGGTAACACGTCCGGTCCGTGATACTAACCCAACGGCACACGGCCGTCGGGAGATTAACACAGGCCGGGCCCTCAAGGAGCTACGTGGGTGTACTTGACGGTGTGGACGGGCTCCGCACCTAAGGCTACACATAGGGGCAGTGCGAAGGGTCTGCTCAACCTTCACTTTTGAGACCTCCGGAGAGCACACATGTCGGAAGCCGCGCTGAAAACCGTGGGACAGAACCACGGAGATAGGAGAGATCCCTGCTGGTGAGACAGGAGTTATAAACCTAAGACCTTACGTGCTAATAATAATAATAAAAAACTAGAAGAGGAAGAATGTGATGCTTACTGACAAGCAGTAGCTCAACGTGGCACAGTTGATGGAGATGAAGGGGATGAATTGAAGGTGAGTGGCTAGGGACCCCGGGATCGCCAATCCCATACCTACCGTAGTAGGTCCCTGGGGAAAAATACCAGAGCCTCTTCTGCCAGTTTTCGGGGTTACTGATGGGCCTTCTCGGCAGCCGTATAGCGGTCCTGCGGTACACCAAGTCCCCACCGTACATCACCCCATCAGTCAGTCCCCTACTTCCCGTTGCCCACCCCTCGGGACGAGGACCGCAGAGGTTGGATTTTGAGGGGTGGATTTATAGAAATCTTCGAAAACATCATCTTCACGGTTTTTAGACGAAAGGTTCATCGCTTCTACATCAAGGTAAGGTTTGGCTTCTACAAGCATCACCACACTGAGGTAGCGCAAAACTTTTGCGCATGTGGGGCGTAGACCTCACGACGGGGCGAATCCTTCTTCAGATATGTCACCGCATCATGTGATATAAATCCAAAGCACAAGGAGGGGAACGGCTCCAATGTGCATGCACAGTTGAGGGAGAAAATGCGAAACACCCATGTCATTCTACAAAACAGACAAAAAGAAGCAGAAAACAATACACAAAACAAACTTATAGCAATTAAGGGAACTCTGACACAGCCGGCTGCAGCTCACCGGTCAACAAATACAGCTACTTAACATCATACATGAGAAAGGGCTTCAAGTGTACCCGCAAGGCAAGGACTGATAAACATGTGCCAAAACACGCCTTCAACAGTGCCCACTGAAACATTTAATAGTGTTAGTCAAGGGATCCCTTATAACAAATGTTATAACACTGGATACCACACCATTTTAATCTGTTGAACGAGATAACCGTGGCAACATTCGATGACGTGAGGGACAAGGTGGAGCATTATATAATGGATGTAGAGTCATACTTTACTCTCAAAAATATCCCGGATGAGTTTAAAATGGTAATAATTAAGAAGGCTTTAAGGGACAATCACTAACTTCATTTAGACAAGCAGTTGGTGACCACACCAGTTATGCAGACTTTTGACAACATGTTCTAACAAAATATTGGAATGGCACCACGCAATATGCCATAATAGGAAAATAAATACAGGAAAATATTTACACAGAGGACGATCAATGATTGATTACTTCCTAGAACTAGCTCAACAGAGCAAGATGCTAGACCCACCTAGCAAGCAGGAGCAAGAATTTATCTCTCTGGTCACAAGACATTATCCAGAACACATCAAGAATCACCTAATAGTCGCCCAACCAAGTACAATCAGTGAGACGATAGAACTTTTGATGGCACTACAACTGACCATGACTGAATCAAACTCAGGATCATGAGAAGACAGGATAGTTCAACACGAACACAATTTTAGTGGGACAAGGGCATACAATATGGGAAATGCCAGATGAAATGAACAAGCACATACAAGAGACCGTTACAGAGACCAGGTCTCCATATATGACCACAGAAGCTACAATGTGCGATACTAACAACTACCCCAAGAAAAAAAAACCAACAACATTTCCATGGACCACAGACACATTAACTTCCTATGAACACAAAGGCCATACAAATGACAGAATGGCTATGACAGACAAACGAATGGAGAAAGATAATACAATGTCTTCAGGAGACCATAGATAAATGACATACATTGCGAAAATCCCCTGGGATGTAAATGGACCAATAACTGCCACAACCATGAAAAATGACCTAATATGACAGAGAATCGGACAGATTGAACAAATTATGAAGATAAACAGATGCAGAGGCAAGAAGCACAGGTAAGTACATCACCAACAGCAAATTACAACAACAATGGTGCAGTGACCCAGTAAAAATGGTTCGGGAACCAGACATTTGTTCCAACCTCCCATACTTCCTTAAATGGCAGAAGTGAAGGACACAATCAGGAAAACTAAATTTGGGGAGGACAACATTCCTGATTCATATAACTTGGGAATTGATGTTAACAAGAAAAACTTGCTATGATGTGGAGTTATCCCCTGTGCCTAAAAATAAATGGTACCGATACTTCCAGGTGTGTCTGCAGAGAATGGAGGCTTGTATAAAGCTATAAACAAAGTACTTTGATGAACTGTTATAATAATAAGTTCTATTGAATATTAGTTATTGGGTGTTTTTGTAACCCATATTAGAACATTGCAGAACAACTTCTTTAACAGAAGCTGCAATACTCACCTTGTTGTCTGCAAGAATAAGAGCAGTGTTTACAAGAAAACGGCTTGTCCTGAGTATGTATTCTCAAGTGGCTCCTCATGCTAGATGTGCTTATACATGTATAGGCACAAACACCACATCTGAGTACCTCATCTGCAATAAAGAATGACTTATGTAATAATTTATGCATCTATAGAACCTTTTTTCAGTAGTAGAGTACTGTTAAAAAATGAAAAGAATGTAAAAAGCTTGCCTGCATGTATCTTTTCATGCTCCTTAGCTGCCCTCTTTGTAATGGATACATGGGAGCAGCTATTACAGGGTATGGATTTGAATTCCATATGATTCAGTCGTACATGAACACGGAGATTTGCTGTAAAGAAAAATAGGAAAGAATGTCATATTAACTTCCTCATCAATTAATTACACAGGTATGCATATCAAACAATTGATTGAACAATGACTGAGGGTAAATCGGACAGGAATGAAAGGACCAGAATGAGCAACTCTGCTCAAATCATGAGCAGATCAGATAATTAGATCATGACCTTGCTATTTTCATTAGCAGTATTTATTCAAGTAATGTTCCACTGAGTTCATATAATGGTGCAAATTTATTGAATATAGTGTAGGAAGAAATTATTGTAGCCTCTGCCCTTTATGAAAGTTCATATTTTCAGCTTATATCATTTTAATGAGTATACTCATATAGTCACACCATTTATCTGTTTCTTTTCTTTCCAAACAAATCAAGAACTATATTTGAACAACAAAACAATATATTTAGACAATGGAGCTTAGACACCAGTGCCAGATAAATGACTTCAGGTTAACTGTGTTCTACGATACTGTAGTATGTACTGTTTACAATATGATAATGGCTCTATCCCATTGCAGATCTATAGGTATAAAAATTATGGATATACCAAATTTTGTGCAATTAGGGATCTGGTGAAGTGAAACAATCCACGTGATGGTAATACAGTGTATGAATTTAAAAATCAAATATTTATGCTTTGCCTCTATCACATCACATGATTTCAAGCACACCTTCTTCGATTCAGTGTGAAATGAAAACTTAAAATTTACTTTTGATAGCTTTAGATAACATATTTTGGTGCATGATACTGAAAATTCTGCAGACATTCAAGAGTATGAAAATGAAGAAATGGACCAATGAGAAAACTTGGTCAACAGACAAAAAGAGAGACAAACAGACAAACTTTATTCATTACACACATTTACATTTTAAGCAAAGACCCAGTAAACTGGTGATTCATCAAAATGGATAATACAAGTATGATAATTACAATACAAACAATATTATAAAATACAGACAGACCCAAAAAGGTCCAAACTGGCTGTGCAGTCTTTTGCCTGTCCATGTCCTCGGCACTCGCCATATGATGCTATCGTAGAAAGGCATGGATGAAACAATGAAACATTTATAAAACTACTTTTAAAGTCCTTACTTATCCATGTTATTAAAAGAGAAGCTTAAACTGCCTACCGCCATTGTCCATACATATTTGGCACCTCTTTAGGAAACTATCCATTACCTGCCATAGTTCAGGTTGAACTGGCAGATATTTTGTTTTGATTCATCCAAGCAGAGTGGGTTTGTCTTAAACACTTTATGCTTAAAGTTAGCCCAGAGAGAGAAGTCGCAGGGGGTTAGGTTGGGGGACCGAGGGGGCCACAAATTTCTACTAATAATTCTGCCCTGAAACACATTTTAAGTTATTAAATTTTAGATGAGTCATATTTTTTACACATCTGCTTCACTTTCGTACCTATTTTGAGGACATGCTTCGCAAATCATTGTTTGCATCTACGGCTCTTATGCGACTCCAGTTAAATCTCGACATTTTAAGTTGTTCTCATTGAAAGGTTGACTGTATGAACTGTTGCAGAGTCCTGTTGAAAAAAGGCAAAATTACACTCTCTGATTTTTAATTCTCTTTAAAAAGAAAAGGGGGGGGGGGGCAAAATTATATTCATGTAAATACAGCATCAAATGTTGATTCGAAAAAAGCTGAGCCCTTAACTCTTTCTACAACAGAATTTCTCAATGTGAACTTTGCAAGTGTTGGGCAGTTTCCTAAAGAGGAGCCAAGGATGCATATGGACAACAGCAGTGGCCAATTTCAGCATCTCCATTAATAACATGGGTAAGTAAAGACTTTAAAGGTAGTTTTCCCGGATCGTTAGGCAAATGCTGGGTAGGTTAATTACATCCCCTGAATTTCCTGTCCTTACATTTCACCTCCATTACCATTCCATGTCATCTCTCTTTTGGTGGTTTCGTTCAGGGTAACAAGTGTGGTGGGAGTCTCAACGGTGCATGGTGGGATGATATGCTCTGAGGAAAACGCCTTCCCCTCTAGCGGGATGGATGGCCTCCGAGCCAGTTTAGTGGGCTGATTCAGAAACGCAGCAGCCGGGATGCCAGTTGTGTAAGCCTGCCTGGAGTACCCTGCTCTGTGGAGGCAGTCTCTGGTCTCTGAACATGCCTCGTGACTGTTTTGAGGGCAAAGCAGGTGGGATGCCGATTATCCCAAGCCCACCGTCGGGGAGTTTCTATCTGGTAAAGTGTAGGGACCTCGCCCTCTGTATTGTGGAGACTCCTTGGGGTTGGTGCCCTCTGTCTCCTCTCACTTCATCCTCCCTCCCGGGGATGCCCCACTTGGGACATAGGCACAATAGATCTAGTCTGGTCGATGTATCGAATCCCCTCCACACAATCCCCTCCCTACTGCTACTATCAAGAAATAAATTCTTGTCTTTAATTTCCTTATATTTCTGGAGTACTTTATTATAAATTTTTACTCCAGATTAGTACGGAAATTTTTCAATTAGTGTGAGTCTATGTGGTGGAAATTTTTTGCTATTTTGTCATCTAGTTTCATGATTATGTAAATATGTTCTGTTTAATATAATCTAAGTCAAAGTTTTTATATACATGTTTTAATAATTTATACAGATTCTGTGACACCAAGTTAGACATATTTAAATTTTTAACCCTTTGCTGTGCACTCAGTATTAGCTAGTTGTTCTCCAAGCAGACCTCTGTCCATTTAAATTCTGAACTACTACTACAAACATCAAACTAAAAGTGGCCTATATATCTGCATAATTATATTTTTAACTGGCAAAATTAAATTAGTTAATGAATAGCTTGTATAAATTGGTTTGCAGAGAATAACACATAAATTTCGTTTTAACGTTTTATTACTGATAAGATCAACCCCTTTGTAGGCAAAAAATATTTATATATGTGTACCCCATTTTAACACATTTTTAAAGCAACACGATTTACAGTTTGTTACTTTGCAATGTTAAAAACTAGACTAAAATGTCCTTAAGTCTGCAAAATAAAATTACAATAATTTCTGAAACATTTTTCTGGTAATCACCCTTATAATGTTTCCACCCCTGCCATTACTGCAGCGAACATATTGCAGCTTGTCCGTAAAATGCTATATACACTATTCCATTGCACAATAAAAATGTTCTATATACACATAAAGTTATTAGTGGTTTTGTATGTACACCCTTGTGTTTGTTTTGAACTTCCAACCCCCTTGTTTGGTGATAACTAAGGAAGCACCCAATTCTACATAAGGCCATGTCACACTGTGTGCACTTATATTGAGACTGCACACCGCGACCTGATTTTGTTTTCCTTTTCTTCACAATACACTGAACACACAATTTTACACGGCTTGGTATTTTTACGAGGGTGTGAAGAGAACTAGGTACAGGGGTGGCAGAAGGTAGACTATGCTGAAATCCCACTCGCTTACGTGACGTAAGTCTGCGATTAGCATTTGCACTAAATTCTGCCTGTAGTGAAGAAGTCTATTGCCATGAGCTGTAGAAGCAGGTCTGTTTGAAATGTTGTATATCATAAAACTATTAACAATAGCAAGATTCACAATGAAATGGAACAAATATTTCCACCATTTTCTCGAAGGCCGGCCGACACCGTAATACTCCCTCCTATGGTCCGAGAGGTCAATACCTGCCATATTATGAGTGTCATTTATCACTGCTTTAGGACACGGTATTTTAATTTTTTCTTTTCCCTTGCCACTCTTCCTTTCTACCTCTCCATCTGTTCTGGGATTGGAGTTGGTAGATAATAAAAGAACATCCCTGTTATCATGCCAAACAACTGCAGTTACACCTTTATGTTGCAATTTGCAAGATTTGCCCCTTTTCAGTTTCAGTTGTTTTGGCTTTGGAAACTGTTTAGGCCAGTCTTTTCCTCCAGCACAAATTGTACCACATGCATATATTTTCTTATCCAGAAGCAATTTCATTAGCCGCGTGGAAGTAAAAAAGTTATCAAAATAGACATGATGCCACAATCCAGTGTATTTTTCGCACATGTCTAAAACAACCTGTTCCCCAAGTAGAAAATCTCATTATATGTATATAAGATTATACTATATATTACTAATAAGAATTTGCATATTACACATTGTAACAAACAACATTATGACCACAACATAAGTGGCAAGAACAACATATTTCAGACCAGCATAAATAAGAGCACAACTGAACACGACCCACTCTTGAGTGGTGCGAAGTTATACAATAGATTACCAAGTACCTTCAAAGGAAAACACGGAGATAATTTCAAAAGGGAGCTAAAAAGGTATCTTCTAAATAAATGTTTATATAGAATAGATGAATTGTAAATATTGTAAATAATACTGAAAATAGTAGCATTTAAAATTACAAACCCACATTGTATTTTTCTTTTGGAACTGTAACTTATTGTGACTATACTTCTAATTGACTACTCTTGTAATTATTCATAACTGGACGATGCCTGAAACATACTTATACCATGTCTATATAGGCTAAATTATTATTGTTATTGTTATTCTTATTTATTATTATTCTTCTTATTATTATTATATATTATTATTATATATTATTATTATTATATATTATTATTATTATTATTATTATTATTATTATTATTATTATTATTATTATTATTATTATTATTATTATTATTATTATTATTATTATTATTATTATTATTATTATTATTATTATTATTATTATTATTATTATTATTATTATTATTATTATTATTATTATTATTATTATTATTATTATTATTATTATTAATTATTATCATCATCAATTATTTTAATTATTATCATTATCATATTATCATTATTATTATCACCATTATCATCATCATCATCATCATCATCATTATCATCACTGTTTCTCGCCTCCTTTTTCCCCAGATAGATTTTACATGTCAATAAATACCCACTTTTGCTGTCTGCAATACCCCATGCCTTTATCCCCCATTTTGTTGGTTTAGCAGGCATATATTGTTTCAGAAAGAAGCAACCTTTGAAGCCTATCATTGCTTTGTCAACAGAAAGATCGCGATTTGGTTTGTAGACATTTGCAAACTTACCGATTATGCCTAAAGCAGGTCGTACCTTATACAGATAATCATAAGAATCAACCCCTAATTGTGGCTTAGCAGATTCATCATTTAGATGAAGGTATTGTGATGTCTTTTGAAAATGGAGCAATGTCATCACTTGTCTTACAATTGGACAAGCGCAAAACTCCCCCAAAAAGTAATCTTGAATTTCAGGAAATGAAATGAAATGTGTAGTGTTTAACGCCCGCTTTTACTACATAAGGCACCACAGGCAGTGACACTGATGATACATGAGATGAAGATGGAGCACCGGTGGAATGAGATGGCGGGGGAAACCGGAGGTCCCAGAGAAAACCCGCCCCAGCGCCGTGTTGTCCACCACAAATCTCACTTTGCGGTCGCCTGGGATCGAACCCGGTCCGCCTTGGTGAGAGCCAAGCGGTCTAACCACTGAGCCACGGCGCGACCCTCGAATTTCAGGAAGATCCACCATCCCCATATATATCAAAATGCCTAAGTAGGCCTGTATCTCCCTTGAATTCGTATCTTCCCATTTGGGATCTGACTTCTTAGCTTGAATCTGTGTTGCATACCTATTGGTTTCCTCTGCAATTTTGCCGCAAAAATCGGAATCTATAAAAAGTTCAAAGTAATCTATTTTTTGAACTTCCTGGAGGAATAGTATGATTGGCACCTGTAGGGGAGGAAAATGCTTCTAACTTATTGGAAGTCAAATTGGAGGTCCACTGTGCAGGCACTTCTTTAATTTTAGTTTCTTTTTCAAGTATTTTAGCCTCCTGGTCTGCTACCTGTTCCTCGACGCCTTCACTGCCACTCTGTTCCTTATCATTGTCTTCCACTAACTCGCTAAACCAAAATTTGTCGGAACTACTTTCGTGATCTAATTCCTCATAAACTGCTGCACATATTTCCTTTTCTGTTTGCAATACCTTCTCAGTACAACGTTTTCTAGCCCATGATGTTCTTGGAACAGCCTACATGATACTGATGTAGCTATAAACACATCAGAAAACTGCTTGCTTATGCAGATGCACTCTCTTATTTCAGTGCTATGTATGGTTTGTTATTACATTCTAGCATGACGAAAACACTGTAACATTGCAACAGGAGAATGGTTACATAAACACAGCTCATAACAACTGAGCTCAGCATAAACAGAACCCATATGAAACGATAAACACATTTACTACGTTCTACTACGCTGTGCGCACTAGGCCATTTATTATTTCACTAGGATTTACTACGCAGTGCGTCGCAAAGAGTTAAATAAATTTCTGCAAGCAGCTTTGGGGCTGACGTGTATCATAATTCTAATAATTTTTTTTTCTACAGCTTAAATATTTTTTCCCATCCTGTTGCAGCTCCCCATAATATGACATAAGCCTTTATAGAGTGAACAAAGCTATAGTATAATTGATGGAAATTAAGTGTTCTTCCATACTAACTGTGTGTAGGCTAAGGTTTGAACAGGTTTACCAGGAAAATACGAATTAGCTGGAGAATTTAATGTCGGCATGTTGGCTATGGTAGCTCAGTGGTTAAGAGCAGCCTGATGGGAAATGGGAGATCCATGGTTCAAATTCCAGCTATAGCACTGCATTTTTCAGTCTGACTCTACCTATCCAAACATTAGCCTACACACAGCTAGTGTGGAAGAACAATTAATTTCCATCAATTAACCTAATAGTGGTTTAACTATGAAGCCTTGGACTTTTGTGCTTACAGCATAGTAAGTTACTACAGATGGTATCTCATTGTACATGAGTACACCTAGTGGGTTATAGGCTATTCTGCATGGAAGATGCAACTCACTGCCAAAGATGAACCTGACATCAACTCAGTGGTGTCAATGGTTGACGAGCAGTCAATCAAGAAAAGCAAGAAAAGTACAGATGTATTTTTTAGATGTGGCATATGACGTAACGTTGCACAGTAGTTTATGGTCAAGTCCACTTGTTTATTTGGAAGAAAAAGGGGTGTCAGATTAGTCATCTGCCATCTAATCCACTAGCTTTATCAGCAATCTGCTGGTGAAAGCAGAGATCTTACCCCTACCACTGATTCGCATGACGTCACTCGCATACATCCAAGCAAAGTCATATACCACATCTAAAAAATACATCTGTAGCATCCTGACATCCCAGTCCCTATGGTAAGTCATCTTCAAATGCTTTTCAAGTCTTCATGTACTATTCAACCATGTCATCTGATGTGAATGGAGAGGCATATTTCTTTTTAAAAAAAATTTACGTCCTCCAATGTTAAATCATATCAGACGAGAATGAATTGGGTGAAATGATGCCCAAATAAGCCCAGGGCCTACAGAGCTTAGAGTTACCAAACATTTGTCTTTAAGGATAAGGGAAAACTCAGGACCTCCTGAACATGTGGCAGATATGCTACCACTGGGAGAGATGTTATGTAGATGTTGTAAATACCAAGTTGCCCCAGTGATTCTCTCATCAGGTTCAACTCAAAGTTGCCTGCCCAAGTTATTATCCCTCTTGCAGAAGAGTTGACACTTCCTCGCATTTAGCTTCAATGTTGGCTGTTTCCAGTCTCTGTAATGCCTTGATTATGTTCTCAAGAGTGGTGTTTAAACATGCTGCCAAACTGACCAAGACATGAGTTGACTGCATGAGCCACTGGCATGTTGCTGAGGCCAAAGGGCATAACTATAGACTGCTAAAACCCTTGACTTATTGAAAATGTGGTATTCTCCTTATCTCTGAGATCTAGAGTCACTCACCAGTATCACAATTTCAAGTCCAAGGTCAAGAACCACCACTGGACAAGGCAAGAATGTCCAGCTATTAACCCTTTCACTGCTACATGTATTTCAGTCTAGTAATTCCTCCTTGCTAAGTTATTTTTGCAATATTAATTTTTTTTAAATATATATTACTGATGGATAGAGTCAACATGAAAAATTCAATGCAATGGCGGGATTTGAACCACGGATCTCCTGGTTTCCGTCCAGTCGCTCTTAACCTTTGAGCTACCATGGCCAACTCGCTGTCCTGACATTAAACTCTCTAGTTGACTCATATATTTCTCCGGTAACCACTAGGGGCTCTCGCATCTGAGATACACTGTTTGTGGCGACTTACTATTGTAAGTACTTAAGTCCCAGGCTTCATCATTTAACTCTTATTATTTTAGTTAATTGATGGAAATGAATCATTTCTCCACACTAGCCATATATAGGCTAAGATATGTGATGGATAGAGTCAACATGAAAAATTCAATGCCATGCTCAAAGGTTAAGAGCGACTGGACGGAAACCAGGAGATCCGTGGTTCAAATCCTGCCATGGCATTGAATTTTTTATGTTGACTCTATCTATCAAATACCTTAGCCTATATACGGCAAGTGTGAGGAAATGATTAATTTCCATCAATTAACTAAGACTATTAGGTTAATTGAAATTAATTGTTCTTCCCGGCTATAGCATTGTTCTTCAGCTCACTCCTATTCAAACCTTGCCGGAGACATGGCTAGTGTGGAAGAACAATTAATTTCCATCAATTAATCTAATAATAAGATATCGTCAGAGAAAAATATTAAGACCAGGAGAAACTTAAGAGACAGATTACACTACCCAGCATTTTGAAACTTTTTTCTTGTAGCAGGGATGTGACATGTGATCTTAACTAATTTTGGGTTGCTGAACATGGATTCGTTGTTCATTTCTACATATCATGACAGGTTTTCTTGCAATATATATTTCAAAATAAGAGATATAGGAATAAAAAGTACTGAACAAATTAAGGTATGTTTTAAAATACCATAGAGAAAATACAGTGATATTTTATAAACAGTCCACAACATGTCTATACCACTACTTTTTGTGAGAGAGGGCCAAATAAATATAAGTTTCATCTATATAAGTGCCAATACTATTACTCTGGAATACTTAATACTGGGATGCATCTTGAACTTTATTATAACCATTTTTAATGGACACCAGTTTTTACCTGATTATGCACAAAGAAAATCAGTACCAATATTCCGCTATACTACCATTATGCCCGCTTAGCTGTGCACCTTTATAGAATAAATATATACAGCTTATGCAGTACATCCTTTACAAGCAACCAGATACTATTATGGATAAGGAACATTTAATAATATATTCAGCAATTCCAAAACTAGAAGGAGATATACAGACTCAACTAACACATTATTGGAATGCCAAATGGAGAAGGTACGAAGTCTAAGAACCAGAGCATTTGGTAAAAATAACTACAAACTTGTAACTAAACAGCCCGAGCTCTCTGTTTAAACACCAATACTGCAAGCTGCAGTTTCTCTTCAAGAAAGCTGAATTACGTTAATACTGCATTAAATATTTCCTAGTTTGGCTAACAACATAGTGAGCAATATGTTTTGCTTTAAATGCACTATTATGATGGTATTTCTAAGCTTGCTGTGTCAACTATCAAGAGAAAATTTATATATTTTGAAGTTACTGCAACCAATAGAAAAGTTATTCTCTCTCAGCATGTAAATATTCACCTAGAGATCCCTCATAATACTTACAAATCCTTAAACTATAATTGTCACCATGTACAATTGTCACCACAGCATAAGAGTAATAAATAACACAATGTAGGTAAGATTCTCCAGGCCAACTGTGAATTACATACAAAAATGAAGAAAAACAGAATTGCTTACATTTTATTGCACATCTATAGTCACAAAATCCACAGGCAAACGGCTTTTCTCCAGTATGCATTCTAACATGACGTTTGAGATCTGAACTTGTTTTAAATGCTGAGGTGCATGCTTCATCAGGACACACAAATGGATTGTCACCTGTAAAATAAGCAAGAACTAAATTAAAAATTCATTTATAAGTAAGACAGATAAAAATGAGAGTCACTAATTAGATTTTTGCAGATTTACTGCTAGCTTCTCTGCAATGAATTGAATCAACTCAAAGACTCTTGCTGAAGCAACAGTAACAAGTAGAAATGAACTGTAAGTCACCATTGAAGGTTTATTTCTGAAGTAGGACACACAGTGCTCTACTGTAAAAAACTTGATTCGGTTAGCGAATTTAATGTTCTAGCAGTAAGTTGCCATTGTGACTGAATAGGCAGAGCAACCACTTTTGAAAAGCAAAGGATATCTGCTTAAATCCTAAATACAAACTGAATTTTCCAGCTGATTCTATCTTAGAAATTATTTTATTTTCACACTCACTTCAATGCCTTGCATCTTATGCTAATTTTGTTGCAGTTTTCTCACTAGTGTATAATAATATTAAAAATAACCATGGTAACACATGAGGTTGCATTCCAGAGATCCCAGGTTCAATTCCTGTTGACCACACACTCCGACCTTGAGTTGTTTTTTTGTAACTTTCCCTGGATGGTAGGTGAATGCTCGAGGGACTTCTCTTCTACCATGATTTCCTTTTTCTCATTTTCCTTTCACTCTACTTTCTTCTCATATTACTGGTGAGCTTTCAGGTTTTACTGTATGAGGCAGTGCCAGACAGATGGTGCAGTTGCTTGCTCCAAGGAAGAAGTATTTTTCATGGACTGCCTAATTGTATGGCTCATTAATCTCCCACTCTGGACAACTTCACTAGTGGGTTAGATCTTTGAGCTGGAATTTTAGGATCTTTTGTGCATCTCTGTTGCAGTGTTGCCTGTCTACCTGCTGCCTGTAGACTCTTGTGGTTCCTACATTTCATCCTTTTCTCCTAGGTAGGTAGTAACTACTAGTTCTGTGTAGTCTGCAGTGTAAGAGATGTCACCCTCCATTATATATCCTATACTTGCTTATATCTGTAGGATGTATCTTTATTGGTGTCAAACATTTTGGGGAACCCTCCCAATATCAAAACAGTAAAAAGGTTCATATGAACATAAATCTAAAAATCATGTATTGCTGAGTTACAAAACAAAATTGAAGGTTCAAAACTTGCCCAAAGTGACTTGTCCTAATTCACTGCCGCCCTAAGTTGAATTATATGCTATTGCACACTCTGTTGCACATTTCTGGTGTGCTTCATATTTGGTGAAATCTATGTGGATATGCTCTCTCAGAATGTCAATATGTAGTACAGGAAATTCATAAAGACAGACTTTAAATGTCTACAGACAAAGATATCCTTGGATTTTAATCAAGAGATTGAGCAGACCATGCAATGAATTCCTCTTGTCCCATCCATCTATATGGAAATGTATAATTTAAAAAATTACATACTATCTGAATGAAATCAGCTGGGGTATCATTATGTAAAATCCACATTGATGTCCAGTGGGATATCATCATTCAAATGATGTAATTCATTTGTGAGGAATTATAGATACAGCTCTGCCACATTGAGGAAAGAAATAGGGATCAATAAGGTGATTATACATATTAATTCCTCCCCAAATGTTTAGGCAGAGCCTCTGTGGATGTCTGGTCTTTCATATTTCACAAGGGTTTCCATAGGCCCAGTTATGATTATTATGAAAACTGAAAATATTGTTGTGAATAATACCAGCCTCATCAGTGAACAAGCTGCATGCTAAAAAATTCATGAACATAGCACAATTAAGTAACATCAATAGCAGAAAGTCCTTCTTCATTCAAACTCTGTGACAGTTAATCCTGGCATCTGCTAAAGGTGATACACGTACATGAGATTTTCATGCAAAATTCTCCATTTAGTCATGTGACTAATGATTTTCCTTAGTGCAATACATCTTATGCTAAATGTGTTTAGATGGGCTTGTGTCCACATCACAAAGAAATCATTCTTCAGTCGTCTTATGCTATTTGATGGGCTTGTGTCCACATCACAAAGAAATCATTCTTCAGTCAATGTTTCATACTTATCTTGGCTCCTCAACACCCAAAATACTCTTGTCAGATGAGCCACTTTTTCTCAACCATTGATGAATTCTTGAAAATGTTTGTGAACATGCTGACAGCATGCTGATAGAGTACCTTTCTGCATAAGCTCATGTGTGTATGATATTGTAACACGAGCGCTGGAACACCCTGTGAACCAGCTGGGAACGGAAGGCAGGGGAGGACCGCGTTAGCCACACCTCCCCCTCGTTTGTCTTGTAGTGGTGACAGGCAGTGGTTGGGAGGAAAAACATCAGTGTGCCGTCTGTTTCTGTCCACCTGGTTCCAGAAATTACGGAATCTGGAACATTCTCCTGGTCACTAGAAACCGGCGATATTCCTATATAAAGAGGGTTACAGACAGACGGAGTGGAGTTGGTCAATCAGTTGGTTAGTGTGTGAGTGAGGACAGTTCTTGGTGTAAGAAGGCAGTGTTAGTCAGTGACGTGTTAATGAACGAAAGGATTGTGCAACGGAAGACTGTACGTAACTGTGAAGGTGTACCGGAGCTTACGTAACCGCGAGTACAAGGAAATTGTAACGGACGGACTGGTGAATCACAATTGGTGTATTACGTAATTTTGTGTAATTGGCAAGAGTTTAACTGTAAGTCGGTGGAAATAAAGAACATTGTTGAGTGGTGTAATTGGACTTTTCATTTCACGAACCCACAAAGTCACACTGGTGTCAGGAAGCGGGAAAACAACATAACATCACCGAACATTACAACCATGGAGGCAGCATTAGAAAAGATTTTAGCGGAACTGAAAGAAATGAAGACGGCAACTGAAAACCTCGCTGCAAAAATAGAAGCGGCAAACAACAACCGCATCGCCGAGTTGAAACAAATGAAGACGGCCAACGACAACATCACCGCGGAGATGGAAGAAATGAAGGCCGAGTTAACCACAGAAATGAGAGCAGCGAACGGTAGTCTGGCCACGGAAATGAAGGCGGCGAACGAGGCTCTCGCCGCAAAGTTTGAGGAACGGTTGGCCGGCGTGAGGGATGACGTCACGAACCTGGGCAAGCGGAAGGGTCAAGTAGACGACCGCCTTAATGATTTAGAGGAAAAGGCCGACAACATCGCAAAACCCCTCACCCGCCTGACGGAGGAAAACCGGCCTTATGTGTGGACGGAGGACGCCGAAGACGCTTTCCAGCACCCGAAGGGGACCCTGTGCAGTGCTCCAATTTTGGGTTTCCCACAACCGGGTGGCGCCTTCATTGTGGACACCGACGCTAGCGACCATTACATTGGAGGTGTCCTACCGCAGATCCAGGACGGCCATGAGCGCACAAGAGTGGAAGAGAAGGAGCGTGCCGCAGCAGTCCGAGTAGTTGTGGCAGTGCCTGCTGAAGGCTGGGATAGCGCAGGCCTGAGGAGGGAGCAGCTGGCGGACGCAGACTTGGGGCCACTCTTGAGGGAAGTGGACGCAGGGACGAGACCAACCTGGGAGGACATCGCACCGAGGAGCGCCATCGAGGCGCACTGGGCCCAATGGGACTCGTTGAAGACCAGAGAGGGCGTGCTGTTCTGGGTATGGGAGTCACCCGATGGGAAGGCGCAGAGAGAACAGTTGGTACTTCCCCGGAGCAAGGTCCCGGAAGTCTTGGAGGAAGTGCACGCCGGTACTTCAGGGGGACACCTGGGAGCGAACCGAATGATTCACAAACTACGGCAGCGCTACTTCTGGCTCAGACTCCGGGCAGATGCTGGTGGTACACCTGGACCGCCTCGCACGCTACGATGGGGCTGTTCGGGGCGAACAGCTTTGAGGAGGGAGCAGTGTAACACGAGCGCTGGAACACCCTGTGAACCAGCTGGGAACGGAAGGCAGGGGAGGACCGCGTTAGCCACACCCCCCCCTCGTTTGTCTTGTAGTGGTGACAGGCAGTGGTTGGGAGGATAAACATCAGTGTGCCGTCTGTTTCTGTCCACCTGGTTCCAGAAATTACGGAATCTGGAACATTCTCCTGGTCACTAGAAACCGGCGATATTCCTATATAAAGAGGGTTACAGACAGACGGAGTGGAGTTGGTCAATCAGTTGGTTAGTGTGTGAGTGAGGACAGTTCTTGGTGTAAGAAGGCAGTGTTAGTCAGTGACGTGTTAATGAACGAAAGGATTGTGCAACGGAAGACTGTACGTAACTGTGAAGGTGTACCGGAGCTTACGTAACCGCGAGTACAAGGAAATTGTAACGGACGGACTGGTGAATCGTAATTGGTGTATTACGTAATTTTGTGTAATTGGCAAGAGTTTAACTGTAAGTCGGTGGAAATAAAGAACATTGTTGAGTGGTGTAATTGGACTTTTCATTTCACGAACCCACAAAGTCACAATATGCTCCCAATTGCAAGGCCATACATGCAAGGTGTATTCGTTGGTTTACTCATAGAATACATTTACTCTTTTGCCTTCTGTGCTCTACAACAAATAACCAAACAAAAACCAAACAAGCAATCAGCGGACAATAACTTAATTTAATTAATTCTTCATTCCACAAAAAAAAGAAAATGAAACAATCAGCAGAAGTATAATTGAACTAAATTATTATTGATGTCAACAAAGCGGTAAATTATGTAATAACTTCCTAACAGACCATTATCAAGCCCATGCTCATATGATCTGTTTTTACTGTTTTGATGTTGGGGGATCATTCCACCCTAAAACAGCACTCACTCACTCAATTCCAACAGTATTTTACTTTCCTGATGTGAAACTGAAACATAAGCTCTTCTATCATTTTCCTCTAAAGTGCATGGTTGCATAAATAAAAAATAAAACTGATCAAAGTTTTGATTGCGAATATGTCATCACACCCTAATCATTTACTTTTGCAATTAGAATAACGAGTTAGAGCTACAAAAGATGAGATATTCTCTCTTTACCGTATGTCGCTAAAATGATTCATTTAGCCACAAAATGATATGAAAGGATTGAATTCCTGTGTGTCTAATACAATAAAGTTGCAGGCATGCTTGGCAACCCCACAGTATGGGTGCGTATGTAGAATGGAAGGTCAGAAATGTAAACAGTAAACCTGCTAAAACTATAAATAGAAGTATTTATAAACAGTGGAGCTTCATCAATCAAAAACACTTTTTAAACCAATTCTCGAACTGTAAAAACACTTAAGCTCCACTAACTTTTGAAATTAGGACATGTTTCAAGGACACCACGTCCCCATCCTCAGCTGATGTTCTACTGGTTCTTCAGGTGACCGCCTCCCTCTCCTGGCGTTGTTCAATGAGTTGAATGACGTCATCTACTATTGGAATTTTGAAGTTCATTGCTCTCTTTTTATTCTTCAAAATGTGTATATTTTCCCAAACTGTTAATTCCCAATACTTTTTTTCCGGTACCAAAAGTTTTATGTCTTTGGAAATATTATGATTTTTTGACCAGAAGTGATGGGCTATGGCCGATTTATCTGTCTGTTTGTATTTAATACATCGCATGTGTTCTTTCATCCTTGTTTCTAGGTTTCTCTTTGTTTTTCCAATATAAATGTTGTGGCAATCCTCACATCTTACGCTATAAATTCCGGATAGTTTGTTGGTTGGACTTGTGTTTTTTAGCGCGTGATTCAGCATGTTTCTCTTGTTATATTTGTTATGTGGTACTAGTTGTATCTGAAATTGACGGAAAATGTTTTTGAATTTATTAAATGCCTTAGGGTGATACGTAAATTTGCAATATACTTTCTTTGGGTCGTCAGCTTTTAAAGTGCTAACGTCCTTGATTGTTTTCAGTCTTTTATGCTTGTTTATCATTTTTTTAATAAATCTTGGATCAAAGCCATTCACAATTGCAACATAATTAATGTGATCTACTTCTTTGGTATATTCTTCTGTAGTCAATGGGATGTTCACTAGCCTATGGATTAAACTGTGAAATACTGCATATTGGTGTTCTTTTGGGTTGGAGTTGCTGTTTTTAATGTAGTTATCCACATGTGTTGATTTTCTATATATGCCAAACTCTAATTTGTCTCCTTTTTTATAATTTTTAAATCAAAAAACGGTAACCATCCATCTTTTTCTGTTTCAATGGTGAATTTTATGGATTGGTCTTGCAGGTTCAATAATTTTAGCGCATCCTGTGCTAACTTCTTTGGTATTATGGCAAATATGTCATCCACATAACGAAACCACACTTTAAAAATATGTGGAAATGCTTCTGTCACCCGTGTTTCCAGATAACTCATATACAAATCCGCTAACAACGGTGAGATGGGGCTGTCCATGGCTAAACCTGAAGTTTGTTTGTAATATTTTTGGTTGAACATGAAGCTGTTTTGGTTGATGCATAAATTAAAGAGTTTGTTGTATTCTTCAATTTGGGTTTTAGTAAAACCTTGATCTGAAAGCCATAGCTTAATCAAATTTGGTAGCTTTTCTGTAGGTACGCTCGTAAATAATGAGCTAACATCAAAGGAGACTAAAATTTCATTAGTGTTTATATTTACTTTATTTAATTTGTCAACCAATTCCAAGCTGTTTTTTATTCCGAGAGAAGCATATCTTTGTATGACATCCATTTCGTATACTAACCACTTTGCTAAATGATATGTAGGTGCTTCTATATTGCTGATAATCGGTCTAACACTGTTATCTTTTTTATGAAGTTTTGGTAGACAATACAGTTTTGGTAAAACAGGGTGTGAGAGAGTGAGTGTGAGTGAGTGTGTGAGTGTGTGTGTGAGAGAGTGAGTGTGAGTGAGTGTGAGTGAGTGTGTGAGTGAGTGTGTGAGTGTGTGTGAGAGAGTGAGTGTGAGTGAGTGTGTGAGTGTGTGTGTGAGAGAGTGAGTATGAGTGAGTGTGAGTGAGTGTGTGAGAGTGGGTGAATGTGAGTGAGTGTGAGTGAGTGTGTGTGAGAGAGTGAGTGTGTGAGTGAGTGAGTGTGTGAGTGAGTGAGTGTGTGTGAGAGAGTGAGTGAGTGCGTGAGTGAGTGTGTGTGAGAGTTAGTGTGTGAGTATGTGAGTGAGTGTGTGAGAGTGAGTGCGTGAGTGAGTGTGTGTGAGAGTTAGTGTGTGAGTATGTGAGTGAGTGTGTGAGAGTGAGTGTGTGAGTGAGTGTGTGTGTGAGAGAGTGAGTGTGTGAGTGAGTGAGTGCGTGTGTGTGAGAGAGTGAGTGTGTGTGAGAGTGAGTGTGTGAGAGAGTGAGTGTGTGTGAGTGAGTGTGTGAGTGAGTGAGTGAGTGTGTGTGTGAGTGAGTGCGAGACAGTGCGAGACAGTGCGTGACAGTGCGTGACAGTGCATGCGTGCGTGCGTGCGTGTGTGTGTGTGTGTGTGTGTGTGTGTGTGTGAGTGAAGGAGTGCGTGTGCATGTGTGCGCGTGTATGTATGTATATCTTGTGACATATTTTTATAGTTGAATGATTAGCATGAATAGGGACCTAACCAGCAAACATACCAGCAAATATCATGAATATTAAAGTTAAATTGTAGGTTTGAGAAAGCAGTAGAATATTTTGTTATAAGAACAACAGCTGTATAAAGGAATGACATTTACTAAAAGCATCACTTTCTTAGAGATTCAAAAAGTCAATGACTTGTTCTGATCACTATTCTGTTGAAAGAAAAGCTTTATAATGTATTTTTTATCAGATCCTTATTCAGGGTAGCTGCATAGTTACCAAGTGAAATGCTTTTACAGTAATATTTGAGCCTTGCATTAGGGAGGTCCTGGATTTGGTTCTTGGGACTGACACTGACCATGGATTTTACACCATGTGTTGAAGATTGTGATACCAAATACAGAAATTTAGATTTTGTATGTTTCTAATTGATGTTGACAAAATAGTTGAATGTAAAAGATAGATTATAAAATAAGACCTGAAGCTTTCCTGGCGATGAAAATATTCCAGATCTTCTCGGGAAACAAGCCACGTGAAAAGATGATTTGAAATTAACGTTTTGGGAGCGTACATCGCTTCCATCATCAGAATATTTAAAGAAATGCTATAACTATTTAAAGATAGATTGTTGATTATTTTTGTGTGTTGAATTTATGAGAAGTAATAAACCACGATCTGTTAATTTTGTAATACGTATTTATTTAAAAAATCTCGCAATTAACAATATTGGAGCTGAAACTTCAGAAGCTATAGGAGAAGAAAACATACAAGGGAAATGAATGGTGTTGAGTGAAAGAGTTGTGAAACTTAAGTTATCGACCCATCCGTCTACCTACATACCTTTCATTACGGCATGCTACAGATAAGTACATAGATGATACTAATTCAATTTTTAATGATGGTAGAGCACTAAGCATTTGCTTTTCTTCACGGTTGTGCTCCTTAATTTTTAATAAGCTGAAATTACTATATCATGTCTCAGTCCTCACTTGACAAGCTAAAAAGAAAGCGCACTACTCAGTGTGTTTCATGAAACAGATAAACAATTTCAGCAATACTACGGCTCTAGATGATACAGAACACTGCTTGAAACCCTCCAAGACAGCTTTCAGAGCTTAATTGTTCTAGATCATGCTATCCACGCATGGCCACGGTTCTGGAAGCAATTTCAAGCTTCGGTGGACAAGAACTCAGCGGTATCGGTGATAAACAAACATGTATTCCTTCGAGGATACCTCAATGGCAAACCTAAACATCTTGTGGATGGGATATCAGTAAAGGCCGAAACATACACACAGGTGAAGAAGATTCTGCAGTCCCGTTATGGAAATAAAAATAGAATTATTCAGTCCTACCTGGATTTCTTGGAACATCTGCAACCTGCACATTCCGAGAGTCCCGAGAATCTCAATGCCATGTGTATCGAGTGCCACCGACGGATTCAAGCGCAGGCTGTACTGGGTGAAGATGTTTACATCTACAAAAACTGTTAACCCCTAAAATTCTTTGTGCATTCTCTGACGACCTCTGTCGCAGATGGCTTCTTAATGCCAAGAGGTTGGAAATACCAGAAAGCAGCATCTCGCGTCTAATGCAATTTTTGAATGAAGTGGTGGAGTGTGCCTTGACTACGCAAAAGTTATGAAACAACTGGTTGCTAACAAATAATCATACTTTTGAAAGTAATGAGTCGGTAATTCAAACACAAACATCCCTTAAATTATCCTTACTTGGGCATGTTTCGGAGAACGGTTTATCCCCATCGTCAGCAGTTATCCAACTGGTTGGATCCGTGGTTTCCTGAAGTGAGTTGGTTGTCTGTGGTGGCATCTGTTGACTGTGAGATGAACTTCCAAAGAGAGTTTTCAGGCGGCAATTTGAAATTTAAAGTATACTGTTTGTTTTTTACAATTAGCAACTTTTCCCAAACATCGAGTTCGGCTGCATTACTGGCTGGCTTTAATAATTTTATATTTGGTAGACCAGAAATGGTGGGCTATTGCTGATTTTTCTATTTGTTTGTATTTCACACATCTCATATGTTCCTGTAATCTAATATGTAAACTTCTTTTGGTTTTTCCTATGTAGAACTTATTGCAGTTTGAGCAGTTGATTTTGTATATACCTGATTTCCTGTTTTCAGGTACTGGGTCTTTCAGGTTGTTGCATAATAAGTTTTTTAAACTGAATTTATTTTTTGGGGCTGGGGTGGTGATGTACTTCTTGAATATCTTGTTGAGTTTATGATGCACTCTGGGATGATAATGTGAATTTCCTGAACTGCATCTCGGTTTTTGATTCTGTTAATTTTGTGGTATCCAATATGTGCTTCTGTTTCCTGAATTTCCAAATTTTCTTTTCTATTAATTGTTTACTGTATCCATTAATTGCAGCTAAGTTAATCATGTGGTTATATTCCTTGTATTCATTCTGTTTCAATGGGATGTTGACTAGTCTATGTGCTAAGCTGTTCAAAACTGCATGTTTGTGGGGTGTAGGATTGTAGCTCTCATTCTTGATGTAATTATCTGTTTGTGTTGGCTTCCTGTAGATGCCAAAAGATATGTTATTTAATTTATGGATTATCTTCAGATCTAAGAAAGGTAGGTAGCCATCTTTTCCGATCTCTATTGTGAACTTGATTGCTCTATTCTGTATGTTCAATAGTTTTAAGGAATCTTGTATGAATTTGTGTGGAACAATGGCAAAAATATCATCAACGTATCTGTACCAGTATTTGAAGATGTATGTGAAGGATGATGTAATGTGTACTTCAAAGTAGCTCATAGAGAGGTTGGCTAGGAAAGGTGAAAGTGGATTGCCCATTGTTAGGCCTGAGGTCTGTTGATAGAATTTACTGTTGAATATAAAGAAATTTTGATGTAAGCATAAATGAGTAAGTTTTGTGAGATCTTCTATTTCTTCTGCTGAAATGTTAGTCTGTATGAGCCAATTCTTGAGGAGTACCAGGAGTTCATCTGTTGGAATATGGCTGACGATGGGGACAAACTGTTCTCCGAAACATGTCCAAGTAAGGATAATTTAAGTGATGTTTGTGTTTGAATTACTGACTCATTACTTTCAAATGTTAAATACATCACTGTTTCTAACTTTTTGCTTCAAATAATAGAAAACTTATACTCCAATGGCAGCTCTCTTCAAGTTTACCAGACCTAACAGGTTGAAGAAGAACATCAAACGTCACAGAATGTTATTGTGTTTTCTGTGAGAACCGAGGTCATTGGGGTCGAGATTGTCCAAGAATAACGAACCACCATAACAGAACTGAAAAACTGAAGAAAGCTAACAGATGCTTCCTTTGCCTTAGACGAGGCCATCATTCTAAAGACTGTATGAAGAAGAATAAAGTATCCTGCTCCAAGTGCAAGATGTCACACCACATGTATATTTGTGGAGGAGACCAGCAAGAAGCTGTAGCAATTGGCAAGATCAATATAAACACACCCAACTTCACGTATCTTCAAACTGCACGGGTTTGGATAACTGGCCCTAATGGACTGACCAAACTTACACGATGTATTTTAGATGCCGCAAGTCAATCCAGTTTCATCAGAACAAGCCCCTTGGATCAGCTCAAGCTAACTGTTGCCGGAAAAAGGGAACTGTCTGTTACGGCATTTGAGGGTGTTCAACATACAGCTGAAACATGCAGGCTTGTCCAGTTTAACATCAGTGGCGAGTGGACGAAAATTTACCTGATAACAGCTTTCGAGAGCAAAAACAAGTATTCCCCACATCCATATGATGTCCACTCCCTATCATGCACCCGAAGGCTGCAATTACCAGCTCCCAAGGACAATGAAATTGACCTCCCTACTGAACTTCTCACAGATGGAGACCATTATTTTTAGGTGATCCGAGATGACCAATCAATTCGCTTTTCTGTATCCATAGTGCTTCTCCCGTCTAATTCAGGTTGGGTGCTTAGCGGGAACAAGTCAGGGATCACAGTTCATGATGTCGCTATAAGCCATATTCATACAAATGAAAAATTTTATCTTAATGATGACAACATGAGACAATTCTGGGATTTAGAGACAATGGGAATAAAAGAGCAACAAGGTAGAACACTTTCTAGGAAGGATGCCACCATTCTCCAACAGTTTCACGGTTCGTTTCGTATGGAAGAAGGGTGGAGAGTAGTTTCTCTACCCAGAATGGAGCAATCAAATAGAGGATTGTTTTCGACATTTTGTCACATGAGAAAGACTCGCCATCCCTTAATGATGCTCTGGAAGCAGGGAAAAACCTTTTTCCTGAAATTATATTAACGTTAATCTGCTTTCGTACATATTGAAAGGCAATAGTAGGATATGGAAATCAAACTTTCTTGCAATTAAGTTCTATGCTCAGACAGATACGACTACCAATGGATAAATGGGCAACGAACTCAGAAACACTTAAGAGTGACTGGCAGTCTGAGAGATGAGACATTAAACAAGAAAGTGGAGTATTAGGTATCCGGTGGAATACAGAATTAGACAATCTGTTTTTCGATCATCGGAAAATTACTGAAAGGGTAGCTCGCATCCCTGCTACGAAATGTCAGCTCTTACAAGGAACAGCAAGTTTCTATGAACCTCTAGGTTTATTCTCACCTGCCTCAATTGTTGGAAAATTACTCTTCCAGGATACTTGGTGTCGAGCCATAGATAGATAGATAGTTAATTTATTCATCTTGTACATGTGTACTATGTGTACTATGATATAAGACATGTCAAACTGTGAATATATAGTGCAATTAAATATACTTGTAAATTAACAAATCACATCCAATAAGAACAAGTCAGTGTGTAGAAAATAATGATTTATAAAGGTATCTCAAGAAAATATACACAATTAATTCAGAAATGTAACAATATTATAAACTTTCCATAAATTCACTAACAGAATAAAACCAGTGGTCTAGCAAGTATGCCAAAACTGACTTTTTAAATGCTGAAAAATTGCAAAAAGTTTTATTGGCTATAGGCAGTTTATTAAGAAAAGTGATTCCTAGGTTTATTACACTGTTTTGATGAGCTCTTGTGTTATTCACATTCATTCTATTCACATGAATAGCCATTCTCTGTCTAGCATTATGGTTATGAACTATGCCATTAAAGGTACAGTGGCCATTTCCTTTCATTAAATCTGTCTTTGTAAATTTTAAAATTTCAAAAATGAAAATACATGGGAGAGGTAAGATTTTAAATTTTTTAAATAATGATCTGTTTAACTCCTCCAAGTATTCTTAGAATCCGTTTTTGCATTATGAATAATGATTTACAATGTGGTGAGTTACCCCATGATGTTATGCCATATTTTAAAATGGAGTGAGCACATGCAAAATACATGCTTCTGAGTTTTTGTTAACTATGTGTACCAGTTGTCTGAAATTATAACAAATTATACTCAGTTTTTTAATTAGATGATCAACATGTGTCTCCCATTTTAGGTTACTCTGTATCCAAAGACTAAGAAATTTAGTAGTATTTACATAAATAAAGACTAAAATTGAGTCATACCTTTTAAAACTCGTAACTTCACTCACGTTCTTTTACAAAATCAGGAACGGTTTCAAAACTGTTGCAGTTTCATCCTCAGCTGATTAACAACTCATCACAGTTGGTTGTTATCTGGATCTCTTGTAATTGGCTCCCTCTCTTGGAAGATTCTTTACATAAGTTCAGTAGACCACTCACTGATGGCACATCAAAATTTATAATATGTGGAATGTTTTTAATAATAAAACTTTTTTCCCATGTTGTAAGTTCAAGTTTTGTTGACAATGGTTTTAGTAGTTTGATCTCCTCTCCGATGTGGTGGTTATCATTCCAGAAATGAAAAGCAACTGCCGATTTTTCTGTTTGTTTGTATTTTATGTTACTACGGTGTTCTGTTAATCTAGTTTTTAAATTTCTCTTTGTCAAACCAATATAATGTTTGTTCTGGTGGGATTGTGTTTTTTAAGGGATTATTTAACGATTTCTTAAATGAGAATCTGCTTTTGGTGCTAGTTTGATGCCATAATTTTTAAATATTCGTTCAAACTTCGGAAATGCCCAAGGATGGTAAGTGAATTTTTTGTATTTCCAGTTTTTATTTATGTTTTGAAGTGTAGTGATCTGTTTTAATTTCTTTTGCTTGTAGTCCTGATTGATCATTTTTTTTGGTTGAGTTTGGATTGAAACCATTTTTTTTTTTTGTGCTGTATTTAAAATATATGTAAATTCCTCATTATATTGTTTTTGATCTAAAGGTATGCTGTTCAGTCTATGGATCAAACTTCTAAGAGCAGCTAATTTATGTGACAGAGGATTGAAACTGTTGCGTTTTATGTAATTATCTGTGTCAGTAGGTTTTCTGTAGATCCCAAATTTTACACTGTCATTTTGTCTTATAATCATCAAATCTAAGAAAGGCAATTGATTGTTTTCTTCAACTTCCATTGTGAATTGTATATGATGATCTTGTATATTCAGTAATTTTAAGGAGTCAGTTAAAAACTTTTGAGGGACTACAGCAAAAATATCAACATATCTGGCCCAGAATTTAAACATATATGAGAAGGTTTTAGTGATGTGTGTCTCCAAATTGCTCATATACAGATTTAATAGAAAAAATGAAACAAATTACAATTAAAAATAATGATATGATGGCGTCATTTGATGATAAGTCTTTATTCACAAGCATTCCGACAGATAAAATTCCAAACCTACTAAAAAAGTGGCTACAGTACATCAAGATTAACAATTTGGAGGTATTAATGACACTAAACAGCACTTACTTTTATCATAACAACACTGTTTTCAACACTTCCAAGAAAGGAATTGCAATTTGGAGGTAGATCAAATCATACAATTGCCTCTATTTACTGAACAAAATTACTTGAAATTCAACAAAAAATATTACAAACAAACAAAAGGCCTAGCAATGGGGAATCCACACTTTCACTCTTCTTAGCCGATCTGTCTTTATACATGAAATTAGCTTCACTGTTAACAACACTTTTATTTATAACTATTCAAAGTATTTACATACTTAATTACTATATTATTACATATTAATTGTGATTGTACGGAAGACTTATTCTGAGAAAACTGAAAATGAATTACATGTGTCTTATCCAAGTTTACGATTAAATTATTATTGCTGAACCATTTAGAAATATTACTGAACATTCTGCTTGATAAGAATTGTAGCTCTATAAGTGTATTGCTTTCAATTAATATATTTGTGTCGTCAGCAAATTGAACTATTGTTTTAGCTGTAATATTTGACTGTAAATCATTTACAAACAATAAGAAAAGAATAGGACCCAAAATAGAACCTTGTGGTACACCAAACTTAATATATTTTGTGTCTGATAGGTATTCCTTAACGCAAGCTTTTTTTGTATGTGAAATTTCTGCTATTTGCTTCCTGTCCTTTAGATATGATTTGATCCATTCCAATGCATGCCCTCTAATACCCATATGTTCTGATTTTTGGAAGAGTAAATTGTGGTTTAGTACATCAAATGCTTTAGTTAGGTCAAAGAATGCACCTAATATTTTGTCTTTTTTATACAAAGTATTTATTACACTGTTTACCAAATCAAAAAGTGCAGTTTCTGTGGATTTTCATTTACAAAACCCATGCTGAGTTTTAGATATTAAATCATTCATCTCTATAAATGCTATAAGTCTTTTATAAAATATTTTTTCCAGTACTTTAGAGAAGCTGGATGAGAGTGAGATTGGCCTCTAATTTAGTAAATGGGTTTTATCTCCTTTTTTGTATAGTGGCTTTACTTTAGCAGGTTTTAGAGCTTCTGGAAACACTGCATGTTCAAGTTACCTAATACATACGTCTGCTAAGGGGTGTGCAATAAGAATAGAACATTTCTTTAGCAAAAAATCAGAAATGTTATCAATACCTGAAGAATACTTAGATTTAAATTTGGATATTACTGAAACGATTTCCATGGAATCAGTAGGGCACAAGAACATCGTTGTTTCACATATATTTGCTCCATTTGTTTTTACTGAAGTACCCATTGTGGAGGTTTTTTTTTTTTTTTTTTTTTTTGTGAAACATTATTTTCAGCAAGATTTATGAAGTGATCATTAAAAGTCTCTGCTATTAACTTTGGGTTTGTTATTAATTTTGAATGCTTCTGCAGTACTAAATTATCTACAGTCTTATTGGGCTTTATTTCATTATGTATTACTTTCCATGAAGCTTTCATTTTGTTCTGGGGGCTTTTGATGAATTTATCATTTCCCATCTTTTTTGCTTGTTTTATAACTTTATTCAATGTGGCTTTATATTTCTTAACATAGTCATTCAATTGTGGAGTGACAGTCACTGTTTGCAGAATTTCATGTAATTTTCGTTTGTCCACAAATTTGATTTTCCTGAGAATGATTCTTTTATTTGTACAAGTGGGAAAGCTATATCAAAATAAAGCCTAAATATTTCTTGAAAAGTCTCGGATTGTTTATTAGTATCAAATGTATCATACACTTCATGCCACATTTCGCTTTTTAGTAGATGCAAGAAATAATCTATATCTGAATCATTGAATTGCCTGATAGATTTTGAATTTTTAAGGTTTGGACTTTCACAGTTATCCATATTTATTGATATTAACTGAGCATTATGATCACTGTAACCCATATTCAGTGGATGACTTTTGTATGACTGACTAGCATTAGTAAAAATCTGGTCAACTATGGTTGCGAAGAATTTTGTATTTCTGGTTGGGAAATTTACTAAAGGTGTTAAGTTAAATGTAGCTACCAAATCAATTAAGTAATTCTTTTGTTTTGAGACTTTAGCAAAATCATATTGAAGTCTACACAGACAATGAGTGTTTTGCTGAAACGTTTAAATTCATTAAGAACCTTTTCTAGTCTGTTCAGAAAAATATTAAAGTTACCATTAGGAGTTCTGTATATACACGCTACAATAAGGTTATATTCAATGAGTTTGACTGCAGAGATTTCTATATCTTTTTCATGCGACAGACCGGATATGTATATCATACTAAATATAATGCCATCTCTTACATATATACAACTTCCACCATGATTATATGTTTCTCTACAATAATGTGCAGCTAGATTGAACTTGGTAAGATGTAAAATATGGTTTTCTTTCAGCCAATGTTCTGAAAAACATAGCACATGCATATCTGAACTTTCCTTGAGGATAATTTCTAGTTAACTGATTGTATTATATAGAAACTGGACATTATGATGTAATATTTTTAGCTCTGTAGGTTTAAGTTTGTGCTTATTTGGCATAGTTGCTTTACCACTTACTTGAGAATCACAGATTAGTCAGTCCTGGGCAGTTACTGGTTTAAGCTTTAAAGGTTCTCTGCTGGAAACTACAGCTGTTGCCAGTGAATATAGGTCTTGACTATGATTTAGTTGATTTTCCAGTTGGGTTTCATTACCGCCAAAGATTCTTTTCTTCTTGTTTAAAAACATACTAATACCTTCTCTTAACTGTGTAGCTAGATATCCTTTACCAGTAGAATTGAGATGAAGGCCATGTCTTGTATGGTGATCCCTGGGTAGTTTACTTATATTTATTAGTGTAGCATTTGGGATCCTTGCACAAAGGAGTTTCATATGTGCATTTGTTTTTCTGATCTTTTTGTTGACACATGAATTTGCATCCAAATCGCAATAATGGGGTATATTTGTGACGAATACTGGTTTGTCCTAGAGTGGGATGAGATTCTTCCCCAGGATATAGCCTTAAGATGGCAACTTTGGATCTCGAGCATCAACCAGCTATCACTTATAAACGTCCTGAGATGGATTGGAATGTGTAAAGAAATGTCAAACGCTACGCACATTCCTGTGTTTTGTGATACTTCTGAGAGACCACATGGAACTGCACTGTACATTAGAATGGTAACAGACGATAATATCTCAGTACACTTGGCCTGCAGTAAAAGCAGATTGTCTCCAGTGAAAAAGATTACATTCCCAGGACTAGAACTTCTGGCCACTTAAATAGGTTCTCACATCTTGAAATATTTCAGTCAATCAACAGAATTTGACAGCACACAAGCTACACTATGGACCGATTCTATGGTGGCCCTCGGCTGGATACCTATGGAGCGATCCAAATTGGTGGAAGACTTTCGTCTGCAACTGTGTGACAGAAATTCAAGACTATCTGACACCGGTTCATGTTGATGTTGTCCCAGTGAAGACAACTCCACAGATCTTTTGACACGTGGAATATTAGCGACAGATCTAAATTCATCTTCAGTATAGTGGAATGAACCACAGTGGCTTGCGGATAATCCATCTTCTTGGCCATGAGAAATCTTACGTCAGGAAGTATCACTAGCAGAATCCAGGAAAGCAATACCTCAAGTCCTTGTAATCAGTGCATGTGAATCACTGATAGATATTTCACAATACAGTTCGTACTGGAAATGGATACACATAACTTGCTGGATTTTACGTTTCGTGGATGTGACACGGAGAAAGTTGCAGTACCCAAAGCATTTAACAACCACAGAAATAGAAGCTGCTAGGCACTACTGGATATGCCAAGTTCAGGAGGAATGTTTCAGCATTGAGTTTGCAGCTCTGACACGAAAGAAACCCGTACTGGCTGCATCCAAGATTGCACAATTTCATCTACTCCTAGAAGACAACCTAATTTGACTAGGTGGTAGGCTCCAGTTTGCAGATATCTCTGAGAATGAGCGAAACCCACAACTTCTTGATGGTTCCAATCATTTCACTAATTGTTGATTAAAGAAACACTCGTAAGACTTCACCATATGGGAGTTCGTGTTTTTTTATCAGAATTGCGTGGCGAATTCTGAATTTTGAAGGCCAGACAAGTAATCAAAAAGGTAATTTACTCATGCCTTCTCTGCAAGATGACACATACCAAGAGGTGTGAACAGACACAAGCTCTTTTGCCTATGGATCATGTTAAGTTTCAACGGCCATTCACCGTAGATTTTGCAGGCCCGTTGTTCGTGAACGTTGGAGCTGCAGAGAAGAGGTGCTACATCGTGCTGTTTACCTGTGCAATGACGAGAGCTTACAGCTGACTTGTCAAGTGATAAATTGCTACTTGCCTTTCAGCACTTCATAGGAAGACGTGGACTTCTGAACACCATGTATTCAGATAATAATGCTCGAACATTTCATGCTGCCAACCGAGAAATATCTGAACTCCAGAAACTGTTAGAAGATGAAAAAGTAAAAACTCACATGTCACAATCATATTACATGGAAATTTATAGTACCAAGAGCAGAATGGTGGGGAGGCTTCTGGGAAAGGATGGTAGGGTCCATCAAGATGTGTCTCAAGAAGATACTCGGACGATCTCAAGTAGACGAGGAAGGGCTAAATACTATTCTGGTGGGGATCGAGGCCACTGTAAACTCACGCCCCATTACCATAAACAATAGTAACTCTAATATCTTGACACCTTCACACTTCTCATAGGAGAAAGATTGACATCTCTTGCAAGTACTCTAGAACCTTCCATCAACCAAATTTTGACTAAGGTGTACAGAGACAAAAGCTCATCGAACACTTTGAACAAAGATGGAAAACAGAATAGCTCCTTCAGTTACAGAGTTACCACGAAGTAAGGCAGGTCAAGAAAGAAGCCGAATTAAGGATAGGTGACTAGTACTTTTACAAGAGGACTTGAAGCCTAGACTGGTGTGAAAATGAGGCCGAAATTATGAACTGTGTCGAGGATGAGATGACAGAATCTGAACAGTCATCCCTCAGCTCCCAGATTGCTCCACGGTCACAAGGCCAGTACAACTAGTAATTCCCTTAAAAATCGACCAACCAGGGTGGAGAAGACGTTGAAGATTGTGATACCAAATAGAGAATTTTAGTTCTTGTATGTAGCTAATTGATGTTGACAAAACAGTTAAATGTAAAAGATAGATTGTTGATTGCTTTTGTGTATTGAATTTACGAGTAGTAATAAACCATGATCTGTTAATTTTGTAATAAGTATTTATTTCAAAACACTCGCAATTAATAATACCATGTTTTACCTTGTTTGGCAAAGTAAATGTTATGGTACTTTCTTTTCTATCACAAAGTTGTTTTACCTCAATTCCTATTACTTAACTTCCTTTTTTATGTTTCATGTAGGCATAGGATCTATTCAGTGTTGGTGTCGGACAGATGTTACAAATGCTTGCTCATTAGTTCTTGGCTTGGCAGCCTTGTCTGAACTGTCTCAAATAGGTCAAGTTCTTCTCAGTCTCACCAAAGGAAGGCCTTCTCTGAGCAGACCAAAGGTGTAACAGAGTCATCAGTCTTGGAATCATTACAGACCTCTCTGCATCTCTGTTGACTAGCCTACCTATGACCTATAGCCAACCTACAATTCCTTCATCTCATTTGCTCTTCCGGAGAGTGGTAAGCACAAAAGATCCCACACTGAATTGAGATGTAAGGTGCTGCCTCGATACCTGATCACATATCAACTATGTAATTAATCTAAAGGTGGATTGAAAGAGTAAATTTAATGTGCTGTTTAACCCCACTGGATCCTACAAGCATATTAGTACTTATAGCATTACAAGACGGCTGTATAAATGTACCGGTTTATTACAGTATCATTTGGGCCATTGGATGAATGTCAGACCTATTAGCTGCTAAGAATATGCTAATATACAGTGAATCTCTCCATGTTACATCCTCTATAGATTTTTCAGATATATGGTCAGTAAGGATTTATAGCCCTAAGGGTTATAAGTTAGACTGAAGCTGAAAATTCAATGCCATGACCAGGATTTTAACAAGTGATATTGGACTTTCTGTGCCAAAATACTCTTGTTAAGCCAGCTGACAAGATTTCCAAACATGCATTAAACTTTTCTCATTTGATTCCTCTAACCCAGCAAATCTCCAAGGTAACCTCAGCTACTGATTTTGTTCTTTTATTTCTAAAGCTCTTTAGCTGCTGTGTTTAGCTGTAAATAAACGGGAGGGGATTAGTACGTCATAATGGTTGTCATGGTAACCATTAGAAGGACCAATTAGAGTCGAGACGTTTCCATGACAATGTTAGACGCTAAATCTTGGTTGCCAATATTCTGTGGGTGAGGGAGTTACGCAAACGTTGCAGTAAAGACAATACCTTGGTTTTTGTTCCTCTTCTGATAATGCTGCATAAACAGAATGCCTTCACGTATATGTTGCTGTTATTTTATATAAGGTTACAACAGTTAGAGATCCTGTACTGGCAAGTTCCTTTGCATTTTATTTGTGACAATTTCCTTTGGTTTACGTGTGTGTGTGAGTTCGTGTATCTGTGTGTATGTGTTGTGATCATTTGCAATTGTGTTGTAATGAATGTTTAATTATGTCTAAAAATAGTGACAAGCGAAAACCTGAACATGCTCAGGAACCAAATAAAACTATTTTTGGTAAAGGTATTCCAATTAAAGGACAGGCATGGAAAATATGCTCTGTGAGAGCAATTGAAAGGGGAGCTTATTAGTCCATTCTATAAGTGCTTGATAGGACTCTACATGCTGTAGGTATCAGAAAGAACACTGTGGTTAAGATTGGGAAAGAAAAGTATTTTAGAGAAGAAAGTCTGGCATCTGGGTCTAAATTAGACTCCTGGAAAAAATGTACATAGGCGGCATTTCCTCCACTTCAATAAGCATCAAAATGTCACAGGTATGCCTCTTATGTTACGATGATCTTTACATTGATATGTTCTTGCATTTTCTAGCGTTTGCATGTAGATCCACAACTTTTCTATTGTCTTTGTGTACAGTATTATAGATAATAATAATAATAATAATAATAATAATAATAATAATAATAATAATAATAATAATAATAATAATAATAATAATAATAATAATAATAATAATAATAATAATAATAATAATAATAATAATAATAATAACAATAACAATAACAATAACAATAACAATAACAATAACAATAACAATAACAATAACAATAACAATAACAATAATAATAATAATAATAATAATAATAATAATAATAATAATAATAATAATAATAATAATAATAATAATAATAATAATAATAATAATAATAATAATAATAATAATAATAATAATAATAATAATAATTATTATTATTATTATTATTATTATTATTATTATTATTATTATTATTATTATTATTATTATTATTATTATTATTATTATTATTATTATTATTATTATTATTTTGAGTCTAACCTGATGAAGGAGGGACTGGAAAGACTTGGGGTTAACAAGACCCGCACAACACCACTACATCTGCAGTCGGGCGGCATGTTGAAGAGGTACATCAAGACACTAAAACAACATCTGAGGAAGGTCGTGGCCAGCCATTAGCGAGACTGGGACGTCAAGTGCCACTGTCTGCTGGCCTACCGCTCGTCAATACACGACACCACTGGGATGACGCCAGCCAGCTTGCCGTCCGACTGTGGATGTAGGGGTGTTGTGCGGGTCTTGTTCACCCCAAGTCTTTCCAGTGCCTCCTTCATCAGGATAGACTCAGTATTTGTGCCCTGGTCGCTGTGGAGCTATAACGGCACCCCAAAACGGCAGAACACTTGCTCCAATAGGCCGTCCGTAATTGCCTTCGCCTCCTGGTTCAGGATAGCATGTACCTCCGGCCACTTGGTGAAGTTGTTCACGAACACCATCAGGTACTTGTTGCCTCGGTCAGACACTGGGAATGGTACAGCTATGTCGACAGCGATGCATTCGAATGGCGCCCCAACGTTGTACTGCTGCATTCGATCCCGGCTCCTAGCTTCGGGCCCGCGACCCGCCGTCCACACGTGACATTGACGGCACCACATCTAAGCAGAGATTAGTATCTCTGTCGGAGTTTGTCGATCGTTCGCTTCGCTCCCAGGTCTCCTCCTGAAGTACCGGCGTGCACTTCCTCCAAGACTTCCGGGTCCTTACGCCGGGGAAGTACCAATTGCTCTCTGTGCATCTTCCCATCGGGTGATTCCCATTACCGGAACAGCAGCCCCTCCTTCGGGGGTTGTTCGGATTGGGGTGGACTCGAGGGGGCAGTGTGTTCCCGATACCTGTGGGAAACAGGTATGTCTTCGGACGGGGTTGAGGGAAGCCATTAAGTCTCCCGGGTACTAGCCTGCAAAGCTAGTAGAAGGTGTGCTAGATCACCAGGCGGCCCCACCGAGGTTTTTCGGTAGTCTTCACCTTGAGTGTTGACGCGCGAAAGTGGCATATCCACTTCCATCCCAATCTTGAGTCCATAGGACCAGATGGGGGGGCTTCTTAGTCTCTAGGTCTTGCCCTATGGAAAGCCCCATGGAGGACGCCGAGCGCCCTTTGGGACAGCTCGGATAACTCCCTGGTTGAAGGAGGCCCGGGTCCAGTTCCTACGGGTTCAGGACTAATGGGAGTAGAACCTCTGGGCTAAACCCGGAACAGCATACCCTCTCTGATTTTTCAATGAGTCCCATTGAGCCCAGTACGACTTGTATGTGGTGCTCCTCGGTGCGATGTAATCCCTGGTTGATCTTGTCCCTACCTCCACTTCTCTCAAGAGTGGCCCCAAGTCTGCCTCCGCCAGCTGCTCCCTCCTCAGGCCTGCGCTATTCCAGCCATCAACAGTTACTGCCGTGACAGCTACGTCAGGTCTTATGACGGTCACGGCTGCTCCAATGTCCACAAGCACGCGGCATGGCTTCCCTCTCACCCAACTGTCCGAGATGAGGCTGTCATCCATCCGTCGGCTGATGGCACGCAGTGTCACTCGAGGGGATGGTGGTGACATCGCCGACGTGTCCCTCGCCACGCCGGCGCTTACTCGTTTCTCCGGCTGCTCTCCCTGGTGTGGACAGTCTTTCTCCAAGTGTCCCGGTTGGCCACACCCCCAACACACGCCACCAGGTCTTCGCCGGCGTCCCTCGGCTGGTTTTCGGTCCCCAGTGTAGTGGATACTCCTCGTTCTCGACGTCGGGGTAGCCGTCAGCTTGGCCGCCTCCATCCTCAATGCTGCCGTTAGCGCATCGTGGATGGTTTTGTAGTCGCCGAGCATTAAGCGCTGACGTATCTCAACATCTCGTGTCCCGTCAACGAATGCGTAGGGAGCCTCTTGGGATACGAACTCGGGTGTGAGGTCGACTAAGGCTTTACTGACCAGCTGCTCAATTGGAAGGGCGAACTCCTGCAGCGTCTCCCCTGGCTGCTGCGACCGTGACTTCAACTGGCTGCGGTACGCTGCGGCTAAGCGGTAGTTTCCAAAGCGGTTTTCCAGGGCTTCCCAGATGTCCTTGGGCGCGTTCAGAACTTCTGCGGCCCGTCCCTGGAAGCTGGCTATTAGCTGTGCGGCTTCTTCTTCCGGTGACCATTTTTTGTGCTTGGCCACCGTGTCGAACTGGCGGCGGAAGACTTCGAAAGTTGTCGCGCCGTCGTATTTAGGAGTTTTGACGCGCGCAGATGTGTCGCGTCCCGGCGCGTCGGCCTTAAAGTCCTTCTTAGCGTTGGTGTCGGCCTTTCCTTCTAGGTTGTTA
>CM060948.1:114738353-114863958 GCA_030765055.1 Mantis religiosa | reverse complement strand
TCACAAATTGTTGAAATTTCACTACTGTTTAGTGAAATATAATATACTGTTTCACACCATTCTTTGCACTGAATGCATCTAAATTGTGAGTCATTTTGTTTTGTGTGCATACAAATGATATGTATATATCAGCTACATAAGCAAGGTGTTCTCTGGTTCATCGCGGTGCCATATGTAGTAAAAAGCAGGCGTTAAAAACACTACACATTTAATTTGTTCTCTGGTTCAAGGTTTTATGGTTCAGTTTATGCTACCACATAATATTGATTGTATATGTTGTGTCACACACAAGCTGTAAAGCTGTCATCATCTGTATCTACCTATTTGAGTATTTCACAATTGAAGTTGATGGTAATCTTATGCAGCAGTTGTTTTCACTCAGTAATTTAGTTATTTACGCTCTCTTGGGGTTAGTGTGATTTCTTTTAGCTATTGGCACATTTGAAATTGTTAAACTTCAGTGTTAACCATGGCTTATCTTAGTAATGTAGCAAATAAATTAGCTGGCGTAGGATGTGTGCAGGGCTTCTGATATCACTTCAGAAACTGTGGAGGACTTTCTGCTGTTTGACAGTGATTTGGATATTGATGGCGAGTTTTCAGATTTTGAGGGATGTGTTGAGGATATAGGTAGCAGTAAAGAAGAAAATTACCCACTCCTTCAGGTGTTAGTGAAGAATCAACAGTGTGGGGTAGTCAAAATAACTCAAACACAAATGCATGTATGCACAGGATGTCTATACACATTCATATTCATTCTCCTGCATTTGAACATGGACATCATAAGACGTCTGTATCAGTGAAAGGGTTAACAGTATGTAGTTGCAATTGCAATGATCTATAAATTAAACACAGAATAAATCTACAGATGCAATAAACAGAGAATAGGAATTTATAGAACAATGTTCTTATAACTTAGCATTAATCAGTTATATGAATTAATCTTTTCTATCACAAAGACTATAAATAAGGGCCATAAGAGGTAATAAATAATAAGCCATGTATAATATTAACACACTTACTGCATAAATATTTATAATTCATCTAACCTGTGTGAGTCCTAAGATGTACTTGTCAACTGTGATGAATCTCGTGATTTATATGGACATATCTGGCACCTATAACAAAATGAAAATATTGGCTAACTGAAACTCAAACCTTATTTAGCATCTCATCTATCATAAATATTTGAAATTTTTACTATATGCAACTTTTATTTTCTTAACCACCACATAGCACATTCCCCAAAAGATTGATATCCAGATTACACCAAAAGCACATGTTGTTTTGAAGCTCCCTAAATAAAAAATATTAAAAAAAATAAAATAAAAACTATGTTTTTAGAGAGAGAGAGAGAGAGAGAGAGAGAGAGGAGAGAGAGAGGGGGGGGGGGAGAGAGAGGGGGGAGAGAGAGAGAGAGAGAGAGAGAGAGAGAGAGAGAGGAGAGAGAGAGAGAGAGAGAGAGAGAGAGAGAGAGAGAGAGAGAGAGAGAGAGAGAGAGAGAGAGAGAGAGAGAGAGAGAGAGAGAAAGAACAGATTAACTCAAAATTTTGGTACTTAGGTTCAGTATTTTCCAAAGTTGTGGTACAAAGATTTTCAAGAAAAGTCCCTCACACTCCAGACTATCCTTTACATGGAAAGCATTCTGAAAATCCTTTATTTTTCAGCAATGGCTTGCAATATTGTCCTTATTTGTGATTTATTAACTATATTTTATCACATCAATACAATGAAACTGCCAAAATTAGAATGGGAGCTTAGACAATGAGGGAAATATATGACATACCTATCATAGGGTGCAGAGATGCCCCCTATAATAATTACAGTGGGAATACTGAATTTATTCATGCAACAAGTTCTGCACAATCAAGGGTTTGTCCACATTAAATAGGAAATTGTATGGAATGACAACAATAAAGCATACAAATTCAAACAGAGATGATACTGAGTTTATGAGGAACATACATGGCTTCCCAAAAAATATTTGCATACTTGTATAGACTCCTGTGCTCAATTTAGCTGTAAACTTTAGCCCCAAAACATATCAAGTACACAGAAATACAAACGTATATTTCAATGCTAACCCTATAAACTCTGAAACTATCAATAATAAACTAATGATGCCATAAATGAACAAGAAATTTTCAAATATAAAGGATTACAAATATATCTAATGATAATTATCATTAGTTTATGGGCAATGTCTATAAACTATACATGAATATATGGTGACAGCAGTAAGGCCAAAAACAGTCAAACTCTTTGGTTAATTTAGGTTAAGTAACAATCAACTCCAAACAAAATCAAACACACACCCTTAGAGGAGTCAGAAAAGCCCATTTGACAGAATGAAAAACTAGCAACACTAGTTGACTGAGCTTACCAAGGAAAGGAGGATCTCTATCCAGGAATCACAGCTGCAACTGACTTAGCCAAAGGCAGTTCCCATCCACCTAAGCTCTACACAAGTACCATACCCAGCAGGGTCACAAGACACTAAAACAAGTGTAAGACCTTGATTGAGTCACAAACTGGTTGTAGGCTCAAATACACTATTCCACCCCCACCCCAAAATGTAGGCAAAAGACTGCAAAATACATACACAGGTTACAAGAAAGGCACAATATTGTCCATCTTCAGAACACCACCCTGGCACAGCATAAATAGTCACCACAGTAGTTTGTTGTTCACTTATACTCTCTCATGATAAGGAGCAAGATCACCACTAGGGAGGAACACTGTTCACACTCACCACTTGCAGGCATCACATCATCACCTTTCACAAATGAGGAGTGTTTTTTCAAAACTCGATAGATGCACAAAATGTGTTTCTGAGAAAAACAATTTTTTCTATTTATTGACAATACTAATTGGTTAGCACAGCAACTATATTAATCATTCAATTTTCCTTCCTGAAACTGTCTCATTGAATGTGAAAATCAAATACCGTAATTTAACTAGTGCAAATTTGAGGTTTTAAAATGCAAAGTTTTTTCAAAAACCAATAGATGCTGATTAACTTTTCTGCATCAGCGAGACATTAACTTCTTAAGTTAAGCTATTTTTGTCATTTATTTATTATTTTTTTTTACTTTTTATTTATGTGTTTACTATTTTTTTTTTTATTTATTTTCACCTTTTCATAATACAAAATGTATTATACAACCCACGTGTCAATGTTTATAAGAATTATTTGATTAGGTATAAACTTAGAAACTAAGTACTGCTACATTCACAATAATAATATACGAGGGCTGTTCAATAAAGAATGTTCATAATTTTTTACGGTCATAATTTTCGCACTAAAATTCCATCTTATTATATTGTTAGCTTAATGTGAAACAAACACGCCATAGTAGTTTCATTGTTGGTACTCCTGGTTCCTGCCTGTGAGAACCAGGCAAGTTCAGACATGTTCAGTATCTTAAGAAGAATTGTCAAAGTGAGGTAGATATATTTCATATATAAGTATGAGTAGCTGGCATGCTTGATTTATGAGTAGTTGGAGCAGACTTCACTGAAGATAACCCGAATTTAGGGTTGAAAAACTTTTGGAGGAAAGGTGAACATCAAACCGTTGAGTGAGTACTCTTATAAATCAAGCATGCCAGCTACTCATACTTATATATGTTCAGTATCGCCTATCACAGCAATGGAGATAAAACGCGAGGAACAATATGCAGCTTTGAAATTCTGCTTTCGTCTCAACAAATCTTCAACTGAGGCCTATATAATGTTACAGGAGGCCTATGGAGAGTGTATTCTTCCCTACAGCACAGCTCAAAGGTGGTTTAAAATGTTTAAAGAGGGGAGACAATCAATTTCAAAGGAAGGTGGACCCAGTACTCCAGTTACTGCTCTTACAGAAGGAAACATCAACACTGCTGCTACCATTGTGAGAGAGGATCGATGAATTACCTTAAGATCACTTTCTGAAATACTGAACATTTCATTGGGTGCCACCCACATGTTGGTGACAGAAATATTACACATGAGACGTGTTTTTGTGTGATGGGTTCCAAAATTGTTGATTCCCGAACAAAAGGACATTCACATGCAGATCTGCATGCAGTTAAAGTTGATGTTAGAGGAAGATCCAGAATTTCTTCCAAACGTAATCACTGCTGATGAAACTTGGCTACATCATTTTCATCCTGAGAGCAAGCAGCAAAGCTCAGTGTGGAAATCTCCATCACCAACCCCCCAAAAAGCAAAAGTGGTTTCTTCTGCTGGGAAAGTTATGGTCATCTCATTCTTTTATATTCGTGGAATGGTTTAGCAGAATGTTGTACCTGCACACACATCAGTAACTGGACAATACTACAGGGATGTCCTGAAAACATTGCAAATCCATATCAGGCGCAAAAGACTACATTGCCATGAAGCAGGCTGGATGCTGCACCACGATAATGCGCGGCCGCATATTGCCAATGCTGTTGCTGAATATCTTGCAAAAATCATCGTGAAGTGCATCCCTCACCCTCCCTATAGTCCGGATTTAGCCCCATGTGACGTTTTTCTATTCCCTAACTCGAAGAAACGCCTTCGTGGGAGGCATTATCCATCATCAGAAGCAGTGGTGAAGACTGCGGAGGCAATTTTGAAGGATCTCTCAAAAACTGGTTTCCAGCATGTCTTTGAAGACTGTCAGAAATGCTGGGACAAGTGCATCGCATTCAGGGGAGACTATTTTGAGAAGGACCATCAAAATTATGAGGATGAGTAAAGGTATGTTGTCAAACAAAATTGTAATCATTCTTTATTGAACAGCGCCCCTAATATAGCTTTATTTATATAACAAACATATCGAATACAAAGAAATTTCAAACAATAGAATAAGTAAGCTTTAACCTTTATTGGTATCTTCTAGTAAATCATCATAAAATTCTTTTGCAGTTTCTGGAATTTCAAAAGATTTAGGTAGATTTTGAACATCCTTTTTCTTTTCTTTGCTCACTCTATCAGGAGGCATACAACTGTGCCCATGTATTGGGTAGATATGTGAAATGCGGGAAGATTTTTTACTCTTTTCCAAGAAAGCAATAAGGATGAACATCATCACACTATTCTTGTTCTAACTAGAGCAAGAGTCTGAAAATAAACGAATGGTAGAAGGAGTGTTGCTGGACATCCTTTCTTCCAGTTCCTACAAGAAGTGGTGCAAAGCTGAGGCAACCTGGTTGCAGCCTTTGGCAGATTCAGTTTCCAACCATGTATACAAGGAAATGTCTTTGTTCTGCGTTTTAAATGGAATCATTATGCATAGATTATACAGTCATACCTGCCTTGCATAGAATCACTAACAGAAAGTTTAGGCAGTGGTTGTTTCTGCTGCATATCAAAGCAAATAGTGATTGCCTTGGCATTTTCCTCTTTCAGTATAAGATAAAACCTTTCTGAACACAATTTGTGCAGTCTGTACATGGTTCTTAGTTTGTTTTTCTTTTCCACATCTGCCTCTTTCTTAATCTTCATCAGTTCCATTTTGCATTTGGAGCATGTGTCAGTGTGTGGTGTACGGAAAAATTGAAGAAGTTGTAAAATATGTATTTATATTTTGACAATAAGCAGACTGGTAGATTTCTTAACGCTCTTTATTTATAAAAGTTGTTCTACATTTTTCAGATATTAAGTTATGGAGGTAAATATCCTCTCTTTGATTTTTCTCTTCCATAATGTTTTTCTCTGCATCTGTACTTCTTAACGTCTTGTTTTATAGCAGCAGAAATGTCCTCCTATAAGTTTCCTGTTCTGTCACTTCCTCTGGTTTCCTTTGGTGCATTCCCAGATAAGTGAAACTTTCAGGAGAGATAATCTATCTTTTGACATCCCTGTGATTCCTTGGAAGCTTGCAGTGCATACTGACAGTACTTGGCCAAGATTAGTTCTCCCAATGTATTTAATGCTAATATCTGCTTTGTATTTGGAGCTTCTTTCTTCACCACTCTGCGACTAGGAGATATAATATGCATATTTTTCATAAGGAATTCATCTTGTTCTATTTTATTTAGCACAGAAAGAAGTCAAATCAGCTACAACACAGTGATTATGCCTTTTACTTTTAGGATTTCGTGGAGTGCACTCAAGATCCTGTGAACATGAAATTGCTGAAGTATGAGCTTCCCTTGATTTGCATATTGATTTCCTTTCCTTGGTTTTGCAATTTCTACTTCCTGTGCATTCTACGACTGGTACAGTTTCACAATTTGAGCTCCTGTCCATTGTGCATAGTGCGGTGCAGTGTTTCAACTAAGAATAAAAATACCACTTAAGTATAACAAAGCTTTCAGAAATGAATGTGAAATACAAGCGCACAACCTGAGTTTGCAGTATTGTCAACGCTGCAGCAGTGTACAAAGCTTGCAGGAATGACTGAGAATTCCAAGAATCGAAATAGTGAGATGGCTGTCAATGTCAATATGCGTTTCATAGTATTGAGGTTGCTACACGCTGGATCATTAAATCATAAAATTGCATATATCGACTTTTGCTTTAACTGAGACAAGTGCATCTATTGAGTTTTGAAAAAACTACTGATATTACCTATCATCTACACAGGACATTAGTCGAATTTTGCAAAATCTGATTTCACAGAACGACGCAGAAGGTGAAAATTATGCCAATATTATATATAACTCAATTTCGTAAAATTTTGCATTTATTGAGTTTTGAAAAAAACATTCCTCAAATAGGTGTAAGCCAAAGAACAGAGAAGGCAGCTTGCTTGGTAGAGACCAAGCAAAGTGATGAAGTAGGTGGCCATGAAAATTCTCTATTACAGATCCATGCAGGAACACAATGGCCAGAGTGAATCACCTCATGCTCCCTAAAGCGAGCTCCAAGCTGACAAACTTTATCTGGAAACTGTGCTGCATCATATACGTACAACTGAAGAGCCAGGGGATGAAGTCAAGCTGCCAGAGGAAGGTAAATGGGACTACGGCCCTGTCACACACATGCTGAACTGCAAATGAAACCAAAGACCGAGAAAAGAGAGCCTTAGAGAAACACTCAAAAGCAAATGAAATAAAAGAGTGGTGCCATGGGGTATACAACTAGGAAATTAGCATGATTTATAGGAATTTTATATATCCAAATAAGTAAAGACCAGTCTTAGGTTACCCTGTTACATTCGTCTACCAAACAGCTTTACTGGTAGGTGAAAATTTACAAATCAATATTATATTAACGCACGCACGCACGCCCGCCCGCCCGCCCGCCCGCCCGCACCCACCCACGCACGCACGCACGCACGCACGCACCCACGCACGCACGCACGCACCCACGCACGCACGCACACACACACACACACACACACACATATATATATATAAAGCACAACTGTTTAATACAAAATAAAATTAAACCTTCACAAAAATCAACATTGAACAATACAGAATAGTTATTCTACTACACAAGAGAAATCACATATTTAGAAACATGTGATAACTTTAGCTGGACTGGTATAATATAATGATATCTGATAAGGCCTGCACAATATAAGGCTAGCCAATAACATAAATAAGAACAAACAACACAATACCATACAAAAACACAACACACACTGCCCAGATCCCACAACATAGTGATACATAAACAAACATGTGCATACAAAAACACTAACACTGAATAAGCAACAAGGTAGAGCCGTGAACTTTCTGCAACCAACATAGCTCATACATACTCTTTGTGAGCAAAAAGAAACACAAAACAGAGACAAATTGAAAAATTCAATGCCATGGCCAGGATTTGAACCATGGATATCGTGGTTTCCGTCCAGTTGCTCTTACCCATTGAGCTACCATGGCCACTCATATTTGAGATACGACTAAGGAGATGGCTAAGGACTCCAATGTCATAACAGCAAGTTGGCTATGGTAGCTCAGTGGGTAACAGCAACTGGACAGAAACCAGGAGATCCGTGGTTCAAATCCTGGCCATAGCATTCAATTTTCAAATTGACTCAATCTATCCAAAACCTTAGCTTATATACGGCTAGTGTGCAGAAATGATTAATTTCCATCAATTAAGTTAAATAATAAGAGTTAAATGATGAAGCCTGGGACTCGAGTACTTACAATACTTGTGACTTTGAGGGTTCGTGAAATTAAAAGTCCAGGTTATAAGCACCAAAAATTGCACTTTATTTCCGTAGAAACATACTTCGTACACAGCAGTCCAGAATTGTGTCACATACACAATACAACTTGCAAGGTCCACAACACAGCGCACCAGCTGTTCACGCACGCAAGTTCAATTAACAACTGGCTCACTCTGGCAGGCGGGCTCCCTTTTTTATATAGATTACTCACATTCCGGAATATTCTCAAACAATCAAGCACAAAGGCGAACTCTCGAGAAATCCGTCTCCTTCCCCCCCGCCGTTTCTACACACTACACAGCCCATCCCTTTGAATGCCTGGCCGCACCGCCTCTATCAGCAATGGGCTTGCAACAAGCGGTGTATCTCAAATACGAGAGTCCCTAGTGGTTTACCAGGAAAATATATGAGTCAATTGGAGAATTTAATGTCATGACGGCAAGTTGGCCATAGTAGCTCAATGGGAAAGAGTGACTGGATAGAAACCAGTAGATCCATGGTTCAAATTCCGGCCATGGCATTGAATTTTACAAGTTGACTCTTATCTGTCCAAAACCTTAGCCTATATAGGGCTAGTGTGAAGAAATGATTAATTTCCATTACTTAAGTTAAATAATAAGAGTTAAATGATGAAGCCTGGGACTCAAGTACTTACAATAGTAAGCCCCTCAAAATCCAACCTCTGCGGTCCTCGTCCTGAGGGGTGGGCAAGAGGAAGTAGGGGAATGACTGATGGGGTGATGTACCGTGGGGACTTGGTGTACCCCAGGACCGCTACGGCTGCTGAGAAGGCCCATCGGTAACCCCGAAAACTGGCAGAAGAGGCTCTGGTGTAATCTCTCGATTGGGTTCCTCCGCGAGGTGAGAGTGTTCCTTCAAATGCCCAAAATATGGTCCACTTCGGTGTTTGACCCCATTTTTTTGTTCTTTTTCCTTTTCCTCCCTGAGCACATGTCTGGCGGGTAACATAGCGCGGGTGGTCGGAGTGGGAAGCGCAAGGGGTGACTGGGTAACGCGTAACTCCCAGCCCCTTGTTATCATGTAGGACTGTGCTCGTATCCGCTGATAAAGGTCAGTTCCGGGGAGGGGGCCATTGCATGAGCTGTTACACTCCTGAAGGCGATTGGGTCCCTCTGTCTTTACACTGGGAGGTGTGACCCTAGGGTGAGCAAGGTCCAGGCCAGGACTCTCGCCTAAGCCGGGGTGGCGCCCAGGATGTGAGCACGCCATCGGAGACGTTTGCAATGGTGGAGGACATTACCGCAATGGCACGTGTTCTTAAATCTAAAACTGTGAAGGATATTGGAAAGGAAGTAGTAGAGCCCTGTGGTCTTCGCTACTTGGTGATAAGCAGAACTGAGACTGACAAGAAATTTACATCAGTGAACCCTTTCGCCATCCAGAAAGGATTAGACAAGATAGCTGGTCCGGTAAAATCATGTACTCGATCGCGAAATGGCACGCTGCTGATGGAAGCGCATTCCGTCTCCCAGGCAGCAGCGATCTTGAAGGCCAACATTTTAGGCAGTTATCCGGTGAGCGTTTCCGTACATAAGACCCTGAACTCCTCGCGCGGTGTGGTGAACACCCGTGCGCTGGACGGAATGACCAGCGAGGAGATCCAGCAGAACTTGAAAGACCAAGGGGTGACAGCTGTATATCGTGTTCAGCGAAGAGAGCGAGGGGAATTGGTGCCTACCCGTACCCTGTTCCTGACCTTTGATCGGGTAGATCTCCCACAAAGGCTTAGGGCAGGGTATGAATCCATCGAGGTACGGCCATATATTCCGAACCCCTTACGTTGCTACAGATGTCAGCGCTTCGGCCACACTAAGCACTTCTGTAATGGTGCATCTACGTGTATGAATTGTGCGATGTCGCTGCACGAAGGTGAGTGCACATCACCCGTAAAATGTGTTAACTGTGCTGGCGAGCACCCTTCCAGCTTCAGAGATTGCCCACGATTCCGCGAGGAAAAGGCGATTCAGGAGATCCGGGTGAAAGAGAAGATATCCTTCTCGGAAGCCCGGAAACTCGCACGTACTCGCCTACCCTGTGTTGCGATGTCCGGTACCTATAGCTCAGTTGTAGCTAAGCCGGTCCCGCAACGAGAGATAGCAACTCAGACCAGCGATATCAGTGAGGCTAGAATTTCTGACAGAATCCTTACTCCATCAGTAGCCCCGAAGCCTGTCAAGACATCTGTATCTACATCTACCTCGTCCAAAGCGCCTGCAGGGAAGAAAACGCCACCCACGTCACCGGTCAGAGCATCTACCTCTACCAAGCCTAACAAGCCAGTTGTGTATGAGGCACCACCCAAAACGTTTAAGACCAGCTATCAACGGTCAGATTTCCTTAAGGATGCGGGTCGTCCGACGCGAAGGAAGAAAAGTCCTCGGGCATCCAAAAGTTCCACCTCTGAGGAGTCTTCCGGAGAGGTCTCGGATCGACGACCGTCATCTCCGTCGATCTCAGTTTCCAATCGGTTTGGGGTTCTCGAACCGAAGTTCTCGATTGGGAAAGGGACCTCATCCGCTGAAGAAATGGAACAAGAGGATACGGACCACACAGTCCGGACGGCTAGTAAAAAGCGCCAGGATAAACCTGACGTCAAAGGTGTTAGCCCCACACCGAAGAAAAAGGGCAAACTCATTCGGCCACCGTCGAAGTCATCATAACAGTGCATGACGCTTAACATCTTATCCCATACCTCCGATGGCTATTCTTCCATGGAACATCCGCGGATTTCGAGCACATCGAGCAGAGCTAGATTTGTTGCTCAATAAGCATAACCCCTTAGTCGGGTGCTTACAAGAGACTAAGCTGCGTCCCCAAGACACCTTTACACTCCGGCGGTACACGTCATTTAGGCATGACCTTGATCCGGAAGAGGGAATTCCAGCGCATGGAGGCACTATGGTGCTCGTCAGAGATGATACATATGTAGATATTATACCTTTACAGACTGCCATACAGTCGGTTGCTGTATGGATTGTTCACCCGACAGTGCAATTCGCCGTATGCAGTGTCTATGTTCCGCCATCTGCTGACCTCTCACTTAATGAACTACAGGGTTTGGTCTCTCAGCTCCCTACACCCTTTCTATTGATAGGAGACCTAAATGCCCACCACCATCTCTGGGGCTCAGCTCGAACCTGTGCGAGAGGCAAAGTTATTGCCGAATTCCTTGACAGCAGTAACCTGGTTCTCTTAAACACCGGAGAACCTACGTTTCTATCTGATGCCTTCAACACCTTTTCGCATCTCGACTTGGCAGTTTGTTCACCTCAGCTAGCACTTTCCCTACAATGGAGTGTCATCTCTGACCTGCATTCTGGTGATCACTTTCCGTGCCTTGTTAGTCTCTTAGCACCCGACTTAAACTCCGCCCGTTTGTCTACCTGGCGCCTCGATCACGCCAACTGGACCCTTTACACCCTGCTGGCTGTGTTTAGTTACGACGCGCAAGATTCTGTGGACGCCTTAGTTGAGCATCTTAAAGAGCAGATCCTTTCCGCCGCGGAACATTCTATTCCTCGCTCAACCATCAATCCTCGTCGCCCTCCTGTTCCCTGGTGGACGACCGATTGCCGGAATGCTATTCGTACTCGTAGGCGTGCTCACAGGGTTTTCCAACGACATCCTACACTGGAGAACCTGATTGAGTATAAGAAAATGCGTGCCAGGTCTAGGTATATAATCATGAATAGCAAACAGACAACTTGGAAAACATTTGTGTCCTCTTTCAACCGACATACACCCTCCTCTGTTGTATGGGATAAGATAAGGCGCGTGGCCGGCAAATCAACCCATATGCCGATCGCTGGTCTGAGAACTCCTGCAGGCTTCGTCGTGGAACCGTTTGAAGTGGCTAATACCCTTGGCAGTGCTTTCGCCCGCGTGTTTAGCTCCGATAATTAGGCACCTGAGTATCCACGTTCGCATGTTACAACAGCTCTCTCCTAAAAGCAAGGCTTTCCTGCTGGACCTCTATAATCGTATTTGGGTTGATGGCACTTTCCCTGAAAAGTGGCGGGAGGCCATCATCATACCCATTTTGAAACCCGGAAAGGACCGTCATCTGTGCTCTAGCTACCGTCCTATTTCTCTCACCAGCTGTGTCTGCAACGTGCTAGAACGCATGATTAACGCACGGTTGGTGTGGTGGCTGGAACGCCAAAACCTGCTAACGAATATCCAATGTGGTTTTCGTCGACGCCGTTGCACAGTAGACCACGTTGTGTCTATGTCGACACAAATAATGAACGGTTTTCTGAAGGGTTGTCAAACCGTTGGGATATTCTTCGACTTAGAGAAAGCTTATGATACCTGTTTGCGCGCAGGGTTGCTACGCACTCTCCACAGCTGGAATATCGTGGCCGCCTGCCACTTTTCCTGCAAGAGTTCATGAAAGACCGCTTTTTTCGAGTACGGGTCGGCTCGGCTTTTTCTAACGCTTTTATTCAGGAGAACGGAGTACCTCAGGGTTCCGTACTAAGTGTCACACTTTTCGCTGTTGCTATTAATTCTATATCGCAATGTGTTCCACCGGGGGTCTCGGCCTGCTTATTCGTAGACGACTTTGCCGTCTACTGCACTTCTCAGCGTACTCCATTTTTAGAGCGCCGTCTACAGTAGTGCTTGGGTAACCTTCATGATTGGAGTTTGAAAAACGGTTTCCGTTTCTCAGCTGAGAAAACCGTTTGTGTTAACTTTTGGCGCCTTCGGAGATGTTTACCACCATCACTTCGATTGGGCCCACATCTACTCCCTTTTCAAGAAGAAACGAGATTCCTTGGGTTGCTATTCGATCGGAAACTCAGCTGGTCCTCCCATATAGCACAGTTGAGAGCTCGATGTGACCGTTCTCTCACCATTTTGCGGATACTACGCGGCAAATCCTGTGGAGCAGACCGCACAGTGTTACTGCGACTCTATCGCGTACTTATCCGATCCAAGTTGGATTATGGCTGTTTCTTGTTTGGTTCGGCACGTCCATCGGTGCTGAGCAAACTAGATACAGTCCATAATTGTGGTCTCCGGTTAGCCATTGGAGCCTTTCCGACTAGCCCTGTCGTCAGCCTCTACGCGGAATCTGCAGAACCTCCTCTGCGGTTCCGGCGTGACATGCTGCTGTGCAGTTATGCTTGTTGCCTTCACTGCATGCCCACGCACCCAACATTCGCCGCCTTTTTCAACACCTCTCTGGACGCGCGCTATAGGAATACCTCGCTTTGGCCCAGACCACCGGGTTTTCGTTTCCGGGAGCTTCTTAGGCAGCATAGCATGGAGCTCCCTGAGATGTTTCCTAGGGGCGAGAGAGCATATCCACCTTGGCTGCGGGGAATATCCTACATAGACCTGGGCATGACGCGCTACGCGAAATCTTCAATGGCTCCCAGCAGTATCCGTACTTGTTTTTTAGAATTTTTATCTGGTTTTACTGATCGGGTTTTAATCCAAGAGCTCCAAGAGCTCGAGTGGGGTTGGATGTGCTTTCGTCTATGGAACCGAACCCTATACATTCGGTTTCCATAGCAGCACCTCTATTTTTAGTGCTGAACTTTATGCGATTTACCGAGCCATTTTATATGTACGTCAACGCAACCTTGGTGACAGCCTGATTTTAAGTGACTCCCTTAGTGCACTTCAGAGCCTACAGCAGCTGTACAGTTACCATCCTGTTGTGCAGCTTATCCAGGAGGCCCTCCATGTCTTACACGCCTCTGGCGTTAGCGTGGTGTGTGCTTGGGTTCCTGGACACGTAGACCTGGCAGAAAACGAACTGGCGGTTTCGGCAGCAAAGGCAACAACACTGCCTAGGGTAACTATTCATCGTGCTACTGCGGAAGATATCAAGTTATACTTGCGAAGTGCTGTGCTGTCCTCTTGGCACAACGGGTGGTCCGCTTTGCGAAGCAACAAGTTGCGGACAGTGAAAGATCTTCCGATTCCCTGGGCCACTTTCTGCCGTCGCTCCCACCGTGAGGAGGTCACTTTGGCTCGGTTGCGCATTGGTCACTGATTTTTTACACATAGCTTTTTGTTAAACAAGAGCCGTGCTCCAGTCTGCCCGCTCTGCGGTGCAGATGTCTCGGTCCGCCACGTTCTTTTAGAGTGTTCCGGAACAGCGCGTCTCCGCAGATCTCTCCAGCTGCCGGACAGTTTGGCAGAGGTGCTGGGGAACGACGAGAAAGTGGTGGCCAAAGTTTTAACCTTCTTTTTAACTGCTAATTTTAGAATTTAGTACCAATCGTTTTATTGATTTTAACGTTTTATCTATTTGAAAGTATGTGAGCGTCCAATCACGATCTTGCTGCAGATGAATATCTGTTAGATCCTTTTTATCGTTATTTTACCCTCCTTACTTTTAAGGGCGCTGATGACCTCGTTGTTGAGCGCCCTTAACCCCAATCATCATCATCATCATCATCATCATCATCATCATCATCATCATCATCATCATCATCATCATCATCATCATCATCATCATCATCATCATCATCATCACTTACAATAGTAAGTCGTCACAAGAGGAGTATCTCGAATACCAGATCCCCTAGTGGTTTACTGGGAAAATATATGAGTCATTTGGAGAATTTCATGTCATGACGGCAACTTGGCCATGGTAGCTCAATGGGTAAGAGCGACTGGACGGAAACCAGGAGATCCATGGTTCAAATCCCGGCCATGGCATTGAATTTTTCAAGTTGACTCTATCTATCCAAAACCTTAGCCTATATACGGCTAGTATGAAGAAATGATTAATTTCCATCAATTAACTTAAAACAGACATTTGTGAAATATGAACCCTATGGATGTGTCCTGAACTAAGATCTTTGACTCATGCAGTGATGCCTTCATACAAGTGGAGAATTTTTAATAGAATCATATACCTCAGGGCCAACTTAGCCCAAATCTGTTGGCCCTGGAGCACATGAGATGAGTCTTACACATTATTACTTACTGACCAACTGCATATGATGGAGATTTTTATGTTCATCATACTGCCTCTTTACTCAGAGTTGTGCTTTCCTAAGACTACTGAGTGCCTGTTCTCAGTTTTTATACATTAATGCAGCATCAAACTACTGAGGTAACAGGCCATCAAGAGCCCGAAGATTCCAAGGGAAAATATGGAGTAAAAGCACACATAAGATTTAAAAGTGCAGTGTCATGGGATTCACGTGGAGCTAAATTGAAAGCTAATTGCAGTTATGAGAGATTACTTATGATTTTGATGATGGGAAGCTATGAGTGCAGATTTTACATTTCTATTGAACTTTACAGCATGAAAAGGATGAAGGCAGTAAGGAGTGGTAGTAAATGTTCTGATGCACCAAATAAAGAAAAAAAGTTTTTACAAGCACAGAAGTAAATTGTGTGCCATTATCTAATGCCAGAAACCAAGGAATACCAGAAGTAGTATACCAGCTAATAATACCAGAGTCATCCTAGTCAGCTCTCTACTCGTATATGGCAAACTAGCATTAGGGATAGTGCCAAGCCAAACAGCTAAGTAAATGCATCCACTATGATCAATGAATACCTATTTCCCTGTACAGATTATGGGAAAGGACCAAAAAGTATTTAAAAAACATTTCAAGAGGTTTAATGGCAACTTCCAGTGCTAACCTATTCCACGTAGATTTTGCCAAGGCACAAAGCCAACACACTTTCACTCAGGCATGATGTCCTTGTATACTCCAGGCCACACAAATTGTTCCCATACCTTATATTTTGTTTTGCTAATACCCAGATGTCCTCCAAAATGTGAAAACCTTCCTTTAGATGATAAGAAGATTTTGTAAAAAAAACTGAAGTTACTGACAGTGAAGCAATCCAAATATTATAAATAAACTATAACACTTGGTAACCATCTTCAATTATCTGTTTTAAAATTGTTGAATCCTCCAGAACTGGTTATATAATGTTTTCATCATAGCCTCAGCTGGTAGACTGATTAAATATTTGGTCCCTTCCAGTAGGTGACAGATGATTCACTATCGTGCTGCCATTTACTGGGGGCAAAACAAACTTATTGACCAAATCTATTGGCATTATTTCAAAATTCATCACACGATTCTTATTTTTCAAAATAAATATTTTCTCTCAAACCATTAAATCTATCACTCCATTCAAGTGTTTTAATAATTCAACTTCTGGACTTATTTCATGGTTAAATGACCAAAAATGATCTGCCACTGCTGACTTATCAGTCTGTTTATATTTAATATTTCTGAAAGGTTCTTTCATTTTGATTTCCAAACAATGTTTTGTCCTACCAATGTAAATCTGATCACACTCTACACAGTTAAATTGATAAATGCCAGATTTTTTATTATGTGAAATGTTATCTTTTTTAGAAAAATATAGTAGATAATTTATGCTGTATTTATTTTGAAGAACCAATTTTATATAAAAATCTTTAAAAATAGTGGAAATTTTTTTATTTGCCCAAGGATGATAAGTACAGTTTTAAAAAATAAAATGGTCATGTACTTTTTAAGGATGGAAATGTCATTTAAATTATTTTGATATTTAAATCCTTTCATTCTTTTGTGTATAAAATCTTTATTAAAATGATTACTTAAAGCAGTGTTAATAATGTGTTTATATTCTGTATTAAATTCCTCTTTATTTAGGGGTGTATTTATTAACCTGTAAATGAAACTATTAAAAACAGAAAATTTATGTGAAAAAGGGTTGAAGATATTATTTTTTATGTCATTATCAGTATGAGCTGATTTCCTATAAATTATGAAGTTTAATTTATTGTTATTTTTTATTATCATTAGATCCAGAAAAGTGATGCAACCATTATTTTCAATTTCTAATGTGAACTTTATAGCTTTATCCTGCAAATTTAGAAGTTTTAAAGCATCATCTATGCATCTATCAGTAACTATAGCAAAAATGTCATCCATGTATCTATACCAAGTTTTAAAAATTAAAGGGAATGCTTTAATACCTTGCATTTTGAAAAAGCTCATAAAAAGATTAGCAAGGTAAGGTAAAAGAGGACTACCCATGCTACTCCAGAAGTCTGTTGAAAAAATTTACCATTAATATATGATTTTGTTAAACTTACTAATATTTATTAAATTATAGATGAGTCATATTTATTACACATCAGCTTCACTTATGTATAATTAATTCGCTTCACTGTGGTGTTCCAATACAGTTAAATTTCGATATATTAATATTTGTTTGGATCACAATTTCTTTCAATTTTAATGATAAGTAGCAGCGATAGATGGCAGTATGATAGCAAATTATCCGTCATCTACCAGAAGTGACCAAAAGGTTATTCAGTCTACTGGCCGATGCTGTAATGAAAACATAATGAAATTGGTCCCAGAGGATTCAACAATTTTAAATCAGGTAAGCGAAGTGAGTTAACAAGTGTTGTAGATTATTTATAATAACGATAAGAGGAGTTTAATGGTCAGCTTCTAATCAGGCAATACTATTAAGCTAAGCCAAATCTCTGCGCTGATATACCACCAAACCCTAAAATAATTCAAGAAACCTACAGACATAGAAATACCAGATTATCACTGTTCAAGGGTTCAGTAAATACCCTAGCTATAATGTCAGCTATACAGTTATCAAGAGCTGCGAACGTGGACACAACAAATTTAAAGGTGGAAATGCACACACTCCAACATGGTAATTGTTCTGTAGATCATGAGGAGGCATGAAACCAAGTAAGAGTCTGATTATCACACTCAAAGAGTGAGATCAACATGCTTGAGATATTGCTCATATTTTTTAAGTTCAATAGTTAAGGTCTTCAACTCATAGATGGAATATTTTCATTCAGTCTAAGTAAGGGTTTATGAACTATAGCATGGCATCTAGCAGGAAAATCCTGAAGCAAAATAGACACTATAGATCTCTTACTGGTATCCGTTTGCAGGACAAATCAGCAAGTAAACTCTGGAAAGGCCAATACTGGAGAATTCATTATGGCTTCCTTATGATCCTTAAACACCTTTTGTTGAATCTCAGTCCCCCAGAGCAGGACTCCTTTTTAGTGAAAGTAACTGAGCAACTCTGCCAGGCAGCAAAACAGAAATGAGTTACTGAAAATATTAATCACACCTATGCTTTTATATTTTTGGGTGGAGGAAGATTATGAAAGCTGCGGCTTGGTCAGGTTCAACTGTTATGTAGGATGGAGAAACAATGTGGCCCTGAAAAGAAATTTCTGCCATTGCAAAAGCATAGTTTTGCTAGGTAATGCATGACTGGCTTGCTGTAACCAAGGAAAGAGCTTGCCCAAATGTTGGCAATGGGTTTTAAAATTTGGCATATAAATTTCATCATCATGACAATGGTAGACGAATTAATGTCAGAAAATTAAATATAATAAATGGTTTTTTTTTTTTTAATTCCTCCAACGTTAGGTCATATTGGACAAGCAATAAGAGTTGAGCCTCTGTAGAAATTTCAAAGGCATTCTCTGAAACTCAACAATTGCCAAGGGGTAGCTAACCCAGAGACATGTTTAGAAGATCCCACCAAAAGTATTTGATAGTAGGCATTGTTCAAATCGAACATTTTTGGCACCAGCAAAATTACAAGCAGCTGCATTTAAATGAGGTACAGGTTGCACTTCAATTCTAATCTGTTTGTTTAATTGACAGTTATCTACCACTATCCTGAAGTCATTATCTCCCTTTGGTACCAAAATTATAGGGCTACTGTAATTGGATACCATGTGTTGTCCAAATATAACAATTTGTAACAAACATTTCACTAAACTTAAAAAAATGATGTTAATTCTTCTTTCTAATTGAAATCGATTTCACGAACTCTTGTCTGCATCTTCAGTCAAAGAAAACCACAGGAGAAAACAAATTTGTCATTAAGGAAGTTACTATGTTGTTGTGTTTTTTGAGTATTACCAAAATCTGAAAACAAAACAAACTTAACAACAGAATCAACTGCCAGTATTTCAAAATTCATTATGCGATATTTATTTGTTTAAATAAATATCTTTCCCCAAACCATTAAATCTATCGGGACATTTAATTGTTTTAATAATTCAACTTCAGGATTTATATTATGGTTAAATGACCAAAAATGATCTGATACGGCCGATTTATCATTTTGTTTATACTTAATGTTACGAAAATGTTCTTTCGTTCTGCTTTCCAAATTACATTTCATCCTACCAATGTAAACCCGATCACAATCTAAACAATCAAATTGATAAATACCAGATTTTTTATTATTAGGAATTTCATCTTTCTTAGAGCAATGTAGTAAATTTTTAATGCTATATTTGTTTTGAGGAACCAAAGTTATACCAAACTCTTTAAAAACTTTTTGAAATTGTTTATTAAACCAAGTATGGTAAGTAATTTTTTAAAATTATAATCGTCTTTTATTTTTTAAGGGTAGAAATATCATTAACAGTTTTTTTATATTTAAATTTTTCAATCTTCTTTTTTATAAAGTCTTTATTAAAACCATTAATTAAAGCCATATTAATAATATGTTTATATTCTTTATTAAATTCCTCTTTATTCAGGGGTGTATTTATTAATCTATAAATCAAACTATTAAAAACAGCAAATTTATGTGGAAAATCTTTATGTATTTATCGATATGAGTAGATTTCCTATAAATACCATAATCCAATTTATTATTATTTATTATTATGTTCAATCCAAAAAAGGAAGAAAACCATCAATTTCAGTTTCTAATGTGAATTTTGTAGCTTTATCTTGTAAATTTAGTAATTTTAAAGCATCATTTATTTGTTTATCACGAACAATAGCAAAAGTATCAACATATCTGTACTAGGTTTTAAAAATCAAAGGGAATGCTATTTTAGAAAATCTACTCATACTGATAATTACATAAAAAATAAAAGTTTTAACCCCTTTCCACATAAATTTGCTTTTTTAATACTATGATTTATAGATAAATAAATATATCGCCGAATAAAAATAAATTTAATACAGAATATAAACATATTAATATGGCTTTAATTAATGGTTTTAATAAAGACTTTATAAAAAAGAAGATTGAAAAATTTAAATATAGTAATATTTCTACCCTTAAAAAAATAAAAGACCATTATAATTTTAAAAAATTTACTTACCATCCTTGTGTGTGTGTGGTATGTGTGTGTGTGTGTGTGTGTGTGTGCGCGTGGGTGTGTGTGTGTGTGTGTGTTTGTGTGTGTGTGGGTGCGCGCGCGCGCGTGTGTGTGTGTGTGTGTAGTGTTTAATGCCCGTTTTTACTACATATGGCACCGCAGGCGGTGACACTGATGATACATGAAAATGAAGATGGAGCACCGGTGGAATGAGATGGCGGGGGAAACTGGAGGTCTCGGGGAAAACCCGTCCCAGCGCCATGTTGTCCACCACAAATCCCACTTTGCGGTCACCTGGGATCGAACCCGGGCCGCCTTGGTGAGAGCCAAGCAGTCTAACCACGAGCCACGGTGCGGCCACTTACCATCCTTGGTTTAATAAACAATTTCAAAAAGTTTTTAAAGAATTTGGTATAACTTTGGTTCCTCAAAACAAATATAGTATTAAAAATTTACTACATTTCTCTAAAAAAGACGAAATTCCTAATAATAATAAATCTGGTATTTATCAATTTGATTGTTTAGATTGTGATCGAGTTTACTTTGGTAGGACGAAATGTTATTTGGAAAGCACAATGAAAGAACATTTTTATAACATTAAGTATAAACAAACTGATAAATCGGCCATAGCAGATCATTTTTGGTCATTTAACCATAATATAAATCCTGAAGTTGAATTATTAAAACAATTAAATGTCCCGACAGATTTAATGGTTTGGGAAAAGATATTTATTTTAAAAAATAAACATCGCATAATGAATTTTGAAATACTGGCAGTTGATTCTGTTGTTAAGTTTGTTTTGTTTTCAGATTTTGGTAATACTCAAAAAACACAACAACGTAGTAACTTCCTTAACGACAAATTTGTTTTCTCCTGTGATTTTCTTTGACTGAAGATGTGGGCAAGAGTTCGTGAAATCGATTTCAATTAGAAAGAAGAATTAACATCATTTTCTTAAGTTAAGTTTAAGTTACAAATTGTTATATTTGTATAATATTCATTGCTTCAGTGTAGCTAGCTTCATTTTCTACGTTACCATGTGTTGGATAACATCCTTAGTTGACATATCAATTTTTGTCCTGAAAATTGCCTTGTTAGACAGGGTCAGCCAATAAGGATATAGCTTCATGGGAGATATATTGGTTAACTGGGTTTTGTATGTCACTAAATCAGTAATGCCCAATCTGTCAAGAAATAACGACTCATGACTAGCACAGGATTGTTCCAGCAACCACCCCTGATTTACATTCAAATAGGAGAAGTGACTAGCCACCTCTGTAGGCCCCACTTCATCCACTACAGGAACTGACTTCTAACTAATTGGTTATATTGAAATTTAAATATGCTTGTCAGGAGCAAAACCAAAGTAAAGTTCGCTCTTATGAAAATCTAGCTTAAGGAATGAAATCTGCATCCAAATTGAGTTCAAATGACAAACCAAGTAACAAGTAGCTCCAAGTGAGTCAGAAAAATATACAGGTGATTGATCTTAGAACTCATCTGGAAAATGGAACCACTGACAGAAACACATTGTACCCCACATCCCTTGAGCTTACCCAAATCTTTAGACAGATATTGGTACAAATATGATTTGTAAACCAGAACTGCTAGAATCTAATAGTACAACCAAAGGTAGTTTACACATGGTGAGCTATACTGCTGGTTTCAAGTCAATAGGCATACTAAAAAGATGACAAAATTTACTGCAGTTGGCCAAAATGCTGGCTGCTGACATCTGGTGTCAAGTCAGGTGTAGCTGCATCTGCCTGAATTTGGGAGCATTAACAAATTCTCCCCTCACCCTCCCCCTCCCCCCTCATTGTACACTCTCTTACCCTACGAGTTGTTGAACCATATTGAAAACAAGACCCTTATGATGAAATGATTGCCTATTGTGTAACCATACTAATGTTATGGGCAAAGCTCTCACTAATTTGAGGAGAGGGATGAGACACATCTACAACTCATGTTGAGTTCGATGAGTTCTGCTCTGTTAGGTGTATTAAGACCTCTTCCAAATCCTTTAACATGGCTGGGCATGAACTAAACACAAAACCAAACATATGTCAGGGGATATATCAGTTAATATAGGGTCACAAATCTATTTTCAGCATTGATTAACCATTGAACGTAGTAGTAAATAATTTTACTCTCACAATGTAAGCCAATAAAGGCTGATTAAATGCTTGGGGCTGTAAGTAATAATCCTGAACCAATTGCTGTAAAGCGTGATGAGGAACAAATGACCATAACACTGTCCCATGCTACACAGTAACTGGAATGTGTTTCCTTTAACACGATCAAACGTCATTCCAAACGTCACTGGATTTTGTCATTAATATCTCAAGCAGTTGCGAGACAAAAACCCTAAACAAACCAGCATAATCTTGAGATCACACTAGAAATTTAATAAATTCCAGTGCCACTTAAACATCCACTACCTCAAAGCATTGAAATAATTCAGCAAACTACTGAAATGGATAAGGTAACTTCAACTATTAAACATTGACTCTGGCTTGCCCCTACTTCTGTTTTTTATAATTTACATCCTCTAAGCCATATTGAACAATGAACGAAATTGATGAAATGATGCAACAAGAGTCCAGAATCCATAGAGTTTAAAGTTAACCAACATTCATCTTTCAGGATAAGGGAAAACCCTTGAAATAGAACTCATCCAGACAACTGACCCTGACCAAGATTCTGACTCAGGACCTCTTGAACGTGAGACAGACATGCTACTACCATGTTACAGAGGTGGGTTACCCCTTTTAAGGAAGCATGTTATGCAATAAAGCCATTTTACTGGTATGGTATGACAGTTTGAATAAATACTTCACAAATTCTGTCTGCAACTGAATTAATGGCAACATATACTTCACAGTAGGACAAAACTGTGGAAAGTACTCAACTCTTTGCATGTAATGAGAAACTCTAGCAATTAAACTCCTGACCTGCTACTTAAAAAATAAAATAATTGAAGAAATTGAGGAGCTCTTTTTCAAAACTCGATAGACGCAATATTTTACAAAATTGAGTTATATACGGTATTGGCATAATTTTCACCTGCATTGTTCTGTGAAGTCAGATTTTGCAAAATTCGATTCATGTCCTGTATAGAAATTAGGGAATACTAGCAGTTTTTTCAAAAATCGGTAGAGGCACTTGCTCAGTTAAAGCAAAAGTTGATAGATGCAATTTTATGATTTTATGATCCAGCGTGAAGCAACCTCAATTCTATGAAATGCATGTTGGCATTGACTGCCATCTCACTATTGTGATTCTTGAAATTCTCAATCATTCCTGCAAGCTTTGTACATGGCTGCACCATTGACAATAATTGCGAGCTCAGGTTGTGCGCTTGGATACCACATTCATTTCTGAAAGCTTTGTTATACTTACATGGCATATTTATTCTTAGTTGAGATATTGCACAGTACTATGCACAATGGACAGGAGCTCAGATTGTGAAACTGTACCAGTCTAGAATGCGCGGGAGGTAGGAATTGCAAAAAAAAGGAAAGGAATTCAAAATGCAAGTCAAGGAAAGCTCATACTCCAGCAATTTCATGTTCACATGGTCTCCTTAAAGTAAAGGGCATAAGCACTGTGATGTAGCTGATATGACTTATAATGATATAAGTGGATTTCCTCAACATCTTTCCACGCTCAACAAAATAGATCAATTTATTCCTTATGAAATATATGAGTATTACATCTCCTAATCACAGAGTGGTAAAGAAAGAAGCTGCAAATATGTAGAAAGCACACTGTTAGCATTAAATACAGTGTGATAACTAATGATGGCCAAGTACTGTCAGTATGTGCTGCAAGCTTCCAAGGAATCACAGGGGTGTCAAAAGATAGATTATCTCTCCTGGATAGAAAGTTTCATTTATCTGGGAATGCACCAAAGGAAACAAGAGGAGGTGACAGAACAGGAATATTACAGAAGGGCATTTCTGCTGCTATAAAGCATGACATAAAGAAATACAGATGTAGAGAAAGCCATTATGGAAGAGCAAAATAAAGGAGAGGATATTTACCTCCAAAACTTAATATCAGAAAAATGTGGACCAACTTTTGCAACGAAAGAATATTAAGAAATCTACAAGTCTGCTCATTTTCAAAATATAAATACATATATTACAATTTCTTCAACTTTTCATTCTGTACACTACACAATGACACACGCTCAACCTGCAAAATAGGACTGATGAAGATTAAGACAGAGGCACATGTTGAAAAGAAAAATGATCTAAGAACCATCTACAGAATGCAGAAGCTGCGTTCAAGAAGGTTTTATCAGCTACTGAAAGAGGAAACTGCCGAGGCGATCACCTTGATATGCAGCATAATCAACCACTGTCTAAACTTTCTGTTAGCGAGGTATTCTATGTAAGGCAGGTGTGGCTGTATAATCTATGCATAATGATTCCATCTAAAACCCAGAACAAAGACAACATTTTCTTGTATACATGGTTGGAAACTGAATCTGCTAAGGCTGCAACCATGTTGCCTCAGCTTTGCACCACTTCTTGTTGGAACTGGAAGAAAGGATGTCCAGCAACGCTCCTTCTACCATTCGTTTATTTTCAGACTCTTGTTCTAGTCAGAACAAGAATAGTGTGATGATGTTCATGCTTATTATTTTCCTGGAGAAGAGTAAAACATTTTCCCGCATTTCACATACCTTCCCAATACGTGGGCACAGTTATATGCCTCCTGATAGAGTTTTCGGCAGAATAGAAGAAGAGTTAAGAAAAAAAGAGAATATCTTGAGTCCTGATGAGTACCATCAATTATTACAAAATATGTGAAAGTGTTGTTCAAAGACTGGAAAATTATGCACTTGAATACTCAGCGAATCATAACATATTCCAAGCAATCAAAGAAAGACCATAAGGTATGTGTAGAAGTTCAAAATACATATTCTGCTTTGCCTGTGGAGGTGATGTGATGAAACTGCGCAGCAAGTCCTGCAGTGGTTTTCTGTTTTGATCTCAAAATGTTCCCAAAATTAATAGAGTGAGCAAAGAAAAAAAAAAGGATGTTCAAAATCTAGCTAAATTTTTTGAAATTCCAGAAACTGCTAAATAATTTTATAAAGATGTACTAGAAGATACTAAAAATGTTAAAGCTACATATTCATATTGTTTGAAATTTCTTTGTATGCATTCAATATGTTTCTAATATAAATAAAACAAAATATTATATTGTTATTGTGAATGTAGCAGTGCTTCGTTTCTAAGTTTATACCTAGTAAAATAATCCTTATAAACATTAATATATTGGTTGTATAGTACGTTATGTATTATGAAAAGGTGAAAATAAATAAAAAAATAATAAATACATAAATAAAAAGTAAAAAAAAAAATAATAATAAATGACAAAAATAACTAAACTTCAAGAGGTGATTTCTCGCTCATGCAGAAAAGTTAATCAGCATCTACCGGTTTTTGGAAAAACTTTGCATTTTCAAACCTCAAATTTGAACTAGTTAAATTACGGTATTTGATTGTTTTCAAACTCCATGAGACAGTTTCAGGAAGGAGAATTGAAAGACTAATATATTTGCTGTGCTAACCAATTAGTATCGCCAATAAATAGAAAAAACAGCTTTTCTCAGAAATGTATTTTGTGCATCTATCGAGTTTCGAAAAAACACTCCTTAATTGGCCTCGGAAAATAGGTTGGCAAATTATAGACATGCCACATCATATGTGACAGTGACTGTCTCCAGCAACAATAAATGATGTGTAATAAATACGACTCATCTAAAAATTAATAATAAAGGCTTGTTTGGCAATTCAACACAGACATTATCCTTGATCCGGCATAATGACTTCTAAAATTTCCATCACACCAACTAAAGACAAGAATTCTCCATCTAAAATACTCAGCTCAAATGCTTCCTTAAATAATGGAAATCAATCAGAGTGGTCATAATGAAATAACATGCTAACAAACAAATCTATCTGTCAGCAAAATATACCATGCTTTACCACCAAGCTCTAGCACTGCATCTTTATTTGTAGTTTCTTAAATTCATTTTATCACATCAATATGATGGAAATGGCAAAGTTCGCTTGAAAGCTTGAATCATGAGGGAAGGAGTATGGCAAACCTATCATAGGGTGTACAGATGATCCGTGCCACCCCCCCCTCACCCATAATTACAGTGGGAATACTTTAACTTGAATTATTTGAACAAAAAAAGCTCCACGCGATTATGGGTTTAGCCACACTGAACTTTAGCCACACTGAACTGGAAATTACATTGAATGATGATAAATCTTAAAAATTCAAATTTTGATGGTACTAAGTACATGGAGGACACACATGGCTTCCCATGACATCACTGTATACTTGTGTGGATTACATGTTAAATTTAACTATAATATTATCCCAAACCATATCAAATATACAGAAATATAGACACTGTCTCATAAATATATCTGAACATTAACCCTATAAACTCTGAAATGCTCAACAGTAAACTTTGATGCCACAAACAAACAAGAAATTCTCAAATATAAGAGATTACCAATATATCTAATGACAATTATCATTAATGTATAGGCAATGCCTATAAACTACACATGAATATACGGTGACAACAGTAATGCCTAAAACTGTGAAACTTAGGCTCAATTAGATTTAGGTTAACTGAAAATTAACTGCGAACATGATCGAGCACAGCCACAGAGGAACAGGAAGGCCCATTTAACAGAATGAAAAACTAGCGATGATAGTCGAGCTTACCAAGAAAAGGACCTCAATCCAATCCAGGAATCACAGCTGCAAGTGACTTAGCTGAAGTCACTTCCATCCAACTAAGTGCGGCGCAAGTGCCACGCCCCTGGTGACTAAAGGTTGCACCAGTGGGGACACAAGACACTAAAACAAGTATAAGACCTTGATTGAGTAGATGAAAAACTGGCCGTTGGCTCAGGCTCTTAACAATTTTGATTTATATACCGTACATTTAACATATTTAATTGATGGAGTACATATTCAATTTTCTGGAAATAGCCTGTGATATCCACTTCATTCAAGAGGTATTTTGTATTAATTTGTATAACTGGTAAACATCAAGAGATAGACAAAAATACACTATATAAACAGCAAATCCCTTTAAAATACACAATATATTTCAAATAACATTTTTTGTGACATCAGCCACTTCCAGGAAATCCAATTATAAGTCATGTCATGTCAAATCGCACAAATTTCAGGGAAAATTGACCTTCATGTCTCCGAATTCATTGATATTGAGTTTACATATTCTATGAAGGAAAAAATTATATACGTATTTTTTTGTTAGTCTCTGGTTTAATTATTTTGGCCAATAAAAGGCATTAAACATTTGGGTGTTTTGCGCATATTGTTCTACATTAATGTGAATATATCTGGTTATTTTTGGCAGAAAAATGTAATTTTTGGCTTGTTTACTGAATTGAAATACATACTTCATTTACACAATAAACAAAAAATAGTACGTGTAGTATTTATATTTTTACAAAGGCATTAAGATTACAAATATCATTATCGATGCTAGCATTTTACTAAAAAAAATATGAAAAAAATTTAAAACTAACCTCATGATGTCATATAACATCAGTAAAAAAATTCAGATTGGGATTCCAAATAATAAGAGAGAAATGAAGTAACTTACCAATTCATACAGCACTGCTTACAAGGTCAAGATGCACACACACCATGTGGCAGCTGACCGCATATCTGAGTATCTTGTTCATCAAGCAGTTGTTGTAAATATTTGTTATATTTTCAGTTCCTGGACAAGCTTTACATGTCTTTAAAAACAGTTAGATGATGGGAGTTGCAGACGATGTGTGTCAAGCAGTCCTTATAATTGGTTAAAATGGGATTTGAATTTGCAGTGAGACGATAAATACTGATACCATCAAGCATTAATTTGATATTTTCATGATGAACACAAACTGAATGGGTTCCACTAGTTCCAAGAAGCACACATTCCTTAGGCCTTAATTCTGCAAATTTTGAAAACAGTATTCTGACATCCGGATGCATATCTTTAAAGCTTTGGTAAGTTTCCTTAAGACTGCAAAGTATCAATCTTTTCTGTTTATGGATTCTCTTATCATTTTCTTTAACAGAAACTACATTCTTTTCTGCCAGGCATAACCCTACTCACATCATCAGAATTATAAAATTCAGACACCTTTTTTTATGTAGATGGGTCAAGGCTTTTTCCTGATCTGGTGTCTGGAGTTCCTAAAATTCCTTTTTCTTTAACCACCTGTTTAGATATTCATATCATGTGAGTTGACACATCAAAATGTTTTATTTTCTTGTAAGACCAGCTGCCAAAAATTGTCAGTATTTGTATTTTGAGAGTTTTATCATCAGTTTCATGGAAAAAAAAAAATTGATTTATTTCAGAATGATGTGAATTTTCATTTGAAGTGGAGTCTGCAATATGAAACACTTTATATTTCATTGCCTGTGGTATTTTCTGAAACTTATCCCGAGGATAGCATTCTTGCAAAAATTTTCTTTTTTTTATAGGCGATTCTCCTATTGCCACTAAACTCTCATTCAGTTTTCCTGCTGCGTCTTGTGTCCAAACTTACTGCATCACTGGAGGATGAGGAAAAACTATCACTATCTGTATTTTCACATTCTTCTAGTACTGCACTTTCACTAGCACTTGGTACACATAACTAGTTGTACTTTGTTGCTTTGGAAGTTTTGGAATTTTCTTGCAACAATTGTCACACACTTTCAAATCACGAGATAGGTTTACGCCTTCCAGTTTGATTTTAATGAGCATTGCTGAGGTTACTGGCCTTAACTTTTTATGTCCTACTCTGTGGTTAACTAGTTTGAATGGATTAAAACAGTAACAATAACTCCTTTGTACCAAATCTGACATGATGAAAAACAACTTCCACACTTCATAACTTACATGAAATGTCAGTTGACAACATACTGAGGTTGCAACTTATTATTATGCATCTGAACAGTAGACAGTGGAAGTAAAATGATAGCTCGCCCACGTGTTCACAGCACTCTCAGTCCACGTGACTCACCTCACGCGCTACAAGTAAAGTATTTATAACACTGCTTTTTACTTCAATCCCATTCTGAAAACAATGAAATTCGATGCACAATATTTAAAAGACTATAATGATATTTTTTCCGTTTTATAAAGTAAAAATCTGCTAATTAAAACACATTTTGAAAAACTTACCCCCTAAATTGTGCCCAGTTTTTGTTTTCACCGAACTTAAAAAAATAGCATATTAAACCGCAATATTTGTACTTCATAATGTCTCAAACACTAACATTTCATTATTCATATAAGCTTTGTTATAACAGTTTTCATAGAATACAGCAGGTGAATATACGGAAAGTATAATATTCAATAAACCTCTAAATAATCGTGCCACACCAAAAAGAAAATAGACAGGTTATTTAATCTCTTCTAGGTGTTACGTAAAAAAAAAAAGTTTGGAGAAAATACAAAAAGGTCATATCTCAGATGTGTTCGTTTTGACATGGAACGACTCATATTGATTTAAATTGTTAGATGCTTTCAATTCTTTTTAAAGTTTTATTGAAGTTCTTTCTTGTAATATTATGGAAACAGTATGAAATTTTATAGCCATAATAAGCTACTTTTAAATATTGACTATCATAATTCCTTTACTGGATGTGTTGAAAACAGCATTGTTGTAATAAATTAAATTTAAAGGGAGTCGATTAATGATACTAAACAACACTTACTTTTAAATTTACCGGAACATGTCTCAGAGACTATTTGCCTCCATTATCAACCGGATATGAACTGGTTCTCAGTGGTGTAGCTGGTGATATTTTGTCATAGGTCTTCTCTGGTGGTGGTTCCAGGAACTTGGTGAACAAATCTTTCTGGGGGATGTCGAAATTGAATATCTTGTTCCTATTTTTTGAAATGAAGATTTGTTCCCATGTAGACAGTTCTTATTTTCCTGAAGTATGTTTTAGTAGTTTTGTTTCTGGATTTATGTTGTGTTTTTTTTTTTCCCCAATAATGAGTGGCAACCGCTAATTTTTCTAATTGTTTGTATTTTATGTTCCTAAGGTGTTCCTTTGCTCTTGTTTCTAAATTTCTTTTCATTTTTCCAATATAAATTTGACTACAGTCACAGCATTCAATTTGATATACACCAGATTTTTTGTTATATGAAATCGCATCTTTGATGTTTGAGTATATTAGGTTTCTTAAGGAGTAATGGTTGACTGGTGCTAGTTGAATGTTTTGTTTTTTGAAGACTTTTTTGAATTTATCAAAGGCCCATGGATGGTAAGTGAATTTTTTGAGGATGATTTTAGTTTCTGTAGCTGAGAGGGTTGTGGTTTCCTTTAGTAGCTTCTTCTGTTTTGCTAAGTTCACTTTTTTGTCTACTAATGATTTGGGAAAGTCATTTTTTTGTGCTATTTCAATGATTTTGTTGTAATCTGTCTTGTATTCTTCTGCTGTGAGAGGGATGTTGACCAGTCTGTGTGTTAAACTATTGAAGATAGCCTGTTAATGGGATCTTGGGTTGTAGCCATTAGCTTTTATAGTTGTCTGTGTTGGTTTTCTGCAAATGCCAAAGTTTATTCTGTTCTTATTTCTGATTGTTTTTAAATTCAAAAATGGTAAGTGCTCGTCTTTTCATTTTCTACAGGGAACTTAATGCTTTTTTCTTGAATATTTAAAAGTTTTAGTGCATCATTGATGTGTTTTTTTTTTTTTTTTGGTACTATTGCAAAGATGTCATCTACATATCAATGCCAGACTTTGAACATCCAAGGGAAACCTTTCGTGATCTTTATTTCTAATGCACTCATGTACAGATCGGCATTCATCCTCAAACTGCCATCAGAGGAGACCTATGACAAAATATTGCCAGCTACACCATTGAGAACCAGTCCATGTCTGGTTGATAATGGAGACAAATAGTCTCTGAAACATGTTCCGATAAATTTAAAAGTAAGTGTTGTTTAGTGTCATTAATCGACTCCCTTTAAATTTAATGTGACTATCAATTTGATTTTTCTCTATGCCTTTTGTATTTATATGTATAATAAAATGTGTAATGAAATTAAATTCGCAAATGCTTAACTTCATTAATGTAAAGTAGATAGAAAAATAAGTTTGTGTAAGAATAGTTTGTAAAATATAAGTAAAAACAGACACAGTATGTAGGGAAAGTTGTATGAATGTAATACTTAAGATTCTTATTAATTATATTGCAATAAAGGAAAGAAATTACTTATTTTAACACAAATAACAATAAGTATTATATACAGTATGACAACAATTAATGTTATGATGAGATGAACATTATTTAAATGCTTTTCTCTCCACACAATTGGTACATAAACAGATGTGTGGGGAAAAAAAAAAAGAAAAAAAAAAAAAAAAAAAAAAAAATTTAAATACGTGGTTGACTCTTAAAATTAATTACCTACTTTAAATTAACTAAACCAATACTATCTGCAAGTGAAAACAGTGTTTTTAGCAAAATTTATTATTTTCACTTCCTTCGAATTACTTGCAGTTCACAAATAAATGCCATTCAACTATCATTAGCTGCATTTTATCTGTTTTTTTTTTTTTTTTTCCCTATGTAAACTTTTTCCACATCTGTGCATTTTTTGTTATATACACCTAATTTTTACTGATATTTATCTTATTATATTGCTTTTTAGAAATTCATGTTGTTGCAGTTGTTTGCAGCAACCAGTGTAATATCACTGTAGCAAGTTTTCAAAAAAATTTTTAGCGATTATTATTTAGACTAATATATATATAAAGTGTGTGTGTGTGTGTAGTGTGTACGTGTGCGTGTAGTGTGTGCGTGTGTGTGTGCGTGTGCATGTGTGTGTGTGTGTGTGTGTTTGTGTTTTTAACTTTAAAGATTAATTAACAGCATGCCCCATTACAAGTAATATTACATGCTTTGTATTTTTTGATATTGAAGTTATTTCTTGATTTGGTCATTTTTATGTGCTTATGGTTCCTATTATTGTCCTTGTAATCATTGTTGATATCACTCTCACTTTCACAACTTTAACTCTTTGTTTTTACACTGCACTGCATTGCACTTTACTTCACAGTCCTATTGAGTTGCAGAATTGTTGGAAATATCTCAGATATTTGGATACAAGCTGTTGTGCAGTCACTGGCCAGCTTCCTCCTTTTTTCCTAATTTCTTCTCTTAATTTGTTTATTTGTTGCAGTACTTCTGGGCATTCATATGTTATGTGATGTACTGTTTGGTGTGCTGTGTTGCATGAACATGTAGGGTTATCTGTGATGTGGAATCTGTGTTTGTATGAATTGGTTTTTCCATGTCCTGTAGTTAGAGCTGTAAAACACAGCATGAGTGACAGATTCACCTGGAGTCTCTCTCTAATGGAGGGGAAGTAACTCCTTAGCACAAAAGTGAATTGAGAAGATATTGACACATTGCTTCACTCACACTGCTTATTCACAGGACATGTTTCAAGAGCTTTTGCTCTTAACAACAGCTGGTACTCGATTAGTGTAAATTGTAGTGGTTTCCTCTTTCTCCATATCGTCAAAGAGGAAACCACTACAATTTGCACTAATTGAGTACTAGCTGATGATAAGAGCAAAAGCTCTTGAAACATGTCCTGTGAATAAACAGTCTGAGTGAAGCAATTGTGTCAATACCTTCTCGATTCACTTTTGTGCTAATTTGTGCTTCACTGTCCCTACGCTTCTTTCAAGTTTATACTTTAAGTAACTCCTTGTTATTGCTCCTTTGGTTGAGTTCTTCCATCTGTTCTACAAATCCTGTATTCCCTTTTGTCTAATTTCTGCTTCGATTGTAGATTTTGGTATCCCGTTGTAAACTGTTTCTATTCCCATTTCTTCTCCTGCTTGCTTTGCTTACTTGTCTGCTAGTTCATTTCCAGGAATGCCAATGTATGCTTTTACCCATTTGAAGTATATTTTCCAGTTTTGTTGACTAAGTACTGCTATAATTCTGGATATATCTGTTATTATGGAATTATGTTTCTTGCTGTTCTCAAGAAGTGACAGGGTTACTTGACTGTCAGGATGGACTGTAATTGTCTTCTCTAGTTCTGCTACATTAAGTTTATTGATTTCTGTCATAGCTTTTAGGATGGCTATCTGTTCGGCTTGATTATTAGAGCAATTTTGGTTCAACTTGAATTTTAGTGATTTGATTAGGTATACTCCTTTGAAAATTGCCAATCCTGCTCCAAATTTGTTTGCTATCTTGCTGCCATCCATGTAAACGTTGAAGTAGGTAGTGGTGTCTGCATTTTTGTCATTTTGATTTTAACTTTTTGAGCTGAATGGTTCCATTTATTAAGTTCCAGTGGTGAGTCATAGTCTTCTTTAGTTTTCAGTGTCTTGCATAGATCTGCTTTCCCTTTTCTGGTTATTGTTATAGGCTGCACTCCTGCTACAACACAGGAGGTATCATATAAGATTGTGTGGTAGGCTTTCGCTATCTTGATACTGATTAATCTTTGGACTCTTGGCAGTTTTAAGGAGTTCTTGATTCTATGTGCAGCTTCTACCCATAGTGGTGCTCCGTATGTGATAATAGCTGTGATTGCCCCTTTACTTATGACACATAATTCCTTTGGGCCTAGACCCCACTGTAATTTTGCTGTTTTGCCCAGTGAGTGTATTAGATTTGTTGCTTTTTCTGTGATGTGGCTGTCAAAACTGAATATTTTGTCTATATATATATGTACACATATATATATATATATACCTAGGTACTTCATTTCTTCTACTTGTTCTAGTTTTTTATTGTTTATATAGAGATTGATTACTTCATTATTTTTTGTTCGTTTCTTTGAAATCACCATGACCTTGGATTTATTTTGGTTGAAATGCAGTTTGTTTTCCTTAACCTATCTTTATATTTTCCTCATATCTTCATTTGCATAAGCTTTGGCTTCCAGTATACTTTTCCCTTTAGTTAAAATGAGTAGGTCGTCTGTGAATGCTAAGACTTGTGTCATATTAGTGCCAGCTCCGCCAACTGAAATGCAGGTGTGCCTATACAGTTTGCATGGTGCTGGCATGCCTGGTCGTTGCTGGCGAGTGCTACGGAGATACGCCAACTACTACCTCGTGCAGTGGTGTTCCGCAATTTTCACTTGCGTTACCATTAAATAATTAAGAACATGTTAGTAGAGAAGGAAAAATCCAGAAACTGTATAATACGTGGTTTAATATCTCTGCGGTACCTGTCATTAAATTATATATAAAACAACCCAACACCAGTAAGATTATTATAGCCTTCAATCCTATAAAACCAAATGATGGCATATAAAAGCAATATTTTTGATTATAGGAGCAAAACAATACTTTGTGGAAATTAGCACAATTTTGATCCTGAGACAATTGAAAAATACCAAATAACAAAATAATATTTACTATATAAAGATAATATTACACAGAATACTTCATATTAAACGAATACACATGTTTCAATTAAGAATTGGATACATTCAGTTTGTAGACACTCTTGCCTTCTGACATCCTTTAGTTTTCACAATATTCGTCACATTTGGAGACAATGAAACACAACTCTGGACCCTTAATGCATACTTCAAGTTATGATCATTGATGTTGGCTCTCTGAGGGGATTTAATGCGTTTCACAGCTGAAAATAGGGATTCACATACATACAGTCGGGCCGTTCTTTCTCCGGCTCTGACAGTTCTCGAGGGGGGGAAGTGCGCTGTTGCCAGTTCTTTAGCAGGAATTTCAAGCAGAGGAACATGTGTATTTTAAATATTTCACGCATTTGCAGATCGTAACTTCGTAAATGAACGTGGATAATGTGTATATACATGATCCCAGAATAGTTGCATATGGAGACAATGTACCATACCATTTACTGGAAAAGAAATAACAAAAAGCTACGTTTACTGAAATTGGCTATTAAACAACTTACATTCAGTCCAGAGGGAAGACGCCGCAATCCTCGTAAATATCCATATCTTCATCATCTTCACTCATCGCGGCTTCATCACTGGAGTCGCTGCTGATGTCATCTTCAGTGAATGAAATTATCAGCTCCTCCACACGTGTTTCCACTATGCCGTCGTCTTCCTTGGCTTGTCTTAAAAGTTTCCAAGTATGATCCACGGCACTTTTCCAGTTATCCTGGGTCACTTGTTTAACACCATTTTGCACTAATAGCTGAACATCAGAAATGCGGAATGTTGTGTTATGTTCTGCAACATAACCTTTCACTTGTGCCCAAATCAGTTCGATGGCATTGAAATGACAGTGATAGGGAGGGAGCCTGATTACAATGTGACCATGAGCAGCAGCAATACTGTCTATTTCATGAGTGCAGAAACGTGGCTTGTAAAGTTTTACAATTTGCAGGAGTTCTGCTTTCGTCATTTCTGCGGACGCTCCAGGTATGTTTTTGTTCTCCAACCACTGTAAAATGACGCTTTTCCTGTCGCACATTGTCGGTGCTTTGTTTAATTGAACTGAATGGTATGGCGCATTGTCCATAACAATAATTGAATTGGCACTGATCTTTGGCAGAAGAGATTCTTGGAACCAGTTCTTGAATGTATCTCCATTCATTTCTTCGTGATAATCACGTGTGCTCTTTGATCTGAATAAGAGCATTGCTCCTGGAATAAAACCACGTACACCACCAGCATGGAGCAAAATCAATCTGCTTCCTTTTCCAACTGGCACTTTCATTGTGCCTGCAATAGTGTCCATGCCTTTGTCTTAGTGTGTCCTGCATTTACCCACGTTTCATCAAGCCATACCACCTTTTCGGGATTGCTTTTTAGAATTTCCCGCAAAAATCTGCCTCTCCATGCAACTATGTCACTTCTTTCCATTACAGCTTTCCTCCCAGAAAAAGTTTTAAACTGAAAACCTAGTTCTTTCAGTACTTTACTTAGGCTGGTTTTTCCGCCATCGAATAAGCCAGCTTCCTTTAAAGAACACAGCAACTTCGCACGAGTGGGAAATTCCTTTCTCATATAATATTGATATACATGTCGCCTTATAGCATCCTTTTGAAAAGCATCAAGTGAAGATTTAAGGCTGACTCGTTGCCTTTGCTTTCCCGGTGTACGCAGAACTGCAGACGGCGAACTTAAATCGGCTGGGCACTTTTCCTTGGTCACATTCTTCACGGTGGTTTTTCCCACCTTCAAGGCATCACAAACTCTGTCCAGTACCTTGGTAACAGGTAGTAGAGGTCCACCACTGTCCCGCTCCTTCTCGAAGTACTCATGTAGCCTGAATATAAATTCACGGCTTTGGCTCTTATAAGATCCGATTCTTTTCTTGGATTCTGACGAACCAGTAGCCATATTACTATAATAGCAATAATAATAAGACTTACAGACGCTAGAAATCGGAATTCACGCACACACAAAAACTTAAACAAACCACCAGCGCGGATTCCAAAAGCAACTAAAAGACACGTGGTCCACACAAAATTGCAGCGGCAACACGGTACTGGATTTGCAAGCCACGCCCAGCAGCGACAACGCTGATTGGCGCTAGCAGACAGTTTTAGCTTCCTGACCACGACACCGGATGTACAGACTCCCAGTATCACCAACAGAAGCAGTTGGTGTGCGTGAAAGGTGTGAACGAAATATTTGAATAGAGTGATGTTGTAAAGAATATCTTGCATGATAATGAAATTACAAATTGTATTTCAATGTTTTGAAGCTAATAGATTCCTATACTCTCATTATAAAGATAATTCTGACGATATGTTTTCAATTACTCATTATTATATGTTGGTACTAGTAACCTTCCCCCTCCACCTCCTGCAGCCACTAAATGTCAGAGCCGGAGATACAGCGGCCGGACAGTAGGTCGAACCAAACACGGCAATCATAGATGCGGCATGCCTGTGTAATCTATGGAATCTTGATTTAGGAAATCTTCTGTAGAAATCTAGCAAACTTCCTCTGTTTCTGTAACTGTCAGCTAATTCAGTGACACATTTCAAGGTGATTCCTGTTGTTGTGCCTTTTATTGGCACCAGATCTAGCATTTCTTCCATAACTTCCAAATGTTGATTTACTCCACGAATAAAAATACATAACTGAGTCATACTTGGTAAGTCAGTACTCTCATCAATGGCAATAGAGAGTGCAACGGATTCTCTTGCTCTTTCAATAAGTTGTGCGGAAATGTCTGCCAGATCTTGAATTCTGCGTGAAATAGTATGAGGTGACAGACTGACACTCTCGAATTGGTGAACACTGACAGGGGTGAATTTACTTGCAGCTATAAACATACATTGTTTAATAAGTGAACCATCAGAAAAACTACTAGAAGATCTGGCAATTTCTAGTGCTATTTCGTAACTCACATAAACTGAGGTTTCTGCCATTCCATCCCCTTCTCCCTGTTCCTCTTCCGGCGATGTGATCTTTTCTCTGAGCTTTTGTATCTCTGTAGTGCATTCTTCTTTTTCTTCTTTTCACAGGGCCGAATAATCATTAGCATGCAATGTATTAAAATGTCGCTGAAGATTAAATCATTTCTGCACTTGCAATTTTTTTCTAGCAAATTAAACAAAAAGCACCACCGCTACATTCAATGAAGAAGTACTCAGTTTCCCATTCGGGATTGAAATAATGTGTTGGCGTGGGTGCCCTTTGCTTTAATGAGTGCCCTTCCATATCAAACTGACACTGAAGTACAGACCGCCACTGCTACAGAGGACAAACTGTGCAAAGCACGCACTGAGGCAACACGGTGCTTCTAGACCAGCACATGCACCATGGCAAGCGAGTTGGCTGTAGCTGTACTAGTGTAATTCAAATTTAAGAGGGTGTTGTAGAGAATGTTCCAGTAGCCTGGTCTGCTGCATGACCCCTGTGGGCAGCCTCTCTTCACTTCCTTTTGTATTTTATATCCATTTATAAGAAGTATCGCTTGTCTATTGTTAAAGTAGTCCTTAGTTTGTATAAGTTTCGGGAGCACCCTAAGTTTTTCAAATTTTTAAGAATATCTGGCCATCATGCAGCATCGAATGCACCTTTAACATCCAAGCTTGTCATGGCTACGTAGTTGAATTCTTTAATGTTTACCTCTACAAATTCTTTCAAGGCCATTATTGCGTCAATCGTGCTCCTCTGAGGCGTGAAGCCATACTGATTTTTGTTCAGGAGATTTCTTGAGTACATCTGGTGGGATGTTCTTCCTATAAGCAGTTTCTCCAGTACTTTGCCTCCTACATTAATCAGCTAATGGGTCTGTATTTTGAGACTTGTGCTGTGTTCTCCTTTCCTGGTTTGATTATTGGTAGCATTATCGTCTTTTTCCACACTGCTGGGAAAACTCCCTGTCTGAGACATTCACTGTATATTCTTGTATAAAACAAGTGGTAGTTCTGATGTGCTATTGCGATAATGTCACTGGTCAATCCATCTTCGCCTGGTGCTTTCCTTGGCTTGAATCCTTCCAGGACATCTAAAATTTCCTCTTGGGTAAATTCGACGTCATCTATAGTATCCGTCAGTTCAAAAGCTTGTTGTCTAATCGCTTTGTGGTAATCATCGTCTTCCGAGTCGTTGTCATCAGGTACCAAGTGTTCAGCCATTAACTTGATTGTGCTCTCCATGTCGGTGGTATAAGACCCATCTTCTTTTTGGAGTGTAGTGAGTGTAACTGGAATTCGTATCTTTCCTGCTGCTATTTTGTAAACTACACTCCAGGGGTTAGACCCTTCCCCAACAGAACAGAATTTTTCCATGAAGTAAATCTTTCAGTATTTATGGTGGATTGGTACTCTCGTTTTTCTTCTAAGTATTTTATCCTTCATTCTTCTCGAAGCTCTACATTGTTTCTGGTGCATTAATGCATTCCCTAATGATTGTTAATTCTGTAGTCCACCATGGGACCGATTTATATTTTGCAAGATTTCTTGTTCTGGTAATGGTGCGGAAAGCTTTCGTACTAGCCTCATTTGTGCAGTTAAACGCTTTAGCTACGTTTTGTTCGGTGTATGCAGAGTTTGTGAGTATTCCAGTTAGTTGTTCTTCTATTGTGGAATTTGTGGTATTAACACGCCCGAATGTTTCGATCAGATTTGCTGTCAATACTTTGTTGAAGGTCTGGAATCCTTCTTCATTCACAATGAACCTTTTACTTATATGACTCCCTGTTTGATTTGGGGCCATTCCGCTTATCTCAAAGTCTATTGTGTTGTGGTCGGATACACTCTCTTTCTCTCCACATTCCCATTTGCATATATACTTCAGCAGCTGATTGTTGGTTATTATTAGGTCGACTCAGCTCTTTCCTCTGACCACCTCAAAAGTTGGTGTTTCACTGGTGCCGTTCACTATGTTGAGGTTGTTGGTTATTATGAATTCTCCTACTGTCTGTCCCCGTGGATTGGTATGTGTGTCGTTTCATAGAGTGTTTCTGGCTTTACTATCTACTGAGATAATTATTCCTTTATCACGGTTCTCTTCTAGGATATCTTTAACTTTCCGTAGATCTTCTTTGACGTCCCTTTGATGGTCAAAATACATGCATGCTAGCACCGACAAAAGTAAAACCATTGTATTTTACTTCTATAACCAAACAGTCTTCTTTCGATAGCTGTGAAGTGGTTATTACGTGGACATTTGCATTATTTGCTGTCCTTTTCCTTCCAATTCCTTGAGCGTACATCTTCATGAACTTTGTATTCCTGCTAATTTATTCTTTATGTTGTACGGTTCGTGTATAAATGCTATATCAATGTTGTTTTCTGTCATATGTTGTATTAAGTTTGACGTTGCTGCAAGTGAATGTTGCACGTTTATCTGAACACATTTCAGTGGGGTTAGACTTCTATCCATTTTAGTAATCTATTGTTTGTTGGAATCTTCTTATTGCTGTTTGATAACTATAACAGTTAACATTCAGTGCTGAGTGGTTCATATTAATCGTGTTCCCATTATTGTATTTGTTAAAACTGCAACAGTTGATGCATTCGTAGTTTCCTTAATTTTCCTTGCAGTCTTTCAGAGCGCAGTCTTTTGGGCAGTTTGTGCATGTCAACTCTCCTGTACAGTCCTTTGCCAGGTGGTTATATTTGCTGCATTTAAAGCAGCGGGGTATTCTGATATAGTCGCGCCAGTTGCAAATATTCCAGACAATTTTCAGTTTTTGAGCCATTATTTGTTTTCTTACTGATGAACTGATTTCCAGGATAATGTTTCTTTTTTTTCTCTTATCTTCGAAGATATATTTTGTGTGCAATTGGTCACCATGATTCTCCATCTGGAAGTTCTTCATTGCAATATTTTCTGCAATGTTTTCCATTGCTATTTCTTCAGAGATATCAAAGATGATGATTCTTGGGTTTCTTAGACTTCATATATTTGCTTCCAGCTCCTCCCCACATTTTTCATTGATGTTTCTACTAATGGTTTCAATTTCGTTCTTATTCTTAGATTCTATGAGTATCTGGCCGCTTTTTAATTTTTTGAAGGAATTTATCCCTACTCTCATTTCCGTTGGGTTGAGTTATGTTTTTATCAGTGTTTTCATGTATTCTGCGCTTTGCTTGTTTTTACTTTTAACAATAAGTTTGAATGTTTTTTTCCTGTTGTTGACTTGCCTGCCTCCTATAAGCTCTGAGTAGTTTCTCCAACACTTTGCAGAGGGAACCTCTTGATTTGGTGATCCATTATTATCCAGCGGTTTCTAAATTCTGTCAAAAGATGGCGTGGTGTGCTGCCTCCTTGATTGAGAGCCATCAACTCCTTGTCTGTCTTGCTTATTTTCACTTTCTCTGAGATTGCTTATTTCATTGTTCTTCTCTACTAATTCCTCCTTTAGTGCCATGAATGCTTTTCTTATTACACTCACTGCTTTAAGAATATCTAGCTTCAAATCCTTCCTTAAGTTGCCGCTTTCTTCCGTCACATGTAACAGCTGTTTCATAGCTCTTTCCATAGATTGTTCTGAGTCGTCAGCTGACACGCGTTAACTCACTTCACCATCATCTTTGCTTCTTGTTTCTAGCATCTTATTTGCTTTGCGCCAGTAAGCCCGACATTACTTCCGGTTTTTGTGAAAGAAGTCTAATTCCCTCTTCTGTGTCTCTTTCAAATTTATCTTAACCTTAAATAAAATTATTAATGCTCCTACCATTCGCATTACCTGGAGGTAAGGATTCTACCCTCACGAACACTTCTACAATTAATACTGAGCTTCTGTAGCCTAATTGTTCACAGCACTTGTGAAAATGATGCTAAAGCTTATTACTTACGTATTCTCTGTTCCTTAGCTGAGGTAAGCCCTGTTAATTATAGGCCATCTTCACTGTTCGCGCGCGCGCGTGCGGGTGCGGGTGCGTGTGCGTGTGTGTGTGCGTGCATGTGTGTGTGTGTGTGCGTGCGTATTAAAGGTTTCTAAACTGTTGAACGCTTTTGACCAAAATTGGCACAGATCACAAGACAAAAACTATAGTCTAGTCTACAGTATGAATTCCACACCATTTTACATAATTAATTGTTCACTTTTATGTAATATGTATGAAAGCTCGCTAAGACCATCCATATCCTTCAAGGAACATGCAAGTAGCTTGAACATGATCAACATAAGAATACTCATAAGAATGGCTACTTAAATTTTTATGGCTTCACTAAACAATAAAGAAACAGCAAGTTTATGTAATATTTGTTATATTCACGTAGTTATAGTGGATGTGCCAGAGAATAGCAGGATAGACATAATAGTTACTGAGTTGAAAAGGACCTGTGTGACATCAGCGAGATCAGTAGCAATACAAATAAAAAGGTAGGAGACTTTATCATAGGCATAGCAGCCTGAGCTTCATTGGAGGATGATGGATATAAATCTGAGACTTAAGAATGCCTTATTTGGTCCTGCTGCCTCTCACATGTATATGATAGCTGTTGACAGCATAGAGAGGGATGGCTATACATTTAAATTCTAGAGACAAAGAGAAACTTTCACTTCTAATTGTTGACCAATTAAGGGTAAAAACTTCTATTGTTGCAACTAGAAGGTATGTATAATAACAATGAAATAACAATAAAAATCTCAAGTTCATGCTCCCCTCAAATTAGCATTCCCTAAAGACTCCAATGAGTCTCTAAAGACCGTTTCCCATGACAGGATGGAATTCTCAAACAGGTGCAAACAGACAAATGTAATAACGTTTCAAACTAAGTACCAATATCTCTTGCCAACTTTTTAAAGAATTCTTGAGAAAGTGTTGCTCAACAGACTGTATAAACACCTTGAATGTACAATATACTTGTCAGTGACCAGTTTGGATCCAGAAAAGGAAAATCAACAAACAATGTGATTTATAAACTTAGACATGAAGTATCAACTACCTTATACGAAAAAATACAGGTAAGTGAATTTAATGTGACCTAGCAAAGGCTTTTGACTAGGTTAAACATTTTTCATTCTCAATGGAAAATTGAAATTCTATGGACTAAAAGCTTAACATTTAAGTTCATTTGTATCCTATCTAAATGAAAGAAAACATGGTTATGAAAATGATATGAAATGATAGTTGTTAAAAAAAAAAGCAAACATCAGATTGGAAAACAGTAAGACATGGAGTACCCTGAGCTTAATTTTATGGCCTCTACCATTTATGGTCTATATAAACGAACTCTCATTTTATAAAGTCATATTGAAATAAGTTCTATTTGCTGATGTACTGGTGTCCAGTAAACATTTAAATAAATATATAATTAAATTATGTTTTGAACAGCCTTGTCATCTGGTTTAACAGATAACAAATTATCTGTGTATTTAGACAAAATAAAAGCTGTTAAATTTATAACTCATTGAACATCATACACTCTAACAGAAATTGGGATTAATGATATGTAATTACAAGAAATTGACATCACAAATTTCTGGGTCTTCACAAGTGGATAGACATTTAAATTGGAAAGCTCACATAAAGATATCTTAGTTAAACTCAGCTTTACCTGTTATGCTATCCGAGCACTGGTACACTTAAATTAGTATACAATGCATACTTTAACTCTACTTTGGAACATGAAATATTATTCTGGTGCAAATCAGTAGAAAGTAAATGAATATTTCTTATGAATAAAAGGTTATAAGAATAACTTCTAGCACACACAGCAGACACTTGCAAAAATCTTTTTAGAAGATTGAAGATACTAAGTAACCTTATTTTGCATGTATGTATTCTTAAACTTAAAATTCTGTGTATACAATTGGTCCTGATTTATAACAAACAATGAAATTTATGAAATAAACACTATGCAGAAGTGTATCACCATCATCCCAGTGCAGAGCTTTCTTACTTCCAGAAAGGTGTGTAGGTATTGTGAAACCATCAAAATTTTCAATGCTCTTCCAAATAATTTTCAAGCAAACATTGACAACTTCAGTGTTCTTGAAAATGCTGATAGAAAGCACCTCAGCTCAAAATTATTTTATTCTGTATAAGATTATCTGAATGACAAATTATCTTCATACTGCTTATGTAGCCCTGTATTTAGAATCGAGTTGTTTAATAACTAATCATTGGCAATTTAACTTTAATGCCTGTCCCAAAGTTATTTAAATGTATGTGTAGTGAGGTACTGACAATAGATGCTATCCATTGCAAAACAAATGTTGAGATGTATTGGCAAAAACCCAGCAAAAGTTCAATAATGAAATTGCCAAATTGTATTTGTATATACACATCTGCTAGTCTTCTTCTTCTACATGCAGAGAAGTATCTGATTTTGTATCTATACATAATTATCCCTGCCTTGCTTTTCATATTTCCTGTAAATAATGTGCCTTTTAAATAGTCAAACTGAAAAATTCAATGCCATAGCTGGGATTTGAACCATGGAACTCCTGGTTTCCGTCAAGTTGCTCTTACCCTTTGAGCTACCATGGCCAACATTAAATGTCCTGACATTAAATTCTCCAACTGACTCACATATTTTCCCAGTAAATCACTAGGGGCTCTCGTATTCGAGATACACCGTTTGTGGCAACTTACTATTGTAAGTATTTGAGTCACAGGCTTCATCATTAAACCCTTATTATTTAAGTTAATTGATGGAAATTAATCGTTCCTTCACACTATGTGTATAGGCTATGGGTTTGGTTTACCGGGAAAATATATAAGTCAATTGGGGAATTTAATGTCAGGACAGCACATTCGCTGTGGTAGCTCAAAAGGAAAGAGCGATTGGACGGAAACCAGGAGATCCGTGATTCAAATCCCGGCAATGGTATTGAATTTTTCAGTTTGACTCTTATCTATCCAAAACCTTAGCCTAATACACGGCTAGTGTGAAGGAACGATTAATTTCCATCGATTAACTTAAATGTGCCTTTTATGTTTAACATTCAAGTATAGATGTCATTAAACTTTACACTTCTTTGATAACTTAAATCTTCACAGATTTTGTGGGTACTACGGAACCGACCGACCGACCGACCGACCGACCGACCGACCGACCGACCGACCGACCGACCGACCGACCGACCGACCGACCGACCGACCCGACCGAGTAATGGAGTAATAGTACAGTCAAATTTGTCTTTCTTTTATTTTAAATGTCTTGTCTGTTCTTAGTTTACTAAGAATAAATTAGGTTATATATAAGGTATATTCCTTAACATTAGAACCCCGGTAGTGGTCATTTTGATGTTCTTTATATTTAAATAAGTTAAGCTCAGCCGGTTTTTTAAAACGAAGCTCAGTCTTTCATGACTTTTCCTTATATAACCTCTAGTTTTATATAGCATAATTTTCAACATGTCATCATTTACATGGATGTTTTTTCATGTTTGAACATGAACCCTGCAGAGGCTCATTTTTGGCTGTTATAATTTTATTAGCCTTTTGCTCGCATTGTTGTTGGATTTCTCATTGTCACTAATATGCTTTTCAACCATTGTCTGTCTTCATGCCAGCTGTTCATTATAGTGGTGTACATTAGGCTTTCACTTGCATTGATGTTCGATTTCTCATAGTGGCATATATTGTGAATCTATGCCTGCAAGATATCTCGTGGTTGGAAACCAGATGAAATCTTAGCTATATTTCATGATATACCAGATGATGTATCAGAAGTTCATATTTCAGCAGAACGTGATGGTGGTGAAGATGATTATCAACTTCCAGCTGATTCAGAACAATTGGAAAATGAGTTGCTCAGTGAAGATTACTTGATGGTAAGTTCTATTCTGCTTGCTTTAGATATTACATAACATGAAACTGCACTCCTAATAGATACATTTATGTAGTTATTCATTTCCTTTTTTGTACACAGTATGTACATTTTCTTTGTCAATTCATTTATGTGTTTATTTATTTTTTTTCGGAAAATCAAATTCAGGATAACATTTCCTGTAATTCTTGTGCTGCAAGGGAGGTAAGAAGGCTTGATACATCCATCATTTGAACATGACTTGCAGCACTGTGCAAATCCATCCAATTTGACTGCGTCACAATTGGCAAGTGAAAATAGAATGCCTACTAGTAATACTACAGCTTAAGGTAAGGCAAACACTTCAACAAAACAAGTAATAAGAAGAGGCAGGAAAAGGCAAAATGAAGAGGAGAAACTTCCTGCAGGTATGAAAATTCTTAGTAGAGATAAGGGTAATGAGTGGGAGACCATTGAGAAAATCCTGGCAGAACAGAGCAATTTAATGTTGTGAAAGAAATAGGAGGCTCTACTGCTTATGCTAACAGACATGTAAGGGACAGCTGCCATGCATATCCTTGGAGTTGTTCATTGAGGAGTCCATTCTTCGACATACCAAAGAATGTACAGAGATTGAAGCAGGAGAAGAAAAATGATGAGAAATGGACTGTTTCCTTGGATGAGCTGGACGCTTTCATCAGCGCAATTTACTTGCGGGGTGCACTTGGGTGCAGAAGCCTTGAACTAGTGAACGCTAGTCCAAAAATGGGAGCCACCAATATTTTCTGATACCATGGCAAGAGACAGATTCGTGGAACTAATGAGCTTTTTATGATTTGATGTCAGGTCATCCCGTTCTGAAAGGCTAAAAACAGATAGGTTTGCACTGGTTTCACCTATTTGAAGCATTTCATTTTTGGAATGAAAACCATGACATTGATCCAAATCCAAAATTATTAAAAGGAGTGATAAACCAAAATAGATTGACAACATGGGAGAACATATTCATCTGGAAAAATAAGGATCGCGTAATGAACTTTGAAATCCCGCCAGCAGATAATTTGACAAAAAAGTTCATAGTTCGACCACCAGAGAGAGCAGATAACAACAGTTGCCAGTTGGGAAGAGATTGAAAATGGAGGCCAGGGCCTTTGAAACTAGTCTCTCATAAATATATGAAAAAGTAAGTGACGAGTGTCAATAAACCAACCACAAATAATTTTTATATTATTTGAAACACATTTATTGGAAACTCTAAGGCTTGCTACATACCAGGTGCATTCCTTACAGCAGATGAACAACTTCATCCTATAAAATGTCGCTGTTCATTCATTCAACACATGAAGTACTGGGTGCTTGAAGATGTGAACTCAAAGTATCTCTGCAACGCTATCCCATATCTTGGTAAGGATAATCAGCGGCCTCTGAATGAATCAGTTCCAGAACATGTTTTGATGTCTCTAACAAATCCTCTTCTAAAAAAGCGACAAAACATCACCATGGACAACTACTTTACTTCAATATCACTAGCTAAAAGACTAAAGAAGTCAGGCACTAGTATAGTAGGAACTAGATCGAGACGAGAAGTTCCTGATCACCTAGGAAATTTGAGAGCTCCACTTTACCTGATGATGATGATGATGATGATGATGATGATGATGATGATGATGATGATGATGATGATGATGATGATGATGATGATGATGATAAAATTAACAATAATAATATCAAACTGGTAAAAAATAAGTTATAAAATGTACACGAAAAAGGCAAAGAAAAAGTGAATGGTCAAAAATGACCGCTACCATAGTTAAAGGTAGCTAGCGAATGCCGGGGTTCTAGTGTTACCTACTATTATTTCTTCCTGGTGGGCTTTTATCGATAAATAGTAACAATTTAGGGGAATAAGAAAATGATCTTTGTAAAATACAGGTTCTATTGGATGTCACAAAAGCTGTGTAGTAGTTTAAACACGCCAAAGGCTGTAAACATTCACGTGGCAAAGTTTTACATGACATTAAATGTGTTTTAACTGTTTTTGAATAGTTTATAAGGTGTGAGTGTTTGTGTTTATATTGTTTCCCAAAAATGAGTTTACGTAATGCAGAATTACTGCAACTTTGTAATAATATGTAGCGAACCTAAACTAGCATTTTATGTTAGAGAACATTCACAGGACATTGTTTTACATTATATTAGACATATTTTAACTGGGTCTGATCACTTTATACAGTGTGAGTGACTGTTTAACCATTATTCAAAAAAGATTGTGTATCTGTAGATGAACTACATGCATCTACATTGTGATGGCATGTTTAATCTAACCTATCATTCTAAGTTAGAGGAACTAGAACAGGAGTGTTCTAAGGTTTTGTGTATGTTTCCTTGTATCAACAGTGACAGTGTCTACTATAAATACTCATAAAGAGTGCCTTATAGAGCTGTTAAGTTGGTAATACTGTCAGTTTGCACCTCCCAAAACTCTTAGGTTATAATTACACAATGTTAGCCAACATCATAACTGATGTGCATTACGGCAAGAATATATTAATAATTATATTAGAAAGAAAAACAGAAGAAACTTTGCTTGAGTATTATAAGAAGTACATATGTGGTGTGGAATTCAGGACCTTTGTGAGAAGTGTAGCTGTACATTACTAAAATTGATCACCAATAGTATTGTGTGTTCCAATAAACAAAAGCAGGTAACATTTACATAATTCTTAGTTGTTGCAGAACACAAGGTGTGTCTGACAATTTAGTAGTAGTATATGCATAATTAGAGTGGCTGTGTAGGATTTAAGGGCCCATCAACAAATATGTAATTTCGGCTCTGCACATTTAGATGTACTTAGAAGGGTACATATTATTTTTCATTGAAAGCTCCTAGTATATTGTGTCTTAACAGTTTGAATTAAATCTTTAAGTGTCTTGTGTAACATTTTTTAAACACCCTCAAAGAAGCAAAGCTTACTGGGAAAGTGCAACCTGAGGCTAAATGTTTTAGGCATAAGCTGTCAAATCATGGGCAACACCAGGTAATTAATGATGTTAATCTTATTTGTATAAATTTCTGTAGGGTACCAGATAAAAATATTTGGGGAAGCTATTATAACTAATCAAATTTTGCCCTGCATAACATGTAAGCTATCACATTTAGGTTAGTGTTCGTACTCATATGAGTGGTATGACAACGTCTTGTGCTACTAAAATTTAGTCTGGTTTAGGTTTTGATGCCTAGGATAGTGCATGCATATGAGGGTAATCCAGAAAGTCTCAGAAGTTTTGAAATAAACAATTAACAAAATGAAAACATCAACATTTATTTTCTACATTTGAAAGATACACTCTTAAGCTATTTTTCTACATAATCACCATTCAAATTGAGGCATTTGTTATTCAAATTGGGAAACAATTCTTTCAATACCCTCCCTGTAGAAATCTGTCGCCTGTGATTTCAACCACTGGTTTTACACTGGCATGCAGTTCAGCATCAGTATCAAAGCGTTGTGTACCAAGCTATTTCTTCATAACTAGGAAGAGGTGATAGTCATTTGGTACCAAGTCCCATCCAAAACCATCAAAAAGCTCCCATCCAAAACCATCCAAGAGTGTTCAGGCACGACTGGCCATGAGTGGTCATGTATGCCTACCACTGCGATCCTGGTTATGAACATTGGTGTGGCTATTTTTAAAATCAACGCAGCATTGTCTGACTCGGCTTTCAGTTATTAATCCCTGACCATAAACATCATAAACTTTACGATAAATTTCAATTGGTTTATATACAAATATAATAATTTATAGCTTAAAACTTCACTTATAAGACATGATGTTATAAGAAAACTAACATCATCTCTTAAAAGATAAGTGAAGTTTTAAGTTACAAATTATTATATTTGTATATACTGTCGCCAGGCCATTGTTGATTGGAGGCGGTGCGGGCAACGACTTCAAAGGGACGGCAGTGCAGTGCAGAGATAAAAGCGCACCGAAATGTTGGGCAGGAGGAGACGGATTTCTCGAGAGTTCGCCTTTGTTCTAGCTGGGTCTCGATTGAGAAATTTCTAGAATGTTAGTAAACTATAAAAAGGCAGCGCGCCCACCAAAGAGGAGTCAGTCGGTAACTGAACACGTGTGGGTAAACAGCTGTGTTTGTTGACCTTGTATGTTGTATTGTGTATGTATACGAAGCATATTTCTACGGAAATAAAGTGCAATTTTTTGTGTTTGTAACCCAGACTTACAATTTCACGAGCCCATAAAGTCACAATTGGTGTCAGAAGTGGGACGACATGGAGGCTGCATTGGAAAAGATTTTGGAAAATATGACGGAAATAAAAGCAGCAAATGACAATCTCGCTGCGAAAACAGAAGCGGCAAATAACAACCTGGCCACGGAACTGGAACAAATGAAAACGGCTAACGACAACATCACTGAGAAGATGGAAAAAGTGAAGAGAGAATTAATGCCGAAGACGGAGGCGGCAAATAACAACCTGGCCGCGGAACAGAAAGCGGCAAACGTGGCCCTCGCCGCAAAGTTTGAAGAGCAGTTGACCGGCGTAAGAGATGACGTCGCGGAGCTGGGCAAGCGGATGGGTCAAGTGGACGAGCGCCTTAACGATTTAGAGGAAAAGGCCGACAATAACGCCAAGTCCCTGAACGTCATGGTGGAAGACGTCGAAGACCTTGCGAACCGCGTAAACAACCTGGAGGGAAAGGCCGACAGCAACACAAAGTTCCTGAACGCCATGGTGGAGGACGTCATCGGCAGGAGGTTGAAGGATTTGAAGGCCGACGCGCCGGGACGCGACACAACATCGGCGCGCGTCAAACCTCCAAAATACGACGGCACGTCAACGTTCGAGGTCCTCCGCCTCCAGTTCGACACGGTGGCCAGGCATAACAAGTGGTCACCGGAGGTAGAGGCCGCACAGCTAATAGCCAGCCTCCAGGGACGGCCCGCGGAAGTCCTGAACGCGGTCCAGACCGGGTCCAGGACTGATGGGAGTAGAACCTCTGATCCAGACAGCGGCGGCGCCCAAGGACATCTGGGAGGCCCTGGAGAATCGCTTTGGAAACCACCGCTTAGTCGCAGCGTACCGCAGCCAGCTGAAGTCAAGGTCACAGCAGCCAGGGGAGATGCTGCAGGATTTCACCCTGGCAATCGAGCAGCTGGCCAGCAAAGCCCTAGTCGACCTCCCACCAGAGTTCGTATCCCGAGAGGCTGCCTACATATTTGTCGACGGGGTACGAGACACGGAGATTCGTCAGCGCCTAATGCTCGGCGATTACAAAACCATCCACGAGGCGCTAACGGCAGCATTAAGGATGGAGGCGGCCAAGGTGACAGTTATCCCGACGTCGAGAACGAGGAGAGTCCCCTACACAGGAGACAGAAGACCAGCCGAGGGACGCCGGCGAAGGCCTAGTGGCCTGTGTTGGGGGTGTGGACAGCCGGGACACCTGGAAAGCAGCCGGAAAACGAGTAAGGGCCGTCGTGGAGAGGGGCACGTCGGCGCCATCACCCTCGAGGGACACTGCGCGCCGTCAGCCGGCGTATGGATGACACCCTCATCGCGGACGGCTGGGTAAGAGGAAAGCCTGCCGCGTACTGGTGGACACGTGGCGGCCGTGACCATCATCAGCCCTGACGTGGCCAAGGGTTTGCCGACGAGGAAGCCGAGCCGACCATACCAGCTTGTGACGGCATCGGGCGACACCTTGCCTGTGGAGAAGGAGGCCCTACTGAAGTTGACCTTGGGTTGGAGTGCCGTACGTCTCTGGGTGTTCGTCGCGAAGGTGGCTGAGGTGATACTGGGATTGGATGCCCTCAGGAGCCACGAGGCGACGGACGACGTCGGCAGGAAAGTCCTGCGGCTCAATGGAGAAGAGGTGATACTCCGGCAACCTGAAAAGCGCCTGGGAATTTGCAGAGTCGTCCTGAAGGAAGAACTGCTGGTCCCCACAAGACGCCTGTGCACGGACTCTGTGTAGCCAGAACTTTATTGCCGTGCCGAGAGGAGGTGCTAGTGAGGCTCTCAACCTGGCAGACACCGATCACGACGTCCAGGCCGGAACGGAGCTGGGGACGTTCGAGCCCGTGGTCAGCGTAAGCGCAATCGACAAGACGTAGGAGCCGGTGCTGACACAACACCTTGGACCCCGGCTGGAAGGCTTATTGGAGAGGGCGGCCGACCACCTGACCGCAGAACAACTGGAGAAAGTTCGACAACTGCTGAGGAGATACCAGCGCGTCTTCAGCCAAGGCGACTGTGACTACGGCCACACGGACCGCGTGCTCCACCGCATCGACACCGGAGACGTCCGGCCTATTCGGCAACTACCTATAGGCGTTCCGCTGGCGAAACAAGCGGCGGTACGGGATATGGTAGATGACATGAAATCCAGGGTAGTGATTGAAGAGCCTGACAGCCCTTGGTGTTCCCCTGTAGTTCTGGTGACTAAGAAGAAGGGCAAGCTACGCTTCTGCGTGGACTACAGGAAGCTGAACGCCGTTACCCGGAAGGACTGTTTCCCCTTACCCCGGATTGACGACACCCTGGACACGCTTGCTGGTGCACAGTGGCTCTCGACCCTGGACCTGAAGTCGGGTTACTGGCAGGTGGCTCTAGACCCGAGAGACAAGGAAAAGACTGCTTTCTCGACAGGCCAAGGGCTTTGGCAGTTCACAGTTATGCCCTTTGGCCTCTGCAACGCACCAGCTACCTTCCAACGCCTAATGGAATCAGTGATGAGAGGGCTGACTTATGACGCCTGCCTGCTATACCTGGACGACATCATCATCGTCGGTAAGACTTTCGAAGACCATCTCGAGAATCTGAGTAAGGTGCCACAGAGACTGCAGGCGACCAATTTGAAGCTAAATGCAAACAAGTGCCAGCTCTTCCGGAAGGAGGTGAACTACTTGGGCCACATAGTCTCACCAACCGGAGTGGCCACAGACCCGGGGAAGACACAGGCCGTGAGAGATTGGCATCGGCCAAAGGATAAGAGAGAATTGCGCAGTTTCCTAGGGCTGTGCAGTTATTACCGTCGCTTCATAAAGGGGTCTCCCAACATCACCAAACCCCTCACCTGTCTGACAGAGCAACACCGACCTTACTTGTGGACGGAGGACGCCGAAGGTGCTTTCCAGCACCTGAAGAAGACCCTGTTCAGTGCCCCAATTTTTGGATTTTCATAACCAGGCGGCGCCTTCATCGTGGACACTGACGCCATCGATCATTGCATTGGAGGCGTCCTATCCCAAGTCCAGGACGGCCATGAGCGGGTGATAGCCTACTACAGCAAGACGTTATCCAAGGCAGAGAAGAACTAATGCGTCACCCGGCGAGAGTTACTGGCAGTAGTAAAGACATTGGAGCACTTCCACAAGTACCAGTACGGTCAGCCATTCCACCTGAGGACTGACCATTCCGCCCTAACCTGGCTATTGAGCTTTAAGAACCTGGAAGGCCAGGCGGCATGTTGGGTCCAGAGGCTGCAGGAGTACGATTTCACCTCTGAACATCATAGAGGGAAGAGCCACAGCAACGCAGACGCTATGTCCCGAAGCCCCTGCCCAGAGGAGTGCGGCCAATGCACAAGAGTGGAAGAGGAGGAGCGTGCCGCAGGTATCCGAGTGGTCACGGCAGTTCCTGCGGATGCCTGTGATAGCGCAGGCCTGAGGAGGGAGAAGCTGGCGGACGCAGACTTGGGCCACTCTTGAGAGAAGTGGAGGCAGGGACAAGACCAACCTGGGAGGACATCGCACCGAAGAGCGCCACCTACAAGTCGTACTGGGCCCAATGGGACTCACTGAGGACAAGAGACGGTGTGCTGTTCCGGGTATGGGAATCGCCTGATGGGAAGACGCAGAGAGAAAAGTTGGTACTTCCCCGAAGCAAGGTCCCGGAAGTCTTGGAGGAAGTGCACGCCGGTACTTCAGCACGACACCTGGGAGCAAACCGAACGTTCGACAAACTCCGACAGCGCTACTACTGGCTGAGGCTCGGAGCAGACGCTGAGAGATAGTGCCGTCAATGTCATGTGTACGCATCGAGTCGCGACCCCCAGACTAGGAGATGGGGTCCCATGCAGCAGTACAACGTCGGAGCGCCATTCGAAAGGATCGCCGTCCACATAGCTGGACCATTCCCAGTGTCCGACCGTGGCAACAAGTACCTGATGGTGGTCCCGGACTACTTCAACAAGTGGCCGGACGTGTATGCCTTCCCGAACCAGGAGGCACAAAGACAATCACAGACTGCCTTGTGGAGCAAGTGTTTTTCCGATTTGGGGTGCCGTTAGAGCTCCACAGCGACCAGGGCATCAATTTTGAGTCCAACCTGATGAAGGAGGCACTAGAAAGGCTTGGGGTGAACAAAACCCGCACAGCACCCCTACATCCCCAGTCAGATGGCATGGTGGATACATCAAGACCTTAGAACAGCACCTGAGGAAGGTCGTGGCCAGTCATCAATGAGACTGGGACGTCAAGGTGCCACTGTTCTTGCTGGCCTACCGCTCGTCTACACACAACACCACTGGGATGACGCCAGGCAGCTTAATGTTCGGCCGAGAGTTACGCCTCCCTTGTGATCTGGCTTTTGGAAGCCCCCCGGACGCAAAACAGCCAGCAACCGAGTATGTGGAGAACCTGGTGGACCATCTCCACGACGTGCATGAGATGGCTCGTCAAAACATCCAGAAGGCGAGCGACCGCATGAAGACCCGATACGACAGGCAAGCCAACAGCCAAGGGTTCCAGCATGGTGACCTAGTCTGGTTGTACCGCCCTACCCGGACTAAGGGACGATGCCCGAAGCTCTGGAAGCCATGGCAAGGACCGTACCGGGTGGTGAAGAGGATTAACGACGTGGTCTACCGCATCCAGAAGTGCCCCGAGGGAAGATGTTGGTGGTACACCTGGATCGTCTGGCACGTTACGATAGTGCTGTTCGGGACGACCAGTCTTGAGGAGGGAGCAATGTCGCCAGGCCATTGTTGATTGGAGGCGTCGCGGGCAACGAGATCAAAGAGACGGCAGTGCAGTGCAGAGTTAAAGGTTTGCCGAAATGGTGGGCAGGAGGACACGGATTTCTCGAGAGTTCACCTTTGTTCTAGTCGGGTCTCGATTGTTTGAGAAATTTCTGGAATGTTAGTAAACTATAAAAAGGCAGCGTGCCCGCCAAAGAGGAGTCAGTTGGTAATTGAACGCGTGCGGGTAAACAGCTGTGTATGTTGACCTTGTATGTTGCATTGTGTATGTGTACGAAGCGTATTTCTATGGAAATAAAGTGCAATTTTTTTGTTTGTAACCTAGACTTTTGATTTCACGAACCCACAAAGTCACAATATTGTTTGCTTCACTAATAATAGCGTCATATTTTAAGTATTCAATTGGTTTGTTCCTTTTAGCCAACAAAAACCTAATCAGACCTCACTTCACAAGTGGTGGGATTTTCTATTGCAACACACATTTTAACAACCCACAGAGGGCACAGTAAGGAAAGCACAGGCCTTCCACAGCTGGATGTGTATTGAATGTTGGAATATTCTGACACCAAGGCGGCGGCTCTAGCCCTACTTATTGCCATGATAGGCCAAAACATCTGGGACTTTCTGTACTGCTCCCGCATAAATGGATGACAGGGTCCTTCATTATCACAGAGGCAACTTTTACTCCTGCCATTAATAATCAGGTATTTATAACAATATATTTTAACTTGTTCTCTAAGTTTACAAACTGATGCACGTAAAATAGACCAAATTTTAATATTTTTTAAGTTTTTGGGATCTCATTAGGAAGCTAAGTAAAATAACACATGACACTACTATAAATTCTGGTTACGCAACAACTATTGACCAAATATGGCTATGTTCCTTGAATAATTATTATAAAAATAATATATTAATGCTTGCTTAAATTTTTGCAAAAGTGATATAAGTTACTGTTTTAATACTACTTTATAAAGTATCCATCATAATGTTCATAATTCAAAATGTTGTAGCTTATATTCAGGTGCACTTTGCTCCTGTGCATTTGCTGCTGTTCAATAGTGCTTTTGCATAGTAATTTCTCAGTATTTCTTTTTTTGTCTTTTATTCCTTATTGTCTGTCTGCAGAGTTTTAGTTAACTCTTTATTTAGGTGTATTAAGTAATAATTTTTAAATACCATTAAAGACACACGGGACTATTGGACAACTGCAACTTGAGTTTAACATAAACTGTCAAACCACAGGCTGCACCTCCACACCAGCTCCGACGACTCGCATCTGAGACTCAGAGCTGTAAACATCACCAGGATACACCGCCGACCTCAATGCAGACTTCCGAAATGGGCAAGAAGAACGCCGCTAAAAGCAAGAAGCCCAGCCTGCCACCGAAGAAAGCTTCGCCGAAGCCATCGTCTGCCAGCTCTCGGGCACCTTCTCCCGTGTCTCTGCCAATACCGGCGGCTGAGGAGGAGCCTCCCGCGGAGCAGACCGGGAAGTTCTGGGCAATTATCTCCTCACAGAGGCCCACTTCCCCTACCGCACCGGACGCCCGCCAGGCGCCCAGCCAACCGCCGCCTCACCTGGCATCTGGGCCAGCTAGCACAACACAGCCAACTACAACACTGCCGGAAGTGCCTTCACCAATTTTTCTCGCTGACACTCTTCCATCCTGTTGTTGTTGTCACTCTTTATTATTATTACTATTGCTACTACTATTGCTGTTGGTGTTATTGTTATTATTGTTGTTGTTTTGCTACGCCTACGGGCACAACACCGACTCGTGCACCGCGCCTCCACAGTGCCACTACTGTGACGCTCCTACTCCTACAGCTGTGTGCAGAGCACATGATCTCACCTGTATTGGATTCGGCCATTTTACCAGACAGGCGCAGTGCCCAGCATACCCTCACCGGGAGTCCGGGTGGAAGTGGATACGCCACTTACGCGCATCAACCCCGCAGGGAAGACTACCGAATAACCTCGGTGGGGTCGCCTGGTGATCTAGCACACCTTCTACTAGCTCTGCAGGTTAGTACGCGGGACATTTTAGGCAACCCTCTGCCGCCTCCGGGCGACCGAAGCCTGGTCGGAGGTACGCGATCTGCCGCGGGTAATGGGAACACACTGCCCCCATGAGTCCAACCCAATCCGAACAACTCCCATTCAGGGAGGGGTTCGAATTTTCGGCCCAAGGTTTCTCTGGTAACGTCAGAGTTACCACGAGTGCTAAGGGTCCACAGCGCTCGCACCACAGCAGCTGAAGGGGACGGATCCCCTCAACTAAGGGAACTCCAATAGACCATCACCCCGGACTAATACGGCACCACTCCCGCCTCCAGCCTCTGCACCGCCGTCACACGCCACAGAGGACCAGACAACCCTCGCCGTCAGCTCTCCAGCCTCGACAGATATCCTGTCAAAGCTGGAAGACATTCACGCTGAAATTCTGCACCTGGGCAAAAAAGTAGCCCAGCTGGAGGAGCTACCTACTTCAACTTCAATAGCAGACATTACTATGAAACTTGACAATATTCTGGACGATAACCAAGACAAAAAACGACTTCACACTCAGGATACTGTACAATACTCCAACAAGTCTGAACAGCATTACCAACAGACACTGACCATCTGGAGATACATCATGGAGGAAGTGGTAGCCCTCCAAATGATGCTCATTGGACAGCACTCTGCAGGGGTGCCATCCAGATGGCCACCCAACTCCAGCGACAAAGGCCGTCATCACCAGGTGAAAAAGCCAAACTACAGACAGTAATCCACAATAACCTAAAGTAGAATTCCTTAAAAAATGTTTCACCCATAACTACCCTAACACTTCACCTACAATTACCATAACCACCTCACTCAAATACTCCTGACACATCCCTCACTTACTTTGCAAGGGCGTAAGCAGGGCCTCGGTCATGCTTACATCCTGCCGCCTTCCTCACCGCCTTCCTATCCCTTCCTTGAATCCGCAGGTGCTTACAGCAGTACCACCACAGCATCTCTCCCGAATACACACCGGTGGAGGTTTTTTAGTGGGTAGGGCTGGCAGTTCAATCCCCCAGAGGAGTCCCACACTCCACTCCCAGGGTTAGTGCGTAAACATGCATTTTTCCTCCACTTGAAAAAAAAATAAATAAATAAAAAAAAAAGAAAAAAAAAAGAAAAAGAAAAACACCAGCTATGGTTTTGAACACTGGGACTGAAGTTTCTAAACTTTTTTTTTAACTATTCAATGAATTATTGGCACACATACGAGGGCTGTTCAATAAAGAATGATCACAATGTTTTTTTTAACAACGTACCTTTACTCATCCTCATGATTTTGATGGTCATTCTCAAAATAGTCTTCCCTGAATGCAATGCACTTGTCCCAGCGTTTCTGCCAGTCTTTAAAGACAGGTTGGAAACCATTTTTTGAGAGATCCTTCAAAATCGCCTCTGCAACCTTTACCACTGCTTCTGATGATGCATAATGCCTCCCACAAAGGCGTTTTTTTCAAGTTAGGGAATAGCAAAACGTCACATGGGGCTAAATCTGGACTATAGAGAGGGTGAACAATGCACTTCACATTGATTTTTGCAAAATATTCAGCAACAACATTGGCAATATGCAGCCAAGCATTATTGTGGTGCAGCATCCAGCCTGTTTCATGGAAATGTGGTCTTTTGCACCTGATATGGACTTGCAAAGTTTTCAGGACATTCCTGTAGTATTGTCCAGTTACTGATGTGTGTGCAGGTACAACATGCTGATAAACCATTCCATGAAAATCAAAGAATAAGATGACCATAACTTTACCAGCAGAAGCAAACACTTCTGCTTTTTGGGGGGTGGTGATGAAGCAGATTTCCACACTGAGCTTTGCTGTTTGCTCTCAGGATCAAAATAACATAGCAACTTTTCATCAGCAGTGATTACGTTTGATAGAAACTCCAGATCTTCCTCTAACATCAATATAACTGCATGTTACCCCATTCAGCAGTAGGTGATACTGAACATGTCTGAATTTGCCTGGTTCTCACAGATGGGAACCAGGAGTACCAACAATGAAACTACTACAACGTGTTTGTTTCACATGATGCTAACAGAATATAATAAGATTGAATTTTATTGCACAAAATTATGTCCGTAAAAAAATTATGATCATTCTTTATTGAACAGCCCTCGTAATATGAGTAAACAAAGAAATGACTGTGCTAAAGCTAAAATAGTTCCTCAGATAATATAATTAATTTTTTAATTAGCAAAAAAAGCATTTTATACCTGAATTGTGCATTCACATTTTTTGAGATATACTAGTCAATTTTCTGATATTTTATAAAACGAAAATAAGTTGAAGTATTTGATTGAAGTTGACATTATTACTTGCATAGAAATTAAGTTTTATGAAATTTTAAGTGTAAATATTCCAGTTTTTCATATAAATACATTTTCTGGAGCCAATGAATGAAGCAAACATAAAATCTATATTTGAAGCTTGGAGATCAGCATATCAATTTATATACAAATTGGAGTAAAACTGAAATTTAAGGAGTGTATTTCACATAATAATGTAAAACTGAAGAAAAATACCTCACATTCAAAATGATGAAGTGGATGCATCCACTAGGATTAAAAGGAAGCATACAAATAACTTAAATATGTCGCTGGTCTTTTAAAAATGGCAGATTGAAAAAAAAAAAATATTTGGTGAAAATTATTGTTGAGTGTCTATATACTTATTTATGATATAATTAAAAAACCGGTAGTATTATTTTTACCTAAAATCTTAGTTCCCCAACACATGCCTCTGCATGGCAAAACAACAAAAGCAGAAAGCTCACTACAACCTTCCCTGCTGAGAAGGTTGGTAAAATGCACCTGAAGCTGTAGGGATGGCATATATGGAACCAGTGTACCTTTACAAACTGTGGTCCAACAGCTGGACGTAAGATTTCCAACCATCGGACATCTGGATATGATATCAGCTACAATACAACTGAAGATGCAAACGTAGGTTCACAAAACATGTCTTAATAAGATATAAAGTGAAGTAAAAGTGACAATGAGACTCGCCAAAACTTAAATGATTTTGCTTTACTATGAATGTTCCAAATATTAAAATATTAAGAGTATTTGTCCTGGGTGGCCAAAGTTACATTGTACCTTTGGGAAACGTTTCAGAATTTGTGGTTTGTCCAAGGTTTGTTGTAAGCACTTCAGCTTTTCTTTCATAGATTTCAAAGCAGATGTTGCTTATTTTCTTGCTTCTCATATCTGCAGTCTCTTTTGTTCATTATCTGAGGAATAAAATCATTCATGAATGCCGAATTGATGACATTATGAAATCTTAAGTTTATTCTTCTTTATTTAGAGGGATACTGACCAAATGATTAATCTATAGATACCAAGGGATCTATAAAAAACTATCTGTTGGAACTCTTAGTAGATTTTGTTATGAATATACAATATTTCAAGCATTCATACAAATTATCTGTGTGTCTAATGAGCAGAATTGATAACAAAAGCATCCTTCTTGCTTCCCAGTATTTAGAGACTAGAATGATAATTATTCTCAAAAACTATTTGTAGTTGGTTTATTTTTTATTTGATGTCACATCATTATTTCCAAGCATACCAACAGAAAAATTACAGACTTTATTAAAAAAATGGCTAACTACAATAGAAATGGAAGCAATAGAAGTAGAAGAATACATTTCTCTAACAGAAATATACACTGAACAAAACTTCTTCAGCTTTAATGGAAAACACTACAAGCAGAAATCAGGGTTATCAATGGGCAATCCACTTTCACTTTTTTGGGCTAACTTATTTATGAGTGCATTTGAAACACAAATTAAAAAGGCCTTCCCATTGATCTTCAAAGTTTGGAATAGATATGTTGACGACATCTTTGCAATTGTACCAAATAAACATTTAGATGATGCATTAAAATTACTCAATCTGCAAGAAAGGACTATAAAATTTACTATAGAAAAGGAAATCAATGGACAACTCTCTTTCTTGGATCTAAATATCATCAGGAACAACACAAAAATAAAATTTGGAATTTACAGGAAACCAACACATTCAGAAAATTACATAAAAAATAATAGCCACAACCCAATTACACATAAACACACAATAATAAACAGTCTTACACACAGACTAGTCAACATACCCATGGAAAAAGAAGAATATTTCAAAGAACAAAAAGCAATACTACACATAGCAGAAGAAAATGGATACAACAAAAGTTTGGTATTGAAGAAAATTAGAAAAGCTAAACTAAAGAAAACCATTAAGGAAGCAACCACATTTACAAAAGAAAAAGAAAGCTACAGCATATTCAGTTCATTCACATATCACCCAAAAACATTTAATAAATTTAAAAAGATCTTCAAGGAACAAAATATCACCCTGCCACCTACCAATAGACACTCAATTTTAAAATTGCTAAATTCAAAAACAAAAGATGAAATCCCATCAGTTTACAGATCCGGAATATATAAAATAAGTTGTAAGAATTGTGAAAAATGCTACATAGGTCAAACTAAAATAAATCTAAAAACCAGAGTCAAAGAGCACTTTAGAAACATCTGATTGAAACAAGAAGATAAGTCAGCAGTAGCATTTCAGTTTTGGAATGAAAATCATGACATTGATCCAAATCCAAAATTATTAAAAGGAGTGATAAACCAAAATAAATTGACAACATGGGAGAACATATTCATATGGAAAAATAAGGATCGCGTAATGAACTTTGAAATCCCACCAGTAGATCATTTGTCAAAAAAGTACATAGTTCCACCACCAGAGAGAGAGAGAGAGAGAGAGAGAGAGAGAGAGAGAGAGAGAGAGAGAGCAGACAACAACAGATGCCAGTTGGAAAGAGATTGAAAATGGAGGCGATTGCCTTTAAAAGTAGTCTCTCTTTAATATAAAAAAGTAAGTGACGAGTATCAATAAACCAACTACAAATAGTTTTCGAGATTGATTTTGACGTCACTGTTACTAAATTCCTCCAAACACATATTATGATAAATTATGTTGAAGAGTTCAGAACTGGGCTATAAGTCAATACAAAATAATTTTATACACTGCTTCAGTGGTGGCTCGTGAGAATTTTTCTTGGTGGATCCAGATGTCAAGATGCTAATAATGAAAGTAAAGTAAGGTTATCCTTTTAAAACAAGTCACCTTTAGTTGCATTGCCAAGAACAATGCAATAGCAGAAATGTGTCAAAACACTATACATTTTTAACTACTGATAAATTCTTCAAACCAAGGGCTTCCTATATTGTTACATCATACCACTCATTTTTTATGCTGAAATAAAGATGCTTGGTGCTACGTCAATATACTCTAGAAGATTTCTCTGGCACAATTTCCCAGGCTAATCTTGTAGAATGATGAGACATTTTTCCTTCAGGGTATGCGTGGGTGTTTAATAAAGATATGACAGAACTGAAGTTTTGTTTCTACTTAAATTTTTATTCTTCAACACTCCCGATTTCTATATTTTAAATATGCCAATCAATTCTGTAAATAACGCTGAAGTATATACAAACATAATAATTTGTAACTTAAAATTTCACTTATCTTTAAAATCTTTTTAAACCACTTGCCAAACTATAAAAATACTTTAGCTCCACTTACATTTAAAATTAGGACATGTTTCAAGGATCATGCATCCCCATCATCAGCTGATGTTTGACTAGTTCTTCAGGTGACCGCCTCCCTCTCCTGGCACTGTTCAACGAGTTGAATGATGTCATCCACTATTGGTATTTCGAAATTCATGGCTCTCTTTCTATTCTTAAAAATGTGTATATTTTCCCAAACTGTTAATTCCCAATACTTTTTTGTTGATACCAAAAGTTTGATTTCTTAAGAAATATTATGATTTTATGACCAAAAATGATGGGCTATGGCTGATTTATCTGTCTCTTTGTATTTTATGCATCTCATGTGTTCTTTCATCCTTGTTTCCAAGTTTCTTTTTGTTTTTCCAATATATATTTCATGGCAATCCTCACATTTTACACAATAAATTCCTGATAATTTGTTGGCCGGACTTGTGCTTTTGAGCGAGTGATTTAGTGTATTTCTCATGCTGTATTTGTTATGTGGAACTAGTTGTATATGAGAATGACGGAAAATGCTTTTAAATTTATTAGAAGCCTTAGGATGATATGTAAATTTGCAATATATTTTCTTTAAGACATCAGCTTTTAATGTACTAATGTCCTTGATCGTTTTCCGTCTTTTATGTTTGTTTATCATTTTTGTAATAAATTTTGGATCAAAGCCATTTACATTTGCAACATATTTTATGTGTCAGAAACTATTTGTAGTTGGTTTATTAATACTCGTCACTTACTTGTTTATATTTATGAGAGACTAGTTTCAAAGACATTCGCCTCCATTTTCAATCTCTTTCCAACCGGCATCTGTTGTTGTCTGCTAACTTCTGTGCTAATTCTTTTTCTCTTTCTAATCTTTGAGCCATTTCCTTTCTTTCCGTATCCAATCTCTGTACTATTTCTTCCTTTTCCCTTTCTAATCCTTGAGCTATTTCCTTCCTCAATTTTCTATTCTCTTTCCGTTTTTTTAGACACTTGTTGACATACTTTCTTTTCATAACATTCGATTTCCTTTTTAATCTGTTCTCTATTTTCTTCCACTTCATTTCTAAACTGATTTATTTCCCCCTTTATTTCTTCCTTGAAAGTATCTAAGTGTTTTCTTTTCTCTTTCTGTCTATTTCCTAAATCTATTTCTATCATTCCTAAATCTGATTTCTCTTTCTAATCTTTGAGCTATTTCCTTTATTTCTGTATCCAGTCTCTGTATTATTTCTTCCTTTTCCCTTTCTAATCTTTGAGTTATTTCCTTCCTCAATTTTCTATTCTCTTTCCGTTTTTTCAGACACTTGTTGACATACTTTTTTTCATAACATTCGATTTCCTTTTTAATCTGTCCTCTATTTTCTTCCACTTCATTTCTAAACTGATTTATTTTCCCCCTTATTTCTTCCTTGAAAGTTTCTAAGTATTTTCTTTTCTCTTTCTGTCCATTTCCTAAATCTAATTCTATCATTCCTAAATCTGATCTTAAAACTTTCTTCTTTTTTTTTCCTCTAACTTTCCTAAATCTGTTTATCCTTTTATCTAGACTCCTTAAATTTGTTCCTAAAGCTTTACTGTTCTCCTCTAAGTCTGTTCTTAAATCTAATTTTACCTCTTCCTTAAGATCTTTGAACATTTTCATTACTGATCCGAATATATTTCCTTGCATTTCTGAACTAGCTACCTGCATTTTCCTACCTCTCTGACTTTCTACTTCTTGCAATTCTAAATTGTTTACATATGATTGAAGTTCTAGTAGTGTTTCTTCTTTTGAAGTTCAACGATGCTTTAATTTTGAAGTTCTAGTAGTCTTCCTACTTAATGTAAATTTATATTGAGGAATTAATCCTTAAAGAATTAACCCTTTTAAATACATTACTCCGGTATATGAGTGTTTTTAATTAATTAGAGCCACCTGAAAAATTCAATGCCACGGCTGGGATTTGAACCACGGATCTCCTGGTTTCTGTCCAGTCGCTCTGACCACTCTAAGTACTTACAATAGTAAGTCGCCACAAATGCGTATCTCGAATATGAGAACTCTAAGGTGGTTTACCGGGAAAATATAATGAGGTTAGAGCGACTGGACGGAAACCAGGAGATCCGTGGTTCAAATCCCAGCTGTGGCATTGAATTTTTCAGTTGGCTCTAATTAATTAGTCTTTCTTCTTTTGACGTCATATTGCAGTTATTTGATGATTGAAGTTCTAGTCATTTCTTTCACACGAGCACCTCATTGGGACACCACTTTGATGCCGAAATAAAGATGCTCATTGCTACATTGAATATGATCTAGAAAATTTCTCTGGCATCATTTCCCAGGCTAATCTTGTAGAGTGATGAGACGTTTCTCATTCAGGGTATGTGTGGGTAATTAACAAAGATACGACATAGAACTGAAGTATTATTTTTACTTAAATTTTTATTCTTCAATACTCCCGATTTCTATATTTTAAATATGCCAATCAATTCTTTAAATAACACTTAAGTCCCTATGAAATCACTGATTTCATATATTACTTATTTAAAAATATTTTCATACACATATCCCTACCATGTCTGATCACTATGATGAACCGAAGCTATCAAAAAAATAAAGCCACGCCAACTCTCAATGGATTCCCACCTTAAATTCCAGGCATATGCTCGCCAGTCAGCCAACTGCCGCTTTCAAAAGAAATTTTATTTCATTCCAAGATGTTTCTTTATTTATTCTTAATTATTTTAACTACTATTTATTATTTATATTTTTCCCATTATTTTATTTCCCTTACTTGTTTTATCAAAATTAATATAAATATTTCTAACTAATATCACCTAATTAATTTTTGTATCATTTTCCTGCACAATCTTCTCAATCTGGCCCAACATTCTGCTTACCTAAAGAGACTAGCGCATTTGCTGTGTACAATACTGTGGGTTGCAAGTTTTGATAACCATTAAGAATTATGGTATAATAAATAATTGTGTGTAATGATTATTTTAACTCGATAAAATATAACATTCTTTCTTTCTTTAAATTAAAAAATTCCTAAACGTTAAGTGATATTATTGGTAGGGCCTGGCCCCTCTGACCCTGAATAACAGTCTGCCCCTGCACTGCATAGATGCAGAGCCCTCATAGAGCTTTCAGTTATAAAATTGTGACCTATCAATGCCATTTCTTATGGCATCGAGCTGTGGGGACACACTTCCAAATTAAACTTTAACAGAATTTTTCTCCCACAGAAAAGAGCTATCAGATACCTGGCAAAAATAACACGTACGAGTTCATGCAGGCCGTATTTTAAAAAATTAAACATACTTACTCTTCCCTGCATATTTATTCTGCAAACAATACTTTTTGTACATAACAGGAATATAACCTCCACAAATTCTGATGTCCACACATATGAAACAAGGGGAAAGAATAACTATATAGTTAAAGGTCACAGGCTAAAACGTTTTGAACATAAGCCCCAATACTTTGGTCCAAAACTACTTAATAAGCTTCCGGAAAGCCTAAAAAATACTGTGTCAGCTGCTAAGCTTAAATCTAAACTGACTAAATTCTTGTTAAGCAGAGCCAATTACAGTATAGATGAATATTTTGATGACAACTTTGATGATTTGGAACAATTATGTTTTATATATATATATATATATATATATATATATATATGTGTGTGTGTGTGTGTGTGTGTGTGTGTGTGTGTGTGTGAGAGAGAGAGAGAGAGAGAGAGAGAGAGAGAGAGAGAGAGAGAGAGAGAGAGAGAGAGAGAGAGAGAGAAAGAGAGAAGATGAATGACAATTTTTTGTTGTTGACATTTCTAATTGTTTACTTTTAAGAGAGAGTATGTATTACAAATGACATGGCTTAATTGTGTTCAAACACTGTATTAAGTTGCAATAAATATGAATATGAGTAAGTTTTATTCACACTACAAAATGACTTCAGTATGAGCAATTCTTATCAAACATACATATTCAACAACCACTTCACTTACTTGTACGGTCTTTCATCATTGTGAATGCGCATATGCTTACGCAGACTACCACTGTCAATTGTGGCATATGAACAGATTTCACAACGATGTGGTTTTATACCAGAATGTATGCGAAGATGCATCTGCAGCTTGTCTCCTCGGCTGAAAGACCGCTCACATATTTCACAGTGAAATGGCCGTTCTCCTGAAATTCAAATACATTAATATAGGTCCAAACACGAGAAATTTGTGGAAAATTACGGGTTTTGAAAATGTTCAATCTATCACACTAAATAAACTATTTTGTTTTTAAATATTAAAACTACATGGAAACTTTCACATAACATAGATATTGTCACCCAATTAGCGGTAGGCATGAGGCCCACAGCTGTGAGGAAACCAAAGGCCGCCGAGCCACGCCTCCCATTAGTCTCTGTCACTAACTGAGGGGTGGTTAGGGAAATGTCGCTTGTCCCTAGGCGCTTCTCTCCCCTTCTCCTGCCCTCCGGAACTTTCGGGTGGGAAACCAGAGACTTCTAGAAAAACAGTGACATTCCTATAAAAAGGGTTTCAGAGAGACAGTCAGTCAGTGTGTTAGTGAGTGAGGAGACAGTCGCAGTTCTTGGTGTAAGTGTTAGTCAGTGATGTGCGTGGAAAGGAGCGCCGTGTTAATGAACGAGAAGATTGTGCAACGGAAGACTGTACGTAACTGTGTATGTGCATCGGAGTTTACGTAATCGCGAGTACAAGTGAAATTGTAACGGACGAACTGGTGAATTGTAATTGTGTGCAGCACGTAATACTGTGAAATTGGCAAGAGTTTAACTGTAAGTCGGTGGAAATAAAGAACATTTTTGAGTGGTGAAATTGGACTTTTCATTTCACGAACCCACAAAGTCACAATATTAAGATTCTCAATATTACTATTCATTTTAATAACAGTTTATTTGCTTCACTTACTAGTTTAAACCAGAAATGAGAAGCAGGACCTATATCATTAGCTAGCAACCAGTACAGAATTCAAAGAGCTAGGTGAGGTAACCCTAGAAACTTAGTAACTGAAGTTTGGAATGTCATCTGGGCTGTTAAAATTCACAAGTCATTTCTATTGTTTCTTAAGGTAAATTTTCTCCTGAAAGCTCAACTCATTTGCCTTGCCTTATCTCTTTTACCAAATGTATTTCCCTTTTTATGTTGTGTTGTTCTATTCAAAATAATAAAACATCCACTTTACCCACTTTTTCTGGTTAAAACTAAGTAAGTAAAGCAAGTGAAGTGTTATTAAAACTCAATGACACACTAAAGTTTATAACATTTGTCTGAATCAACTTAACAGATAATTAATTTTAAGGAGTGTTCTAAAAGAAACTAGCCAGAGTCTGGTATGTGCAAACCAGTGACAGGATGGTAATATTCTGGCGTGTGTATCAAAGTGTTGTTCCAATCAGAGCGTGGAAGTTCACAGCCCATCGCTAGAGGGCACATATGCATGTCACGTGATTATACAAAGCTAGCAGTAGCATGCATCAATCATCCAATGCTGCCAGTCGCATTGCAAACAGTGACATTGAGGCATCAAAAGAAGAGCGAAGAGTCTGCATGTCCCTTGCAAGGATCAAGGCGTGGCACAAGTGCTCAGGAGCAGACGGGTGTCATTAGCCGATGATGGTCTGGAGCACTACACTGCATTACCGATGACATCGTCCAGTTGGTTGATGCACTCATTACCCAGGACCACTGAGTGACAGTGAAAGCCATAGCCACCGAGGTTGGATTGAGCATTGGAAGTGTTCACACCATTATGAAGGAACGACTGTTCTTGCGCAAAGTGTGTGCCCAGTGCCCAATGGGTGCCGGACAGTCTTCAACCACACCAGGAAGTATGTCGAATGACCCACTGTCTTGGTCATGTGCAGCGCTATGCTAGGGAAGGGAATAAGTTCCTGGCACGAGTGGTGGTTGGAGATGAGTCATGGTGTCATCACTTCGAACCACAATCAAAACGACAAAGTCTCCACCAGAAGCAACCAGGGACACCACCACCAAAAAAAGCCAAGCCCATCCACACAAGTGCAGGACTTTGACCAAGATGGCCCCCTTCTGATACACTTCCTGCAGCACGGGACAACAGTGAATGCCCAGCGTTACTCGCAATCCTTGACCAACCTTCACCAAGCGATCAAATCAAAATGACCAGGCAATCTCATCCATGGGGTCATTATGCTCCACGACAATGCAAAGCCTCATACGGCCAACACAATCGCGGCACTCCTACAGAAATTCAAATAGGAGGTTCTCGGCCACCCTCCAAACAGTCCAGACCTCTCTCCCTGTGATTTCACCATTTTTGGTTCCCTTAAAAAGGCTCTGAGGTGCAAACAATTCACCTTGGACGACGTCCAGCTGTACTTATGAAACTGGCTCACATTGCAGCCCCAGGACTTTTATGAGACAACCATTCGCTGCTTTGTGTCACAGTGGGACAAGTGTCTCAACAGCCACGGCCAATACTTCTAACATACAGGTACTGATAAATATTAAAAGCAGAAACATTATTAACAGTGAAGTATTCTTCATTTTTGAGTTTGATTTATGAGTCACTATGTTTACACTCAAACTTCACTTACTTGTTGTATAATTGAAACGTTTTCAAGATCATTAGATCTCATCCTCAGCTGTTTGGTGACTACATGAACATTCCTCTTCTTCCACTACTACGGTGCTCCGATCCCTATGCCATCTTAACTAAGAGAAACTTGTTAACCAGGCAAAAAGAACACCAGAGGAACATAAAGTTGAAACAAACAGAAAAATCTGCAGTGTCACACCATTTTTGGACAGAAAACCACAACATTGGCCATAACATTAAACTGTTAAAATCTTTAAGTACACCCACAGAATTAGATATTTGGGAAAAAATATTCCTAACCAAAAACCGTGATAAAGTTATAAATTTTGAAATCCTGGCATTAAATGAAGTATTAAAACTTAGTGCCCCTAACACCAGATGACAGAGGGATCGGAGAGCCGTAGTAGTGGAAGAAGAGGAATGTTCATGTAGTCACCAAACAGCTGAGGATGAGATCGAATGATCATGAAAACATTTCAATTATACAACAAGTAAGTGAAGTTTGAGTGTAAACATAGTGACTCATAAATCAAACTCAAAAATACAGTTACTGGTTTCTGTAATTATGTCTCCGGCTCATTTCTGTTTGAACGCACCTTATACATTTGATTAATTATTGCATTTTAACTGTTAATCTATGTCGAAAAGGAAAACATTATTATTAAATTATAACTATTTATTTTAATGGATAGAATGTAAAATAGGAAAATGAAAAAAGAAAGTGCAAGGAGAAATTAAAAAGAAACACAAAAATAAATGAAGGCATATTAATGATTCTGCTTATAAATTAATATAACAGTAACTTCTTCCTTAAATATTAAAAACAGAAGCGCTTTTAACAGTGAAGTAATCTTCATGTTTTGGTATATTGAATAGTCACACTTATTTATAAATGTGAAGGAGAATGTAAACAAGTGTGACTACTTCAATACTCCAACAAACAATTTCTTCCTTATATCGAAATTTAACTGTATTGGAACACCACAGTGAAGCGAAATAATTATTAAATTATAGATGAGTCGTATTTATTACACATCAGCTTCACTTATGTACCTATATTGAGGACATGTTTCGTGAATTATCATTCGCATCATCGGCTCTAATGCAAATTAGAGCTGATGATGCGAACGTAAGTTCACGAAACATGTCCTCAATATAGGTACGTAAGTGAAGCTGATGTGTAATAAATACAACTCATCTATAATTTAATAATTTCTTTCTTGTTTAATTAATACTTCTAAATCAATTCTTAAGTCAAAAAATAACTACTAGTAGATCCAAAAATGGAGGTGAAATGAGTTTTAATCCACTTTAACTTTACTATCACATAATACCATTGCGCTATTTTTTCATGCCAATGAGGACCCTAAATAATAATGGAGTAAATAAATCCATTTCTTTAATACTATATTTATCATTTACAGTTTTTCTCTACTATGTATAGTAAATAGGAGAAGTACTGTATTTTCATAAAAGATTTGATACTGCAATTTCACTGGAAATATATGTTTTGAAGCATTCTGAACCCTAAAAAAAGCATTTTTAGAAAAATGTCTGTATGTGTGTGCATCTGTCTGTAAACAGTGTTAGTCAAAATGAAAAGTTGGTTAAAAACCAAACTTGTTATTTAAGTTCAGCATCTTGCAAGTATGTAACAAGATTTTCAAGAAATCCTCCAGCCCAAACAACCCTTTACTTGGAAAATTTTACAAGAATTTTGATTTTCTCAGACTTGCCTATTACATTTCAATTAAAATACCCTATGTTCAAGATATTTTCATGACAAATAAAATGTATATCTTGAATTCAGTTAGAATACCCTCTCAAGTCCTCTTCAATCTGGGTGACTTTTACATATCTAATAAACTGTAAAAGATAAGACAAAATTTTAGTATAAAAAATGTAGGTATTGTTAAAGTGCACAATTTACATCAAATTTTTTTATGAAGCAAAACGTTTCCCAGTTATTCCTTGTTACAGCTTTTGATTTTCAAATACTTCTATGTTCCACAAAATAGAATACATTATTCATTAAAGCCGTCACATAGCAACCAGCTCTTAAAAATTGACTATAGCTTAAAGCTACTATATTACCATATTCTCTTTGCACTTCAAGAAAATTAGCAATAAAATAATTTCTCAAAATGTTTATTTTAATTAACATGAAGAAGATAAAGAATAAACGTTGGTAATAATAGTCTGTACAAGAGTAGAGAAAGTCAATGTGATAAATATAACATATCCGATTTTTTCACACTGCTTCTCCTTGTTAAAAAAGAAAACATTTCTCCAGCACACCATTATTTATGTGCTCCTATCTTAATTAAGATAGGAAAATCCCTTAGCATTATTTATTGCTGAGCCCCTTGATTACTAATTAATACTCTAAAATTTTCTTAGCTGTATTTTTTTCTTTATTATTTATGAATGCTCTATAACTGCTGTGGTTCTTAGCATTCCATTCTATATTGGGTATAAAGGATCATCCTTACCTGTGTGCTTCCTCATGTGACGCACCAAATCCTTCAAATAACACGTTGAAAAGCTGCAGCCTACCACTTTGCAATCATGTTTTTTCCTAGTTTGTGTCCTTCTGGTAGATGGAGGGCATGATGGTGCTTGTTGGTTTTTCTTCGATTCTTTGTCCTGAACTGTCCATGTTTTATCCTTGACTGCAGCTCTACTATTTGCTTCAGACTTTTTTGACTCTAAATTTTTATTGATCGTTTTTGTCTGCTGAACACTTTCAAGACCAAGAGTTACTGTTTCTTCATTGGGTATTCCAATTGCCTGAAGATCAAGAGGCCCTCTAATTTCAGCCATTATTATATCGTTATCCATTGTTCCCAAACCCAAGACAGAATCTGAAAGAACAAAATTAATCATTATCAGCCATGTATGCATTCACCTTATATTAACAGAACTTTAATGACAAGCATTTGTGCTTTCCTTCTCTTGTTATTTTTTGCAGCATAAAGATATTCATATGCTTCAGTTTGTAGCAAAATAAAATAAAAACACACTGGTTTGCAAAACCTAGGAATAAATCAACCCTATCCCTGTTTAACAGGTTTTCAGGCAGCAATGAATATATAAAATTAAATGTGTCGTGTTTAATGTCCACTTTTACTAAATGTGGCACCGCAGGCAGAACAAATATATAGAATATGTTGATTCAAATTATGTAAACATCCAGCTAACTGGTTAAATCAAATGTCACTGAATTAGCGTTCCAGTTACTAATAAGAAAAATTATATGAACCCTTATTAAAAAACCTAAGTGAAATTTTAATACCTCTAGCTTCATTTCTGTGTCAAAAATTTAGTAGAGCATGTTTAAAAAACTGTTTTCTCCATTCCTAATGGAAGTTCCAACAACTTTCAAAATTGAAAATAAAATATTCTCAGACAAAACCAAAAGAAACATAAACATTAGACCAAGAAACACATGCACAAATGCACAAAATACATGCAAATAGACAATAATTCAACAGCTGCAGTACATACCTTGAATTCTAATCACAAAATTAAACTAACAAAGAGATAATAAAACTAAAACAAGTAATCAATCACACTTTAAAATTCACCACACAGGAAAATCATCTTATTAATAGGAACCAACAAAATGCATACATTTTGAAGTTCCACCACAAGACATACTGACAAAGTTCATCACCCCTTCAATCATCTGCACACATGAGGAGGATGAAAACAATACCATTTAAACCACAGCTGAAGAGGAAAGGGCAAGCTTTTGAAATATATCCTTATAGAGAAGTACAAATGCAGAATATTAGTTAGAATTTTAGAAGTAGTAGGTATTTTGTTGTTATATTGTTGGTTACCAGCAATATGCAGTATGTAGAGTGTAGTTTCATCATTATTTCCCTAGTTTTTATTTTGTTTATTTTGGTGTAGTAGTTGCAGAGTAGTGGAAATAATACAGATTTATATAAGTAAATGTTTTGTATATTATGTTGGATGGACATGGCAGACTAAGAAACTGGGCTGACTGCCTATTATACTCAAGTATGTATCAGCTTAACATTAGTAAATGAAGTAGCTGGCTACCAGTTACTTAAAAATAACTATATCCTGTTTTTCTAAACAAGAAGTGAAGTGTCACTCAATCGACTCATAGTTTAAATTTCTTTCCTGCTTCATTGTACCAAGTTTCTTTTAACTGACTCATTCAATATTTCAATACTAAAATTTATTATATATTTAATGAGAAAACTTACATCTGACTGTGCCATCTGACTGTTCTTCCATGGAAATTTCATATTAAACTTCTGTATGCTTTTTATTTCTAGTTTAAAGAAATGTTTTATTTTATGAACTATAACTGTTTCTTTTTTCTTCATACTGAAATGAGAGTAAGACTAAATTTTATGATCATTACAATTTAGCTTCATGTTCTGAAATTTACTGCTTGTTTTTTTACAGTGCCATTTTGGGGACTTCCTCATAATTCTCTTCCTTCTGCAGAGAAGTGTGAGCATAGGAATGAATGAGTGTGTACACATAAAATCAATACTAAAAACTACAGATGATTTACATATACCACAATCAGTTGATTCTGAAGTTATGATCAACGAGATTAATTGATTATCTTAATAACATACATTTTGAATCTCCTCTTTTTTATTGATTTACTCAATGTTAGTATTGGATAAATTACTATACTGTATATCACTTTAATTACTTTGTCACTAGGCCATGAAAAAAAATTCTGTCTTATGATTTTTATAATGAACATTTTATTTAAAGTAGGTAAAAAACTAAACTATAAAAAATATATATTTTTATATCAATATTTTCCAATTAAAATATAACAAAATTTAATTAATTTTTAAATTACCAATTTTAATGTTCTGTTCTGTAGTTTTGGCTGTCTGCTTAAGTTGAAATCTTGCTTAAAAACATGTATTCACAAAAGTGAATCGAGAAGATATTGACACATTCCTTCACTCGCACTGTTTATTCACAGGACATGTTTCAAGAGCTTTTGATCTTAGCATCAGCTGGTACTCGACTAGTGCAAATTGTAGTGGTTTCCTCTTTCTCCGTATCGTCGATAGATGGTGTGATGTACTTGTACCAGCTGATAAGAGCAAAAGCTCTTGAAACATGTCCTGTGAATAAACAGTGTGAGTGAAGCAATGTGTCAATATCTTCTCAATTCACTTTTGTGCTAATTTGTGCTTTACTGTCCCTAAGCTTCTTTCAAGTTTATACTTTGAACATGTATTCAGTTGATCATGATTAGTTTTTTAACATCTTTTATCTACATTCTGTGAAGCTGCTCAATAATTTTCCTATAACATCTATTATCTTATATCTGTTATAGTGGAAAGTTTCCTCCATAATGTAAATTTTCATTCAACTATGATATTTTATAGGAATCTCCATTGTTCCAAAATGCACATTAAGTTTGCCATCAGACATCACAAAATCTACGTGGAATTGCCAGGAATTTTGGGTACTGTGTACTAGTGTAATTAACTCTGCAAACTGAAAATCCTGTAGATTTCCTGAGAGATCTGCTGCATTCACATTAAAAATGAGTATTTGTTTTTCATGAAGAATATAATTTTGATAGAATTAGGTAACAATTACACTTATTGAAATTTCCACTAAAAATATTATTTTGCTCAACACATGATTTTGCTGATGATACGTAGCTTTATCAATTGATTAAGGCTTCACAGGCGAACAGCCGCGTCAAATTTATGAAAATCGAGCTTTCGGCCATTTTACACTCTATGGCCTTCATCAGGAACTTGAGTGTAAAATGGCCGAAAGCTCGATTTTCATAAATTTTATCGTGGCTGATCACCCGTGAAGCCTTACTCAATAACGCTTGTCGCGAAAGCTTCAAGTCTTACATAGCTTTATCAAGTTTTAAAGTAAAATATTAATTATAAATTATGAAAGCTATAGCCCTGAAGTGAGGTCATTAAATAATCTGTAAATATGTACAGAAAAACATAACCAGAAAGACAAAAGCCTTGTAATATAGAAACTGCAATATATACATGGGTTCTTACACAAAATATGAGCGGGAGTCAAACGAGAACTATAAAAGTATAATTAAAAATCAACATTTTATATCATTGTTCTGTAAGTTGGCAATACTAATGATAAAAGGAATGTCCAACAGGTAGTAAAATACTGCAGACAACTGAAGGTGGCCACAATACTAGTTCAAAATAGTAGCCTCCCTTCCGATAGGCACCAAGGTAGAATAGTGTTCTGTCATGTGTTTTCTGAGCAGTAAACGCACAAAACCTGTTGAAATCTGTCAGGAATGAAAATCCGGTAGGTAATGAATCTGTATCAGAGCAGCAAGCATATGAGTGAAGTAGAAAGTTTGCAAATGGTGTGACATTGATCTGCGTAAGGCACACTGCATTATGACACCAGAGTCTACTGCAGACTGCAGCCGTTTAAGCCATTGTGATGAAAAATTGCCTTGTGAAAGTGGATGAATTAGCCACAAATCTGAACATTAGCCTGGCTGAGCATATAACATCGCTCATAACATGCTCAAGTCATTCTGCCAGAGCAACAGTTGCAGGCATCAATAACTTCATTTTGATACACTTCCACATCCATCATACTCAGCAGACCTTGCACCGAGTGATTACCACATTCTTGGACCACTCAAATAAGGATGCATGAGTGGCTGCACACAGACCAAAAGAATTTTTTTTTTTTTTTTTCAGAGTTATCCATACTCTTCCTATACCCAGCAGAAAGTGTTTCATATGACAGGGAGCCTAAGATGAAAAATTATATACCTACGTTGCACTTTTGATAAGTATTTAAGATTTTCCTTTAGTTCCTCATATATTGATGATGGTGATGGTTGTGATATTGATGATGATGATGATGATGATGATGATGATGATGATGATGATGATGATGATGATGATGATGATGATGATGATGATGATGATGATATACATTGATAATATAAATTAGCATGGATAGTTCTGATACTCTTTATGCTCGCCCGCCCGCCCGTCCGCCCGTCCGCCTGCCTGACCAACCGACCATAGGATCAGTCAATGAAGTGTACAGGTCAGTAGTTGATATACTTGAATATGGAACGTAAAAGACTCATTATATACGGAAAATATGAAAAACAAGGCAGGGATGATAATGTATAGATAAAAAAACAAATACTTCTCTGCAGGTAGAAGACGAAGACTAGCAGATGTGTATATAAAAATACAATTTGGCAATTTCATTATTAAACTTTACTGGGATTTTGTCAGTACATCTCAACATTTGTTTTGCAATGGATAGCATCTGTTGTCAGTACTTCAATACACTTACATTTAAATAGCTTTGGAACAGGCATCAAAGGTAAACTGACAATGGTTTGTTATAAAAACAGCTAGATTCTAAATACAAAACTACATAATTGGTATCAAGATAATTTGTCATTCAGAAAATGTTATACAGAATAAAATGTTTATGGGCACAGGTGCTTTCTATCAGCATTTTCAAGAACACTGAAATTGTCAATTTTTCTTTGAAAATTATTTGGAAGAGCATTGAATATTTTGAGACTTGAGACAGAAACCGCAGCTGGGGACAGAAACCGCAGTTGGGGGAACAAAAATACATTAACTAAAGAATGTGTCAAGGCGTCGAGGAAGAAAACACTCCCCTAAGGAATCTGAGAAGAAGTCTGAATACTTCTTCCCATGACCCCGAAGGTCAAAAAGGAGGGACAGATATAGGCGGGGGTGAGATCCAGTAAGAGTAAAAATGAGGAAAACGAACCTCCAATAAAAATGGTTATGTGCACGTGGTACGGGCTGAATGGTCATGGAATAGGAAAGGGGCGTGCTAGATAGTCTGCGGTAGGAAAGGATGCGGAGAATCGAGTAAAGGCGCGACACTTCATCGTGGATCGTTTCGGGGAAGGTAACGTTATAACGAGCAAGTTGTTTGGAGAACAAAGCTGTGATCTAAATGCCATATCAATAAACTGGTGGGAAAATTCAAGGAAGCAGAATGTGTTTTCATTTGATCGCTGGACCCTGAAACGGAGTCGCTCTCCCATACTGACAAACGAGGTTAGCTAGTCAGGAGCAAAATCGGTCTTTCGGTGTAGGATCCTGTATATCCACCGATTACCACCTCAGGCTTTATAATACACATCTTTCTGGAAGTAAGAAAGCTCTGCACTGGGATGATGGTAATACACTTCTGCCTAGTGGTTATTTCACGAATTTCATTGTTTGTTATAAATCAGGATCAATTGTATACACAATTAGAGCTACCCGACATTGGTCATTAAGGATAAGGGAAAACCCCACAAGAAACCTTATCCAGGTAACTCACCCTGACCGAGATTCGAACTTGGTGCCTCACATTCAAGAGGTCCTGAGTTCGAATCTCGGTCAGGGCGAGTTACCTGGATAAGGTTTTTTCTGGGGTTTTCCCTTATCCTTAAAGACGAATGTCAGATAGCTCTAAGCTCGATGGACCCCGGACTCATATGAGCATCATTTCACCCATTTCATTCACCGTCCGATATGACTTAACGTTGGAGGACGTAAAATTACAAAAAAAAAAAAAAAATGTATACACAGAATTTTAAGTTCAAGAACATATGCATGCAAGAAAAGGTTAATGAATATCTTCAATCTTCTAAAAAGATGTTTGCAACTGTGTCTGCTGTGAGTGCTACAAATTATTCTTATAACCTTCTCAGAATATAATTTTGATAGAATTAGGCAAAAATTCCACTTATTAAAATGTTCACTAAAAATACTATTTTACTCCACACATGATTTTGCTAATAATAAATAGCTTTATCAAGTTTTAAATAAAATATTAATTATAAATTATGAAAGTTATAACCCTGAAGTAAGGTCATTAAATAATACTTAGTTGCACCAAAAATATATTCCATATTCCATAATAGAGTTAAAATATGTACAGTGTACTAATTTAAGTGTACCAGATAGAGCTTGGATAGCATAACAGGTAAAGCTGAGTTAAACTAAGATATCTTTATGTGAGCTTTCCAAATTAAATATCTGTTCACTTGCGCCCAGAAATTTGATGATGTCAATTTTAGTAATAACATATCATTAATTCCAATTTCTGTTAGAGTGTGTGATGTTCAATGAGTTATAAATTTAAAAGGTTTTATTTTGTCTAAATTCACAGATAATTTGTTAGCTGTTAAACCAGATGACACGCTGTTCAAAACATAATTAAATTATACATTCATTTAGATGTTTACTGGACACCAGTACAGTATTGTCATCAGCAATATTGCAATACTTTTTTATATAAAGTGAGAGGTCATTTATATAGATCAGAAACAGTACAGGACCTAAAAATGCATCTTGGGGTACTCTGTGTGTTACTGTTTTGCAATTTGACGTTTCTTTTTCATAACCAATATCAATGTTTACTCCAATACTCTGCTTTCTTTCATTTAGATAGGATACAAATTAACTTAAATGTTCATATTTTAGTCCATAGAATTTCAAATTTTGCAATATGAATGGCATGATTAACAGAAACAAAAGCATTTGCTAGGTTACACAAAATTCCAGCTATAGTATTTTATATTATATATAAGGCAGTTAACACTTCATGTCTAAGTTTGAAAGCTGTACCATTTAATATTCATTTTCTGAATCTAAACTGATCACTGACAAGTATATTGTTACATTAGATTCAATCTGTTGAACTTCACTTTTTCAAGAACTTTTGAAAAAGTTGGCAACAGAAATATTGGTCTATAATTTGAAAGACTATTGCAGTATGTGTTTAAAAGGGGTTTAACAATTGAGAATTTCACCTTATCAGGAAAAATTCCAGACTCATTGCTTAAATAAGGGGAACGCTTATTTGAGAGGAGGAGGATTTTTAAGGTTTTTATATTTATTTCAACATAATCTCAAGAATTCTTTGTTTTTAGAGGGTATATAATTTTATTTATATCAGAAGGTGTTATGAGACTGACTTTAAATTCCTCATGAGGTTTGCTAATTTTTTGGTTGTCAACATTTAGTGTTATTGAGTCATTTTTTAATGAGTAAAGGCCATAGGCATGTGCATTTTTCCGTATGTATACTGCATATGGAATGTATTGTTATCGTTTGCACATGTTAGCAACTACAGGTCCTCCCATAGAAGCTGTATGCCAATGATGCAGGTGGGGTGGCTTGGGTTTACCTGCAACCCTGTGAGCTGTACTAGTGGTGCATGTCACTGGTAGAACACTCATGCCAGGGAGGTCACAAGCAAGGTCCAGGACAAAGAAGCAGCTTACCTTATTTTAACATCTTAAAATCCATCCTAAACAGGGACTCCCAGTAAGAGAACGTAGCCGGGGCTCCCAGTAGGAGCACTGGGCAACTCTTTAAGGGCTCTGATTTCCCAAGCTAAGATGTGAGGTATTGTGCTGAGAGCTGAGTGACACTGGGGTATAATACAGTGTCACTAACAATTCCCTCAGGGCACTGGGCGACACCTGTTATATTTAGCCTTGCATGTGCATTGGGGCTCTGCACGTGTTGACCTACTTCCCAATTACTCACATGATTTATATGGAAACTGGAACAAATATAAATAAAAAACTGGAAGGGCAGGGACTCCAAACAGAACCTGTCTCTAAAGCTGCCTCTGTCTCAGGGAGTTGGCAGTTCTGGCATACCTGAGGATGAAGTTATGGGCCAGACGGCCTCAGAAATAAATCGGCTACACCTAGGGCAGAAACCTCTCTCAGGGGCAGCTAGAAGGAAACTCTGAAAGTTAAAGAGGACCTCAATCTGACATTGGGAGCTCTAAGCAACCGGGACAGGAAGGACAGCCTCTCTCGACACCTCAAAGAACGGGCTGTGAAAAGAAGTAGGTCTACACCTGACATTCCACCTAGTGTCAAGCCACAACAAAAGACACTCAGGATTTCAATGGAACCTGGAGTAACTTTTAGGGAGACTTTGGCATCTTACAAAATGGCCATCACAAAGGAAAATATCCAGAGACTAAACTCATACAAGAGGAAATCAAGGATATTTTAAGAGAAATACTGAACAAGGTAGACAGAATCATTGAAGGCGAATATCTACCACTGCTAAGGACTTACACTCTACAGGATGGTGCTCTGATCTACTATTGTGAGGAAGAATAGCTGAGGACAAACCTCAATGGAGTAAAACTCAAAAAGGATTTGATACCAAGGTAACTGAAGCTAAGGATCTGCTAAACCAGTTAAGGTGGCCTTCAGGACCCGGGACTTTATGACTGGGGATCCGAAGGTTCTATTGCACAGGGTAAAGGCACTGAATCCTAAACTTAAAACTGACTACTGGAAAGTACTGCACCAGCAAGTGGACTCCATGAAGAGGCTTATACTTCTCATAATCCAGGAGTCAGCCAGAGCCATAAAGAATGCCAATATGGCAGCATACACTGGGATAGACAGGGATCAATTCAAGATCCTAGTTGATCCAACAAAGCAAGATAATGGGCTCAAGTAGCCAGGGAGCACGAGGCACATGATGAGCCTGAGGCCACTGTGATTACACAGAAGGCCACAGAGATTCAGGGGGCTGAGATCGGATAAGGTTAGTTTTTGCATTTTACATAATCATATGAGAAGTGTCAATAATTCAGATAAATTTTCATCATCGTAAGGCTCCAACTGCTGCTCTCTGTAGAAAGCTGACAGATGAAGATACTGATGCACTGGATTTATAAGGGAAAAGTAAGAGGACTTAACAATAACAGTTGATCTGGTCAATCCTAGGACCTGTATTTATATAAGGAACTGGGTTAAAGCAATTCCAATAATAAGATTTTGTTCCAGAGATGTAACAGCCATCGACACAACCATGAGGGTAGACGAATATAGAAGGGCAGTTTTAATGACCTCTGTCTATCTCTCCTATGAGCAAAATGAACCACCATCTTCTATGGTAAGGGACCTCATTAACTATGGACAGACATCTGAGAAGGAACTTGTACTCGGATGTGATGCCAATGCACACCACAAAATTTTGGTGAGCACTGACATTAACACAGGAGGGAACTCTTAATACAATAGTACAAATGTGAATATACATAGCATAAATACTATAAAAGAATAGATTTACATAAACCCAGAGCTAGACTGACTTGTTTCCAGAAAGGAGTATATTATGAATGTGTCAGAATATTCAATGCACTTCCAAAATACTTAAAATTACTATCTTCAGGGAAAACAGATAAGTATAAGTCTGCTCTTAAAACTATCTATGCAGCAAGGCCTATTACTCAGTACAGGAATTTATGGGCGATTGTTAAAGTGCTCTGTGCTATAAAGGGGATGTAATGTGTCATTGTATTTGAATTAATGTATTATATTTCCATAAACGAATGGCTGACCTATTTTTCTTGGATGAGTAATTGTGTAATATTAAGTGTAGTAGTAATAGTTCTTAAAATGGTACATATGTTATATGTTTGGTGGTGGTGATAAAAAAAAAAAATAAAAATAAGGCATGTTTTGATATATGGTGGTGGTAATTAAAACGATTTGTTTTAAGAATAAACTAAACACTTCAACAAAACAACTTCACTACTTCTTATCTGTATTTAATATAATGTTTTATGTTGCTTTGGTGAGGGTTGTTTTCTGTATGACATGTTCAGTGTCCTAGTGTGTTGCTCAATGATAGGACCAAATGAACAAAACAATCAATCAGATCACAGAACTTTGAGCCAGTGATATACAGAAACTCTAAGGATACTGACTGGGATTCATATCATAAAGCCCTTTCAGGACATATACAGGGTATATATAAGAAGATAAATACAGTGTTGGATTTGGAGCGGCTGTTGACCAGTTGCAGCAGGTTATTCTCCTCCTATCCTGTTAACTGCAAAACTAAGGTCGCTTCCACACCAAGGAATGTGCACTGGTGGTCGGAAAGGTTAAGCGAATTAAGATGTAACTGCAGGAAATAGTTTACCCTGGCTAAACTGACTGATAATTGGGACTCTTATACGAGCTGAATTGACCAGTTATAACAAAGAGATACGGAAGGCTAAAGGAGCCTCATGGAGGAGGTATTGTGGGAGTATCGAAGATGTTCTCAGTGGTGCTAGACTTATGAAGGCTCTAGCTAAAGGTGTTGCCAATAAGCTTGGCACAGTCAAGTTACCTAATGATGACCATACAATGACTGGAAAAAAAAACTTTAAAACATATGTTTGCAGTGCACTTTCCAGGATCTGAGAGACTGATGAACTGCACGGCGGACAGGGGCAATCCACCTTGGAGTTCAATCCTAGGCAGACAAAGAAGATTGGCACCTGGCTAAGGCAATAATCAATCATACTGGGATAAGATGGGTTACTGACACATTTGAACCATATAAAGCGGGTGGGCCAGATGGACTGATACCTGCTTTACTACAACAAGAGACTGAATCTTTGGCATCCCTGTTGTGTCATATTTTCAGAGCTTGTCTTGCTCTTGAACACATTCCCATGGCATGGAGGCAAGTGAGAGTAGTTTGTATTCCTAAGCCTGGGCATCCTAGCTATCAGGATGCCAAGACTTATTGACCCATATGGATTGTGATCAAGCTACTATCATTGAACTTTGTAAATGACTGGGATTAAACACTGCAATTCATATTGTGACTTTGTGGGTTCGTGAAATAAAAAGTCCAATTACACCACTCAACAATGTTCTTTATTTCCACCGACTTACAGTTTAACACTTGCCAATTACACAGAATTACTTGCTGCACACAGTTACAATTCACCAGTCCGTCCGTTACAATTTCACTGTACTCGCGGTTACGTAAGCTCCGGTACACATTCAAAGTTACGTACAGTCTTCCGTTGCACAACCCTTTCGTTCATTAACACGTCACTGACTAACTCTTACACCAAGAACTGCGACTGTCTCCTCACTCACTGACAAAACCAACTCACTGACTGACTAAACCAAAACCAACTCAACTCACTAACTAACTCCATCTGTCTGTCTGTAACTCTCTTTATATAGGAATATCGCCGGTTTCTCGTGTTTACAGGATTGTTCTAGTAACAGAAAGATCGAGAAACAGGTGTAGAGAAAACAGGCGACACAGTCATGTTTTTTCCCTGACCACAGTCTGTCACCACCACAAGACAAACGAGGAGGAGGTGTGGCTAACCGAACCTCCCCTACCTCCCGCTGCCAGCTGCTTTCACTGGGTGTTCCAGCGCTCCCGTTACAATATGCAGATAATTAAACACAGTGAAATTGAAAAAGCATTAAATTGCCAAGCAGCATCTTCTTTAATTTGAAGTATGTATTTCATTAATGAGGAAGAAATCCCCCAACCAAAAAATATGAACCTGTAATTCATACGATACTACTGATAAGAGATTTTTTTTATGAAAAGTATGTTAAGTTTCACAGTGCAAAGTCCAGATATGTTTGCCAATATATTGCTTCAGAAGTATTAAAAGTATTGGTGAGATTCTAGGCAATCAAGATGGAATAAATCTCTATGATACATACTTTTTGATAATGTCAGATGAATCTACAAATGTTCATAACCAAAGTGAACTGTCTAAGGCAGTTTGCTATGTTGTGCCTCCTCCATCTTTTGAAGTGAAGAACAGGTTTTTGTGCCACATTGAATAGTAGCATACAGCTGAATCTATGTTTACAGCACCTAATAGTGAACTAAAGAAATGAAAACTTCTTGGGACAAATTAGTAACATGCTCTATCAATTGAAGGGCTGAGAACCATAGTGGGCCATCTCCATGTGAGGTCCAAATTGAGCTGTTTCCATCATTCGGTACATTTTATGTTTATATACATCATATATTGTGGTGTGTCATGTCTAGCATTTCCCATTTACAAACATTAGAGTATCAAAATATCGGTCTAAATAAAACAGTGAATTCTGTTAGAGTCAAAGTGTTCCAAATCCATTTTGCAAATCAAGCTACCGCATTGTGTCACCTGGACTGATGAGAAAACAGTTCTTTTGTATGCTAATAAATCTACTGACATGAGATACTCAGACTGACAGGTTTGAGGTTCCGATACTGTTATCAGTGGGCTATATTTGAAATGCCATGTTGTTATACAGTGAATATTCTTTGAATATGTACACTATAAAATTGGAAGCATAATTCTATTTCTATCGCTTGCTACAGGGAGAAAGTACTATTGAAGTTTGCAAAAAAATATTCCTTGGCATATATAGTATTTCAAATGGAAGTTTGTCTCGAGTAATCTCTAAAGAAGCTGGCTTTTCAGAACAAATGTGGAAATCATGTTCCAGGAACCAAGATACCAGATACTGATGTAGAATTTGGATCAATATTAAGGATCACATAAAAAGTTTTCCATTAGAGATTACCATTACAGCAGAAAGGTTAATTAGAAATGTTCATATTTGTCTCAAAATTTATCACTCGGTAAAATATATGAGCTATCTTGTGCATGTTGCTCAGAAAGCAAAGAAAGAATGGTGCTAGAGAAATACCTTTAACACTCAGTTAACTTGTCTTACCAGAAACCAGAAACTGATACCTGCTTCATATGTGATAAAAATTAAAATAAGTGTTAATAATGAATCTGATGTATCAAAAAGAAAAGAACTTAATGTTGAATGGGAACTGCATAGGCGAAGGGCTAAAATGGCACAAACAGAGCTGAAACATGATGCAGAAATGTCAAAACAGTGGAAGTTCACAATAGCACTTTTGATATGCAACAAATACTCCCACTTCCTTTATTGACAAGTAGTATGTATTTTCACAAGCAGAAATTTTGGGTTTACAACATAGCGGTGCACAACTGTGAACAAGATAAGGTTATATGCATATTTGGCGTGAACACATAGCCCAAAGGGATCCAATTGAAATAGGATCATGCATCTTACACTATTTAAGGGACAAACATTGAAGGAAACTGTGATCACATTGTTGATTACTCAGACACTTGTGGAGGCCAATATCACAACCAGTACATGCAACTCTTTGGGTGTTCTTGATTCATTACACACAATTCAAGACAACAGAACATAAATTTTTAGAGTCTTGTCATTCATACTTACCAAACGACAAGGACTTCAGCACCATCTAAGTAGCAAAATGAAAAGCTAAATCACTATTCACGATAGATGACTAATATGATTAATACAACAGTGCAGAAAAAACAAATGTTTCATGGTTACTAAAATGGAACAGTGCCAATTTGTTAATGTGAAGGGATTTGTCAATCATTCTGTCATATGAAAAGAAATAACTGAGGGACGGAAAATTAAATGGTTTCAATAACAATGCAATGAAATTCAGGTTCCATTACACCTTGAATGAAATGGAAGTATGGTATATTGTTGACACTTCCCAACATGCAGAGGCCAGTGGCCAGTGAAATTTTCATCTTCTATACCACCACTGTGGGAACTAACCACTTCATTTACTGCCCCCATCCCATTAAAAAAAGCAAAATATTGCTGCGACATCATTATCACGATAGCACGGCTTGTGCACACAAAGGAACCGATAAAGACAAGAGAGATAAAGGTCTACCAAAACAAATAAAGTTAGATAAATGGAAAATTCTAGTGACATCTTGATTGATAGAGAACATTCCAGAACAGTATAGAATTATCAATGAAGGTATATATAAGAGATCACGACATGCCAGAGGAGTAGTCGTAAACAGAGTTGTAACGAGAGTTGTTGTAAACAGAGTCGTAATGACAGAGTGGTAATTGAACTGGAAGTTGAGTGAACTATTTTGTTTGTGGTTGAAGGACTTGAAGGCCGACGCGCCGGGATGCGACACAGCTGCGCGCATCAAACCACCCAAGCACGACGGCACGTCAACATTTGAAGTCTTCCGCCGTCAATTCGACAGTGGCCAAACACAAGTGGTCACCAGAGGAAGAGGCCGCAGAGCTAATAGCCAGCCTCCAGGGACGGGCCGCAGAAGTCCTGAACGCGGTACAGACAGCAACGGCACTCAAGGACATCTGGGAAGCCCTGGAAAATCTCTTTGGAAACCACCGCTTAGCCGCAGCCTACCGCAGCCAGCTGAAATCAAGGTCGCAGCAGCCACGGGAGACGCTGTAGGAGCTCGCCCTAGCAGTTGAGCAGCTGGCCTGCAAAGCCTTAGTCGACCTCCCACCCGAGTTCGTATCCCGTGAGGCTGCCTACACATTTGTTGACGGGGTATGAGACACCTAGATATGTAAGTGAATAATGCTCGGCGACTACAAAACCATCCATGAGGCACTAACGGCAGCATTGAGGATGGAGGTGGCCATGGTGACAGCTACCCCGACTTCCAGAACAAGGAGTACCCGCTACACTGGAGACCGAAGACCAGTCGAGGGATGCCGGCGAAGACCAAGTGGCACATGTTGGGGATGTGGACAGCAGGGACACCTGGAGAGAGACTGCCCACACCAGGAAGAGCAGCCGGAAAAGGGCCGTAAGTAAGGGCCGTCATGGCGAGGGACACGTTAGCGCCATCACCACCATCCTCTCAAGTGACACTGCTCGCCGTCAGCCGGCGTATGGATGACAGCCTCATCGCGGACGGTTGGGTGAGAGGGAAGCCGTGACCATCATCAGACCTGACGTGGACAAGGGTTTGCCGTCCAGGGAACCAAACTGACCATACCAGCTTGTGACGGCATCGGGCGACATCTTGCCTGTGGAGAAGGAGGCCCTGCAGGAATTGACCATGGGAAGGAGTGCCGTGAATCAATGGATGTTCGTCGCCAAGGTAGCTGAGAAAGTGATACTGGGACTGGATGGCCCCATGAGCCATGAGACGACGGTCGACGTCGGCAGGAAGGTCCTGCGGTCCAATGGAGAAGAGGTCATACTCCGGCAACCGGAAGGGCACCTTAGAATCTGCAGTGTCGTCCTGCGGGAAGACGTGGTTGTCCCTGCGAGAAGCAAGGTGGTGGTGACGGCGCAACTGGAAGGCTAGCGGGCGAAGAACATGATGCTGGACCAGAAGACGCCTGTGCACGGACTCTGTATAGCTAGGACATTGTTGCCATGCCGAGAGGAGGTGACAGTGAGGCTGTTCAACCTGACAGACATCGATCAAGATGTCCAGGCTGGGACGGCGTTGGGGATGTGCGAGCCTGTGGTCAGCGTGACAGCAATCGACAAGACACAGGAGCCGGTGCCGACGCAACACCTGGGGCCCCGGCTGGAAGGCTTATTGGAGAGGGCAGCCGACCACCTGATCGCAGAACAGCTCGAGAAGGTTTGACAACTGCTGAGACGATACCAGCTTGTCTTCAGCCAAGGTGACTAAATGAATGAATGAATGAATAAATAAATAAATACATGATGGATGGATGGATGGATGGACGGAAGGATGGACGGATGGATGGACGGAAGGAGGGACGTATGGACGGATGCGGATGGAAGGACGGACGGACAGATGATGGATGGATGGGATGGGATGGGATGGGATGGGATGGGATGGGATTGGATGGGATTGGATTGGATTGGATTGGATTGGATTGGATTGGATTGGATTGGATTGGATGGATGGATGGATGGATGGATGGATGGATGGATGGATGGATGGATGGATGGATGGATGGAAAATACTCATACACTACAATAAATTACCTTTTTCCAACACAAAACATATATAAACTTTCTTTCATTTTATATTCACCCCTTTCCCATTTTTAATGCATGTAACTTTAAATTAAAACTAAAATAAAATTAACAATGAACAAAAATATTAATAATTTATTATTACGGGTATCTAGCTATTAATGAAACAGGAAAAAAGAAACAAAAATCTACCCCTAAAAAATCAGCCCCAAACTGTACTGGTAACCAGCACGATATAACTATTTATTTTGTTTTTTAATGAGCTTAATAAAACTTAACAAAAACATTCACAACATGTCTTACTCATATTGCACAACCAAAACTATAAATTAAAGAACAAAAATGTATTGATCCTTTACACCAACTCATGAGAGATTAATTTATTTTACATTGTTTTTATATAATATTAAAACTTCAATAACTTCAATCACACACACGCACGCACGCACACAGACACACACATATTAACTTATGAATTTTCATCCAACAATTTATATATATATATATATATATATATATATATATATATATATATATATATATATATTATTTATAAATATCCTAATAAATATATATCTCTAGTTACTTCATCAATACATTTTTATCATTAGATTCAATTTATCATACCATCCTTGATTTTATTTAACTATTTATTTTATTATTTTATAATTATACTATACTAATGCATATTATTATCATATATAATTACATTTAATTTATATTATATTTTACCATTTAATAAGTATTTATTTTATTTATTTCATCATCGTCATCACCATCATCATCACCATCATCATTATTGAAAGACTTGAAGCTTTCGCAGCGAGCGTTATTGATTAAGGCTTCATGGGTGATCAGCCGCGTCAAATTTAAGAAGATCGAGCTTTCGGCCATTTTACACTCTATGGGCTTCATCAGGAACTGAGTAATTGATACACAGCCTTGAGGTCATTGAAGGAGAGTCCTCCTCTGCAAAGGAGGGTCCTTCGACACTTGCCGTACCGCGACTAGGTCCCTTACTGGCATATTGAGGGTTTCATTTATATAATGACGGTGGGTTAATGATGGTATTCAAATTAAGGATTTGAGTGTTTGATTAAGGTAAAGATGGAATGCAATATAGGTATATGTAGGAGTTCTGAATTTTATGAAGGTCCTAGCACAAGTCTGGATTTCTTATATGTTTCTCCAGGGTCGAGATCATATTCTCCAGTCTGCCCATTTGTGCTCAGGCTCGCCGCAGAAGGAACATACAGGCTCTAGACGACATGCAGCAGCACTGTGGGTAAATTGCTGGCAGTTTGTGCACTGAAGGGGTCTGGCAGGTGGACGGTAGGATTTGACACGAATAACAGCGTTAAACATCCTCGTGTCCTTATAGATGTTCTGATAGTTCGCTTCTTTCTTAAGAGCAACTCTGAAGTGTGGCAGCAGTTGTGGTGTTGGACTGTGATTTGATCATAGTTGCCCAACTCTCTCCACTGGATACATCAGCTCCTTTAGTTGTGTGGTGATGTCTGCTTCCGTAATATACATCAGCAGGTCTTTTAGCGTCACATATAGCAGTTTCTCTTCTGGCAAAAGTGTAGTTAGAAACTGCACATTGTTATCAGCGAGCACCTTGCAGAGCGCACGATGGTCATCAGGTGACTTTGGCAGGAAAGCAACTGTGCCGCTTATGTTGCGGCAGTGTACTTAATGGCGGGATGGTTGGTACTTCAGAAACATGTTAGATCCCGTGCTTTTCCCGGATCTCTCAGAAATATTGGAGTTGCTTTAGCTGATCGGGCTGCTGGAGCATTTTGTGTGGGTGTTGCCACTGGTGTAACAGTGGTAGTAGTTGCTGCTGCTGTTCCAGGTAGGGTTGAGACTGTCGTTTCTGGGCATCTCCTTTTACTGTTCTGGGACTGAGGTGTAGTTCCATCATCCAGTACTCGTCCGATGACTTAATGTTGGAGGACGTATGATATTTAATTGTGGTGGGCAATGGTTCTGGTTGGTGAGCATGCTTTTGAGCTTTAGCTCTTGGTTTTGTGGTGTGTTCTTCCCATTGCTGGGAGCTAGCCTATCATTTTGCAGTATATATTTAGAGATGGCCTCTACCCTAGCACGATGTACAGAGTAAAGGCGAAAGGCATTTAAGGCGACTTCCTGGTTAGCCTTCGCTAAGGAACTTCAGACTTGCTGGTCTGCAGCTTCTAGGAACTTCAATCTAGCCTTCTTCTCAAGTGATAATGTTCTTTCATCGGCTTGAGTCAAGGGAATATGTGGGTCTACTATAAGTGATTTATGCATAAAATCACGAAACTCTCCTCCATTTAAGTAATACTGCAGATTTTCAAGTTCTTGCGATGCCGCAGTATTATTATCAGGCTCTGCCATTACTTGATCCTGAATTTCAGTGGCTAAATTTCCTTCAGCTGCTTCCATATTTCTGGGCACAATACAACCACCAATAGGGAGAAAGTATTAGGTAGTCAGGGGGAACAGCAAGGTCTACGCCCTGTTGCTGTATATATAACAGCATAGGGGAAAAAGAGAGAATATAGTAAGATAGAGCATGTCTAGGGCGCTAAAAAGCACGAATAGCAGAGGGCCAACCCTTAAAGGGCGCCTAGAAACCAGTCTCAAGGACTGTTGCCTGCAGCCTTGCTATTCTACCCAATCACTTTGCTAATATTGAAGCTCTTGCAGGCTCTGATCCCTTTTTCGCGCCTCCAAGAGGCTAGTCGGGTGCTTCTGCGTTGCTAGCAGCTCGATGTCTCGAAGCGAAGTGCCCCCTGAGTAATCGCTTTTTTTTATATATAACGAAGGGAAGTCTGAGGGAAATAGTGATAAAGGAGATTGGGTGGCTTTATCTTAGCCTTGGGAGGTCCCGCTTATATGTACCCTCATTATTCAAGGCGACTGTCATACTGCCATCTTTAACAGAGTCATGCAAATTGACAGGTCGGCGCAACGCAAGGCCAGGAGCCCTGAGCGTGGCGTGGAGGAGTTGTGGTAGGTGGTAGGAGAGGATATTATGTGTTATTCTCTTTATTGGAATTTTCATTGAGGGCCAGGCGTCGGTGTGGAGGACATTCTGGTACCAGTTCGCTGGTGTTCTGCGTGGAGCGTCCTTAACTCCCCTAGATGGAATTGAAGTTCTGTGTACATGTGGTCTAGTGATCCGTCAAGTAACTTATGGTATTCTTCTACACGATACAGCTTATTCTCGCAGGATGCTGTGAGCTTCAGTTGCTCGTCGAGGCAGTGCACGAGATTGTAGGTTCCTGTGGACATTGAAGTCAGTTGGTCATGGATGGCGCGTTGAGATTCGGCGGTCGTGGTTTAAATTGTGTCATCAAGCGCTGTGATGCGCGGTACTATTGAAGCCAGTTGGTCCTGGATGGCGCGCTGATTTTCGGCGGTCGTGGTCTTGATTGTGTCGTCAAGAGTTGTGATGCGTGGTGCTATGTTGAGGACTTCGGCGTGAATGTCTTCTCTGTTGTCTGCGGAGGCGGATGCGGCGATCTTGCCTACCAGCGTGGCTAGGCGGTTACTGATGCACTGCACCTCATGTTAGAGGTTCTGCAAGGTAGCCCTCAGGTCCTCGCTGAGGGCGGCGGCGACTGATGCTACGTGTGTGAGCTGCGATGAGGTCTGAGAAGTTATTGCCGTGGAACTGCGTGGGCTGCACGGATAAAGGGGGCACTGCGCCTGGCCCGTGAAATGGCCAAAGCCATCGCACGTGCCGCAGTACCAGCGTCGGGAGCGGAGGTCGTTTCTGGTACACTGCAATGTGAGACACGGTGCGCCGCAGCAGTGGCACCTGGGAGGTGCAGCACAGGTGGTGGTGTCGTGACCGTAACCACAGCATCGTCGACATGTTGTGAGACGTGACGCTCTGCTAGCCTCGATTCGGAGACACGACCCTAACATGGGCAGGCCCTGCTCAAGGATGCTTTGTGTTCGACGGCGTCGGCGAGCTGTAGACGGGTCAGGTTGAAAAGTCCGTGGAGAGTGGAGATTCTGGAGGCCCTTATTGTAGAGGGCCAAAGTTGTGCAGCGGCGAGGATGAAGCGTGTGGGCAGATCCCGGGGTGCCCCGCGGGTAACTGCTGTGTGTGGTACTGGTTGGTCCTGTGCGAAGACGGCGTTGGGCTCCCTGGGTGGGAGCCGGGCTCGCCCGGTGGCTGGAGGAGTAGCGAGAGCTTCGGCGTATGTTGGCTACTTGGGCTGGCCTGAGGCGGCTGCGTAAGGAGATTGCTGGGTGGGTTGTGTTGCTGCGACCGGAGGTGCAGGCACTTCCTGCTGCGTGGATGTGGAGTATGGCTGTGCTGGCCGAGTGGGACCGAGAGGCAAGTGAGGCTGCGGCGAGCTAGGCAAGGGAGCGGTGTCAGGCACTGACCCAGCGATTGGCCCAGAACTTTCCCCTCAACTCAGCGAGCGGCTCCGTCTCGTCTGCCGGTACTCGCAGAGAGGCGGAAGACCGTGCCCAAGAGTTGGTAGGTAAGGGCTGCGGTAGCAGCTGCTTCGCTAACCGGCTGGGTTGCTTCTTCTTCGCGGCGTTCTTCTTCCCCATGATCGGGGGTGTGAAAGTCCTGCGATGTCTGCTTCGGCGTTGCGGCGATGTTGCTCGTGGCGGCAAATTTCCCCCCTGCCTGCCAGTCGAATTTTGAGTGAGTAAGTGCTGTGCAGACCAGCAGAAGAATCAGGTCACTCAGGTTAACCTGAGTGGAGGTGTTTTCGCCACAGCACCTAGCCGCTTAGTGCGACTTTATCTGGGCGGTATAGAAGAATGTAGTTTGTCTCAAGCGTTTGTGTCTGGGCATAGGATTCTCTGATTTGTTGGGTTTAAGCCGCCCAGGCTGCCGCCTTCGGTATGTATTCCCAAGGGGGTCTTCACCTGGTCTCCCCGCTTGAAGGAGGTCAGAGTCCAGGCAGCTGATCAGAAGGGGTTGGAAACTGTGTGAAGGGTAGAGATTCTAGACCCATTTCTGGTTCTGAGGCTTTTGGAAAGATGGAGAGAAATACTCATAGGCTAATAGACCATGGCGTCCTTCGGGAGTCTATATCTCCTCCTGCGAGGAGTCTGTGGTCGTACCGACCCAGGGAGCTTACCAACTGATTGGGATGGGCAGAAATTTTGCTGTGCAGGGTTCGAGATCTCCCTCATACCATATCCACTATGTATGGGATTTGGGAGTATTCATGTAGGATATGAGATGGGAATATGCGCCCAGTATCATAGATCATCCTTAATGCCCGGTTCTGCAGTCTACGGATGGTGGTCGGAGCAGCCAATAAACAGATCTCGCAATCGTACAGAATCATAGGTGGAATAATCGCCCGATACAGGCGCAGCTTAAGGTATGTGGGTATTTTTGATTTGAAGATGGGGAATAACTGTCTGAGTGGAGCATGTCCAAGTCCGGCCTTGGCCCTGACATGGGGAGTGAAGTTTAGCCCGCGATCAAGCAGGACACCCAGGTATTTGGCTAAGGTAGCCCATAGGATTTGCCTCCGCCGCAGCCTCAGTGATCCTGTTGGTCGCCAGTGTCGGACCTTAGCCAGTAGAAGAGCTGAGCTCTTTCCTGGACTAATTGCCATCCTCCACTTCTCACTCTAGCAGCCGATCGCTCGGAGCTGTCGATGCAGTGGCGGGAAGCGGAACTTAACCTTTTTATTACGTCCCATTATAGGAACATCGTCCGCATACTGGCACATAACTGTCTGTGGTTCTGTGGGAAAGTCAGACATGTAGGCCGCGAAGAGCAGCGGTGATAGAACACTCCCTCCGAGACTCCCACGGGTATGGGTCTGACACTGGAAAGCTTTCCTTCCACTCTCATCCTGAACGTGCGATCCCTGAGGAAACTGCTGATCAGCGTGAGAGGGGGAGGGATGTGAACTTCCTTGAGTTCGTACAGAAGACCCTGATGCCAAGTGGTTGCAAAAGCCTTTTTTACGTCGATGGTTTTGAGGTTCTCTTGGAAACCCAGGGTTACCCTCTCAACCACTCAGAGCAACTGCAAGGTCGTGGAGTGCGCCCGCCGAAAACCAAACTGATGATCAGGGAGGAGTTGCCTGTCCTCAAAAAGAGGTGCCAGGCGGGCTAGGAGCAGTCGCTCGAATATTTTCGAGACGACTGGGAGATGCAGATGGATCGGTGGTTACAGGGAAAGACCGCATCCTAGCCAGGTTTCAAGAAGCACACCACCCTCGCCTCCTTACAGAAGATCGGGAAGCGGCGCAGGTGGAAGCAAGCATTGAATATCCACGTCAAGTGGATGACGGCCCTCTTGGGAAGGTGCTGGAGCATGATCCCAGTGAGACTATCATGTCCTGGGGATTTATTTGGTTTTAGCTTTTTGATTTCGGAAGCTACCACTTTAGGGGTGACTATATGGATATGGAACTCCACATGACGCGGTGGTGGATTCTCATAGAGGAATTCCACCCCCGCTTCCACACGGTCACTAAAGTCCTCGTCTTGGGGGTCTTCTCTAGGTTCGAATTGACACTCTAGATGGTCTGCAAACACTGAGGTTTTCTCGTGGGGCTCAAAGGCGAGCCTCCCACGAGTGTCATGCAAGGGATGCTGGCACTGATTTTTGTCTTTTCGTAGAGATTTAATTATTCGCCATGGTTTCTTTTCTGGCAGATTGATGTTCTGCATAGGATTTTCCCAGGTAGCAGCTGTGTGCGCTCGGAGCAGTCTTCTTGCCAGGGACTTTAACCACTGGTAGACTACGCCTATCATGGGATGGCGAAAACGTTGCCACAGCTTCCGTACGCTGGCTTTGGCTTTTAAAAACTGCCGAATCTCATTGGGGATGATTCTATGATTAGGCTTGTTGATTGGGATACGGTAAGTGTGTACTCTTACGATCTGAGGGATTTGATGGGAGAAACTGTCGCCGCCACCTCCAGCGCCTCAATGTCATTGATGCGTGGACCTGGGCCGAACGTTTGGTTAAGGGTTTGGATGGCAGCATCCCAGTCGACCTCAAATTCCCAATCCGGGTATATCAGTGCAGATGCATTGATATCGGTGTCGACTATGACAGAGTCATCGTCGGAGTCCATCTCGTTGACTGCCGAGATGTCCAGATGGAATGGAATGTTTCTGGTGATCATGATGTCTATGATATCCGGTCTGCCGCGAGCCGGATTACAGGTTGGGCCTCTCCGCTTATGAGGCGGTAAAGCTCTCGTCCTCTCTGGTTATTATTGCGGCTATTCCAGAGCCCAGTTTCGCGTTGAGGTCTCCTACAATGCAAACCACAGGGTGTAGGTTCAGTAAGGTGATGTAGTCTGCCTCATAGAAGCGATGGTCAGGTGCATCATAGGCTGCTATCAACACAGAGAGTCCAGGCCACCGATGGTAAGTCGGATGGCGCACGCCTCAACGTGCTGAAGCGCAGGAAGGGGAAAGGGTGTGTACGTGATATTTTTTATTAAAATGGCTGTTCCGCCCCCCCCTGACGGCCGATTCTATCGGACCGGTGGGTGACGAAATTAGGCAACGAGAAATCAGTGTCAGCCTGAAGGTGTGTTTCACAGACCATTAGAATGTCAATCCCGTATGATTGTACAAACTCAAACACGCTAGGATACTGCGCCCATATCCCATTCGCATTCCAGAATGCGACTCGTTATGGCACCCGGACAAGTCTGGGGGCAATTACAGTTCGGTACAAGGGAACAGCTCCTCGAGTGTTTTGAGGAAGATAGCATATTTTTCCAGGGAGTTGTAGTGCGGGTCATTCATCACCCGCCTGCATTCTCTCAGTGTGGGGAGAATCCTGTGGAGGACATCGCCGAACCACAGAGATAGCTCTCTGAATTCCTCGACATCTCTCTCTGATATAGCTATCGCCACAGTTAGGAGCGGTGATAGAGGTACTGTAACTTTAGCAGGTGCTGGACTGGCTTGCGGAGTTGTAGTCTCCGCCACCTTGGGCGGGGCTTGCTGTTGCTTCTGCTGTGGCGCAACAGTTGGCTTTGTTGCCTGCTGCTGCTGTGGAGCATCAGTAGGTTTTGCTGCCTTCTTTTTGTTTTTCCTGGGCCTCTGAGGCTTTGGCTGGCTAGTCTCTGTAGCATTTGTAAGTGCAGAAGCAGTAGATGCCTACGTTTCTTTCATTATTGGGGCGGTTACAGTTAGTTCTGCCCGCTCCAAGGTTTTCTCCGTCCTAGTTAGGGCTGCCGCGAAAGAAACGCCAGGTCGGACAGTTGCCTTCCCGACATATATTTTGCGGAGGCTCTCAATAATCCTCTTCCTCGCCACGCAGCCCTTGTAGACGCTTACATGGTCTTGCTGGCAGTTAGCGCATCTTTTCTCTTCCGGGGCTTTATCGCAGTCCCTCAGAAGATGAGGTCCAGCACAACGCAGGCATACATGCTTTCGCTCGCACGCCGCGCTGGAGTAGTGAAACCCCATGCATATGTGGCAATGATCAGGTTCACTTTGGCCGTAGAATTTCTCGATCCTAACGACCGTATGGAATAGCATCCGAATGGAATCAATAGGTTGCGCTGACTCTCCAGCGACCTTGTCCACATTGACTAGGAAGAGAGGTATGCGAACTTTCAAAGGTCATTCCCCCGTTGGTATAGATTTCCTCAGTTGTGCTACGGAATTTACCTTAATTCCGTGCTCCTCTAGCAGTGCGGCCTTAACGTCTTCAGGTGGGCACTCGTAGTCAAGATCCCTTATGACCCTCCTTTCAACGTTAGGTCGCTGAGAGTAGGAATAGAAGGGGATCTTCAGTCCCCCTAGCACTTCTTTAGCAGCCTCAAAATCTGTAAGGCTGAAGGTTTGGATGTGCACTTTTCGAAGTTTCCTCTTTTCCTCGAAATCCTTCACTTTGGAGGCCAGTTTACGCATAACTGCGACATGATTTTTAAATGTCCGCCATTATTGGCGGCATCTTGGACCCCCTTTTGGGTAGGGGCTGCTTTTCCCCAAGTGCAGGCGAATGTGGCTGTCCCGTGTTTTTTGATCCGGAATTGGTTCTTTTTCGCCCCTTAACGACAGTAAAGTCGTCAAGGTCGGACTCTTCCTTTGACTCACGCAGAGGTGGATAGGACGAAGAGTCCATGGATACTGGTGGCGTTGGTATTGGGGGTCTTTGCGGATCCGCAGCCTTCCTCTTTAGGCTTTTTGCCTTGCTAGCGTTTCCCGTAGGGAGAGGATGGATGCTAGTAGAGGGTTGTTGCCCGTCAAGGTTTGTCAGGGTCGGCGCAGTTGCCCTCCGGGACCTCCCTACTGTAGGCGCCTGATCAGGGTCATACTGACCCTGAGTTCAGAACTTGGGTTCTGACCCTTGGCTATAGTCTCGCGGTCCTAGTGTCCTGTGGTCTGTTTGTCTATTGTCCTGAGTCAGGTAAGACAGATATCGTAGGAGAGTAGCAAGAAGTAAGGCTCAAGTCTTTGGCTCACACTCTGGAGTCCGAGCGGCGTAGCTATCAGAGGGTGCAAGCAAACTGCTAGCTGCTAGACTTGTCTCTCCTGCTGGTAACGGCACGCTCTCACGGCGGAAGCTAGAAGAGGGTGCACTGCCCACTGCTTCCCGCTATTGGTTGTGAAAAGGTACTGCCAAGAGGAAGCCGGTGGTCCTCTTTGCTGTATCGCAAGATACTTGCTGCTTTTGACGCTGCTCGCCGCTAGGTTGGGAGGCTGTCCAGTTGTCACCAGTCCAAGCTGTGGCAGAACAAATTCTAATTGCTGACCAACCGACCGAGGTGCTGGCTGGCTGTATAAAGCCAGAAGGTTCTTGCTGCGTGCCCAGCCATTATAGGTTTTACCGCAGGTAAGGTTATACAGCTGGGATTTTGTAGGATGTGTTGTAGGTTTTGAGGTTTGGGTTAATTTTTGAGGTTACAAATTTATGTACCTTCGGGTTGAAGGGCAGGATGCAGTACTTTGCACCCTGGTGTTTTTATTTTGAAGTTTGTTATCTGCTGGGGGAAAAATTTGATGCCAAACAGGCTAGGAGAATTATGTGGAGCTCAGCTTTAGCTGCTGATAGGATCAGCTCCTGGGTTATCTTGGGTGCCCGCAAGCCATGCGGGGTACCCGATGTAGTCTAGAACGGCGTCTAGTGGGGCCATAATCTCCCAATGATCTAACAAGGGCGCTACTATGTGTTGGTAAATTGGCGTATAGTTTTGATTCCCGGCGCCTAACTTCATACTCCATGTATGGAAGACCCAAGGCTTCTAGAAGCAACCTGGTAGGAAATTAACGTCCCACAGAATATATAGACCTTAGTCCTCTATTCTGTGCACGTCGAAACCATGTTAACCAGCTGTCTGCGGCCATTCCCCAGATCTCGTAGGCATATAGCATCACCGGGATTACCAGCGCTCGGAAGAGGTATAAGTTCAGCCCAACTGGCATTGAGGTCGACCCCAGCATTGGATACAGGGAAGCAATTGCTCCCTGCTCCTTCGCTGATAGGTCCCTGATGTGCCGATGAAAAGTTAGACCTCTATCCAAATTGACTCCTAGGTACTGTACAGAGTTTGTCCACCCTATCCTTCGACCTCGGAAGCTGAAGTTGGAGCAGTCTGCGGAGGTGTGGCGCTTTGTGAAAAGTATGGCGTGGCTTTTGTCCGGATTAACGGACATCCGCCGACGCCGACACCACTGTTGTGTTAGACGGAGATGTCTTTGTAAGGGGTTGATGGCTCTGAGGATGTGTTTGTCTTTGCAGAACAGAAGCACGTCGTCAGCGTATGGGGCCATTTCGACTCGTGCCTCTGTGGGGAAATCTGCCATAAAGACGTTGAATAAGGTGGGAGATAGAACAGAGCCTTCGAGGACTCCGCCTCTCACTGGTCTTAGTGTAGATGTTTTCCCCACGACTGTGACTTTCAAGGTGCGGTGTCACAAGAAGCTGTGTAGGATGTTGATCATTTGTTGGGAGCCCAAGGTGGATCATTTTGTATAGGAGTCTGGTATGCCCTGTCGTAGAGAAAGCCTTCTCGACATCCAACGAAACCGCAGCAGTGAAGGCGCCTTCATGGAAGCCCAGGGCAGCAGTCTCCACCACACGCAGCAACTGCTGGACTGTTGAGTGCATAGGAAGAAAACCAAACTGATGGTCAGGGCCTCCCTCCACTCTCGTGGAAAGTACCCAAGGGCGAGACACATATTGAAAATCCTAGTCAGGAAGAGAACCGCACTAAAGGGAAGATTGCGGAGCATTAGGCGGGGTCAGCCCGTCTGGCCCCGCCGCCATTTTTGGTTTGAGACGCTGGAGTGCGCCTTGGACCTCGCCAGGTCGGATAGTTGGGAGCCTTTCCGCGTCCTCGGGAGGGCGGCGTAAGAAACGACGCACCTCCCGGCGGATACGTTCGGAAAAGTTGTCGTCCTGGGGGTCATCTCTTGGACGCAAAGTACGTTCAAGATAGCGAAAGCATTGGCTTTGGCTTGGGGTTCATAGGCCAGGCTTTGTGTGCCATGGATGGGGGAGGTGTATTGACCTCGGTGATATCTGAGAGCTTTGGCTATCCTCCACACGTCGCCATTCTCGACGCGCAACCTGGCCAATTTGTCCTACCACGCTTGCACCTTGTGCTCGCGCAGTCGAACACTGACCTCTTGACGTAAACGTCTTAGGAGCGCTCGATTATATGGCGTGCGATGACGTTGATATCGTCTCCGTGCTGCCTAGGATCGTCGGATTAGAAGGAGAATATCCAATGGGAGGATATCGGGATGGAGGGGAGCCGATGCGAGGCCTGTCAGGCTGTGGTCAGTCAGCTTCACGATGGAAGTGAAGGATGAGATAGCATTCTCCAGGGAAGGTATATTTGTAATTTTGGGGTTTGGCGGGATGGAGGTGCGGAGGCAATTCCTGACGCCTTCCCAATCAACTTCTTGCGTTTGAAGCTAGATGTCATGACTGGCAACCCTGGTGTTGATCGCTGTCAACACCGGATTGTGATCGGAATGTAATGCATTTAAGGATGTAAGAGTGAGAAAAAACGCTGGATGTTTTGTGGTAGCGAAGTCTATGACCGAAGACAGGCCTCGTCCTCGCGGGTAATGAGTGGGTTGCCAGGGACCCTACACTTGGAGCTGAGGGTCTGCATCTATGCCTCTTGTATCCGCCCGACGACCACAATGCCAACGTTGATGTTTAGCACTGAAGTCGCCAGCCATGATAGCACTGGGATATAGGGCTAGGATGGAAAGATAGTCGTTTGGTACAAACTGCCGGTTTAGTGGATGCTTCACAGAAACTACCAAGGCCCTTAATCCACCAAGGTCCATACTAATGCCCGTGGCCTCAAGGGTTTGTAGAGGTGGGGAGCTGGATGGGTTGGTGGACCACATTCTGCCTCACCAAGGTCGCAGTTCCGCCTCCAGGACGGCCCTGGTGATGCGTGCGATGGCAGATGTAGCCCGGAAGGCGGAATCGGGAGTCTGGTCGGAGATGGGTTTCGCTGACTAGGATAACGTCTAGGGCATAGGTTCGAGCAAAGTGAAGCAGCTCGCTCCCCTGATCAGCTAGGCCGCACGCATTCCAAAATGCGAATCGAAACGAGGTACGAGACCTAGTTCGATACGCCATCACGGAGTTGCTGCGTACCTGCAGTCAGGAAGGCCATTGCCTCCATTGCCACCAGCATCTTGTCGGTCGGGTCTGTGGAAGTGAAGAACTTCACTACGAGCTCACAGATCTTTTGTCCATGTGTCAGCAGAAGCTGCTGCAGCCACTTGAACACATCTGAGAGATCAGTGTAGCTGTAAGGGAAGCGGTATGAAGGGTATCTGCTGGGCGACTTGGTTGGATGGTGAGGATGTTCGTGAGCGAATGGGTACCGGTCTTCCTCCTGCCATCTCATCCCTCAGCTGTCTAGGAGGCATGGGTTTGCCATGCTTCTCATGTTCAGCAGGATTCCGGAGCTCACGGGGAAGCCTCCCTCCATTCCTGCCGTGGTTGGAGTCTGTTTTATTAGGGGCTGGGGCTCGTTTTTGTTTGCGTGGCTGTGTGGGAGCATTGTGTGTCTCCCGCGACATTATTTGTCGATCAGAGGCCCCTTGTGCTACTTGTGCGTAGGACGGCCTCTCGTTTTCCTGTTGTTCCCGTCGTTGAGTGGGCCGGACGCTGGTGATTGTTGGGGGGAGCGATCTCTGCTTCGCTGCTGCTGCTGTTGTCTGGCAGAAGGGCTTGTTCTGTTAGCAGCTATAACTGCCTTACGAGCAGGGCTACCACATTAGCAAGCCACGTGCTCACCCTTGCAGTTTGCACATGTGGGCACATCTGTGGGTGACCTGGGACAAGCCTCTTTCTCATGAGGTCCACTGCACCTCAAACAGCGGGGATTCCTCTTGCAGAATTGGCTTGGCTGGAATGGTTGCATCCCAGACATCGGTGACATTGGGGTGACCGCCAGAGCTTCTGACTGGTTCTATCCTCACTCGGAGGTAACAGATAGTTGTGAAACCATCTAGATTCCCCTCCGGATCATTGGCCCACTCCACTTATGCTAGGAATAGGGGGGATGGGGACAGGGCCAAGTTGGCCCTGCGGAGCTGGCTTGGTCAGCCGCCTGACCAGACGGGACTGGATGCCCTGGCGGTTAAGGTCGACGACAATGTCACCCACCGGTGTGTCCACAGGTAGGCCTCTGATGACCCTCTTAATATAACGGCTCTTATCTAGTCCAAAGGTGAAGTATGGGATGGACTTCTTATCCAGTGCCCTTAGGATCAGCTGGTAATCTTCGGCGTTGCTCGCCTGGAAGACATAGCGGCTCTTCCTCCTGGTGACCTTACACGACACCGATAGAGTTGGCATGACCTCCTTTAGGAAGCCTACCAGGCCCCAAAAGTCGTCCACGATCACAGGGGGAATGTGCCTCCTGGTTGGGCTTTGGAAGATAGCTGGCGCGTTGCAGAGGCCAAAGGGCATAACTGTGAACTGCCAAAGCCCTTGGCCTGTCGAGAATGCAGTTTTTTCTTTGTTTCTTGGGTCTAGAGCCACCTGCCAGTAACCCGACCAGCAAGCGTGACCAGGGTGTCGTCAATCCGGGATAAGGGTGTGCAGTCCTTCCGGGTGACAGCGTTCAGCTTCCTGTAGTCCACGCAGAAGCGTAGCTCACTGTTCTTCTTTGACACCAGAACTACAGGGGAACACCAAGGGCTGTCAGACTCTTCAATCACTCCCCTGGATCCCATGTTCTCCAGCATATCCCGTACCGCGGCTTGTTTCGCCAGCGGAACGCGTCCAGGTGGTTGCCGAATAGAGCTGGCGTCTCCAGTTTCGATGCGGTGAAGCACTTTGTCCGTGCGGCCGTAGTCACTGTTACCTTGGCTGAAGACGCGCGGGCATTGTCTCAGCAGTTGCCGAACCTTCTCCGGCTGTTCTGCGGTCAGGTGGTCCGCCGCCCTCTCCAATAAGCCTTCCTGCTGGGGCCCCAGGTGTTGCGCCGGCACCGGATCGTGTGTCCTGTCCATTGCGATTACGCTGTCCACGGGCTCGCACGTGCCTAGCTCCGTTCCGGCCTGGACGTCGTAATCGGTGTCAGCCAGGGATAGCAGCCTCACAGGCACCTCCTCTCGGCACGGCAATAATATCCTGGCTACACAGAGTCCGTGCACAGGCATCTTCTGGTCCAGCATCATGTTCTTCGCCCGCTGGCCTTCCAGTCGCGCCGTCACCACCACCTGGCTTCTCGCGGGGACAACCACGTCTTCCTTCAGAATGACGCTGCAGATTCCATGGCGCTCTTCGGGCTTCCGGAGTATGACCTCTTCTCCATTGAGCCGCAGGACGTTCCTGCCGACGTCGACCGTCGCCTCCTGGCTCCTAAGGGCATCCAATCCCAGTATCACCTCCTCAGCCACCTTCGCGACGAACACCCACAGACGCACGGCACTCCGTCCCAAGCTCAACTTCAGTAGGGCCTACTTCTCCACAAGCAAGGTGTCGCCCGATGTCGTCACAAGATGGTATGGTCGGCTCGGTTTTCTCGTCGGCAAACCCTTGGCCACGTCAGGTCTGATGATGGTCACGGCCGCACCGGTGTCCACCAGCACGCGGCATGGCTTCCCTCCAACCCAACCGTCCGCGATGAGGCTGTCATTCATCCGCCGGCTGACGGTGCGCAGTGTCACTCGTGAGGATGGTGGTGATGACACCGACGTGCTCCTCGCCCCGCCGGGCCTTACTCGTTCTTCCGGCTACTCTTCCTGGTGTCGGTCATCTTCGCGGTCACCGTCGCGGCCAAGTTGATATTTGCAGCTTCTGTCTTCGTTGTTAATTCGGCCTTCATTTTTTCCATCTTCTCGATGATGTCGTTCCACTTCGTGACACCAACGGCCGCGCCGTAGCTCAGTGGTTAGACCGCTTGGCTCTCACCAAGGCGGCCCGGGTTCGATTCCAGGCGACCGCAAAGTAAGATTTGTGGTGGACAACACGCCGCTGGGGCGGGTTTTCTCCGGGATCTCCGGTTTCCCCCGCCATCTCATTGCACCGGTGCTCCATTTGAGATGAATCATCAGTGTCATCGCCTGCGGTGCCGTATTTAGTAAAAGCGGGCGTTAAACACGACACATTTCCTGACACCAATTGTGACTTTGTGGGTATGTAGAATTAAAAATCTGAGTTGCAGAAATTCAAATCATTCTTTATTTGCGTAGAAATACACTCACAGTAGCAGCATTACATCACATACACAATCACAATCTACCAAGGTCGATGACCACAACAGCGTTCTGATTACATCTGTTTACAGCACTCCTGTTACATCTGTACAGCTGTTTACTCTCCTGTTTACGACTGACTCTTGGCGAGTCATCGCCTTCTTAAATACCTCATTAATAAATTCGAGACCATTCCAGAACAATTAAGATACCGAATATTCTATCACCTTCCAGAAGCTTAACTTAATCTATGCCGGCAAGTCCTTTATCTATGCTATCTTTATTAGCCAGCTCTTTGTGTATACTATCTGTGTTATCGTAGATAATGGCTTCGCGGCAATATTTAACCTAAGTAAAGCCAAAAACTGGGGAGAAAAAGAAAAATGAAAGAAAAAGAAAAAAATACAGGCATATATAGACATATATGCATATAAATATAGCGCGGGCCTCCTAGGCCCCACCGAACCAATGGTGTTCTGCCAAGGCACGCTTCTAAAGGTGGGGTAAGGACCTCAAGACATCCACGCTTCTGCCAAACACAGGAACCTCAAAGAAGCTACTAACATCACTGAACAGAAGAAGAGAAGTAATTGTATGAGACAGGGGCCATGATAGACCAAATCTAGACAGCATCCAACTTTGAGAAAAGGCACATGCTTACAAGACTGGCAGTACATGGCCTTCACCATATGACCTGTAACGGCTCATAATTTCATGAATCCAGTAAAAACATGTGAATGTAAACTATGTGGACTAATATGTGAATGCTATCGCTTAGAACTCTGCAGCAAAGCAATAAAATCAATTAGAGATTATGCAAACCCACATGCAAGTGCAAAATCTCAGTAATGTAATGTATACAACAATCAAGATGGCGGCAGCAGTAAGTATGCGTTACAGAACAAGAAGTAATTATTCACTTAAACTTGCAGACAACCACGGCAAGAAGCCTGAAAATATATAAACGAAACAAATAGTGAGAATATTGCAAACATATAACCCAAAGTAGATTTGCAGTACTTAATGAAGAAATAAAGGAAAAGGAACCATGCCACTTTGAGACATCAAAGACTAAGGTATTGGTACTTGGTGATTCATTGCTCAAATTCTCTGGAGAAGAATGTCATGCTGAAGGCTATAAAGTATTGAACTAACCTGGGATCAAAACAGAAGAGTTGAAGCATAAGGTTGGGGACATGGATCTAAGCGTGAAAGAGCCAGCAGTAATTGCTGTCCATGTAGGTACCAATAATATACATAGGAACGTACTTGCTGAAGAAATCATGGGAGACACTATGGATTTAGTAGATCTGATAAATAAAAAGTCACCAGCTTCAACAACAAACAACAAAAACACTAATACTAATAATACTAATACTCATACTCATGATGATGATCATAATAATAATAATAATAATAATAATAATAATAATAATAATAATAATAATAATAATAATAATAATAATAATAATAATAATAATAATAATAATAATAATAACAATAACAATAACAATAACAATAACAATAACAATAACAATAACAATAACAATAACAATAACAATAACAATAACAATAACAATAACAATAACAATAACAATAACAATAACAATAACAATAACAATAACAATAACAATAACAATAACAATAACAATAACAATAACAATAACAATAACAATAACAATAACAATAACAATAACAATAATAATAATAATAATAATAATAATAATAATAATAATAATAATAATAATAATAATAATAATAATAATAATAATAATAATAATAATAATAATAATAATAATAATAATAATAATAATAATAATAATAATAATAATAATAATAATAATAATAATAATAATAATAATAATAATAATAATAATAATAATAATAATAATAATAATAATAATAATAATAATAATAATAATAATAATAATAATAATAATAATAATAATAATAATAATAATAATAATAATAATAAATAAAAGATTGGTATTCTCTTTAGAAGTGATGTAAGGGGAAAAAAATGCAGAGAATAAATAGTGAACTGGATTGGTTGTGTTCCATAAGATCGTGTTTAATGGTGGATGGCAATGCATGGATATGCTATGCAGACATGGGCCGGGATGGTGTACATCTACATAGAAGAGGAGCACGGAAATTTGGGAAACTTTAAAGTAATGCCATATCAAGTTGCCTGATGGGAAACGAAGAAGTACAGTGGTTGATGAAAATGGGATAAATGTATATCTAGCATTAGTAATGGTTTAAATGAAAGTGATTCTGCAACAAACTTATATGAACTGCATGGTAACATAAAGGGGTCAAAAAAGATTACGAATGAATACTGTGGCTCAGGTGTGATAAATAAACTGGATTAAACAAAATACAATGGAAGAGCACCAAGGAAATTTATATAAATTTTTACAACAAAACATTCAATTTGCTGCAAATAAAAGAGCACAAATTGAATTACTTATTCACGAACATAACCCAGATTTTTTAATACTAACTGAACATGGTTTAAAACAGGAACTTATACAATTTAGTAATTACGCAGGTTATAAATGTATTACCAGCTACTCAAGGGAAAGCCACAAAGGGGGTGGGGTTATTATTCTAAGCATATTTCCTAACATAAAATTTAATGTGCTAAAAAATATTCCGGGTTTATCTGTTGAGAGACAAATAGAAAATGCTATGGTGCAGGTAAATAATATTGTATGTTATGTTATTGTATGTAATGTTATAGGCATTTATCACCCTCCATGTGCTGACTTTAACAGCTTTATAGATAAGTTGCGAAGTATGTTAGATCAAATAACCACGTTAAACAAGAGTACTATTATGGCTGGGAACTTTAATTTGGATCTAATGAAAACTGACTAGTGTACTTGTAAATTTACCACAGCATTAAAAGATTTTAATCTTGTCCCCACAATTTGTGAAGCAACAAGTGTCACCGAGACATCTGCAACATGTATTGACAACATAATAACTGATATTCCAAGGTCCTTATTTAAAGCTGAAGTTATCAAGACAACTATTTCTGATCATAAAGGTCAACTGTCACATGTCTTGTTTAAGAAACCACAGGAAGATGGTGAATACATCTATCATAGAGTTTATGATAAATCTTGGTATCCAGCATTAATTATACATTTAAACAAAGAAAGCTGGGAAGAAGTAGATGAGGCTGAAACTGTCAATGAGAAATGTACAAAATTCAAAAATATTCTAAATTATTATATTGACAACGTTTTTCCAATCAAAAAATGTAAAATTTCAAGTCAACATATTGATAAGTTGAGCTGTATTAGTAAAGGTATATGCACATTAGAAACTAGGCTTAGACTGCTAACTGAAATGGAAAGAACCTCAGACAACCAAATTTTTTAAGATTATGTTAAAAAGCATAGACACGTGTGTAATGAAGTAGTTAGAAATGCAAAATTGTGGCACAATAACAACCTTATTGCGGGGTAAAAAAAAAGGCAAAAGCAGCTTGGGGCCTAGTTAATAAAATATGAGGGAAAGTTTCTGACCATACCAAGTGCAAGCAAATAGAATTAGATGGTAAGCTACTTAGAGACCCAATAGAGATAGCAGAAGCTTTTGATAACTATTATATAAATATTAACAATAGGGCAGTTAATAATACACAAAGTAACATAGTGGAGATAGATAGAGTCAACTTGAAAAATTCAATGCCATGGCCGGGATTTGAACCACGGATCTCCTGGTTTCCATCCAGTCGCTCTTACCCTTTGAGCTACCATGGCCAACGTGCCGTCCTGACATTAAATTCTCCAGTTGACTCGTATATTTCCCTGGTAGACCACTAGGGGCTCTCGCATCCGAGATACACTGTTTGTGGCGACTTACGTAAGTACTTAAGTCCCAGGCTTCATCATTTAACTCTTATTATTTTAGTTAATTGATGGAAATTAATGATTTCTCCATACTAGCCGTATATAGGCTAAGGTTTTTGATAGAGTCAACATGAAAAATTCAATGCCATGGCCAGGATTTGAACCACAGATCTCCTGGTTTCCGTCCACTCGCTCTTAACCTATGAGCTACCATGGCCAACGTGCCGTCCTGACATTAAATTCTCCAGTTGACTCATATATCTCCCCGGCTAGTGTGGAGAAATGATTAATTTCCATCAATTATCTATAACATAGTGGAGTTAACTTTAAAGAGAGTCGATTAATGACACTAAACAACACTTACTTTTAAAGTTTTCCGGAACATGTTTCTGAGGCTTTGCCTCTATCATCAGTCGGCACTCGACTGGTTCTCATTGGTGTAGTTGACGATATTTTGTCACAGGTCTCCTCCGGTGGCGGTTCAAGGAACTTGCTGAACAAATCTTTCTGGGGGATGTCGAAATTGAATACTTTGTTCCTATTTTTTGAAATGAAGATTTGTTCCCATGTGGATAGCTCTTGTTTTCCTGATGTATGTTTTAGTAGTTTTGGTTCTGGATTTATGTTGTGGTTTTGGTTTTTTTCCCCAAAATGTGTGGCAACTGCTGATTTTTCTAATTGTTTATATTTTATGTTTCTTAAGTGTTCCTTTGCTCTTGTTTCTAAATTTCTTTTGGTTTTTCCAATATAAATTTGACTACAGTCATTGCATTCAATTTGATATATACCAGATTTTTTGTTAGATGGAATGGCATCCTTGATGTTTGAGCAAATTAGGTTTTTTAAGGAGAAATGGTTGACTGGTGCTAGTTGAATGTTTTGTTTTTTGAAGACTTTTTTGAATTTATCATAGGCCCATGGATGGTAAGTGAATCTTCTGAAAATCATATTAGTGTCACCCAATTAGCGTAAGGTACGACCGGCCACAGCTGGAAGGGACCAAGGCCGCCGAGCCACGCCCCCCGCCCATTAATCTGTCACTAACTGAGGGGTGATTAGCGAAATGTCACTTGTCCCTCGACGTTTCTCTCCCCTTCTCCTGTCCTCTGGAACGTTCGGGTGATTTGCGGAAAACCAGAGATTTCTAGAATAACAGGATATTCCTATAAAAGGGGCTTCAATTAGGAGTCAGAGAGTGAGCTAGTCAGTGTTTGACGTGCTAGCGAAGGAGCGCCGTGTTAAGGAACGAGAAGACTGTGTACGTGCATCGGAGTATTGTCCGTAATTACTAGTGCAAGTGAAATTGTAACGGACGAACTGGTGAATCGTAATTGTGTGCATTACGTAATTCTGTGTAATTGGCAAGTGTCAAACTGTAAGTCGGTGGAAATAAAGGACATTGTCGAGTTTGTGTAATTGGACTTTTCATTTGACGAACCCACAAAGTCACACTGGTGTCAGGAGTGGGATAACAACATCACCGAACATTACAACCACGGACGCAGCATTGGAAAAAATTTTGGAGAAGATGATGGAAATGAAGGCCGAATTAACAGAGAAGACGGAAGCGGCAAATAACAGCTTGGCCGCGAAGATGAACGAGTTAACAACAAAAACAGAAGCGGCAAATGACAACCTGGCCGCAGAGTTGAAACAAATGAAGACGGCCAACGACATCACCGGGAAGATGGAAGAAATGAAGGCCGAATTAACAGCGAAGACGGAAACGGCTAACAACAACTTGGCCACGACAATGACCTCAAAGATGGCCGAACTGACCACGGAAATGAAGGTGGCGAACGAGGCTCTCGCCGCCAAATTTGAAGAACAGTTGGCCGGCGTGAGGGATGACGTGACGGAGCTGGGCAAGCGGATGGGCCAAGTGGACGAGCGCGTCGAGGACCTGGCGAGCCGCGTTAACAACCTGGAAGGGAAAGCCGACAGCAGCGTCAAGTCCCTGAACGCCATGGTGGAGGACGTCGTCGGCAGGAAGCTGAAGGATTTGAAGGCCGACGCGCCGGGACGCGACACAACATCTGCGCGCGTCAAACCTCCCAAGTATGACGGCGCGTCAACGTTTGAGGTCTTCCGCCGCCAGTTCGACACAGTGGCCAGGCACAACGGATGGTCACTGGAGGAGGAGACCACACAGTTAATAGCCAGCCTCCAGGGAAGAGCCGCGGAAGTCCTAAACGCGGTGCAGACGGCGGCGGCGCCCAAGGACATCTGGGAAGCCCTGGAGAATTGCTTCGGGAACCACCGCTTAGCCGCAGCATACCGCAGCCAGCTAAAGGCAAGGTCACAGCAGCCGGGAGAGACGCTGCAGGAGTTCGCCATTGCGATCGAGCAGCTGGCTAGCAAGGCCTTCGTTGACCTGCCACTGGAGTTCGTATCCCGGGAAGCCGCCTACAATTTTGTCGACGGGGTACGGGACACGGAGATTCGTCAGCGCCTAATGCTCGGGGAGTATAAAACCATCCACGAGGCGCTGACAGCGGCATTAAGGATGGAGGCGGCCAAAATAACATCCATCCCGACGTCGAGAACGAGGAGTGTCCGCTACGCCGGAGACAGAAGACCAGCTGAGGGACGCCGGCGAACACCTAGTGGCCTGTGTTGGGGGTGTGGACAGCCCGGACACCTGCAGAGAGACTGCCCACACCAGGAAGAGCAGCCGGAAAACGAGTAAGGGCCGTCGTGGAGAGGGGCACGTCGGCGCCATCACTACCATCCCTTCGAGTGACACTGCGCGCCGTCAGCCGGCGTAAGGATGACAGCCTCATCGCGGACGGTTGGGTAAGAGGGAAGCCGTGCCGCGTGCTGGTGGACACCGGGCGGCCGTGGCCATCATCAGACCTTACGTGGCGAAGGGTTTGCCGACAAGGAAGCCAAGCCAACCATACCAGATTGTCACGGCATCGGGCGACACCTTGCCTGTGGAGAAGGAGGCCCTGCTGGAGCTGAACTTGGAACGGAGTGCCGTGCGTCTGTGGGTGTTCGTCGCGAAGGTGGCTGAGGAGGTGATTCTGGGACTGGATGCCCTCAGGAGCCATGAGGCGACGGTCGACGTCGGCAAGAAGGTTCTGCGGCTTAACGGAGAAGAGGTTATACTCCGTCAACCCGAAGAGCGCCTTGGAATCTGCAGGGTCGTCTTGGACGAAGACGTGGTTGTCCCCGCGAGGAGCGAGGTGGTGGTGACGGCGCGATTGGAGGGCCAGAGAACCAGGAACATGATGCTGGACCAGAAGACGCCTGTAAACGGACTGTGCGTAGCCAGGGCATTGCTGCCGTGCCGAGAGGTGCCCGTGAGACTCCTAAATCCTACGGACGTCGATCACGACGTCCAGGCCGGGACGGAGTTGGGAATGTGCGAGCCCGTGGTGAGCGTAACAGCTATCGACGAGACCCAGGTGCCGGCACTGAAGCAACACCTGGGGCCCCGGCTAGAAGGCTTGGTGGAGAGGGCGGCCGACCACCTGACCACAGAACAGCTGGAGAAGGTTCGACAACTGCTAAGGCGGTATCAGCGCGTCTTCAGCCAAGGTGATAGTGACTACGGCCGCACGGACAAAGTGCTTCACCGCATCGACACCGGGGACGCCCGGCCTATTCGGCAACCACATAGACGCGTTCCGCATACGAAGCAAGGGGCGGTACGAGACATGCTCGAGGACATGAGATCCAGGGGAGTGATTGACGAGTCTGACAGCCCTTGGTGTTCCTCTTTAGTCTTGGTGACAAAGAAGAACGGCGAGCTGCGCTTCTGCGTAGACTACAGAAAGTTGAACGCCGTCACCCGGAAGGACTGTTTTCCCTTACCCCGGATTGACGACACCCTGGACACGCTAGCTGGTGCACAGTGGTTCTCGACCCTGGACCTGAAGTCGGGCTACTGGCAGGTAGCTCTAGACCCGAGAGACAAGGAGAAGACCGCATTCTCGACAGGCCAAGGGCTCTGGCAGTTCACGGTTATGCCCTTTGGCCTCTGCAACGCACCAGCTACCTTCCAGCGCCTTATGGAGTCAGTGATGAGGGAGCTGACTTACGATGCCTGCCTGCTATACCTGGACGACATCATCATCGTCGGGAAGACTTTTGAAGATCACCTCGAGAATCTGAGTAAGGTGCTACAGAGACTGCAAGCGACCAACTTGAAGCTGAACGCGAAGAAGTGCCAGCTCTTCCGCAAGGAAGTTAACTACTTGGGCCACATAGTCTCAGCAACCGGAGTGGCCGCAGACCCGGAGAAGACACAGGCTGTGAGAGATTGGCCTCGCCCAAAGGATAAGAAAGAATTGCGCAGTTTCCTGGGGCTGTGCAGTTATTACAGGCGCTTCATAAAGGGGTTCTCCAACATCGCAAAACCCCTCACCCGCCTGACAGAAGAACACCGGCCTTATGTGTGGACGGAGGACGCAGAAAACGCTTTCCAGCACCTAAAGGAGACCCTGTGAAGTGCTCCAATTTTGGGTTTCCCACAACCGGGTGGCGCCTTCATTGTGGACACCGACGCTAGCGACCATTGCATTGGAGGTGTCCTATCGCAGATCCAGGACGGCCATGAGCGGGTGATAGCCTACTACAGCAAGACGCTATCCAAGGCAGAGAAGAACTACTGCGTCACCCGACGAGAATTACTGGCGGTAGTAAAGACATTGGAGCACTTCCACAAGTACCTGTACGGTCAGCCATTCCACCTGAGGACTGACCATTCCGCCCTAACCTGGCTATTGAGCTTTAAGAACCTGGAAGGCCAGACAGCACGTTGGGTCCAGAGGCTGCAGGAGTACGACTTCACCTCGGAACATCGTAGAGGGAAGAGCCACGGTAACGCTGACGCCATGTCCCGAAGACCCTGTCCGGAAGAGTGCGGCCAGTGTACAAGAGTGGAGGAGAAGGAGCGTGCCGCAGCAGTCCGAGTAGTCACGGCAGTGCCTGCGGATGGCTGGGATAGCGCAGGCCTGAGGAGGGAGCAGCTGGCGGACGCAGACTTGGGGCCACTCTTGAGGGAAGTGGAGGCAGGGACGAGACCAACCTGGGAGGACATCGCACCGAGGAGCGCCACCTACAAGTCGTACTGGGCCCAATGGGACTCGTTGAAGACCAGAGAGGGCGTGCTGTTCCGGGTATGAGAGTCACCCGATGGGAAGACGCAGAGAGAACAGTTGGTACTTCCCCGGAGAAAGGTCCCGGAAGTCTTGGAGGAAGTGCACGCCGGTACTTCGGGAGGACACCTGGGAGCGAACCGAACGATCGACAAACTTCGGCAGCGCTACTACTGGCTGACACTCCGAGCAGATGCTGAGAGATGGTGCCGTCAGTGTCACGTGTGCGCGGCGAGTCGTGGCCCCCAGACTAGGAGCCGGGGTCGCATGCAGCAGTACAACGTCGGAGCGCCATTCGAACGGATCGCCGTTGACATTGCTGGACCGTTCCCAGTTTCCGACCGAGGCAACAAGTACCTAATGGTGGTCGTGGACTACTTCACCAAATGGCCGGAGGTGTATGCCATCCCAAACCAAGAGGCAAAGACAATCACAGACTGCCTCGTGGAGCAAGTATTCTGTCGATTTGGGGTGCCGTTAGAGCTACACAGTGACCAGGGTACCAACTTTGAGTCCAACCTAATGAAGGAGGCACTACAAAGGCTTGGGGTGAACAAGACTCGCACTACGCCTCTACATCCCCAATCGGATGGCATGGTCGAAAGGTACATCAAGACCTTAGAGGAACACCTGAGGAAGGTTGTGGCCAGCCATCAGCGAGACTGGGACGTCAAGGTGCCACTGTTCTTGCTGGCCTACCGCTCGTCTACACACGACACAACTGGGATGACGCCAGCCAGCTTAATGTTCGGCCGAGAGTTACGCCTCCCGTGTGACCTGGCTTTTGGAAGCCCTCCGGAAGCGAAACAGCCAGCGACCGAGTATGTGGAGAACCTGGTGGACCATCTCCACGACATGCACGAGATGGCTCGCCAGAACATCCAGAAGGCGAGCGACCGCATGAAGACCAGGTATGACAGGCAAGCCAACAGCCAAGGATTCCAGCAAGGTGACCTGGTCTGGTTGTACCGTCCTACCCAGACCAAGGGACGCTGCCCGAAGCTCCAGCAGCCATGGCAAGGACCGTACCGGGTGGTGAAGAGGATTAACGACGTGGTCTACCGCATCCAGAAGGTTCCCGAGGGAAGATGTTGGTGGTACACCTGGATCGCCTAGCCCGCTACGATGGTGCTGTCCGGGACGACCAGCTTTGAGGAGGGAGCAGTGTCACCCAATTAGCGTAAAGTACGACCGGCCACAGCTGGAAGGGACCAAGGCCGCCGAGCCACGCCCCCCGCCCATTAATCTGTCACTAACTGAGGGGTGATTAGTGAAATGTCACTTGTCCCTCGACGTTTCTCTCCCCTTCTCCTGTCCTCTGGAACGTTCGGGTGATTCGCGGAAAACCAGAGACTTCTAGAATAACAGGATATTCCTATAAAAAGGGGCTTCAATTAGGAGTCAGAGAGTGAGTTAGTCAGTGTTTGACGTGCTAGCGAAGGAGCGCCGTGTTAAGGAACGAGAAGACTGTGTACGTGCATCGGAGTATTGTCCGTAATTACTAGTGCAAGTGAAATTGTAATGGACGAACTGGTGAATTGTAATTGTGTGCATTACGTAATTCTGTGTAATTGGCAAGTGTCAAACTGTAAATCAGTGGAAATAAAGGACATTGTCGAGTTTGTGTAATTGGACTTTTCATTTCACGAACCCACAAAGTCACATTAGTTTCTGTAGCTGAGAGGGTTGTGGTTTCCTTAAGTAGCTTCTTCTTTTTTGCTAAGTTCACTTTTTTGTCCACTAATGATTTGGGAAAGTTATTTTTTTGCGTTATTTCAATTATTTTGTTGTATTCTGTTTTATATTCTTCTGCTGTGAGAGGGATGTTTACCAGTCTGTGTGCTAAACTATTGAAGATTGCCTGTTTGTGGGATCTTGGGTTGTAGCCATTAGCTTTTATGTAGTTGTCTGTCTGTGCTGGTTTTATGTAAATGCCAAAGTTTAGTCTGTTTTTATTCCTCATTATTTTTAGATCCAAAAACGGTAAATGCTCATCTTTTTCTATTTCTACAGTGAACCTGATGCTTTTTTCTTGGATATTTAAAAGTTTTAGTACATCACTGATGTGTTTTTTGGTACTATTGCAAAGATGTCATCTACATATCGTTGCCAGAGTTTTCCATTTTTTCAATATAATCTGAGTTTTCCATTATGACAATCTTGTTGCGTTTGTCTGCTTAGGACTGCCAAATAAGCAAGAAAATGAGAGAAAAAAACTGTACGACTTAAATACAAACTGGCCAATCTGTGCAACATGTCTTCACACGGAAATCATACCGGGAAAAAGTTCAAAAACATCGGGAATATCAACGTATGTCGATCAGCAATCGTCACACACGCTAAATACAATAGTAAAAGTTGCCTAAATGCAAAATCGAGCACGCAAATCTTTGAAAACGTCGTAAACCTATCTAAGCAAACTTTCTCCAAAAAGAATTGGGTCTTTTAAATAATGGATTAAAAACATGTGTCAGTTTCTCAAACAAAATTGAAGACTACATTGCAGATATCAACATTTTTACACAAATTCTACCAGTATCCATACAAAATTCAGTAAAAAGCCATTGTGAAAATATTTTGGAGGAAATAAAGAACAGATCCTTTGAGAAGAGAAAACATAATACTATCCATTCTTTGAAACAGAAAAACGTTATTTACACAAAGGCAACAAGATTGTCATAATGGAAAAATCAGATTATATTGAAAAAATGGAAAAAATGCTAACTGACAATGACTATGAAATCATTAACAAAAATCCTCTAAAAACTTGCCTAACAGTCATTTGAAAAAACAATAGCAAAATCAAGCATAATACCAAACAAATATACAGATTAAAAACATGTGTCAGTTTCTCAAACAAAATTGAAGACTACATTGCAGATATCAACATTTTTACACAAATTCTACCAGTATCCATACAAAATTCAGTAAAAAGCCATTGTGAAAATATTTTGGAGGAAATAAAGAACAGATCCTTTGAGAAGAGAAAACATAATACTATCCATTCTTTGAAACAGAAAAATGTTATTTACACAAAGGCAACAAGATTGTCATAATGGAAAAATCAGATTATTTTGAAAAAATGGAAAAAATGCTAACTGACAATGACTATGAAATCATTAACAAAAATCCTCTAAAAACTTGCATAACAGTCATTTGAAAAAACAATAGCAAAATCAAGCATAATACCAAACAAATATACAGTTAAACCGGATAACCCAACCTTACCTAGACTTTATGGCTTACCCAAAATACACAAACCATCCATAACAATGAGACCTATGGTTAGCAGTATAAATTCACCAACATACAAACTTGCAAAGTGGCTAACAAACAAATTCAACTCATTTCCAAATATTGACAGCCTAAGCATCAAAAACACCTATGAACTTATAGAACACATTAAGGATACTAAACTAAAAGAAGAGGACACACTAGTCTCGTTTGATGTTAAATCACTGTTTCCCAGCATACCAATTAATCAACTCCCACCGTTGATAGAAAAATGGCTCAAATCACTTGGAATGGCATCACCTGAAATTTCAGACTACATCGAACTAACCAAATTATGCATAGAACAAAATTTCTTCCAGTTTCAAACAAAATATTTCCACCAAACTTCAGGGTTAGCAATGGGCAACCCCCTATCACCCTTCCTGGTCGATCTGTACATGAGTGCATTAGAAATAAGGATCAACAAAGGTTTCCCTTGGATGTTCAAACTCTGGCAACGATATGTAGATGGCATCTTTGCAATAGTCCCAAAAAACACATCAGTGATGTACTAAAACTTTTAAATATCCAAGAAAAAAGCATCAGGTTCACTGTAGAAATAGAAAAAGATGAGCATTTACCGTTTTTGGATCTAAAAATAATGAGGAATAAAAACAGACTAAACTTTGGCATTTACATAAAACCAGCACAGACAGACAACTACATAAAAGCTAATGGCTACAGCCCAAGATCCCACAAACAGGCAATCTTCAATAGTTTAGCACACAGACTGGTAAACATCCCTCTCACAGCAGAAGAATATAAAACAGAATACAACAAAATAATTGAAATAACGCAAAAAAATAACTTTCCCAAATCATTAGTGGACAAAAAAGTGAACTTAGCAAAAAAGAAGAAGCTACTAAAGGAAACCACAACCCTCTCAGCTACAGAAACTAATATGATTTTCAAAAGATTCACTTACCATCCATGGGCCTATGATAAATTCAAAAAAGTCTTCAAAAAACAAAACATTCAACTAGCACCAGTCAACCATTTCTCCTTAAAAAACCTAATTTGCTCAAACATCAAAGATGCCATTCCATCTAACAAAAAATCTGGTATATATCAAATTGAATGCAATGACTGTAGTCAAACTTATATTGGAAAAACCAAAAGAAATTTAGAAACAAGAGCAAAGGAACACTTAAGAAACATAAAATATAAACAATTAGAAAAATCAGCAGTTGCCACACATTTTTGGGAAAAAAACCACAACATAAATCCAGAACCAAAACTACTAAAACATACATCAGGAAAACAAGAACTATCCACATGGGAACAAATCTTCATTTCAAAAAATAGGAACAAAGTATTCAATTTCGACATCCCCCAGAAAGATTTGTTCAGCAAGTTCCTTGAACCGCCACCGGAGGAGACCTGTGACAAAATATCGTCAACTACACCAATGAGAACCAGTCAAGTGCCGGCTGATGATAGAGGCAAAGCCTCAGAAACATGTTCCGGAAAAATTTAAAAGTAAGTGTTGTTTAGTGTCATTAATCGACTCTCTTTAAAGTTAATTTATCATAACAACACTGTTTTCAACACTTCCAAGAAAGGAATTGCAACATAGTGGAGGTTTCTTTTTTACATCCTCCAACGTTAAGTCATATCGAACAATTAATAAAATGAGTGAAATGATGCTTAAATGAGCCCAGGGTCCACAGAGCTTAGAGTTACCTGACATTCATCTTTCAGGATAAGGGAAAACCCCAGAAGAAACCTTATCCAGGTAACTCACCCTGGCCGAGATTCGAACTCCAGACCTCTTGAACGTGAGGCAGACATGCTACTACCATCCCGCTACCAAGGCAGGCACATAGTGGAGAACAAACCTAGTAATTATTGGCCAATCACAATTATGTCAGCAATATCCAAAGTTTTTTAAAAAGTATGTTTAAATAGATTATTAAGTTTCATTAAGAAACATAAAATATTGTGTGATAGGCAATATGGCTTTCAAAAAAGAGATATTGCACAAGAGATGCAATATCCAAAACAATTAATAATATCATAAATAAACTGAGTAACAAGGAGAAAGTCACAGGACCTTTTCTTGACCTTTCAAAAGCTTTTGACTGCATGGATCATCAGCTATTAATAAAGAAACTTGAAGCATATGGTATTAAAGGAATAGCAGGTAACTGGATAATATCTTATTTGTTAGACAGGAAACAAGGTATCGAAATTAGGTGGACTGATAGTAAAAGGGGTAAAAGCAAAACAACATTTTTCACTCTTACAAACTAATGAATATGGAGTCCATCAAGGTTCAATTCTAGGGCCCATATTGTTCTAATTATAGATAAATGACTTTCCTGAACAACTATCAAATAAAGGCACTGATTTCACATTATATGCAGATGACACCACTTTACTTGTTTCAGCAGAAAATGAAGAGCAGTCACATAATAAATGAATGGGTGTTGGAAAAATACTTTTATACTCACAATTTTATCCCAAATATTAATAAGACAAATTACTTACTATTTTCACTGGGCAGGAGCTATATCTATAATGGACTGAATTTGACATTACAAAGAGGAAAATATATCTAGAGTGCAAAACACAAAATTCTTAGGCAGTGACAGTGATGATAATCTCTCCTGGCAAAATCACATTTCCACTGTTTATTCTAAACTTAACAAGACTGTTTTTTTTACGTCAACTAGTTCACATTTTACCTCCTCAAGCAATTCATAACATATATTTTTCTTTATTTCATTCACATCTGGAATATGGGGCTATGTTATGGGGTTCTGCTGGTAAGACTCTTTTTGCACACCTATTTTCAGTCCAAAAGAGGGCTATTAGAGTTTTATACTTTAGGAAATTCACAATCTTACCCCTCTTTTGTATATACGTAAATTATGTTATTTTGTATACAAAAATGTATTCAATAGTATCCGCTTGCCTAAATAAAGATACACAGAAACACCACACTTGCAGACAAAATGACTTTCTTCTTCAATCATATAGGGGCCAGTTTGGAAATAAAAATATTATTTATACTGGATCAAAATACTTCAACATATTACCAAAAAGACTGAAGTCATTCATAGACAGAAATACTTTTAAAAAAAGAGCTTAAAATGCATTTGTTAGCCCATTGCTTTTATAATGAAGATGAGTTTCTTATCCATAATGGAAATTAATTACATTTTAAGCATAGTTGAGTTTTTGACGTGGTATGTACAGATTTTCATTATCAATATTTAAGTCAATTTTATAAACTTGTATTCTTTGTAACATGAGTGATATGAGGAGCATCGTTTTAAAATGTATGAAGTGCACTCTTTTTCAAAATACAGTTTGACACGATTTCCCGCTATATTTCATGTGCTCTTTAACGCTATGAACTCAGATTGGTACATTTTGTACTATATACCTTATTATTTCAATGTTGAAATAGGTGCATCGGATCAAATCATATTAGGTGCACGGGAATGATCAGTTCAAAACATGTTATGTGTAACTTCCATCTAGTTAAGTTGTACAGCCTGCATTCAACTCGTGCCTCTCTGCTGATACTTCCCACTAATTGTTATGCTGACATATCTGTAAACCTAGAAGTGATATGTCAGTTCATTGTGATCATCATGGAGGGAGGTGAACCTATTGGAGAACAATCCTAAGGAAGCAGAAAGCGAATCAACAATTTAAGAACCAAACATCAGCGTAAAGTGGAGGCTAGGTGAGTTTCGTTTCTATTATTTTATGACTTACAACATTATAGCATTATTGTTTCTATTATAACCTTAGTGTGCTTGCTTTGGTGGGGAACTAATTATCAAGGAATTGCATAGTAAAATGCATAATATGCTTACTGTTGCGTAAATTTCGTAAACGTAATATGCTATATTCAAGGACGTATTTAATGGGGAGGGATTCCAGGGGATCCTGACCCCCCCCCCCCAAATGAATTATCATTTCAAACTTTTAATAAATATTTGAAATATAACTTACTTTAAAATAAATCAGAAAAGCTTATTCAAGCTTCTCATCTTAACATCTCTATTCACTGTCAGGCAGACATGAAGTTATTTAAGAGATAAACGAAAAGCTACTGCACAGCAGCTGTAGAACTTATTAAAATACACAAATAATGTCAATTACAATAATGTATTGCAAAGTTACCCAATTCCAATATATCATAATTTGTTGATTAGAATTCCCGGATACTTGCTTAAAAGTACGTAATTTTTAACTTCTAAGTTCCTATTCCCTTCCTCATTCACGGAGAACTAATACTTCAAATGCACCAATCAGTGGTTCGCTTCTTAAATATCTGATTGCTGCTTATATCACTTTATCCCAGGTATAAGAACAATAAATGTGCAATGTGCAAGGCCATTCTACAGACTTTATCCAAAGAAATAAGACAAAATCAAACTCTTCTAAGAACAATTTGTAGAAGCTTGGGTGGAGAAACTCATGTGAATATAATATATTACACGTGTTTTTTATTTTTTACTAACATGATAAAAGCACATCCCCGATTGCTTATTTATTAAAAGCAAATAATTCAACATAGACTTTTTGGAACCCCCCCCCCCCCCGGAAATTGACTTCTAAATACGTGCCTGGCTATATTTTATAGGTACACAAACCGTGATCCTGATCTGCAACACTTTGAACCTCCATGTTCTCACAGGGAAGGGAGATATAAAGGCCCAAGCATTCCTATGTACTTTCTCTTGAAAGCAAAGGATCTGGTATATGCAGTACTTAATAAGATAGAGCAAGATCACCGATTAAGCTACCTACTAAAAGTCAAATCTCCTAAGCCATGGTGAACGTCAAAGCATTATGAAGGCAATCGTAGTCATACTTCCATTGTTGTATCTTATGAGGTAAGTTCTAGAAGTAATGTACTCTATGATTTCTGTTGTGCTCGAGTATCAAGTTGATTGGTGTGAAGGTATGCTAGCTGTTACTTGAGACTTCCTCAAACGATTACGCAACAAACAATGCAGCGCTTTGCACTAGTCATAGTACAGTTTATCGCAAAACCTACAACATACCGTATTCCTTGCACTGTTCAGCTTCAAATGTGTATGATGTTGCTTATTTAACATGTTATAACAACTGGAACAGTTTTCCTTACTTTGGTTGTTATCTCCTTTCAGCTGAAAACAGGTGACAAAACACAACCAGTATGTTCAAAGTTTCTTCAGCATTTATTTGGGATAAGTCAAACCAGACTTAATAGCATAGCCAAGGCTGTAAAGGATGGCCAGGGCATTAAAGAGAGAGAAGAGGGCATAGAAAAAGGGCTCTGTTTACTGCAAAAAAGAGAAGTGTATGTGAGTTTATAGCAAAATTAAAGGCATGAGAGTCCCATTACAACAGAAGCAAAAGTCAAAGGTTATATCGGCTTATTTAAGCATAAATAAGTTATTCAGGTTGTACAACGTGAGTGCTCCTGCCCAACTTAAGGTAAAAAAGTGGTTTTCCCAGAATATTTTCCACACAAAATTTAGCATCGGCTTTAGGTCACCTGCCACTGATGCATGTAGTTACTGTGATCGCATGGCATTTCTAATTAAAAATGCAGCAGATATTCAAAGAAAGAATCACTTACTGACTGATCTGGTAGCATACAAACTTCGTTCCAAAACCTTCCACAAATTAATGAGGAAATTTTCTGCTGATACAAGAAGTTTCTGGTTCGATTTGCAACAGGTACAGCCTCTTCAAAAGTTATCAATTGGCGAGGCATACTACTCCCGCTAAATATTGTTTTATGCACGCGTCAGTGACATCAGCAATAACAATGCTACATTCTTTACATTAAATAAGACTGAAGATGGCAAAGCAGCAAACGAGGTGGCATCGGGTGTACTTTCTTATCTGGAGGAAGCTCATTTTCAGGACTCGATCATCAGTATTAGGCTGTTCGTTGATGGCTGCGGAGGCCAAAGTAAAAACATACACATAATTCATGCTCTGGTTTATTGGCTACAAAACAAAACTCCTGCACATCTCAGAAACACTACAGCAATATTTCCTGTTAGAGGAAATTCTTATTCACCCGCAGGTCGCTTGTTTTTTAAAGTGTTTTTTAAGTCAGTACCGTTTTGCGATTCCGCCGCCGCAGCGCTACGGTCAGCATTCCGCACATGCGCGCTGTTTACCTACATCTCTTGCCTACGCACTGACGCCATTACAGTCTGATTCCTCATTGTATACGTTGGTTACTGAGTGTTTAAGATGCCTCCGACAATCGTGAGTCCCGCCGATTGTGAAGTACGGGCTGTTATACGATTTCTTAGTGCTAAAGGCGTAAAACCGATCGATATTCATCGTGAGATCTGTGAAGTTTACGGACAAAACATTATGAGTGATGGAATGGTAAGGAAATGGGTGAGAGCATTTAAAGATGGCCACACAAATGTGCATGATGAAGAACGGAGTGGGCGTCCTTCGGTCGTTACTGAAGATTTGGTGCAGAAAGTGGACGAAAAGGTGAGAGAAAACAGATGCTTTACAATTTGATCATTGTGCGACTATTTTCCTCAATATTCTCGTAGTGTTTTGTATCGCATTGTGACCGAGAACTTGAAGTACCGGAAATTGTGTTCACGTTGGGTTCCGAAAATGTTGGCGGATTTGCACAAAACCCAACGTTTAGGCAGTGCATTGATTTTTCTTGAGCGGTACCGGGTCGCGCCGTGGCTCAGTGGTTAGAACGCTTGGCTCTCACCAAGGCGGCCCGGGTTCGATCCCAGGTGACTGCAAAGTGAGATTTGTGGTCGACAACACGGCGCTGGGGCGGGTTTTCTCCGGGACCCCCGCCATCTCATTCCACCGGTGCTCCATCTTCATCTGATGTATCATCAGTGTCACCGCCTGCGGTGCCGTATGTAGTAAAAGCGGGCGTTAAACACTACACATTTCATTTTGAGCGGTACCACATTGAAGATGAAGATTTTTTAGACCACATTGTTACTGATGACGAAACATGGGTGGCCTACGTCACACCAGAATCGAAACAACAATCCATGGAATGGCGACATTCATCATCACCCACAAAAGTGAAGTTTAAGCAAACAATTTCTGCCCGGAAAATCATGTGCACAGTTTTTTGGGACAGAAAAGGAGTATTGCTAGTGGAGCTTCTGCCTCGTAATGAAACAATCAATGCAGCATCTTATTGTGAGACATTGAACAATCTGCGCCATGCAATCCAGAACAAAAGATGTGGCAAGTTGAGTAAGGGTATCATTTTGCTGCATGACAATGCCCATCCACATGTGGCTAATCAGACCAAAGATCTCATCAAATCTTTTCAATGGGAAACTCTAGATCATCCTCCATACAGGCCTGATCTGGCGCCCAGCGACTACCATTTGTTCCTGCACTTGAAGAAACATGTGGGTGGTCAGTGTCTTCAAGACGATAACGAAGACAAAACAGTTGTGATACAGTGGTTAACACATCAGGCGGCAGAATTTTATGAGGAGGGTATTCAAAAACTGGTACCACGTTATGACAAGTGCCCACGGAAATTATGTAGAAAAGTAGATTAAGGTACAGGCTTTCATGTAAAAATAAAATTATTGCGATATCTATGCACATCTGTTTTTAATTCCAAAACAGTACTGACTTAAAAAACATGCCTCGTATATTGCTGTAATTCTACGGTAAAATTCAAATTTTTATACTTAATGCCTTTAAACAGCAAAATTGTAATCTGAAAATGTAATTTTCCATTATGACCTAATATGTTTACCCGTGATAAATGCCATCAATGTCATTGACACTAATTTTGTTTTACTTACTCAAAAGTGTACGTATGCTGGCAATTATTTAAAAATATTAATTAAACGCAAACTATACAGCAAAAATAATTTGAAAAGCTCTGTTTGACTTCCCCTATATAAGTTTATTGACTAAACGGTTCAAAATGTATTATGTACAGTAGATCGGTTCAAAACGTATTAGGTGACAATTTGAAATTTGCAAATAAGGCTACTTAATGAAAAACCAATTTTGGATTTTGAGGATTCTCAAACATTGCCCCAGTATCTAAACCCTGACATCCGAATTGTGCAGATAGCTTTTCTTGTTCGGAAGTAAAACGTTTTTCTTCATTTCTGAAAAATTTACTTTCGTGCACTTAATACGTTTTGAAACAATGCTCCTCATATAATCTTCTGAACAATTGTCTATATGTGTATAGTGTTATTTACATTGTAAATTATTTTGTATTATAAAATGATATGGTCTATGTAACACTGTTGTGTGTATACTATAGGATTGAAAATAAATCATCATTATTGTGATCGTCATTGTTGTCGTCATCTTCATCATCATCATCATCATCATCATCATCATCATCATCATCATCATCATCATCATCATCATCATCATCATCATCATCATCATAAATAAATAAATAAATAAATAAATAAATAAATAAATAAATAAATGAATAAATAAATAAATAAATGATGATCATCATCATAAATAAATAAATAAATAAATAAATAAATAAATAAATAAATAAATAAATAAATAAATAAATAAATAAATAAATAAATAGATGATGATGATGATGATGATGATGATGATGATGATGATGATGATGATGATGATGATGATGATGATGATGATGATATATTTTAACTTTCTTTATATGGCTATTTAGCTGCAGCAGAAGTATTATATTCTAATTTGTGGACAGAACAAATTCTATATTAAAATAAGACCTGAAGCTTTCCTGGCGAGGAACATGCTCACTTTCTTCTCGGGCAGCAAGCCAGGTGAAAAGACGATTAGATATCAACGTTTTGGGAGTGTGCATCTCTCCCATCATCAGGATATTTATAAAATGCAATAACCACAAATGAAACCAAAAGAGAGAGAGAGCAGACAACAACAGATGCCAGTTGGAAAGTGATTGAAAATGGAGACGACTGCCTTTGAAACTAGTCTCTCATTAATATAAAAAAGTAAGTGACGAGTATCAATAAACCAACTACAAATAGTTTTTGCGACTAATATAAAGTGTTTGCTTTGCACTTAATAGAATGCCATGTTTAACATTTAACCAGAAGTGCAGAATTTACAAAACAAAGAATGGAACACAGTGGAAGGCATAGACTTTGCTTTCATGGCCTATGCACAAACTATACTATTATCTCAAGCAAACAAGTATGTGAATTGCAAACTCTGTAAATAACATATAATTCATAATAACGTTCAGGGAGAAAATAAAGTATATGTTAGGCTTCTAATGCACTTAAACTCTAGCAGTACAGAAACCTTTTGAGGAAGCAATTAATTAATAAATACTTCTTAATAAATTATAAATCTTTGTTAAAATCTTTGTTAAATAAAACTCTTAATAAAGACTTCTACATACCTGGTCTTGATAGTTGTTCATTAGCAACTGGAGCCTCCTTGTTAGCCAGCTGGTTGGCAAGAATTGTAGCAACAGCCTCCTCATCTATTTGAAACTCTCGTTTGTAAGATGATGATGATGATGATGATGATGATGGTGGTGGTGGTTGCTGCTGCTGCTGTTGTTGTTCTTGTTCTTGTACTTGTACTTGTTCTTGTTGTTCTTGTTCTTGTTGTTGCTGCTGCTGTTGTTCCTGCATCATGATAGTTGGTATTTCTTGCATAGATTGATTATTAGAACTTTTATGCTGAAATGTGACTGCAACTTGCTGTTCTGTTTGAGCGGCAAGTAATCGAGATCTAAGAATATTTGAATCTCCATTTTCTTGCCTATAAGACAGGATTTCTTCTCCAAGAACATTTCTATCCTCTTCTAAACTTGTTCCATCCACTATCACCCGAAAAACTGGAGAGTTCACTGATGAAGTATCACCTTCTGAACCATTTGTGTTGTTTATATATGCAAGTGTAGGTTGAGTCACCATGGTACCAGAGGTAACAGGAATTGTCTTTTGTAAATTTCGTGGACATCCTGCTCTCTTGTGTGAGAAGAACAAAGTTATATCTGAGAAATTTTGTTTGCATACTCCACAGATGTGTATGTCATTATGATTGGTTGGAGAGACAGTTGGATATGATGCAGTAGCCACTGATGGAATTTGAACTGTAACATATGAATAGAGAGCATAATTAGCCAAGTGAAGCACATATGCTCTACACAAACATTAGATTAAAACTGAATAATTCAAGCACCCTGTTAAACTGGAATAAATTTCTTGTCCAAGATAAATAATATCTGAGCGCTTGAAATATATTTTAGATAAGACACACTATGCTGCACTACTGACATAGTATCTTTAGAGAGAACCATAATATTATAATGTGTCTTTCAAATGGCAAATAAGTGTTGTTAATTTAAAAGAGGTAGAGGAAAAAGATTCTATTTAGCTTCTTCTTCTTCTTCTTCTTCTTCTTCTTCTTCTTCTTCTTCTTCTTCTTCTTCTTCTTCTT
>CM060948.1:114576661-114737353 GCA_030765055.1 Mantis religiosa | reverse complement strand
AGGTTTTCTTGTTTGAGTTCCTACATCTGTCAATGAAGAAGATTTTATACAATGAAAAAGTCCTTTCTACATTGCATGATATTACAGGTGGATGTGAAAAGAACCACAACTTTTCTTTAGCAAATTCCTTTTCTGTTATACTTTTTTCACTATCACCAGATAACAGTTTGATGATCTGACTGAGTGTTTTTTTAACCAGGATTTTTATTTAATACCTGATTAAGCTTATTGACTGCAATTTTAGCAACACTGTAAATTTCTGCGGAAAATATATTTTAAATTTCATCTATCAGAGAAATTGAATAATCTAAAGAATTATTTTGGGCCTCCAGCTATGTTATAATTTCAGGTAATTTCAAGAACTGGCTATGAATAAACTGGAACTTTTCCTAAATGTGATCATCAGAAAAACATTCTTGCGCTTAGCAATGTTAGCTGCATCTTCCACATTTAAGAAATTTATTACTGTTTTCACTTTACTGAAATGTTCCATGTAATATGACACAGCCTGTAACCACATACCCAACCTAGTTAAAAATGGCTCGGGGTAAGGACAGATCTGGAAATAGTTCACGAAATATTTGAACTCTTAATGGTGCCTTCACAAACACTTTTTTAATGCTTGAGACAAGTAAGCCCATTTCTTTCTATTTGGCACTAAAGTTTCAGCGACATGATATAAACCATGAGCAAGGTAAGTCAGATGAATTCATTTGGAATAAAATATTTTTAATCCAGTTCTCTTTTACCATATATGGAGCACCATCAATCATAAATAAAAATACATTGTCGTATTGTACTCCATCTGACCACAAGAAAGAGTCATTGAACAATTTTTCAACTAATTTTGCATGTTTCATCCTGTCAGGTACTTGAATGTTCAAGAGGAATGGTTTGCTACCCACTTTCATGAATCCACTATAGTACTAGCACAACACTGTCCTGCGGCATCTGGTGTTTCGGCTATTGAATCCAGATTTTTTTTTGTGTGTGTTCCAATATACCCCAATTTCTATTTTAGAAATTACATCTTGAAAACATTGTGGTAGATAGTATTTGCATTATGTAGACTAATCTGGGACACTTTTGTTTGCGTACTTTTCGAAGAAACTCTGAAGCTGCACATTATTCAGTTTCCACAACAGAAAGCTAACATCATTAAAGCTAAACACAAGCCTTTAGAGTAATTATCACTTGAATGTGATTGTTCACTTACTTGGCTTTTAATTAATTGTTGATTTAAAGAAGACTTCTTCTTAACCTGGTCCTTAAGGTGTGCTGCATTTACATGCTGCAAAACTTCAAACCTTTTATTTGCAGAAACACTCTTTTCAAATATCAACCAAAACAATACTTTACCATTTTCACCAAAAGTATTACTTCCAAACTCATTCACATATTTATGTAACACAACAAACTGAAGTGCTTTTATGGGTAGCAGTTCTCAAACCGAAGCACAGGTACTATTCAAATAATTAACTTCCTCAATTATCAACAGAGAAATGAGCTCTGAGTCAACTGTAGAGCCGAGAAGTTGATATGTGAGGGAAAACGGGGAGTCACCAAACCACGCAAAGACATTTCTGATACTGATTGTTAGATTTTCTTTTACTTTATGGCTGCTACAGGGATTAGCTTGTTCTGTCCTTCATCTTAATTGCGTAATATTATTTCACAAGATGCCTGAGTGTATCTCTGTTACATGGACATAAATAAATACACTGACTATCCAGAAATGAGTGTAAGTCATATCATCATATGTTTCCCCAGGTGTTCTGAACTTTGGTACAGCATATATCCATTTTATACTCATCAATAATTAATAAATATGCACATGTTTTTTTATATATTTTTGCTTGGTTACGTTCAAAGACTTTAATAAGTACCAGTATGTGAATACTATTATTAAAAGGAGAAAATAATAATTAAATGACACATTCAAGAGTAAAATATTTACTTTTTCACTTAAAATATACATTTTCCCATGGATATGCATTTATATACATTAACAAATATAACAAATACTGCCCAAATTGTCTGGAAAAGTGTGACATACATTGTGTATCATTTAATCATACTTTTAAGTATATAGAAAAGAACATGTATTTCAAATCCGGGCTCTAATTATTACACTAAATGAGAGCCTAATGGATATTCTGCATATTTAGTGTGCTTCTATTGATGATGATGATGATGACGACGACGATGATGATGAGGTCACTGCAGCTATAACTAATTACAGAGAGCAGGCTATGACCTGCATTAATCACCAATGATGGAATGGGACATATGAAAACAAGCACTATTGTGTACCACTTCTTCCCTCCAGAGCCTTTGTGCTTTACTTTTTGGGAATATTCCAGTTACAGAGATTTCTCAATTTGTGCCCAATCTACATAAGGGCTTCTGAGTGCCTGGTTGGATGATAAGAAGATTATGAAGTCTTCATTGCACACTGACACTGAACAGTGCCAAGTGCATTCAGTGCAAATTGTGATACTGCAGTGACTGTCCAATACAAATAAGGTTTGGCAGATCACTTGTGTTTGTTTTGAGTGTGTACAACGACTTAAGTTAAACTTTAGTATTATGTTAATCACTTAGGAGACTAATAAAGTATAATATGCAGTAAACTTGTGTTCTCATTTGTTACATGGTGTCAAAAGTTGGATATAAAAGCCACATTGGAGACAAAGCTTGAAAAGTTATTGGCCAAGATGGAGAAGATGGAATCCGAAAATAAGAAACTAAGTTCCGGAATGTAGAAGACAGCAAATGAAATGAACAAACTTTCTGACCGAAAAAATGAAGACAGAAATAAAGGACGAAGACGAGGAAATGAAGACAGAAATGCAGAACATTAAGGTACAAATAAAGAAAAGAATCGAGATTTAACTGTATTGGAACACCACAGTGAAGCGAAAAATTAATAAAGAAAAGAATGTCTAAAATGAAGATGTAGCTATTGAGAAAGATTGATATGGATGAACAAAGACGTGGAGGAACTCGGTGGGAAGATGAAAGGTTTTGGCCAACGCATTCACACCCTCGAGAACCTCAGGGAATGGCTTAATGTTCTCAAAAGAAGGATCGACGGCAGTGACAAGGAACTGAACGTAATGTTGGAAGGAAAGCTTAGTGAAAAACTCGGGAACATGATGATAGAGGCACCAAGATGTGACACATCAACCATGGAAAATGCACCAGTACGTTATAACGTTAACATTTGAAGACTTCTACCGACAACTCACCTCCTTCATCATCCACAACCAATGGTCAGCAGAAGAGGAAGACGTACAGCTGATAGCCAGCCTCCAGGGTTAGGCAGCAGAAGTTATAAACACGATTCCGATGTCAGCAGTGTCAGGAGATATCTGGAAGGGCTCGAAAATGGGTTCGGAAATCATTGTCTGGCTGCAGCCTGCCGTAACCAGGTTAAGTCAAGGCTGGAACAAACAGGGGAGACGCCACATAAGTGTGTCCTGACAAATGACGAGTTGGCAAATAAACCTGTGGTAAACCCCTAGTCAGTCACATGTCCCAGGAAGCTTCCTATTCCGTCGACGGGGTGTGCAACGCCTGTTCATAAAGCGCTAATGGAAACATTAAATGATGGATGTGATCAAGGAAACAAATGCCCCATCTCCAAAACCAGGAACATTCTATATAAAGAGGACTACGGATCGACTAAGGGGTGTCAACGGAGAACCTCCGGTGAGTGCTCGGAGGTAGGACTAGCCAGAATAACGTGATGAACTGTCCACGGCCGATGAGCATGAGGGAAACAAATGAGTATCGGAGTCAAAGCGGTAACTCAGGTCGTCATTGCGAACGGATGGGTGCAAGGCAGACAGTGCCGCATACTGGTGGACACCGATGCAACCTTGACCATGATGACAGCTAACGTGGCAGAGGGTATGTCATCCAGAAAACCCAATCGGACCTACCAGTTGTGACGATATCGGGTGACACCTTACCCATGGAGAAGGCCTTTTTGAAGTTTATATTGGCCAGAGCGTTGTATGTCTATGGGTACTCCTTATGAAGATAGTTGAGGAACTGATATTAGGACTGGATGACCTAAGGTGCCATGACACGAAGTTCACGTCGGGAGGATAGTGCATCTCGACCTAGACGAGGTGAGACTCCGGAGTCTAATCGAGCAACCGGTGATCTGCATGGTGACCCTGATGGAGGACGTGGTAGTGCCAACGAGAAGTGAGGTGGTCGTGAGGGCGCGATAAAAAGGCTGCGGTCAGCAAACCTGAGAATGGACTGGAGGATGCATTTGTCGGATTGTGCATTGTCAACAGATTGCAACCTTGCCGTAAGTGACTGAAAGGCTGATAAATCCGCCAGACAACCATTAGGACATACAGGCCGGAATGGAGCTCGGCAAGTGCGAGCCAACGTCGTGCAATGAACCCATGGATTTAGGATCTTTGCAAGATCTGGGGCTCTCGCTAGAAGATTTATTGAAGAGGGCGGTCGGCTGGAGAGCAAGAGCATCTGCATCTACTTGAATGCCACAGTCTGTCTTTAGCCAAGGGGGCGGCGATAACGAAGGGATCGCCAGAGTATTCCTATCCGGCCACCACAAGATCAAGTGGAGGTACGAAACATATTGCGGAATATGAGATCCAGGAAGATCACTGAACAGTACAAGAGCTCTTGGTGCTCCCCTGTGGTTCTATTGCCGAATTATGGCGAAGTACGCTTATCTGTGGGCTATAGGAAGCTGAATGCTGCCACTCAAAAGCACTGCTTTCCCTAACCCCGGATTGATGACACTCTGGATACTCTTGCTGGTGCACAGTGGTTCTCGACCTTGGATTTGAAACCAAAATACTGGCAGATTGCTCTAGATCTCAGAGATAAGACCACATTCTCGACAAGGCAGGGGCTTTAGCAGTTTACGGTTATGCCCTTTGGTCTCTGCAACACGCCGGCCACCTTCCAGCGCCAAATGGAATCGGCGATGAGGGGGCTGACTCACGATGCTTGCCTGTTACACTAGGGTAACATCACCGTGATTGGCAGTACTTTCGAGGACAGATTCTGGAGAACCTGAGCAAGGATTGGAGACAGGAAATTGAAGATGAACGAAAAGGGCCAGCGCTTCTACAAAAGATTCACTACATGGGCTACACAATCTCGTCAAATGGGGTAGCTATGGAAGCAGAGAAGGCTCAGCCCCTGAGGGATTGAACTCGCCCGAATGACAAACGGTAGTAACGAGTTTTAGGGGTCTACGCAGCTACTACCGCCGGTTTGCAGGCGCTTTTTCAACTTTGCAAAGACTCTCACACGTCCGAACAACAGCGGCTGTACATGTAAATGGAAGAGCCCAAAAGTACGTTTCAGACACTTAATCACCCACTATAGGGTGCCTGTTTTAAGTTTATAATAACCGAGCAGCGATTTCATCCTGAACACTTACACCAGTGACAGCGATATTGGAAGCGTATCATTCCAGATAGAGGACGCAGGGAAACAAATAGCATCCTACTAGAGTAAGACGCTCTTCAAGATACAAAAAACTACCGTTAGACGACGCGAGCTCTTAGCAGTAGAGAAGACGTCTGCACTGTCAGCCATTGCACCTATAGACTGACCACTCTGTCCTCACTTGGTTGTTGAGGTTCAAGCCCCTAAAGGGCTAGACGGCCTGTTGGATCCAGAACCTCCAGGAGTACAACTTTATATCGGAACTTAGAAAGGGAAGAACCACTCCATGCGAATGCCCTCAAAGGCCCTTCCTGAAAAACTGCAGCAAATAGAGGCAACATTGTTAGAATGCATCAAATGCCAACAGTAGCTCAAAACGCTAACTCATGTGCCTTGTTGATTTACGAGGGTCGGCTGATAAGTCATAGGCCTCACATACAGATGCCACCATTGGGTCAGTTTGACGGATAGCATCATATAGTTTAACTCTGGACTAGCGTGTATCCGTAGTTACAGGTTAATAGCTTGTTTAGTTTTTGAATAACGGCATTTTAAAGACAAATGTAGAGGTTTCACGAAAACGGAGTATTTGGAAAAACGAGCAGCGATTAAATACTTTCATTTGAAAGGCTTAACGCCTAACGAAATCAAGGGGGAAATGGACAGTGTATTCACAGACTACACCCCTTCGTATACAATGATTACAAGGAGGTTGCAGAGTTTAAAATGGTATGTACGAGTGGTATGAGCCTCGCTCTGGACGCCCTGTGGAAGTCACAATTCCACAGATCATTTAAAAAACACATTTACTACTAGAAGACCGTCAATTAAAGCTTTTTGAGATAACAGAGACTGTGAACACATCAAAAGAAAGCGCAGACAATATTTTAAGTTATGTTTTGGGCTTTCACAAGATCTGTGCAAGATAGGTGCTGCGTTTGTTGACATCTCATCAAAAGTTGCAAAGAAAAACGTTCTGTAACGAATTTGGAGATCTACCTTAAATAAAAATCCCAGTGAATTTTTGAGACGGCTTATTATAGTGGATGAAACTTGGATGCATCACTACATCCCAGAAAGTAAATCACAGTGGATTGCGCCAGATGAACCAACTCCAAAAAAAGGCAAAGTCAATTTTGTCAGCTAACAAGGTTATGGCGAGTGTTTTATGGGGGGGGGCGGGATGCACAGAAAATTATTTTTATTGATTACTTGAAAACGGGTAAAAGTATTACTGGTGACTACTACGCAAGTTTACTGCAACGTTTGACTAATGAGGTGAAAAGAAAAAGACCTCATTTGGCAAAGAAAAAAGTATTGCTTTTTCATGACAATACTCCGGCCCAGCGTTCAGTCATTGCAATTGGGAAAATGTGCTAATTAAAGTTCGAACTTCTTGAACATCCATCTTATTCGCCAGATCTAGCAGCCAGTAACTACCACCTGTTCCCAAACCTCAAAAAGTGTCTTGGAGGAAGAAAGTTTCACAACAACGAGGTCATTGATGCGATAAAGTTATTTTGAGGACCATGGTAAATCGCACTACAGAGATGCTTAATTAAATTAGAACACCGATATGAGAAACGGATTAGGTCTTCTGGAGATTATGTTGAGAAATAAAGAAAACAAATTTATAATATTTTTATTGTAGAGCTCGAGACTTATCAACCAACCCTTGTAAAATCTAAATAAAGAGTCTATTCAAGAATGGTGGCAGTTTCTGAAGCTTGCCAAAGCTTGATGTCATGGTCTTAAGGATTTTTTTTTTTTTTTTTTTTTTTTTTTTTGTAATTTTACGTCCTCCAACGTTAAGTCATATCACACGGCGAATGAAACGGGTGAATTGTTCCTCAAATGAGTCCATGGTCCATGGAGCTCAGAGCTACCTGACATTCGTCTTTCAGGATAAGGGAAACCCCCGGAAAGAACCTTATACATGTAGCTCACCCTGACCGAGATTCGAACTCGGGACCTCTTGAACGTGAGGCAGACATGCTACCATCTACGCTACCGAGGCGGGCCCCATGGTTTTAAGGATTATAAATTATTTTGAACTGGGTGTGTAACTATTTTTATATTGCGCTGTCACCTGGAGTAACAGGTTCTCTGTGGCGTCATGTGAAACGATGATACAATGCTATTAAGTCTTGTTATAAGAGAAGCGACACCTGCCACAAGGTCGGAAGCGCCCGTAGATTGGTAATACGGCATATATGCAATTTATTCTAAACTAAGCGCTAATGCGGCAAAGCCTGTTACCTTGAATGAAGGGCATTTAGCGAGCGTTGCTAAGAGTTGGCGTATTTCGAGCATCATTATCGAAATTGTTGGGCCGTTCACTGTGTCAAATAGGGGCAAAAGAATGTGCTGGTAGTCACAGATTACTTCATCAAGTGGCCGGAGGTGTGTACCGCACCTAATGAGGAGGCCAAGATAATCGCGTAAGAGGTCGTTCCGCTTTCGATTGCCTTATGAACTACACACTGAGCTGAAGCTGATAAGAGAAGCACAAGAGCGACCCGAAGGGGAAAAGATGCGCAACCGCCGTCAGATGGCATGGTCGAGTGGTACATTAAGACTCTTGAAGCACAGTTGACGGTCGGAGAGACTGGAATGTCGGGGTGCCATTTTACTTGGCAGACTACCGCTCGTCTACCCATGACACCGCCGGGATAACACCTGCTAGTTTGGTCTTCGGCAACGAATTGCGTCTTTCATGCGACCTGTTTTTTGGGAATCCTGCTTGGTCTCGACAGCTAACAATCTACTACGCACAGGACCTCATGGACCATCTTTACTTGAGAAGGCTCAACACATCCGAGTAGTGAGCGATCGGATAAACACACGGTATGATCGGCACACCAACAACCACGGGTTCCAGCAGCGTGATCCGGTGCAGCTATATCGCCCTACTCGGATGCCCCAAATTTCAACAACCATAGCAAGTACCATAACGCACAATGAATAGATTCAACGATTTTTTTTTCTTTTTCAATTTATATCCTCCAACGTTAAGTCATATCGGACGATGAATGAAATGGGTGAAATGATGCTCAAATGAATCCGGGGTCCGTGGAGCTTAGAGTTGCACGACATTCGTCTGTCAGGATAAGGAAAAACCCCGGACAAAACCTTATCCAGGTAACTCACCCTAACCGAGATTCGAACTCGGGACCTCTGGTCTACCAAATCCAGAAGCTGACCCGAGGTAAGATCCTGATTGCACACTCGGGGAATCTGGCCCGCTACAACAGTGCTGGTCGGGGCTACCAAGTATGAGGAGGGAGCAGTGTCACTGTTAATTACGTGGTCGCGGTTAATTAACGACCCCACGGTATGTACCACAGTGCTTAACTGCGTTAAAACCGCTCCCCATGAGAGACAAATAGGCTGTACGATAACAATCGCTATTATGTGCCATTTCTTCCCCTTCCCCCCCCCCCCCCAGAGCCCTCGTTTTCCGCCAGTCGGGAATATGCCTGTCATAATATTTTATGTATAATGTTTAATGTTCCATTTAGATACACTCGCTTAACAGAGATGTAAACAGTCTAATACAAAGATTAACACCATGTATATCAATTTAGCCCGCCTCGGTAGCGTAGATGGTAGCGTGTCTGCCTCACGCTCAAGAGGTCCCAAGTTCGAATCTCAGTCAGGGTGACTTACCTGGATAAGGTTTCTTCCGGGGTTTTCCCTTATCCTTAAAGACGAATGTCGGGTAGGATTAGAATTAGGATTTACTACGGAGGGGATTCGGCATTGTACCTATGCCCCCAAAGTGGGGCACCCCCGGGAGGAAGGGTGAGGCGAGAGGAGACAGAGGATGGCCATTTCAAGAAACCACGACAGTGCCAAGGGCAGGTTCCCTACATTTTACTTAGACAGAGACCTTTCCTGGTACGCCAAGACAACGGACATTTCCCTCTACTACGGTACGGAAACGGTTCCGGCAGCCCGGCCCAAAATGGTCCCAGCAGCCGAGCCCAAATGGTTCCAGCAAGTTCGAAGACCGGCAACCGTCCTACAGGAGGAGGAAGTCGCTTTTCTCAGAGCATATCATCCTGCCATGCCCAGCCGAGACACCCACCGACACTTCTTACCCCGAAAGAGACCATCGGATGAGAGATGATGTGAAAGGATAATGGAAATGAAATGGACGGACAGGAAATTCGGGGGATGTAATTAAACTACCCAGCATTCGCCTAGCGATCCGGGAAAAAACCCGAAAAACCCATGGATCAGGTAGGTCTGCCAGGGGAATCGAACCCGGGTCTCCCTAATGCGGGCTGGAGACGAAACCGCCTAAGCCATCCCGCTCTTTCGAATGTCGGGTAACTCTAAGCTCAATGGGCCCTGGGCTCATTTGAGCATCACTTCAGGCATTTCATTGATCGCCCTATATGACTAAACGCTGGAGGACGTAAATTATATATAATCACTTTAAGAATATTAGTAGTACAAAAAAAAATGGAATGTACGTATTTACTGAGGAATCGGCTAGCGGGATGGGAATCAGTTAATGAGAGATTATAAGGATTCTTAAATGTTACTTCTGTTTTCATAACTGAGCGGGACCAAGGAGTTCTGATATCTCACTGTGGCACCGCACAACTTCAGTCGGATATACTTTGTTGAAACTATTCTATTTCAAAGTAACGTCTGCTACCGACTACTTTTATTACTATTCTCGCCACTACACTGGATACTAACGTCACAGTTATATTCTGTGCCCAGATTCACGTCAACCCATCTGAAGCTAGTTTGCAATAGTACAATAATAGTACAACCCGCGTTGTACCGTTACGACCATGTTTTGCTCCTAAGAGCAGGGGCGGCTTCTGAAGGGGGTAGCATGTTTGCGTTACAACCAAAATTCTGGGTCTCCCTTTAATGTAATGACATGTTCCATTTGGACCTTGTCTAGTGCAGGGGACCTGAGCGTGCTGTATTGTTTGCAGGTGCCAAGTAGTTTACTCCCAGATGCAAACCACTGGCATACAATAGGGAGGTATAGAGCAGGACGAACCTAGGATTTGCCGAGGCAAGTAGGGGGGCGATGCAGGGCGTATGGCTGCATGTGGTTGGTTAACCTAGCTGCCAGAGAATAGTGGATGCCTAACCTGGTCGTTCTTTCATCACAGCAGCTGCATCTATTGCGCCTATGTTAAATGTAACCTACGAGTACATAGCCACATGGTTTGTGCCGTGTTTTCTTAGCTCTGCCTGTTTTGAGTAGTGTATCAGAAATATTTATATAAATACAGGTAACTTGTGTTATAAGAAGAAACAATGAATTCCATAAAGTGTCTTTTAGCACATCCTTTTTCAAACATGACCTTAGAAGAAAAAATTGAACTTAAGCGACTTGGAAGACCCACGCCGAAACTAAACATTACACAGATAGTCAAAACAAAAACAAGATGTTTTAACAGGAACTTTAACAAGAATGTATACGATAAATATTCTAGAGTGTTTATGAAATGTGAATGTTGTGTTATATGCTATGAATTACCGTTAACTGGTGTGTAGAGCAGTCTGTAGTGACAGGCTTAAAGAAATTTTGTTACTTTAAAAAATTAAGTTGCATGGATAACTTTGTGAACCACCAATTTTCAGAGCCACCAGCCGCCCCTGCCTAAGAGAGAGTGCCAGAATTAGAAAAGAACAATTCTCCTTCATACAACTTAACTCCATTTGAAAATACAAATAATTTCTTTGAAACTTAAGATTAGATTCTTTAACACCAATATAAAATCCGTTCTACTGTTATGGCTGCGAGTCCTAGAAGCCAACCAAAACAAAAGAGAAGAAATTGAGGGTATTTATAAATAGATGCTTAAGATTCATTTTAGGAATGTGGTGGCGAGAAACCATATCAAATGAAGATATGTAGAAAATATCAGATCAGCATGAAATTGCGAAAGAAATAAAATATATGAAATGGAGATGGATTGGCTACTCGCTTAGAAGGGAAACAGGAGATATAATAAGAGCTGCCTTTGAGTGGAACCCTCAGGGATCAAACAGAAGACGTGGCAGACCCATAATAACAAGGTACAACACAGAACACAAGCTGAAAGCATGGCAAAAAGCTGGAGTGGGATTAAGGATCTGGCTAATAATAGAATCCGGTGGCGCGATTCTAATCAAAGCCCTATGCTTCCCAGAGGAGTAACAGTACTACTACCACTACCATTACTACTACAGTCTGATTTTTAAAAGAAGATACGTGAAGGTCATCAAGCAAGTGACGCGAAGGGTAAGAAGGGAAGGTTGTTGCTATGGTAACGTAAACAAAGGTTGCCAGATTGCTTACACTGGTGAATCACATACTCCTAAGTTCAGTTATCGTATGCGGGAAACAGAGTTTGCTTGAGTATTCAGTTGCACAGTGTATTGTTAGCCTACTTTGTTAAAACACAATTAAAATACGCTTTTATGGATTGTCACTTATCTTAAAACGGTGTTAGTACATCGAGATTTAACTGTATTGGAACACCACAGTGAAGCGAAAAATTATTAAATTTTAGATGAGTCGCATTTTTTACACATCTGCTTCACTTTACGAAAGTGAAGCAGATGTGTAAAAAATGCGACTCATCTAAAATTTAATAATGGTGTTAGTACACTTTAGTTTTCCTGTGACCTGTTAACAATGACGTTAGTTTAGATGTTAGTTTTATTTTAGTATTTGTCCTGTCACTTATGTTGGGAAAATAGGATTTTGTAATTTCTCCTTTTGATGTTTGTTGCCATTCTTGTTGCCATTTTTCCATACTTGAGCACTTTAGCCAGCTGATTACTTCAGTTTTCGGTATTTTGTTGTAGGTTACTTCTAACACATTATCCTGTGCTGCTTCCTTTGCAAGTTGATCCGCTATTTCATTCCCATGATGTCCTACATGTGCCTTTATCCATCTTAGGTTAATCTTCCAATTCCTTTCTTGTAGCTTCCCGAGTCAATTGCGAATGTTGTGTATTAATGCTTTGTGGGTTTTAGGGTTATTGATGGAATCCAATGTTACTTGACTATCAGTATATATTGTTACAGTTCTCTTTTTCCTTTTCTATATCTTTTAATTCGTCAATTGAGATGAAATTGAACTGAAATTGAGAAGTGTCGAGAAAAACAGAAATACAATCGCTGATGTTTTAAGAGAAATTCACAGGTTACAGGTTCAACAGTATAATGAAAATGTCCGGTTGAAAAGACTTTTTCTGGAGTTAGTTATTGAAGTGGTTTTATTTCTGAGTAAACAAGAAGTTTCATTCAAGGCTCATGATGAGCGGAATGAATCATTAAACAGTGGGAATTTTATAGAGCTTCTGACCGAACTTATCAGGAGGAGTAACTTAGAAATACAAAATCATTACAATAAAATTAAAAGCATTTTAGTGGCGACTCAAAGACCATTCAGAGTGAGCTAAATAGATTGTTAAATTAATTGGGAGTCGATTAATGACACTAAGTTGTTTAGTGTCATTAATCGACTCCCAATTAATTTAATTTATACAACAACACTGTTTTCAACACTTCCATGAAAGGATTTATAAATAGATTGTATTTCAAATTACATGAATGACTATGTAAAAACAGAAGTAGGCCATGCATTGTTCTTTACTGTTCAAGTCGATGACACTACAAATATTACACAAATGTCCCAGTGTTCAATTATAATAAGATCTGTTAATTCAGATGGTGTATTGGTTGAAAGGTTTCTGGAATTACATGATATTAGCGTCGATAGGACTGCTGAAAATCTGTTTGCATTGGTAGACAGAATTTTAAAAGAACTTGACTATGAAACTAAATTAATTGGTCAGTGCTATGATGGCGCTAGTGTCATGTCTGTTCATTTGAATGGACTAAAACAGAAAATTCAAAATAAAGCGCCTCAGGCTATTTTTGTTCACTGTATGGCATATCGCTTAAATTTGGTTTTACAATAAAGTGCCAAGCGAATACCCAAGTGCCGGATATATTTTACTAATGTAAGTTGAATTCCATCATTTTTCAACCACTCAGCAAAGTGAACTCACACACTCAGTTCCGCGTGTGTCAGGCGTATACCAACAGTTGCTGATATGCGTTGGTCCTCTAACTCCAAGCTTATTGGCATAGTCATTCCAGAATGGGAGAATTTGAAGAATATCTTCCAATTTATAATAAACGATGAAACTTCAGATAAAAAGTCTGTCAGGACCAGTGAAGGATTTTTAAACAAATTCAATAATTTTGAATTCACATTCCTCTCCATTGTTTTTAATGACATATTTAGTTTAACTGAAGTACTTTATGATACCCTTCAGAAAGTCATTAGATATCACTTACTGCCTGAGCAAGATCCAAAGCGCCCACCTCGGTAGCGTGGTGGTAGCCTGTCTGCCACACGTCCCGAGTTTGAATCTCGGTCAGGGTGAGTTACCTGGATAAGGTTTTTCCGGGGGTTTCCCTTATCCTGCAAGATGAATGTCGGGAAACTGTAAGCTCTATGGACCCTGGGCTCATTTGAGTTTCATTTCACCCATTTCATTCATCATCCGATATGACTTAATGTTGGAGGACGTAAATTAAAAAAAAGATCCAAAGTACTACTGACATAAAGAGCAGAAGAAATGAATATTTTAATTCATTGATTCAACAGTCTAAAACCTTGGCACCCATAAATCCTAGAAGGGAACATGCTGTATTATCAAAAAATGAACTTTTGTTAACATATATTTTTATATTTTGAAATTGAAGATACTCTTCCGATGTAATTCCATTTAAGATTCCAGACTATGAGAAGATAAGTTTTCTTAACCTTGTTGATTCCACAAAGTTTGATAAGTATGCTACAGAATTTCCAGCCAGTTCGCTTCAAAGTTTACGCAAGTGCTATCCACAAATATTTGCCAATATCAGTCGTTTGAGCAATGAACTCACTTTGTTATATAGTGATGAATCGTTCTGAAATGTGGCTATAGACAAAATTCTAGAGGATCTCCAAGTAAACAAAGACATTTTCGAGGAGACATATAAACTGTTGTGCTTAATGATGTCTATCTCACCCACCAGTGTTTCTGTCAAAGTAAGTTTCTCCTGTCTTAAAAGGTTAAAGACATACTCTAGAAACTCAATGTGTTAGGCCAGGCTGTCATCTTTAGCCAACATTACCTTGCCGAAGGAATTACTGTGTGCACTTATGAAGAATCAACTTTTCTACAGTGATATCATAGACAACTTTGCTTCCTTAAAGGACAGGAGGATTGACTTAGTCTACAAAAAGTAGGGTGAATAGTACTACTAGTTATTTAATTTTTACTTTATTTTTTACATATAAACATTTTTCACCTGTTTTCTGCACCATGAGCCACCACTGATATACTGTAACATATGAGTTTCTACCAAGCAAATGTTTTCACTACTTGAAAAGAATGCTCTTTAGGCTTTTCAAAAGACAATCCTAACGGTGCATAATGGGACGAATGCTTAAGAGTAGTTCAATAAACTCACCCCTTACAAACAGATGTAAGCAGGTAAAAGGAACTGGGAAACAAAGCAGTGGGCAGTCTCAGTGCGAAATCCAAGGTGTGTGAAGGTATAAAAATAACTCATGATGTTTCAGTAGTGGAAACATTTTCATCGGGGACACTGTAATGAATGTGTAAATATTCGAATAAACTGCAATTAGTCTACAATTTATTGGTATTGTCTCTCATCACACTGCCCTGAGATCTCCATATCCAACATGCTTTACCTAAACAATAGCAAATGAGCAGCCGTGGACATGACCTGAGAAGAATCCCAGCACTAATGATTCAACCCATCAAGCATCAACAACCACAAAAGCAGTTCATAAATTTTTGCAAATTCCCTAAGGTTGCCGCTAAATTAACAAGCAACCGGGGAAATGCTGCAAAGAATAGTGACCAACTTTGGGGCATGAAGGAACAGAGAGACAATGATAGTGTTGATGAATTAGTGGGAGAAGAAAGAAGAGAGCAGAGCAGAAAAAGACTCCTGGGAAATGGTGACTAGGATGAGAAGGAAGCGGATCGGTCATCATAGACAACCAGCATTACATTACCTCTCATCAGCAACAGGGAACACGGAAAGAACTTGAGGAAGAAAAGGGCAGAGTTTTCAGAGCAACTGTACACCTACATCGAGGACCAGTGAACATCACTTCTACGGGATGGAGTAAAGGGACGAAAATCAGAAATTAGAGAAACATGAAATCAATAGATCAGAAATCAGAGCAACGTAGTCAGGAAATGAAATCATTGGAGGATAAATTAAAAAAACAGGGTCAAGAAGGTAGGGAAGAAAGTAAAAAAATTAGGGATGAACTCACAGAAGAAATACAAAAGACAGTGTGTCAATTAAATAACAGACTTTCTGAAGTAGAAAAAGAGTGCAGAACAGGTTTCTAAAGAAAATCAGGATAAGCTTAAGAACACTGTAAGTGCAATTTATCAGGAAATGTCTGTCCAAGAAGATAGATTATTGGAAGAAATTATAAAGAGCTCAAAAAAGATTGTACAGGTTAACAAAAATTTAAAACAAAATGACAAATTATTACATTAAAAAATGTTGAGAAAGGGATTAGGCTTAAAAGATCTAATTGAAAAAAAAACTAATGATGATATGCAGCTTGTGCATGTAAGCTTGGGTAGTGATATGTCTTGGGACAAGAAGTTAAATTCTGCTAATCAGGAAATTTTAAAGAAATTAGACGATGAAGAATAAATAATAAATTGGAATTTGAGATCCGTAAACAGGATTCAGCTTCTCGTACTTCTCAGAAAACAATTGAAAATTTAGTTTCTAAGGTTAGTATGTGGCATGTTAACATTACTGACAGCCATGTACAACCTGTTAATGTAAGTGAAAGTTTAAACCAGGGAGGAACAAACTCCATTATATTTTAACTTTGTGGGTTCGTAGAATAAAAAGGCCGAGTTGCAGAAATTAAAAATCTCCTTTATTTCTGTAGCAATACACTGTTCAATTCTCACGTAACAACATTACATCAGATATACACAGTCTTCCAAGGTCGATGACAATAACAAACAGTGACAGCAGATTACATCTTTAGCTCTCGTTACAACACAGCTGACTATCTCTCATTTCACAACTACTGTTCACACTCTTGTTTACACAACTGACTGACTGGCTGGTGTGTCACAATCACTTTTATATCTAATTCATAATTTGAGACTCTTCCAGAAGAATAAACAAACCGAATAATCAAGATATTACCAGAAATTTCCATTTATCTCAGTTTGTTTGTTTTAGTAAGTCTTTTATCTCAAGCGCTATGTTTATCTGCTTATGCAAGCTCGTTATCTACATGAAACCTATCCGTTCCTATGTGTGGCAAGCCGCCTTATCGCGATCGGATTCGCGACAATTTCAAACCAGACAAGTGTTGCTACGGGGCCATCAGTACCTAACGCAGACACTTACAACAATGTAATTGATGGCAATAGTATATTGACAGAACCAGTTCCACAAACTTATCACAGTTCTGTGCTAAATGACTTCTCATTACCTATATTACAGGGGGCCAAGCGGTCATGAAGTTTGACATCGTCAGCATTAATATTGTGGCGTTTGTCACGAAGGGCATGATGCAACTTTGCCAAAGACTTTATGTAGGCCCAGTAGTTCCATGTTCAAGTAAGTCCACCAATAAAACACCATGCATATCCCAGAACACAGTGACAAGCACTTTCCCATCAGATTCAGTAACTTTGAATTTTCTTTTTACTGGGGAACCAGCATGTTTCCACTCCAGCGAGGCCAGTTTTGTATCGGGCGTGTAGTGGTACGCTCACGACTCATCACAGTGACAATTCCTTGCAGAAAACCATGCCGTTTTGCAGTGTACCGCGTTAGGTGATCCAGGCTTGTCATCATTCGTTGATGTATGTGGTTGTCTGTCAGGTTCTTAGGCACCCAGCGATCACTAACTTTACGAAATTTCAGTGTCTCATGAACGATATCATACACTGCACTGAAGGAAATGTTGAACTGTTGTGATGAGGTTCACATTTGCACTCGCTGGTCATTCAAAATTGCCTCCTCAAAGGCTCCAACATTCTGGCGAGTACCAGCCGTTACAGTCCGCTCAGAATGTGGCGAAACAGTCATCCTGACATGGCCCACTTGGAAGAATGCACACCACCTGGAGACATTGCTACGGTCCAAAAAATCCTCTCCATGCATTTCCCTGCAAATTTTGTTCAGTTTATGCCCTTTGGCCCATAAAAATCTAGCCACACCTCGCTGCTCTTCAAGTGTGGACGACTGTAGCATGTGTGCCATCTTTGTTGCATAGTTCACGCTCCTCCCGCTAGAGCTGCACATGAACAAAAATAAACCCTCTGTAGAGAAAACTTCAAACAACCGCTGTGTGAAATGTCAATATTCCAGCTGCGATACCATGGCAGAAAAAAAATGTGTGATACTTTGCGATCCGCCCTTGTAGATGACAGAAATGTTATTCTTTACTCCGGACAAAATATGGAAGTTGAAAAACATATAAATGGTGTAGGGCTAATACTGAGTGAAGTACCAAGCAATAGTTGGCTAGAATGGGACCCAATCTCCCAGACAGAATGTTAATAGCCAGATTTAAAACAAAGATATGAAATGTATGTATATCTAATGCTCTGGAGTCAACAACGAAGACATTCTCCTTTTGTCTTCCCAATACTTAGAAGTTATATCTTGCACAATTTTGTAGATGTACTATATCCATTTCTATATCTTGACAGTACACTAACCAATTTGGAGAAGTTAGTATGCCAATTCAATGGAGATGTTTCCTTAGGCAATTATGTCCTGCAGTAAGCCTCATTCATCATGGCTATCGCTGATTTACGTGATAATTCTTCCAATATTACAGAGGGATTTTCTAGAAGTATTTTCATATTTCGGTTACCAATTTTTTCAGTTAGTCCAGGTTTATAACTATCATTATTTTTATAATCCTTTTAACTGATTCATATGAAACAGCTTTTGTTTCTTTCTGTTTAATTTACAGCCATTTTTGCTAACATATCAACCCTTTCATTCCCCTGAACTCCACAATGGGCTGGAAACCATTGCAAAACTATATGTTTTCCAAATTGTTTAATGGTCTGGAATTATAAACGACTGTGAAACTTCTCAATGATTATACTTCCCAGAGCAAAATATTCCGGAATAATAGTCCCACAATCCTCCTGGTGGGGACTGCTATGGGACATTTAATAAATATTTTACATTGGAATGCCAGCGGCTTTAGCCAATACAAAAAAAAACTGAAGTTACAACAATACTACATAAAGATGTTGATATATTTGGAATTGCACAGGCTAATATATCTGAAGAAAAAAATAAATATTATAATATAAAAAACTATAGAATATACTTACTCCCCAAAATTTGACAATTAGCAAGTGAGATTATGACTGGAGCTAAAATAAACTTTATATCAACATTTAAAAGTGAAAAAGAAATGAATGAGACCGATAAAATAGAAACCTCAAAAGTAGAAGTTCGTAAAAACAAAGAGCATTATACAGTATATTTTGTAGATAATGCTAAAAAAAATTAATCTGAACAAAAGAAGAACAGAAAACGTTTTACTGACTGTTGAACGAAACAATGAACAAAACATAGAAAAGAGAACTAAAGATATTAATGGGGGATCTAAATGCAAAGGAAGGTTAAAAAATGAAGGCATAGAACAAATAATAATTGGAAAACACAGAATAGGAGAGGTAAATGAAAATGGAGGGATGTTCATAAATCTATGTGCTAGTCACAGCATGGTAATAGTTGGAATGTTGTTTGCCCATAAAGAATGCAACAAAGTATCATGGGTATTTCTATACTGTAAAACCAAGAACCAGGAAGATCATATAGCAATAAGCAAGACCTTTACGGTCTCTAATACATGTGAGGAATAAGAGATGAGCAGATGCTGGCAGTGGCCATTATTTGATGGTAGCTGAGTTTAACCTAAAGGAAGTGCCTGCTAGCAGGAAGTTTAAACAACAACGTAAAAGGTATGATCTGCCTGTATTAAAAAGTGATGCAAAGAAACATGAGCTCAAAATAGAGCTAAAATAGATTTATGGATTTAGAAGAGGATCCAGATAAAGAGGGGAGTTTATATGATAGTGAAACAAAGTGGGAATGAGATAAAATGGACTGCAATCCATTAGGGAAAGGGTGCTTGATTTCAAGAACATACAGAAGAAAGAACAGATTCAAGAAGAAAAGCGTGGAACCTAATGAAATAAAGGAAGAAGCTAAAGGTTCTACTGAATGCGTGCAAGGAATCACAAATACAAAAAGAATATAATGTTATAGAAAAGCAAGTAAAAAGAAGCAGCAGGAACAATAAGAGGAATGTTGTTGAATCTCGATAATAAGAGGAAGTTTATAAATTATTATACAAACAAACTAGAAGAGGAAGCCCAGAGAGGGGATACAAAAGAACTATATAAAATTAGTAAGACTAGCCAGGAAATAGAGAAAAAAATAAGCCAACCAAAATAAATATGGAGAACTGTTAGCAGTGCAAGAACAATTAGAGAGATAGAAGGAGCATTTTTCTGAAATCCTTAGTGGATCTGAGGAAGAGGTAGAATCGGAAGAAGAATGAAGATTTGAACTTGGATCGAAAATCAAACTGCATACACCAACAAATGCAAAAAATAGCAGCAATGAAAAAGTGCCAAAGCCCCAGGATTGGACAATGTGCTACCGGATGTCCTGACATTAGACATGAACACATCAGGTAAGTTGTTGAAACCTCTTTATTATTTTAGTTAATTGATGAAAATTAATCATTTCTTCACACTAGCCGTATATAGGCTAAGGTTTTTGATGGATAGAGTCAACATGAAAAATTCAATGCCATGGCCAGGATTTGAACCATGGATCTCCTGGTTTCTGTCCAGTCGCTCTAACCCATTGAAACCTCTATTTGAGAAAATATGGACAGAGGAAAAAATAGCAGTAAATAGCACTGGAATGGAAAAATGGTATTATAATAAAACTGTCAAAAAAGGTTACCTGACCGTGTATAAAAACTAGAGAGGCATAACTTTGCTGTTAGCTTCTAGTGAAGTTCTTGCAAGAATAATCTTAAATCACATAAAAACAGTTCAACTCAGGAAGGAGCAGGTAGGTTTCCTAAGACCCCAAATTTGTGTAGATTTGATATTGTCCGAATTACCTTTCAATAATCATTCGAATGGCAAAATATATTTTACTCAGTATTTATAGATTCTGATTTAGCCCATGATTTAGTTAAAAGAGCAACTGCATGGCATACATTGGAAACTATGGAATACCTAAAAAATTATAAATATTATTAAAGACTGAATGCAAATTATGAATGCCAAGTGCTAAAGAAGGAAAACTGACAGAATCAAAACAAGCCATGTGACAGACAAGGCTATATTCTTTTACTAATTATATTTACGATGGTCTTGGATAGAGCAATGTCACCCAATTATCGGAAAGCATGACCAACGACAGCTGAGTAAGGGACCAGAGGCATCCGGGCCACATCCACCCATTAATCTCAGTCACTAACTGAGGGGATGATTAGGGAAGTGTCACTTGTCGCTGGCCGCCTCTTCCCCCTTCCCCTGCCGTCCGGAACCTTCGCGGTGATTCACTGAAACGAGAGACTTCTAGAAAACAGTGATATTCCTATTAAAAGGGCTGCAATGAGTGAGTTCAGTGAGTTCAGTCAGTTCTTGGCAAACTGTGAGGAGCGCCCAGTGAGGGGACGGGCTGGGTACCTGCGTCGGAGGAGTTTACGTAATTGTGAGTGCAAGTGGAACTGTAACGGACGAACTGGTGAATCGTAATTGTGTGCATTACGTAATTGTGTAATTGGCAAGTGTTCAACTGTAAGTCGGTGGAAACAAAGAACATTTTTGAGTGGTGCAATTGGACTTTTCATTTCACGAACCCACAGTCACACTGGTGTCAGGAAACGGACGACAACATCACCGAAAATTACAACCATGGACGCGGCATTGGAAAACATTTTGGAGAAGATGAACGAATTAACAGCGAAGACGGAAACGGCAAATAACAACCTGGCCGCAAAGCTGGAAGAAATGAAGACGGTTAACGATAACCTCACGGAGAAGATGGAAGAAATGAAGGTTGCGAACGAGGCCATCGCCGCCAAATTTGAGGAACAGTTGGCCGGCGTGGAGGACGTCACGGGGCTCGGCAAGCGGATCGGCCAAGTGGATGAGCGCGTCGAAGATCTGGTAAACCGCGTTAACAACCTGGAAGGAAAGGCCGACAGCAGTGTCAAGTCCCTGAACGCCATGGTGGAGGACGTTGTCGACAGGAGATTGAAGGATTTGAAGGCCGACGCGCCGGGACGCGACACAACATCGGCGCGCGTCAAACCTCCGAAATATGACTGCGCGTCAACGTTTGAGGTCTTCCGCCGCCAATTCGACGCAGTGGCCAAGCACAACAAATGGTCGCCAGAGGAGGAGGCCACACAGTTAATAGCCAGCCTCCAGGGACGGGCCGCGGAAGTCCTAAACGCGGTACAGACAACGGCGGCGCCCAAGGACATCTGGGAGGCCCTGGAGAATCGTTTCGGAAACCACCGCTTAGCCACAGCGTACCGCAGCCAGCTAAAGGCAAGGTCACAGCAGCAGGGGGAGACGCTGCAGGAGTTCGCCCTGGTAGTTGAACAACTGGCTAGCAAGGCCCTAGTCGACCTCCCACCAGAGTTCATGTCCGGGGAACCTGCCTACACCTTAGTTGACGGGGTACGGGACACGGAGATTCGTCAGCGCCTAATGCTCAGCGATTATAAAACAATCCTCGAGGCGCTGACAGCAGCATTAAGGATGGAGGCGGCCAAGGTAACATCTATCGCGACGTCGAGGACGAGCAGTGACCGCTACACCGGAGACAGAAGACCAGCCGAGGGACGCCAGCGAACACCTAGTGGCCTGTGTTGGGGGTGTGGACAGCCCGGATACCTGCAAAGAGACTGCCCACACCAGGAAGAGCAGCCGGAAAACGAGTAAGGGCCGTCGTGGACGGGGCACGCCGGCACCATCACCACCATCCCCTCGAGTGACACTGCGCGCCGTCAGCCGGCGTATGGATGACAGCCTCATCGCGGACGGTTGGGTAAAAGGAAAGCCGTGCCGCGTGCTGGTGGACAACGGGGCGGCCGTGACCATCATCAGACCTGACGTGGCGAAGGGTTTGCCGACAAGGAAGCCGAGCCGACCATACCAGCTTGTCACGGTATCGGGCGACACCTTGCCTGTGGAGGAGGCCCTGCTGAAGCTGACCTTGGAAAGGAGCACCGTACGTCTGTGGGTATTCGTCGCGAAAGTGGCTGAGGAGGTGATACTGGGATTAGATGCCCTCAGGAGCCATGAGGCGACGGTCGACGTACGCAAGAAGGTCCTGCGGCTCAACGGAGAAGAGGTCATACTCCGTCAACCAGAAGAGCGCCTTGTAATATGCAGGGTCGTCTTGGACGAAGACGTAGTTGTCCCCGCCAGGAGCGAGGTGGTGATGACGGCGCGACTGGAAGGCCAGAGAACCAGGAACATGATGCTGGACCAGAAGACGCCTGTGCACGGACTATGTGTAGCCAGGGCACTGCTGCCGTGCCGAGCGGAGGTGCCAGTGAGACTGCTAAATCCAACGGACAAAGGATCACGACGTTCAGGCCGGGACGGAGTTGGGAACGTGCGAGCCCGTGGTAAGCGTAACAGCAATCGACAAGACGCAGGAGCCGGTGCCGACGCAACACCTGGGGCCCCGGCTAGAAGGCTTACTGGAGAGGGCGGCCGACCACCTGACCGCAGAACTGGAGAAAGTTCGACAACTGCTAAGACGATACCAGCGCGTCTTCAGCCAACATGATAGTGACTACGGCCGCACGGACAAAGTGCTTCACCGCATCGACACCGGAGACGTCCGGCCTATTCGGCAACCACATAGACGCGTTCCGCTGGCGAAGCAAGGGGCGGTACGAGACATGCTCGAGGACATGAGATCCAAGGGAGTGATTGAAGAGTCTGACAGCCCTTGGTGTTTCCCTGTAGTCTTAGTGACAAAGAAGAACGGCGAGCTGCGCTTCTGTGTAGACTACAGAAAGTTGAACGCTGTCACCCGGAAGGACTGTTTTCCCTTACCTCGGATTGACGACACCCTGGACAGGCTAGCTGGTGCACAGTGGTTCTCGACCCTGGACCTGAAGTCGGGCTACTGGCAGGTAGCTCTAGACCCAAGAGACAAGGAGAAGACCGCATTCTCGACAGGCCAAGGGCTCTGGCAGTTCACGGTTATGCAATTTGGCCTCTGCAACGCACCAGCTACCTTCCAACGCTTCATGGAGTCAGTGATGAGAGGGCTGACTTACGACGCCTGCCTGCTATACTTAGACGACATCATTATCGTCGGAAAGACTTTTGATGACCACCTCGAGTATCTGAGTAAGGTACTAAAGAGACTGCAGGCGACCAACTTGAAGCTGAACGCGAAGAAGTGCCAGCTCTTCCGCAAGGAAGTGAACTACTTGGGCCACATAGTCTCAGCAACAGGGGTTGCCACAGACCCAGAGAAGACACAGGCTGTGAGAGATTGGCCTCACCCAAAGGATAAGAAAGAGTTGCGCAGTTTCCTAGGGCTGTGCAGTCATTACCGCCGCTTCATAAAGGGGTTCTCCAACATCGTAAAACCCCTCACCCGCCTGACAGAGGAACACCGGCCTTATGCATGGACGGAGGACGCCGAAGACGCTTTCCAGCACCTGAAGAACACCCTGTGCAGTGCTCCAATTTTGGGATTTCCACAACCGGGTGGCGCCTTCATTGTAGACACCGACGTAAGCGACCATTGCATTGGAGGTGTCCTATCGCAGATCCAGGATGGCCATGAGCGGGTGATAGCCTACTACAGCAAGACGCTATCCAAGGCAGAGAAGAACTACTACGTCACCCGACGAGAGTTACTGCCGGTAGTAAAGACCTTAGAGCACTTCCACAAGTACCTGTACGGTCAGCCATTCCACCTGAGGACTGACCATTCTGCCCTAACCTGGCTATTGAGCTTTAGGAACCTGGAAGGCCAGACAGCACGTTGGGTCCAGAGGCTGCAGGAGTACGACTTCACCTCGGAACATCGTAGAGGAAAAAGCCACGGTAACGCTGACGCTATGTCTCGAAGACCCTGTCCAGAAGAGTGCGGCCAGTGCACAAGAGTGGAAGAGAAGGAGCCTGCCGCAGCAGTCCGAGTAGTCACGGCAGTGCCTGCGGACGGCTTGGATAGCGCAGGCCTGAGGAGGGAGCAGCTGGCGTACGCAGACTTGGGGCCACTCTTGAGGGAAGTGGAGGCAGGGACGAGACCAACCTGGGCGGACATCGCACCGAGGAGCGCCACCTACAAGTCGTACTGGGCCCAATGGGACTCGTTGAAGACCAGAGAGGGCCTGCTATTCCGGGTGTGGGAGTCACCCGATGGGAAGACGCAGAGAGAACAGTTAGTACTTCCCCGGAGTAAGGTCCCGGAAGTCTTGGAGGAAGTGCACGCCGGTACTTCGGGAGGACACCTGGGAGCGAACCAAACGATTGACAAACTACGGCAGCGCTACTACTGGCTGAGGCTCCGAGCAGATGCTGCCGTCAGTGTCACGTGTGCGCGGCGAGTCGTGGCCCCCAGACTAGGAGCCGGGGTCGCATGCAGCAGTACAACGTCGGAGCACCATTCGAACGGATCGCCGTTGACATTGCTGGACCGTTCCCAGTTTCCGACCGAGGCAACAAGTACCTAATGGTGGTCGTGGACTACTTCACCAAGTGGCCGGAGGTGTATGCCACCCCAAACCAAGAGGCAAAGACAATCACAGACTGCCTCGTGGAGCAAGTGTTCTGTCGATTTGGGGTGCCGTTAGAGCTACACAGTGACCAGGGTACCAACTTTGAGTCCAACCTAATGAAGGAGGCACTACAAAGGCTTGGGGTGAACAAGACCCGCACGACGCCTCTACACCCCAGTCGGATGGCATGGTCGAAAGGTACATCAAGACCTTGGAGGAACACCTGAGGAAGGTCGTGGCCAGCCATCACCCAGACTGGGACGTCAAGGTGCCACTGTTCTTGCTGGCCTACCGCCCGTCTACACACGACACAACTGGGATGACGCCAGCCAGCATAATGTTCGGCCGAGAGTTACGCCTCCCTTGTGACCTGGCTTTTGGAAGCCCTCCGGAAGCGAAACAGCCAGCGACCGAGTATGTGGAGAACTTGGTGGACCATCTCCACGACATGCACGAGATGGCTCGCCAGAATATCCAGAAGGCGAGCGACCGCATGAAGACCAAGTATGACAGGCAAGCCAACAGCCAAGGGTTCCAGCAAGGTGACCTGGTCTGGTTGTACCGTCCTACCCGGACCAAGGGACGCTACCCGAAGCTCCAGCAGCCATGGCAAGGACCGTGCCGGGTGGTGAAGAGGGTTAACGACGTGGTCTACCACATCCGGGAGGTTTTCCGAGGGAAGATGTTGGTGGTACACCTGGATCGTCTAGCCCGCTACGATGGTGCTGTTCGGGACAACCAGCTTTGAGGAGGGAGCAGTGTCACCGAATTATCGGAAAGCACGACCAACGACAGCTGAGTAAGGGACCAGAGGCATCCGGGCCACATCCACCCTTTAATCTGAGTCACTGAGGGGATGATTAGGGAAGTGTTACTTGTCGCTGGCCGCCTCTTCCCCTGCCGTCTGGAACCTTCGCGGTGATTCACTGAAACGAGAGACTTCTAGAAAACAGTGATATTCCTATAAAAAGGGCTGCAACGAGTGAGTTCAGTCAGTTCTTGGAGAACTGTGAGGAGCGCCCAGTGAGAGGACGGACTGCGTACGTGCGTCGGAGGAGTTTACGTAATTGAGAGTGCAAGTGGAACCTCTAACGGACGAACTGGTGAATCGCAATTGTGTGCATTACGTAATTCTGTGTAATTGGCAGGTGTTCAACTGTAAGTCGGTAAAAATAAAGATCATTTTTGAGTGGTGCAATTAGACTTTTCATTTCAGGAACCCACAAAGTCACAGTAATGAGGATGTTTAGCTTAGGAAGAAGAGGCTTGCAGTGAAGGTTGAGGATTCATCTGGAAGATCTCGACTTGGCATATATTTGCATATTAGCGCAAACATTCGAAAGTTGGATTAAAAATATATTCCAAGAAAATAAAAGAAACGAGAATAAATGGTAGTCCCCAATAAAATAATAAATTCAAACAGGGATCACAAAGATATAGATTTATTTATATTGGTAGTATTCTTGCCCAGAAAGGTGGTACAAATGATGATGTAAAGAGACGAGTCCAACAGGCAAATGGAGCATTTGTGCAATAATAACCCATATGGAAAAGAACAAATATAAATAGGAAAAGAAAACTACGTCTCTTCAATACAAATGTGTAATCAGTGTCTTTGTATGGCTGTAAAACATGAAAAGTAATAGAACAAATAAGTAACAAACTAAAGATTTTTGTAAATAAATGTCTGAGGAAAATTCTCGGGAAATGTTGGCCGGGTATTATAATAAACGAAGAACAATGGGCACGAACCAAGATAAAATAAAGGTGCAAATAAAAAAAGAGGAAAGGGAATTGCATAGGCCATTCGCTCAGGAAAGCAGAAGGAGCTAACAAAACTGAAGTGTTGGATTGGAAACCCTAAGAAGCAAGGAAAAGAGGTAGACCCAGAATGACATGAAGAGCCATAGCGGAGATTACGAAAAGTGCTAAGAGCTGGTGGGATGTGAAGTGGCCAGCTAGTTATAGAGGAAGATGGAAAACCTTTAATGACGGCCCATTTTCAACTAAGGAATAACAGCAACTAAGTCAAGGATGCAAATATCATTTGTGAGTCACTCCCTTCTCCCTCCTTGTAAATGCTAAGAATGTGTTTGAGAACATACAAGGAGGTATAACGTGTAACATGATGACATGGATTAGGTTGTTAAAATTTTTGCCAGAATATACATGTCTAAATAACGACAGTCCCATTGAGTAGGTTGCTGAATGTGCTAGAACATACGAGAGTGAATAACTATCCATGGCATCCTCAAATCTCAAAGTTGTGCTTTAGAAAATACGTATATCAATAACATAACCATTGAGCAGGTAGCTAAATGTATGCTAATCACAGTGTGCAACTTGGCGAGCTAGGCTGAGCAAATAGTACATGTGGTAACGCTACGCACGGTGAAGGACAACGAAGGTTGTGGGAGATAAGACTTTTTAACCCCGAAGGAGCCAAAATGTTCGAGTTTCTGCCACCACGAGTCCTATGCAGCGGATGCCCAAGTCAGTATACATGGAGCTGTCAAGATGAACCATGAAACACAGAGGAGAGCGGCGTAAGCTTCTGGGAGGATCTACAAAACTTAGAACCTATGCAGCAACACTGGATGGGACACCACGAAGAAACATGCAGCAATCTAAACATTGAACCATCTGACGAAGAGGCATATATAGCATTGCGTAACTTCAGAGAGGTAAAGGTGTGCTCTGGCTCAGGAGGTGACATCTACTGAGAAGACAAAAGAAAATAGGGTACAAAAAATACGGGATTTTCGATAATAAATACGTACCAATATTCTGGATGGTAACAAATAGTCCTTGTATATTTTAGGTCAAAAAAAAGGAGAAGGAACAGTTGCAAACACAGGGTGCTCTAGAAGGTGTTCGACCAACACAGCTTTATAATAACAACGTTCGAACCCAAGACAGACAGACACAGGAAACAGATAAATACGTTTTCAAGTGGGCTCTCTGTAAGGACATCAAAACCCTTTAAAAAGAACTAAATATCACTACAAAATATAAAAACGCCAAAGATAGGTGGCAAATAAAGGAAATATGCATAATCATTTATAGGGAAAACCAGAAATGTGGGTAGTGTTTAACGCCCGCTGTTACATGCCGCACAGCAGGCGGTGACATTGATGATATATGAGATTAAGATGGATCACTGGTGATATGAGATGGTGGGGGAAACCGGAGATCTCGGAGAAAAACCGCCCACTTTGTAGTCGCCTGGGATCGAAACCGGGCCACCTTGGTAAAAGCCGAGCGGTCTAACCACTCAGCCACGGCACGGCCCAGCGCGAAAGCCAGAAGTAAATTCAAAATCAAAGATAAGTAATAGGGGCAAAATGTATAAAGCTTGCCGTATACTTCACTAAATCCTAAAATCAACTGAGGAGAAAAATTTAAAAACATTTTCGACCGCTTTATTATCGCCTGTCAAGATCTCCGCAAACCTGACAGACAGCTGCAGACTCCCGAAGTGTTAGGGAAAAGCACTCCAGCAAACCCTAACTTACCGGGACAGAACTATTACAAAGCGAGCAACCTGGTACAGGGTCTACCTTGAACAGGTGACTATATGTAACAGTGCAGTGGCCAATGCGCAAGCAAGCCAAACTCATTTGCCCCCGAAAAGATGAACGATGCCCTATTACACAGTTAATCGGAAATTCCTTCATTTTTCGAGGTTCATTTCCACGGACCATTCCTCACTCCAGGACGACCACACTGCCCTCCACAACAAGCCTAAGCTCTTCCGAGATGACATACGGTATGTTAACACTGGGTCATGTTGTTGTTGTTGTTGCTGCCTTGGCTGCCGAATCCTACATTGCATTTCCCCGCAAGCATACACACATGACCAGGAATCCACACACACGCTACGCTAATGCCAGAGGAGTGTAAAACCTGGAGGTTCTCCTAGAGATGATGATGATGATGATGATGATGATGATGATGATGATGATGATGATGATGCTGATAGTGCTTTAGGGCACTCAACAGCGCGGTCATCAGCGCCCTGATAATGCTAAAATCGTGTTAAAACTGGTTAAAATCGAAAGCTAAAAGACACTCAGAAATAGAACACAGCCTTCTACGTCAAAGTCTAAAATGATGTAAAATCTAATGACACTAAAACCATGCACAAGGTGGCTAAAATGTCCAAACACACTGAAGTTAAAACGGACATAAAGAAAACAGCCGAATAAAATGCATAAAAACCTATCGGTCAATAAATTCTAAAATGGACATTTAAAAGCAGTTTAAAAACCTTGGTCACTGCCGTCTCGTCAACTTCAAGTATCTCCACCAAGCTGGCCGGCAGCTGGAGAGAACAGCGGAGACGTGCCAAACTAAAACAGTCTAAAAGTACGTGTCGGACTGTAAGGTCGGCACCGCACTGCGGACAGACCGGAACAGGGTCCCCGTTTAATTTAAAACTATGTGTAAAATGGCAGTGACCAATACGTAAACGAGCTAAAATTACTTCTTCCCGACGGGATCGCCGACAAGAGGTCACCCAATTAACTGGAAGCTCCTTCACTGTTCTGAGCTTGTTGCCACGTAGAGCAGACCACTAGTCGCGCCAGCACGAAAGAGCCGCCCTGCGCACAACAAGCCTGAAGTCCTCCGCAGTTACCAGTGGTATGACAACATTGGGTGCCATGGTGGCCACCTTAGCTACAGAATCAGCCATGTCATTCCCTCGCAAGCCCACGTGTCCAGGAACCCAGGCACACACCACCCTAGCGCCAGAGGCATGTAAAACGTGGAGGGCATCCTGGATACGCTGTACAATAGGATGTTGGTTGTACAGCTCACGAAGACTCTGAAGTGCGCTGAGGGAATCGCTAAGTATAAGGCAATCACCCAAATTCTTGCGGCGAACATATGCAATAGCTCGATATATGGCATAGAGCTCTGCATTATAGATGGATGTGCTGCCATGGAGACCGAATGTAAAGGGTTCGGTTCCATGGACATATGCACATCCAACTCCGCTAGAGCTTTTAGACCCGTCGGTATAAATCAATTTAAAATCGTTATAGTCCGATAAAAATTCATAAAACCTGCGGATACTACTCGTTGGCGTCTTAGACTTGCTGTGCGCCGTCATAGCAAGCTCTACGTGAGGTACTGCCCGCAAGCAAGGGGGATATACCCGCTCGCCCCTAGGAAACATCCTAGGTAGATGAAGTGCATGCCGCCCAAGAAGTTCTCTAAAGCGAAAACCGGGCAGTTTCGGGTTCAGACGTGTGTTCGTATAACGGACGTCAAAATGGGTGTCGAAAAAGGGTGCATACGTGGGATGTGAAGGCATACTATACAACGCACAGCCGTAATTGCCTAGTAAAACATCCCGCCGGCATTGCAGAGGGGGCTCTGCCGCTTCAGCATACAAACTCACAACTGGGCTAGTTGGAAAGGTCCCAATTGCTAGACGAAGGCCGGAGTTGTGTACCGCGTCCAACTTCTTCATCATGGATGGACGAGCTGAAGCATAAACGATGCACCCATAGACCAACTTGGACCGAATCAGTGTGCGATATAAGCGCAGCAACACTGCGCGATCCGCTCCCCACGATTTCCCACTACGTATCCGCAAAATATTAAAGGAACGCCCACATCGTGCTTTCAACTGCGCTATATGCGACGACCAGCTAAGCTTTCTGTCGAAGGAGGTTCTCCTAGATGCGCCTTACAATAGGATGGTAGTTGTAAACTCTCGACGGCCTTGAAATGCACTATGGGAATCTCTTAAAATTAGGCAGTCCGAGCATATAGCTCCGTACTCTAAATGGAATTGCTAGTATGAAAGCCGAATGTATATGGTTCGCTTCCATAGATATACGCACATTCAACAGAACTGGAGGTTGTAGATCCGCCGATATAAATTAAAAGACAGTCTTTAAAATCTGACAAAAGTTCCAAACAAGAGCTGCAGATGCTAGACGTCGGTATCGTACACATATGGTGTCTAGTCATCCAAAGATCTACGTGGGGTGCTTCACGCAACCAAGGAGGGTACATTATCTTACCTTTAGGAAACATTCTAGACATTTAAATAGCACGGCTCCTACGAAGCTCTCGGAAGCGAAAGTCCGCCGGGTTAGGAGAGATACAGGTTTTCCTATTACGTGTATCCTTTAAGGCATTTAAAAAGTTTTACAAACGCTGGATTATTACGTCCACAGCGATAACTCTCAAATAAAATTTCACGCCACCATACAAGGCCGTTCTGCGGACATGGCGTAGAACGTCACAACTAGGTTTGTTGGAAAAGCCCCAAATGCCAAATGGATGCCCAATTATGAGCAACCTTCAACCTTTTCAGAAGCAAAAAAGATACAAACCATAGTCTAAGTTGGATTGCATCAGTGCGCAATACAGTCGCGGCAACACTGTGAGATCCGCTCCCCACGATTTGCCACTTAGTACTTGCAATATATTTACAGAACTGTCACATCGTGCCCTCAGCTGTGCAATAAGCGACTAGCTAGAACTTTCTATCAAATATCAATCCCGGAAATGGATTGATAAGCTTTGATTGAAAGGACTGAAAGCTACGAAAAGTAGTAAATCTGGACCTAATTGGAGTGAAGGTGCAACGGTGCCAGAAGTTAACGCAGATTGCTTTCTCAGCGGAGAAAAAAAAACGTGTCTTTAAATATTCATTCGATAAGACTGTCTAAGCATATAGACTGCAGACTGCGCTCAAAAGCGTGGTACAATAGACAGCAAAGTCGTCTACGAATTAGCAAAACGATATTTGCTAACGAACAGATTAAGAGAGAGAACTAATAGAAATAGCAAACCGTATAACACGCAGTACCTATCTCTGAGGCGCTCCGTTTTCCTGAGAACAAATAATAATAAAAAGCTACAAAATAGAGAAAACTATTTCCCTTATTCGGATAATAAAATCTTTCCCAGACTCCTGAAAGAACGCTGGTAGGCGTCCCAGTACCAGCACGTAACAACCCTGCCCGCCAACACATATTATAAGCCTTCTGAAGATCGAAAACTATAACCAGCGTATGAATCCGTTCACTACTTGTGCCGGCAAACACAGAAGGTAGTCTACTGTTGACAGGCATCGGCAAAATCCGCATTCGACGTTGGTCAGAAAAGTGTGCCTTTTCAGTAACCACACCAATCGTCAGTTAACGATACATTCCATCACCTTGCAAACACAACTGGTGGGGGCAATAGGAAATAGGTAGGATAGCTCCTCGCCACTTTTAAGGAGGTGGCGACATCCAAAAAGCGATTATAGACCTCAAGGAGGAATGCCTTAACTGCGAGAGAGAGAGAGAGAGAGAGAGTGTGTGAGTGTGTGTGTGTGTGTGTGTGTGTGTGGTGCTCTAACATTCGTACGCGCACACCATCTGGTACTGGTGCTATTAATCGCAAAGATAAAAGGACACGTGTTAACTATGGCATAGTGAAAAGGCTATTATAGTCTTCAAAGTTTCTGGGAAAAGAGGAGAGGCTTTAAGATTCCACCTGAGTGTTAATTGGAAGGTACTCAAAAACATAGTTACCGGAGACACTTAAGGGAAAGTACTGTCGAAGGCATTAGCCACATCAAACGAATCTACAACTAATGTAGCTGTTTTCAGACCAGCGACTGAGATGTGGGTCCATTTTTCGGCCACGCGCTGTACCTTTTTCCATTCCTTATTGACACAGCAAGGTGTATGTCGATTAAACATGATATAAAGCAGTTCCACAATGATTATTGCTGAACTTAATAATTATTTGTCTAGACATTACACACAATCTCTTGAACTCAGCTTACCTAAATTAGGGTTTCGCTGGAAAACCCTTAGAGCACATCTAGGAGCCCGAATAGCATTCCGGCAGTAACTCGTTGACCACAGGACAGGAAAACGACGGGGCTGGATAGTCGAAAGGGCAATAGATTCATCTGCAGCGGAAAGAATCTTCTCTGAGGCATGTTCAACTGTATCATGCTCGCTTGTAATTAAAAACAGCCAACTGGGCGTAAAGTTGTTGCCAGTTAGCCCATCTTGGTCACTAGGATGTAAATTAGAATTTGCATTCCATTGTATGGAATTTGGAACTGGAACGAACAAACTGCCAGATGCATGTACAAAAAGGTGTTAAAGGAGTCGTTAAAAACGCAGGTCCTCCAGTGTTCAAGACAACCAGATTGTCTCCATGAAATTTGCAATAAGTTTGCTTTTCGCACAACCTGATTTGAGCCTCAGAGTACGCGGTAGGTATTTCCGTCTTTCACCAAAAGAAAACGTGTTCGTAACTGCAAAACCAAACCTTCTACTTCAGTACGCGAGATGTCTTCAGATGGCAGCAATACAACCTGCGTCTCAAAAGTTCTGTGAATCGTTGCACATTTTACAAAAAGCGCTGGTGAGGATGAGATGCCCCCTGATACACATCAAGGGACATGTCAACAAACGCCCCCTGTCGTGCAAATCACTGCAGTGAAGCAGTGGTGCGCGCTGCAACCCAGCTAGCGGGGTCAGTATGAGAACTCGTGTCATTGCAACATGGAGCGCCAAATGGACAAACGTGTTGACATCAAGTTTCGTTTCAAATTAGGAAACAAGGCGATGGAGACCCATGGGATGTTAGTGCAAGTGTACGGTGTTGAAACAGTAGGTAAAAATGTGTTGTTTAAACGCTTTAGAGGGGGAAAGGAAGGTGTCGAGATGAGCACGTTCGGTTCGACCGTCCTCAAGCACAATCCCAGACTACATTGAACGAGTGCGACGGATGCTTGAGGATAATCGGCGGCATTCTTTGAGAATGATAGCAGATGAGTTGAAGATCAGCACAGTCAGTGTATGTACTATTGTTCACGAACATTTGGGAAAGCGGAAGATTTGTACCCGCTTTGTACCGCACATGCTGACAGGTGAGCAGACGCAAACTCGGATGGAAACGTCTGAAGATTTCACGTCATGTCTAACCGGAATCCGCAATTTTTGGAAAACATCATTGAGTTGGTGCTACGAACACGATCCGGAGACCAAGCGACAGTCAATGGCATGGTGTACATCGTTTTCCCCGCCTCCCGAAAGGAGTCGACTGACAAAATCAAAGATTAAAACGATGTTGATTGCCTTTTTCGACAATAAGGGCTTGATCCACCATGAATTTGTACCCGAGGATCATACTGTCAATGCAGAAGTTTACAAGGGAGTTTTAAGTCTGCTGCAACGCATCCGGTGGGTTCGCCAGAACTGTGACGGAGTGGACAGTGGAATTTCCTGCACCACAATGTCCGTCCGCACTGCGATTCGCGTGCTACACTTTGTCGCTCAACGCAAGGTCACTGTGCTTTCACCCTCCTTATTCTGCAGATTTGGCGCCGGTAACTTATTTTTGTTTCCCCGCCATAAATTAGCCCATAAAGGTTAGGCTTCGCAAAGGTTGCGGATATCAAACTTGTGACCACAATGCTTCGAGCGATTCCACACGAAGCGTTTGCTGACAATTGCCAACAGTTATACAACCATTGTAGGAAGTGTACTGCAGTCAATGGCGATTACTTTGAAGGCCAGTAAAAGTATTTTGTTTGTATCTCTTGTGCACTATAATTCCTGAGACCATTCACCGAACTTTCCGGACGCACCTTCTAGATTGCAAACAGTAAATTGCATTTATGGCCGTTTAATGCTTACAGGGACTGAATGGATGACAGACTGTAAGGATACAGATTCCAGGAACATATCATCCCGAGGGGCATCATAGTACAAATCTCAACAGTGCTGCACTTAGGAGAGATAAGAACCTAATTCCCTTTATTGAAAGAAGTGTATTTCGCTTAGATATATACAAATATAAATGTGTTCATATGACGCTATAAGTAGGTGTCCAGCAAAAAGGTTAAGGTGGTGAGTGCTAAAATTAATAAAAAGATAACGTAAACTGGAACTTCTTTTTTATATAACATATATCCTATATGATGAACAGTAAAACATATATTAATGTTCATAAGTTAAAAACGTGTCGTCAACAAACAGAATAATTGATAGACATTCAATGTCATAGCCCGGATTTGAAACACGCATCTCTTGGTTTCCGTCCAGTCGGCCTTACCCATTGAGCTACCATGGTCAACATGCCATCATGACATTAAATTCTCCAACTGACTCATATATTTTCCCGTAAACCTCTAGGGGCTCTCGTATCCGAGATACATAATTTGTGGCAACTTACTATTGTAAGTTCCTGAGTTCCAGGCTTCATCGTTAAACTCTAAGTTAATTGACGGAAAATAACCGTTCCTTCACACTACTCATATATAGGCTAAAGTTTTGGACATTATATATATTGGCCATGGCAACTCAATGGGTAAGAGCGACTGGACGGAAACCAGGAGATCCGTGGTTCAAATCCCGGCCATGACATTGAATTTTTCAGTTTTACTCTATCCAAAACCTTAGTCAATATACGGCTAGTGTGAAAGAACAATTTCCATCAATTAACTTAAACAATAGTTGATGTTCTACTTCCAATCTGATGCTCATGGTTCCAGTCACAGGATGATGAGAGCAGTCCACGAAAAGCGGTGAATATTTGAGGCCACTCTCATAAAAAGAGGATAATTTTCTTTGCTATAATGAAAACGATTTCTTTTAAGTTACGTCCGCCAAAGTTAAGTCATACAGGACAATGACTGAAAAGTATGAAACGGGGCTCAAATGAATCAGTTTCCATAGTGCTTACAGTTACCTGACATTCATTTTTCAGCATAAGCTAACCCCGGAAACGTCCTTATTCGGATAACTCACGCTGACCGAGATACTCAAGAACGTGAGGCAGACACGCTCTGTATGATAGTTTATAAATGTCAGTGATTCTATAAGACTTACAGTAGGCAGCGTGTCATAGAAGATTGAAATTCGGATACTATCATACAGAACTGCAAATATCGAATACTAAAAATCCGTGTCGCGATAGAGATAACACTCGCTGATGAAATGAAGTTTCAGGCTGGTGATATTCCAATGGTAAAAGAGATAAAGCTGCCTTTAGCGAGATAGTTCATTCTGTGGATTTGTGTACCGAGTATGACAAGAATAAATTTGTCCAGTTTCGTTGTCGTTGCAACTATCCAACTTCAAGCTTTAGTCAGTGATAAAGCAGGCTGAGTGTGAAGGTCCAAAGTTAGAAATGCATAACATTTAAATAAACATTCAGTGTCTTTCCTGAAACGGAATAAACCTTGATGTAGTTGCTTTTATTATTTTAGCTACTAACATGAAGGAACAAGACATGTTATACTTTGAAGAACTTCCTTCAAATGTATCATCACTGGATACTGGAAGTGATAGTGATTCAAATGATGCAGATTTTCTTGATCCAATAAATCACAGTAACAAAACACATGCAGTGAGTGATTCATCCAGCAGTTCTGACCTTTATTGACAGCCCATTTTCAACGAAGAATAACAGCAACTAAGTCAAGGATGCAAATAGCATTTGTGAGAAGGGAGAGTGCTAACGGCCAGATGGACAGTGGAATTTCAGTTTTTTCAATGAATGCATAAAACTGAACAGTGCAAATAAATATCAAAACCACAGAAACTGGCACTATTAGTGTCATGTAGTATGACACTATTTAAGGACGACCTTTTTACTATAGTGTACATTTAAATATAACTTAATTCAAAATGCCTAATATTGGCAAAAACTCAGAAGAAACCTACGCACCTTCAAAGCCATTATGTATTCACTTTCACATCACAGCAGTTGCGCTAGTGAAAATATGTTTATTGTCATTCTGGTGGACTTATCATCTGTTGCCATATTCACGATGATGTAATATATAACACCCAAAACGATTCCGTCTGTGCATCTTCTTTTTTTTTTCTTTTCTTTAATTTTTCAATATTCAGCTTTTGTTTCCTCAACTTTCTTACATTTTTCTCGGCCGATGGGTTTCCAGAATGGGAATAGATCTTTCCTCATTTCTTCATTACAATTAAGGTCACATTTTTACAAGAAATTCACTAGCTCTTTCTTGGTAGGATATTTGAGCACTTTTCAAAAAAAAAAAAAATCAATGTCCAAAATTATAACTATGAAGGTGGGATGTGTGGATGTGTGGTCTATCAACCACTTTGGTGGTTCATTTGGTCATAGTAATCCTTGTTCATAGTAATCCCCACTAGTGCTTCCTGCCTTACAGAACAGTTTTGCTACATTCACAAACCCCTTCTTCCCTCCAGCATGAATTGTAAAGCAAAGAACCGAGTGCCTGCACTGTAACTTTCGATAACTTCAAAAACCTCCAACATCTGCCAAAACCTCTTCTCGGGCTACTGCCCAACCAAGTTTCATCTAAATAAATAAGTTTCCACGTAGAATTTTAGGTTTCTCTTAAAATCTTCTGTTTGCTTCCACATTTTCTCTACTTTTTAGTCAATAGTTTTTAGGACTCTTTATCAAAGATATTGTAACCTAAGGAAAATGTATCCTGTACTTAATAATCAGAAGGAGTTTCTTTGCCGTAATTACTTCCTTTATTTTGCAGAACTCCTGAACAACTTCCCAGATAACACACTTATCAAATTCACCCACAAACACTTTTCAAATGTCTTTCAGTGTATTATTTTTTCCCTCAGTGTTGAATATCAAGTAGAATGTCCACTCTGCTCCTGAAGTTGCTTATGCTCCTTTCTAATCGTCAGAATGAAATTTTCTGATTTTCCACAATAGTCTGCTGCCCGCACCTGTAACATAGGTGGTGGTAGCATGTCTGCCTCACACAGGAAAAAAAAATATTTTTGTTCAAATTATTGCTTAAGAGGTCCCAAGTTTGAAGCTCGGTCAGTGTGGGTTATTTGGATATGGTTTCTTCAGGGGTTTTCCCTTATCCTGAAAGATAAATTTTGGGCAGTTTTAAGCTCCATGGACTCTGGGATAATTTGAATTTCATTCACATGAAATTTGAACAATTTGAATCAAATTTCATTCATCGTCCAATACAACTTAACGCTGGAGGTTTTCCTTTATCCTGAAAGAGAATTTTGGGTAACTCTAAGCTCTATGGACTCTGTACGTATTTGAACATCATTTCATTCATTGTCTGATATGACTTAACATTGGAGGTTTCCCCTTATCCTGAAAGATGAATGTCAGGTAACTCTAAGCTCTAGAGACTCTGGACTCAGTTGAGCATCAATTCACCCATTTCATTCATTGCCAGATATGACAATGTTGGAGGACATGAATGAGAAGTTTTTATATATATAATTTACATTTATATATTGCAAGTATTCCGCTGCCCTCTTTGTTACCTGCTTGAGTTTTTAAGGAATAATTTTGCCTGGATTCCTTGAGACATTTTTCTATTATATTCCAAATGACGAAAGTAAAGAAATGTTATGTGGAATGTTGAGAGAAAATAAATGGTCATTCGTAAACGAAATCTTGCAGTCCATAATGAGGTTCGTCAGTTGGAATATAATAGAAAAATGTCACAAGGAGTCCACGCAAAATTACTCCTTAAAACTCAAGCAGGTAACAAAGAGGGCAGACGAATACTTGCAATATATAAATTTAAATTATATATATATTTATTATATATATATATATATATATATATATATATATAAACAGTAATTCTAAATAAAATTTTGGGTCTTGAAAGTAATTTCCTGTAATTGTGGACAGACATAATTTCTTCCAAAAATTTGATTTTGTTTGTTTGGTTTGATTCTGGTATTGGTAGAATTTCAGATTCTTTTTCCAATCTTATATCTGTAAGTAATGGTAATGCAGTTAATTTGTATCAAAGCATGGTACAAGAACCCCCATCCACAATAATTTAAAATAGCTTGGCACTTGTAACAAACAAATGCTTAGAAGCAAGAGCACCTCCAATGATACTCATATAAGGAACAATAACATCAAGTGCTGATTTCTGTTTATGCAAGCATTGCCACACATCACCAGCTTACTTCCCTCCTCACTGCACTCCTCTCCCTGCAAACACAGAGTTGGGTCCCTAGCAGTACTGACAGCCACTTCCACAGTCAGACCATTGTTATTTTTAAAATTTATAAATGACTTGCCACATAATCTTAGCAAGAAGTCCAAAGCTGTGCTTTTTACACATGATACTTTTCTTTTCATTTTATTTCATCCATATGATTCAAAATACATAGGATATGTCAACAGGTTTAACAAATACAATGTGTACATAATATAAAAATAATAAAATTAGCAGAGGGTACATATACTACTTAGGCTTTATTTAATATTTTATACTCATCTATAGAGTAGACTGGGTTTTCTACGAGGTACTTTTTAATTAAGTTTAAATTTTTCTTCTGTCATCTGTTTTATTTGATTCGGTAAATGATTGCAAAATTCTTTCGATTTATTTTCTATATTTTTGTTGCTTAATGTTCCTCTTAATCTGTTTAAGAAATAATTTCGTTTTGTTCTTGTGTTATGTGTATGTACATGTTTTTATTTTGGTTGCTACAATTTTTTGTTACGTATTTAATGTACTCATATATGTATATATACAATGCTGTAAATGTTAATACATTTAATGTTTTATAACCATTTCTACACGAATCCGTCTTTTTTAGTTTACAAATTATTCTGATTGCATATTTCTGGAGTCTTAATATTCTTATCATTGCTTTTTTCTGCGCATTTCCTCATAATACCACCCCATAACATAAATGAGAGTGTATGACTGCATAGTAAATTTGTATCAGAGTTTCTCTATACATTTGTTGTGCTGCCTGTTTTAAAATATATATTCCCATATTTATTTTCTTTACTATTTTTTCAATGTGTTGTTTCCAATTTAGTTTCTTATCTATTATTAGTCCAAGGAAGTTTGTTTTTGTTACTTCTTGTATTTTTTTATTATCTAATGTTAATTGCATATGTGATTGGGTTTCTTTGTTTAAGGTGATTTGCATCCATTCTGTTTTACTTGTATTTATTACCATGCCTAGTTTTCCTAACTCATTACTAATTTTTTCAAGTATAAGATTGGATTTATTTTGTACTTCCCTTTCCGTTTTTCGCTTCACTATTATTGTAGTGTCATCAGCATATCCAATGGCCAATCCCCCTGCTTCTACTATTTTTTTAAATATACTGTTTATATATATATATATATATATATATATATATATATATATATATATATATATATATATATATATATAAGGAATAAGTAGGGCCCGAGTTTTGAGCCTTGGCGTACACTGTAAGTTATTTTCTTAAATGAAGATCTAATTTTGACCAATTTACCATTTGAATTATGTATTATTTCCACACACTGCTCCCTGTCCTGAAGATATGATTTCAGCAAATCTAATGGTATGCCCCTTATCCCATAATTTTCTATTTTGGTAATTAGTTGATTTATTACTAAAATTAGGCAAGTGAGTCAACCTTGTATATACTTTTCTCCACTTACAAGTTTTTTATGAAGACTAGTTTCTGGGGACTTCTCCCCTATCGTCAGTTCTGTGGTTGACTGATGATGCATCCGGTGTCTGCATCTGGCTTGATGTTGTGCTGCCATCTAACGTCCTGGTAAGTTTGATGATGTCATCTACCGCGGGAATTTCAAAATTCATCAAGAGGTCCTGTTTTTTCGTAATAAATATGTTTTCCCAAATCTGTAGTTCCAGAGGTTTCTTTGCCTGTTTGATCAGTTCTATTTCTTGTTTTATGTTGTGATTCTCAGACCAAAAGTGATGTGCTACGGCCGACTTGTCCATTTGTTTGAATTTAATATTTCTGAAGTGTTCTTTCATTCTTGTTCCTAGATTCCTTTTGGTCTTACCAATGTATATCTTGTCACAATCCTGGCAACTCATTTGGTAAATGTCTGATAATTGAGTTTTCGGTGTGCTATTTTATAGAGGGTGGTTTAGTAAGTTGCGGATGTTGTGTTTGTTTTGAGGGGCTAATTTTATGTTGAAGCTCTTAAATATCTTTTCAAATTGTTTGAAGCATTTTGGATGAAATGTAAATTTTCCATATCTGGTGTTTGGGTTTTCTAGTTTTTTTAACGTAGTAATGTCCCTTAAGTTTTTGTTTCTTTTGTGTCTGTAGATCAGTTTTTTGATAAAATTTGTGTTATAGTTGTTCAGTTCGGCAACCTGGTGTATGTGAGCGTACTCCTGTTCATATTCTGTTTTTGTTAGCAGAATGTTGATTAATCTGTGAACTAAACTATGGAATACCGCATATTGATGTTTTACTGGGTTGAATGGGTTGCATTTAATGTAACTGTCAACATGTGTTGCTTTTCGGTATATTCCAAATTGTAATCCTGTTGGTGTTCTAATGATTTTCAAATCTAGAAAAGGTAGCCATTCATCCTGCTCTACTTCAATGGTGAAAACTATGGATTTTTCTTGTAGGTTTAGCAACTTTATAGCATCCTCGGTTAGTCTTCTAGGGACTATCGCAAACACATCGTCGACATATCTATGCCAACATTTGAAAATATGTGGAAAGGCTTTAGTAATGTGTGATTCCAAATTACTCATGAACAGATTAGCTAGTAATGGTGAAAGAGGGTTACCCATGGCCAAGCCTGCTGTTTGTTGGAAGATCTTGCTGGAGAACGTGAAGCTGTTTTGTTCAATACATAGGGTGGTTACACATGAAACTAGCTCAAGAACTTGGACAAATAATTTGGACACATTTCGAAACAAAATTACACGACATATTGAAATTAAACATGAAAGATAAAACACAGATTCTTAAATCGAAACTACAGAAATTACGCTTAAGGAGACCGACGAGAAACCCACGCAACCAGTACCGCCGTGTCACAGAAACACCAGACAATGTAGTCAACATCTCTTCCCAAACTTTCACCGAAAAAGAGTTAAAATTTCTAAACAAAGGTTTTAAAACTTGTGTCGGCAACTCGGGCAATTTAGACGATTACATCGCTGACATCACCATAACCTCGAACTTTTTGGAAAATGGTAGCGAAAAAACATTAGTTAAATCAAAATGTTTAGAAATTCTCAAGGGGATGACATTCAGACAGGAAAATAACTATAAAGAAACTATTCAAACATTGAACCAAAAACCAGTTTTATGTCTGAAAGCAGACAAAGGAAACACGGTAGTCATTATGGACCGAAATGATTACAACCAGCGAGTCGAACATCTACTACAAAATCCAGAATATACAACCCTAACCAAAAACCCATTAAGGAAATACATAGAAACCACCAAAAAAGCAATTAAAGAAAATACTGTAGTGCCACATAAGATGAAAAATAGCATAATTATAAACAACCCTAATTTGCCAAAATTATACTGCCTACCTAAGATTCACAAGAAAGACAGCAGCATGCGACCCATTATTAACAATATAGATGCCCCAACTTACAAACTGGCAAAATGGTTGGTGGAAGAATTTGACAAGTTTGAAAAGTTTGAATCTCTAAGCATAAACAATTCATTTGATTTAGTAAAGAAAATTGAAAACACAATTATAAAAACTGAAGAGGTGATGGTGTCCTTTGATATCAGATCTCTATTCACGAGCATACCAGTAGAAAAAATTTCAAAATTGATGAAAGGCTGGTTATCCAAAAGCAACGTTGCGGATGATAAAATAGAGGAATACATCAAATTAACCACCCTATGTATTGAACAAAACAGCTTCACGTTCTCCAGCAAGATCTTCCAACAAACAGCAGGCTTGGCCTTGGGTAACCCTCTTTCACCATTACTAGCTAATCTGTTCATGAATAATTTGGAAACACACATTACTAAAGCCTTTCCACATATTTTCAAATGTTGGCATAGATATGTCGACGATGTGTTTGCGATAGTCCCTAGAAGACTAACCGAGGATGCTATAAAGTTGCTAAACCTACAAGAAAAATCCATAGTTTTCACCATTGAAGTAGAGCAGGATGAATGGCTACCTATTCTAGATTTGAAAATCATTAGAACACCAACAGGATTACAATTTGGAATATACCGAAAAGCAACACATGTTGACAATTACATTAAATGCAACCCATTCAACCCAGTACAACATCAATATGCAGTATTCCATAGTTTAGTTCACAGATTAATCAACATTCCGCTAACAAAAACAGAATATGAACAGGAGTACGCTCACATACACCAGGTTGCCGAACTGAACAACTATAACACAAATTTTATCAAAAAACTGATCTATAGACACAAAAGAAACAAATACTTAAAGGACATTACTACGTTAAAAAAACTAGAAAACCCAAACACCAGATATGGTAAATTTACATTTCATCCAAAATACTTCAAAAAATTTGAAAAGATATTTAAGAGCTTCAACATAAAATTAGCCCCTCAAAACAAACACAACATCCGCAACTTTCTAAACCACCCTCTAAAAAATAGCACACCGAAAACTCAATTATCAGGCATTTACCAAATGAGTTGCCAGGATTGTGACAAGATATACATTGGTAAGACCAAAAGGAATCTAGGAACAAGAATGAAAGAACACTTCAGAAATATTAAATTCAAACAAATGGACAAGTCGGCCGTAGCACATCACTTTTGGTCTGAGAATCACAACATAAAACAAGAAATAGAACTGATCAAACAGGCAAAGAAACCTCTGGAACTACAGATTTGGGAAAACATATTTATTACGAAAAAACAGGACCTCTTGATGAATTTTGAAATTCCCGCGGTAGATGACGTCATCAAACTTACCAGGACATTAGATGGCAGCACAACACCAAGCCAGATGCAGACACCGGATGCATCATCAGTCAACCACAGAACTGACGATAGGGGAGAAGTCCCCAGAAACTAGTCTTCATAAAAAACTTGTAAGTGGAGAAAAGTATATACAAGGTTGACTCACTTGCCTAATTTTAGTAACAATGGCACTCCACTTTCTGAAATACTTCTTTTTATTCTATATAGTTGATTTATGTTCACGCAATCAAAAGCTTTTGTCAGATCAAGAAAAATTGCCACTACATATTCTTTTCTGTTTAATGCATTTGTAATGATGTCATTTCCTTTACATATTGCCTGTTCAGTTGATTTCTTTTTTTGAAAACCGAATTGAGTCTGAAATTATTTTATAGTTCCTACAAAATCCCTGTAACTGTTCTAGAAATAGTCTTATTATTTTTTAAACACTCGAGCACAATGTTATAGGTCTATAATTTTCTAATGCTAGTTTTGAATATTTTTTCTTATATATCGGTCTATTACTTTTTTTAGTGCTTTAGGAAATGTTCCCGATATAAATGATTGATTACTTATATATGTAACTATATCCGCAAGTTCGTGTTCACAGTGCTTTAACATTTCATTTGAAAATTCATCTAATCCACAAAAGTGTTTACATTTTAAAGTGTTTATCTGTTTTATAGTTTCCTCATATGTTACTTCACGTAATATCATTGAGTTAGAAATACTGTTCTCAATGTTTTGATCGGACTGACAGTTTTTGATACCTAAGCTGTTTATTACATTGATGTAATAATCATTAAATTTCTCTGTTAGGGTTATTGGGTTCTCTATTAGTCTATTTTCAACCTCAATGCAGATATTTTCATTCCATTTCTCTTTTGTTTCTTCGTCTAATGAATTTATAATATTCCATGTTGCTTTGGATTTATTTTCTGCATTTTGTATCAGTGTTTAATTGTTTTGCACTTTTGCTTTGTTTATTACTTTATTAAGGTGGGACGTATGCAAATATTCAGGGTCTTACATAAATAGCCATAACATCCAAAGTTCTCAAGTTAGAGAAGTGAAACTTAGTATACTCATTTAAGATAATACAGTTAATATGCACAATTTTTTTTCATAGTGTTACATTGTTTATAACTAATGCTACATATTTTTTCTCTATGCAGAGATATTTACAAACTTAAGCCTATTTTTTTCAAAATTCACATATGCTATCTTTCTGAAACTAAAAATGAATTTGTTGGATTTAGATTTCTTATTGAAGCTGTATAGAATTTTAAAAAAGTGTTAATCATATGCATCCTTTAAAAATTAAAATAATTTCATATATTTTCTATCATCACATTCCATCTGGAGCTTAATCTTAAATTCTAGGACCAACAAAATGTTCATTGTGGCATAAGAAAGCTGTGTGCTAAACTGCATCACTGTAGATGAAGTAGTTCGAGAGAAAAATGGGTTGAAGTTGTAGAAAATGCAAGTTACGGGGAAAGGCAATTAAAAATACAATAAGTATTATTCAGTTTGCCTTTTAATTTTAGGTCAGAACTTCCCATATCCATAGTCTGTATCCTCATTCTGGTCTTCTTCAGCCTTTCTTTTTAAATTCGTCTTCTGTCTTGCTTCTTTCTGCATTAATTTCATAGCTCTTTCTGCACCGATGCGAATGTTGTCGATACTCTGCAAAATTGTTTCCATAAACACACCAGGTTGATACCCTAACTGATGCATAACTTTCTTTCTGCCAACATTCCCATCATTAAACACTTTTGCAGCATCAAATGTAGCAATTTTCACCACTATGGAAGACACAAATGATGTTTTGGGACACTTTTCCATATCAAACTGTTGAGGCTTTCATTTGGGTTTTGTGTCTCTCCATAGAGACATTTTTTTAGCAAGTCTGGGTGTGCTAAGAATTGGTAGGTGGGCTTTATAGATTACAAGACAGCTGATGGAAGACTATGTGTTGCTACTATGCTACAATGCAACACTAGGGCATTTAATTTTTTAAAGGTACATACAGACCACGTACAGTCATAATATTTTGGTGTTTGATAGCTAACACTATATACTATTTTACAAGACAATAAAAAAATTACATTTTCTGAACATTTTCTCGTGCGCCCCCCCGTAAGAGTCTCTCTGTATTTTTCGATATAAGTGTATGATTTATGATCTAGTTTTGGGTGTTTCAGGCTGTTTAGAAACTGCATACGTCTTTTAGATATAGCTATACCTTTGGTGGCCCAGTTTTCACACTTTTGTAACTTTCCCTTTAACCTACCTATAGGCATTACTGTATCTCGACATTTTTCTATATTTTTAGCAAAATGTTTGTACTTTTCATTAATATTAGATTTTTTGCATATCTCAAGCCATTTTGTTTCTTTGATATAGTTTTTTAATACTTCTAGGGTGTTTTTCTTTACTTTTCTTTTAAATTCTACCAGACTATTTTATTTTGTCTAATATTTTACTATCTACTAGTTGGCCATTTGGTTACTTATTCCGTTTCTTATCATTCTAGTTTCATAACATTCCTTGTTTAAATTAGATATCATGAGGTCAACACATGTCGTAGAGCCTCTAGTTACCCTCGTTGGTTCTGTCTCTGTCAGAGTAAGATTATTTCTGTTTAGTATTTCTAACAATAGCCTTTTCTTTTTATTTTCTATTAATACGTCTATAATGAAGTCACATATTACTATGGTTTCCCTCTTTTTATTTGTGGTGCTATTTAGACATTCTTCTAAGCTTTGGGGAAAGGTATCTTTTTTTGCATTTGGAGGACTGTATACCCCTATTAATAACAGATTTCTATTTTTAGCGTTATTTCTATAGCTGCGAGTTCATTGCACGTTTAGTTGAAGAAATTTTTACAGTTTATTTCCTTGTATTTAATCCCATGCTTTACATAAATTACTACCCCTCCACTTTTATGTTTTTCCCTACAGAAGCTAGACCCTATTGAATAATTCTCATAACTATTTACTTTTATTTTGTCTATTTTCAGCCCATGTTCCATAATACTACGACACTTATATCTGAAAAGTCATATCAACAATCAAGACACATATAAAAATTATTTGTGGTTGGTTTATTGACACTCGTCACTTACTTTTTCATATATTTATGAGAGACTGTAAGTGAAAAAGTAAGTGACGAGTGTCAATAAACCAACCACAAATAATTTTTATATTAATTTTGACGTCACTGTTACTAAATTCCTCCAAACACAAATCAAGACACACTTAATAAAACATACCTCAACATTTGGTAGCAAGTGAATAAAACTATTGTTAAATTATGATAAAACACTATTCAATTTTAAAGAAGCATAAGTGGATAAAATTCACAACTGGATGAAACATTCACACTATAAGTATCCCACACAAAATTTTTTTGGGCTAAAAATAGATGAAGAGCTCAATTGGAGAAAACAAATAACAGTCTTGCTACGAAAGCTCAGCTCTGATTGCTTTGCATTAAGAAACTTTAAAAATCTGCTTAACCAAAATGCCTTAAGAACAGAATATTTTGTCTATTGTCCCACACAAAATTTTTTGGGCTAAAAATAGATGAAGAGCTCAATTGGAGAAAACAAATAACAGTCTTGCTACGAAAGCTCAGCTCTGATTGCTTCGCATTAAGAAACTTTAAAAATCTGCTTAACCAAAATGCCTTAAGAACAGAATATTTTGTCAATTTTCACTCCCTGATACAATATTGAACCATCTTTTGAGGTAATTCAACACAAAGCAAGAAAGTTTTTATATTAGAAAATACATATAAATTGTGCTGCTGGAGCCTTTCATTCCTGTAGGTGCTTATTTAAGAAGTTCTTACTCTTGCTGGCAGATGCATGTATTCTCTGCTAAGCCATTTTACAGATAATTGCCAATAACTTCACAACAAACCAGGCAGTCTGCAATATCAGCAAATAGCTTAAGACTTCCAGAAAGGATGTAATAAAAATTTATAATAACTTTCCATGCTACCTGACGCTTTAGATAATCGTAATCAACATAAAACCTTCAAGAAATGTTTAAAGTTTATATACTAACTCCCCATATATTATGGAGGAATTCTTTAATATCCCATTCAAAAGGAAAATCTTTAATAATATGGAGCATGCAACAGTGATTTTGATTTACATCATTGTTGGCCTATTGTGATGTGTGTTTTGAGGTTTATGCTTGAAATGGTGATAGTTTACAAATTTTATACATAATGTAAGATTTAAAAAATGGACGGCAAATGTACATGTGGGTGTATTATGAGCATTTGCCATAAATGTATGGCGTGTTTAGTGTTCCTCAGCTTTGCTTACGGTCGGGACCCAATGAACAAGCTTGTTTTGTGGGAATGTGTATGCTTCCTAATTCACCTGCCTGGATGAAATCGCCCTTTTGCCCCATCTCCGAAAAATGATATATACTATCCACAAATACCTATTTCATTGATACATATCCACCAGCTAAATGATTGTATACAAATTAGGAAAATTCAACAAAACGTAACGACCTTATCTTCTCCCTAAGTATTTCTGCAAGTATTTAAACCTCACAAACCCGAAATCTAGTAGTATCTCTCTTATATCAACGTTGCTTAAAGGCTAAATCAAATACTGAGATTAATATAAATACTGGTTATTGAAAATATTGTTGGGTAGTGTATTAGGAACACTCCAAAACTACAGGAAGCATTTTTACTTTGACGGCAATACAATTAATGTTTTTTTTAAAGTTCACTACACCCCAGTTGTTTCTGGTCAGACATGGCCTTTCCTTCATATTTATTGTATGCAAGGGTTATAAATATGCAAAATCGCACCCTGCGTATAACACCACCACATAAAATTTACCACATTCCAACTATATCATGCTCGCGCACAGATTTTTTGACACTAGCTTCTACTTGGCCCTGTACACAACATAATGTTTATCTGTAGGCCCCCTAGCAAGCACATTAATATATGTTATCCAAATTTCAGACTTAACTATATATACAGTCACAATTTCACAGAAAATTAATAATTACCATATACTGGCGATGCCACCGTTGTGATCGGAATACTCATTGTTGAAGATTAAAACATTAATACACATATTGTAAACAATAGCCTAAACAATACGCTTACTTCGTCATGGTGACTCCTGCTCCATCTGAAATAAATGAGTTGCAGTGACCGGCCCCGAAACGAACACGTTGGTGTGTTGGTGTCACTGACACACAATTCACATGTACAAGAACAAATAATGACAGTGGAAGAAAGTCGGTAAAGTAGTTCTTAGACCAAGTTTAATAATGGCAGGAATGAATAGGGCAGTATTATTGTGTTTGCAGACGCTTCAAGAAAGATCTCGATTTCATTTTCTTGCTCAAAGGTAAAAGAAGGAAAAGCATTAGGATTACCTCGTACTTACTGGGTGACTTAACCTAACTTGATTATATTGTGAACAATACCAATATAGCCGTAGTTTGTTTTTAATGTTATGGTCTGGTCATGAACTTGCTTTGGAGTATTGAACATGTGCTATATTATTTAACATCACCAAATAAAGTAAAAAGGAGACACTAAGACTACAGGAACATTTATAGTAACTTAAGTTACATTTAATGAAGAAAAGGGCACAGAAAGAGTAGATCTCATTAATGTAATATATGTAACCGTATATCCTTAGAAGCCAAATCAAATCCAGTAAAAAAAAAAAAAAAAAAAAAAAAAAAAAAAAAAAAAAAAAAAAAAAACACCACACACACACACACCCTAACTTAACCTAATCTTAGTTTGAATCTCTAACAGTAATCCGGTTCCATTGCTCCTTGCTACAACCTGAGATCATATTCTCGCCTTATACACGTTTAATCGTGCTGTGTACGAATAATTATACATACCAGTATAGGTTAAACAGATCCTGTTAAGGAAAAAGTAGGACACTAGGTTAATGATCTAACCATAACCATAACTGTTTTAAAACGTATTAGGGAAAAGTCATTAATTAATTTAAACGAGTTTGTATGCATAACATGTAACTTACTGTTTTGCAAAATCATAGTGTGGAATTCACTACATATGCAGTTAGAATGCCATTTAGTTATTATTAGATGTGTCAGATTTTCAGTTTTCATATAAGATTTTTCAGTAGTCCACAAGTTATTCATTATTGAAAACACCCTCTCAGTGGGTGGATTTGTAGCTGGAAGACATACTAAATTCAGCAATATCACATATTTGAGAAAAGAGGGTGGACTTTTTCTAAGAATGTTTGAATACTTCAACCCGTTTTAAATCAACCCTAAAATGAGTGGTGTTCTATTCTATCAACTTTTCAGCTGTAACACACGCTTTTACATTTACAATCTCATCAAAGAGATGGGAATCATCTATTTGCTTATCCATCAGTTTGCTGATAGTTTTTAAGTTATTATGAACTTGGTTCTACTCACTGAATTACATCTGGTCCAGTCCAATCACTAATTTCTATTATAAGAGAAGACCACTGCTTAATATGTTTATTCAATGCAAGTTGAATAAAATGAACACACATTTTTCTTAAAATTGTAAACACATGGACCAACTAATCTACTCTCATCAAGATATTTAGTTTTGACTGAACCACCAGAGGCAAAAAGTCACATTCCTTTCATTCATTCAGTTTTATTTCAGCTTTTTAATTAACACTGAACCTTCTACCATAGAAATAAGCTGTCGTTCAAGTAAATGAACAAAATTATTAAATGCAGCTGCCTGACTATGTGCAAAATAGAGACATATTTCAGAGAGAATATCATCAAAAGGAATCTAAAGATTTTGAGACACTTTTCCTGTGATTAAAAGTAAGATTTTAAAGCTGGATAAAGTTTACGTATATGCACTACAACTGACAACAAAGAAAGCCTCTAGTTTTATTATAAAAGCAGTTTTGAATACTTTATTTCCACAAAGCCACACAATTCAGGCAAAGATGTTTCGCGCACTGTATATATGTAGAAGTAGGAATATATTTTCTGCACAACACTTTGTATGCAAACTGCTAAACAGTCAGTTGCAGTTTGTGTACAGTTTATTTACTAGGTACACCTACAGTTGGTTTGTTTAAGGAATTCTGTATAATAGTGTAAAGTTTGTGTTTACCTTTTTCTTGCTGTCCCTCCAAAATTGCAGTTAGTATAGTCAGCACATAAACCTACAACTTAAGCTTCAGTTCTGTAGTCGCTTAAAGTCTTTAAAATGTGTGAGGACACAGTCTCAGCTGTCTTACCACACTGATCTTAAAAGTCCAACACTTTAACTTGCATTACATTCACACAAAGAAAATAGCGCACCAATAATGGAAATTACTTTGTAGATTTATGATTGGACAAATCTGTGTATACTATGATGTAATTCACTTGATCCAGTCTTTCTGTAGCTCTGAAATAGCATAAGGGCTGATCACATTCTTCACAATTGCTTCAGACTTTGTTCTTGCACATAAATATTGAGATTAAAAATACTTCTGAATCAATTTTGAAGTACAGTCTGTTGATCGAAATGACTGGTTATGAATTACTGTGTGAAATGCAAAATATGCTTCTGCAGCTGGAAGCATTTGTTCTTTGTGCCTGAAATTATTTCTGAAAAGTGCGGAAATGGATGCAGTAGATACAGTTGCATTAATTGACAATTCATGTTTTGCCATTTGTAAATAGTGTATTATTTCGTACTTGCCACTGTTTGCTATTGAAAAATTTGCCCAGCATTTTTGACAATATACATGTCTGTCTTTCTCCTTTTCATGAATGGATACAAGGACTGAAGTTCAGAATTTAAAACACATTTTATTCTTGACGCCATCCCGAAAAAGCAGCTGTAGCAGAGAACTGTAACAACACAACAGCTACAACATTGCCAAAGTGAATAAATAAGCAATAATGAATAAACCGCAGAGTGTAAAGATACATATTTTTGAAGAAACACAAGCAGACAACCTGAATACACATTGTCATAAACATTAGTTAAACATTATATCAAAACAAAAGTGAATCGAGAAGATATTGACACATTGCTTCACTCACAATGTGTCAATATCTTCTCGATTCACTTTTGTGCTAATTTGTGCTTCACTGTCCCTACGCTTCTTTCAAGTTTATACTTTATTATATCAAAATTTTACTTTATTGGAACACCACAGTGAAGTGAAACATAATTAAATTATGGATGAGTCATGTTGTTTTACATATAAGCTTCACTTACATACCTATATTGCAGACATGTTTCGCGAATTACGATACAAGAATACCGAAAAGTCTGCAATAGCAGCTCATTTCTGGTCCGAAAATCATGAGATTGAAGATGGCACCAAACTACTAAAATATGTACAAAAACATAGGGAGCTAGTCATCTGGGAGAAAATATACATAGAAAAGCATAAAAACCAACTAATGAACTACGAAAGCCTGCCATAAGACAACCCCACATTTTAGATTCATCACGAAATCAACAGATGGCAGCAGCAACTCCAGAACTACCCACAACACGGGATCAAGCTTCAGTCACAATAGAACTGATGATGCGAACAATAGTTTGCGAAACATGTCCTCAATATAGGTACGTAAGGAAAGCTTATGTGTAAAAAATACAAGTTATCTATAATTTAATTTTAAGCAGTTAAACTTGATTATTGCATGCTATAAATACATATATTATCCTTACAATAAATAAAAATGCAAGAACTAGTGATTTAAAGCTTAAACTCGCAACTTAAAATTAAAGTAGGATATTTTTAACCCTAAGTTTCGTGAAGATACATTACTTGGCCCAAGATAAGTGTTTGCTCCATCCACTATATCATTTGCTTATGGTCCTCACTATTTGATTCCAGGGTTGCCATGTCTGCCAAAGTAAAACCAGGAGATTTGATTTGAAAAAAGCATTAGAAATCAGCAGATTTTGTAATCAGGAAATTTACTTCATGTGCTGCCATCATAGTCATCATCTTCATTATCAGTCTGTCATCCATTATCAGCATCATCATCATTGAAAATAAATCAGCACCTGCATTTTATATTGAACTTTTTATAATATAAATTTTTAACTAGAATAATATTTATCATTTACGTTGAACCTTTTCTAGCTTACACATGCAGTAGTTGAAAATCCCATTAAATACGCATTGTCATTCATTATCATGCATGTTGCTTTTCACTTTCTTCATAATTGAACTTGAAATTGCAAAATTGTGACACCTCGAATCTGATAGAAGTCTCTTTGCATCTAACAATTCGCACATTGTTTTTGTTGACAACCCATTCCTTATTTTGTTTTTGTCAAATTTACAGCAAGAGAAAGATTATTTTAGATAAAAGAGGGAAAATGTGTTTTGAATCAGCTTATTCCTTTTTCTTTATTTGGTTCCAAAATTCTTGTACAGTAGCAATACTACTGTATGAAATATCAGTGCTGTGCAGCAGTCTCTATTCTGTATCTATTTGTTGGATTTCTTCTGGTTTATCTTTTACGTCCTCACCATGACACCACCTCCTCAGGGACATTTGGTTTCTCCAAATTAGGAAAACAAGTTAGTTGTTGTAACCGCAGTATCAGACAGCGATTAGGAGGTGGCGAATTAATTGAAATCACGAGAATTAAAAAAAGAAGATAAATTAATGAAAATACTTTGCTAAACTAATATAAAATATTGTTATATTAATATGAAATTAGAATGAAATTAGAGTAATGATTAAAATAGCGGTTTAATTAAGAATAAGATGGGAAGAATATAATTTAAGACAACTAACATGCTAGAATCCATGTAAGGGAGAGAAAATATTTCTGTAAAATCTGAACACAAGTCGGGGAGACAGGAAGAGGTGACCGTTAGCCTCTTTGTTTAAGGAAAGGTTCAATGTCTGAGAACTATAACCAAGACATGCGGGTATGCCGCATTGTGCAGTCCACAATACTGTTTAGGTTTCTAGCAATGTAAGGGTGAGGTTACGTAATGAAAAATGCTTTAATATTTGGCAAACTGATTCATTGTAAAAATCAACAGAATGTAATTTGAAAACTTGCACATGTTTTTCCAGAACAATGAATTTAAGATACTTGAACTTCAGCACCAAAGTACATGTTATCTGCAGCAAGAAATACTCTAGGCTCCCTATATTCAAGGCCACACCGTGGCTCAGTGGACCACTTGGCTCTCACCAAGGCGGCCCGGGTTCGATCCCAAGCGACCGCAAAGTGAGATTTGTGGTGGACAACACGGCGCTGGGGCGGGTTTTCTCTGGGATCTCCGGTTTCCCCCGCCATCTCATTCCACCGGTACTCCATCTTCATCTCATGTATCATCAGTGTCATCGCCTGCGGTGCCGTATGTAGTAAAAGCGGGCGTTAAACACTACACATTTCATTTCTCCCTATAGTCAATTTTACCTATTTCAGTGGACTTTAAATTTTCAGGTTTAATGTGGCAATCAAGAATAGTTAGCAATGCAGAAATAACATCTGCTTTCAATTTGTAAATTTTAAGTTCTTCACTTTGCATATGCTTAATTCTAAAAAACTGACTATAAATAGTTTTTTCAATTAATTTTGATGTCACTGTTACTAAATTCCTCCAATCACGCATAGTTGCCTTTGCTTGTTTAGTCTGTTAAAAGTAGGAAAAACAAACTGAAGGAATTCCAGATATAGTGTCTTACGTGGTGATTTCAGCTTGCTGAGAATCACTGCAGTTGCTTGCAGTTTGTGTTCTAAAGAAGCACTGATGAAGTAAAGAATAAACGCTTCATACTGCTCTAATACACAAGAAATGACTAACTCTAGAGAGTGACTTAGTTAAAGTAATTTGTAGGGCTAAAGTTTGAAACTCTTTGAGAGTTTCTACCTGCTTTGCACTAGCATGAAACTAATTGAAAATGTCACAAACCAATCTTCTAGTTGCAATGAAAACTTAGTAAAGGCATAAGATGAACATAAATTAAAGGAATGACAAACATGTCATTACAAACAATTCTGGCATTCTTCAGAAGGAAAGATATTTTGACTTTTACTATCATAACACAGGTTTCATCTGTAGCAAATGCAATTGTACCATGTTTTGATACAAATTAACTGCATTACCATTAGTTACAGATACAAGATTGAAGAATAAATAATGAGTTTTACATTACAGAAGGGTATTAAATGAAATATTATATTATTACAGATTAAGCTGCCTTTGCCTTCAAGAAAGGGGTAAGAAAACTTTGAACTACCCTAAACTTCGAGAGCCTATATGGTTCACAAAGAAAGAAAGAACGGTAAGTAAAATTTATGTTCACCAGTGTAGAATATCCTACAGATGTATAGGTAAACAGTGAACCAGCAAAACTGCTTATCTGATATTTCTCAAATTCTTGCTTTGATTCCAAACAGGACAGGAGATATGTAACAGAATTTATATAGCTGATATTCAGTATGAGTAGTTTTGTAGCTGACATAAAACCCATGCACTGCTATTGTGACTGGCAAAATTTTAACTTGTCACTTCACTCAGTTTTTCCTGCCACTTAATAATTTAGTTACAGTCTTCAGAATGTCAGGAGCAGTGTTTAAAGAACATTTATTGTATAAACTGTCTTAGGAAAAACTTGCAAAGTAATTAATAGGAGAGATAAGGAAGGGAAGAGAAAATGATATGAATAATTTCTGAAAAATGGCTGTAAGAAATTTGAGGATATAGAAATACAAAGAATGTTTAGTGAAGTAAGCAATAAGAGACATTTAATATATTTTATAAACTGAAAAAAGGCACTTAAGGGAAGAGAAAATTACATAGATATGACAATTAAAACGGTGCTATAAGGTATTGCATGATAAGAACAGGAGTATGGAGACTGAAAGCCCTATGGAAGGGTATTCCACAAGTGCAATGTCCTACATATGATGAAATGAAGATCTTGAACATATAATAGTTAAATGTAAAGGTACTGCAATTTAGAGACAAAGGTACACCAGTAATAAATGATTTAAGATAGAAATATTGCTACAACAGAAATGTTTTATAAAGTTAGTAGAAAGGAAGACAATTTTAAAACAAGATGAATAAATGGATATGGGCAATAAATAGAGACAAACAGCAAAATACAGATTAGATTTAAGGAATTTATTATACATAAAGTATGAGTAAGACTGGTAAAGAGCCAGGGCTCAACATAGATCATTTTCATCTGTTTATAGCTTAGCATTATCAAATAAATAAAATAAAAGCACATATAATTGTATCTGGTACAACTTACACTGAGACTTTGCTTAACCCACACTGTTCACTAATGTGAACTGTTCCAATGGTCACTGTTATTTCAATTTCCTTGTGATATAATGAAATATGCAGCACAACACAGGCTCTACTTTTGGACAGTTCACTTACTGAACTTAGTTGTGAACAAAACAAAATCAAATAATTGCTTGATTTTGGCTGTACATTGTATCTCACACATCCTTTGAGACAGTTGATCATAACTGGCATAGCTACCTTGACAATGATGCTGATTTTTCACACCTTGAGAGGAAGAAAGAGAAAACCCAATATGTATTCGTAACAGAAGTTTGGATGGGGCTAGTAGAAAATGCTGGGCTTGCTTTTCATGTCCATCCAATGCAATGCAATGCAATGCAATGATTTTATTTCCACGGAACCTATGATGAGCACCTCACCAGCAAGGAAGTAGACACTGACAAGCAGAAGATAAGCTAGCTTACAGACTTACAGATTGATTGCAGGAAATCTGGTCCAAATGCATGATTCTTCTAACAGACATTTAATGAAGACATAGATTTTCACAAAGTGAATTTCGCACATCCATGTAGCCCTAGTACAACACGTGTAATCTTCCAGCTCTTCAATATGCACCAGGACATTTAAGAAAGCTAAACTTGACGACTTGCTGTCTCTTCTACAATTCATGCCTCCTAGGCATCACAATTTCTGTAAGACTAACTCTAATTGAATGTGCACTGGAACACTAGTCACAACATCATGGCCGCTGTTGAAGCAATAAACAAAGAAAACATTCTCTGCCATCAAGTGAAGATGAATGGTAACTTGTAGCTATGAAGAATTCTGTGAAAGCATATCCATATGAGTGTAATGCTATATGGATACAAGTGATAGGTAGATTAGATTAGGATAGATAGATGGTCTTTATTGCTATAAACTTTACAGTATAGCAACGTCGTAAATTAAAACTTACCAAGCCACATTATAAAACTCATTTACAGAATATAATGGGTTGGCCACCAATGTATCATATATAGTCCTTTTGAAACTTAAAATAACAAGCTGTCTTAATCTTTGTGGTAAAAAATTATATAATTTAATCGAAATGACTATAAAACTATTCTGAATTTTAGTATGTCTAAATTTAAGTTAATTGATGGAAATTAATCATTCCTTCATACTAGCCGTATATAGGTTAAGGTTTTGGATAGATATAGTCAACCTGACAAATTTAATGCCATGGCCAGGGTTTGAACCACGGATCTCCTGGTTTCCCTCCAGTCACTCTTACCCATTGAGCCACCATGGCCAACTTACCGCCCTGACATTAAATTCTCCAATTGACTCATATATATTTTCCCAGTAAACCACTAGGGGCTCTTGTATCTGAGATACACTGTTATGGCCACTTACAATCATAAGTACTTGAATCCAGGCTTCATCATTGAACTTTTATTATTTAATTGATGGAAATTAAATTTCCTTATATATAAAATCAAACAGTTATGTGTTGTGTAATTATTTGTATTGGAGCAAAGTGTAAAACTACTAAAATTTTTCTTAACATATGAAAGACAATTCAGCACATCCATCGATGGAAAAAATACCAAAATGAATAAAAAGTGGTTTACAATGTTCTTTTGAATGAACTCCACAAATTATTCTAAGAGCCTTTTTTTGTAATATAAAGATCTTAGCTGCTAAAGAGTGATTACCCCAGAAAAGTATACCATAATTAGCATGCAAATAAATATGAGCATAATAACCTTCATCAGAACGTCCTTATTAACATTGTGACTTACAATTCTCAACATGAAAATTCCTGTTGTGATCATTTTTGAGATATAATTGATATGTACAATAAAAGTGAATCAAGAAGATATTGACATTGCTTCACTTACACTGTTTTCCACATGCCATGTTTCAAGAGCTGTTGCTCCATCTTCAGCTGAGTCTTGACTAGTGCAAATTGTAGTGGTTTCCTCTTTCCCCAATATCATAGATGGATGGCATGACGTATTTGTCAAAGATGTCTGGTGATGGAGTTTTGAAGTTTATGATTCTATGACAATTTTTATTAATGAACACTTTTTTCCCATACGGAAAGATCTAGGGAATGATTAACATAGTACAAAAGTGAATCGAGAAGATATTGACACACTGCTTCACTCACACTGTTTATTCACAGAATAAACAGAAGCAGTGTGTCAATATCTTCTCGATTCACTTTTGTGCTAAGTTATGCTTCACTGTCTCTACACTTCTTTCAAGTTTATACTTTGAATGATCAACATGTTTTATTAAAGCTCGATTCACTTTTATTGTAACTTGTGCTTCACTGTTGGAACAGGAATTTGTGACTATTTGTCGTTAATTTGTCTCCATTTTCATCAGCCACACGTTCGGGCGCAATTTGGGACAGGATTTCTATGTTGGACGCACAATTCTTTCTCTTCTTGTGTGAGTTTTTGCGGCTATCTATTTCCTCTGGTCACCAATTGTATCATCTTATTCTAAATAAGAGTCACGAGACATCTGTTTTTCAGGCGTGGTTCGGAATAAAGTTTCGGAGAAGTCAAATTCTGTAACTATTTAATTGTATTATTTAGATTACATTTTGCTTGAACTTCCTTTCCCAGTCACTTCCAACATGTCGATAAATTCTTACTTTGTTATATTTATACAGATTCAAACTATTACTTAAATGTTCTTGATCTTGCACCACTTCATCACACTCCACCATTACAACAAAAATCTCTCTCTACCAAGATTATTGATTTTTTCATAGCTATTGTTACTCCTCTTAATTTTGTGATTGGCTGATTTAATACCACATCACAACATTACGTCATATTACATCATACAATTATTACTTCGGCCAATCACTCAATTACATACATTTTTACATATTTAAATTATTAAATATATTTAGATAATCATTTTTTATAAATTTATAAACTTTTCATACTTCAAACATAACCCAAAAGTACTGTTACACTGTCTTTACGCTTCTTTCAATTTTTATACTTTAATTGATATGTGTTGACCAGCCAAGATCTGAATCGATATGAATACCTAAAAATTTTATAGAAGATCCAGAACTACCAGTGATAAATTTACACAAATTATAATTATATGTTAAATTTATACAACCCCTCAAAATCCAACTTCCGTGGTCCTCATCCTGAGGCGTGGGAAACGGAGAGTAGGGGATTGCCTGTTGGGGTGATGTATGGTGGGAACTTTGTGTGTCCCAAGCCGCTACAGTAGCCTTGAAGACCCAACTGGAACTCTGAAACCCTGTAGAAGAGGCTCTGGTCAGGTCCTCCAAACATGGGGGTTAGCATTGGGCTGACAACTCTACCTGTAAAACTAATTGTTATGTTTCCTGTACAAGAAAAAAAAGCTGGATGGAAAAAAAAAAGCATAGAACTATGGCTATGAAAAAGGACTTTCAATAGGGAAACTTGGAATATACAAGGACTAACAACAAAGTTTGAGGAAGTACTTAAAGAGTGTACATAAATTAATATGCACAGTGTTCATTTTTTTTATTTTTTTTTAATTTTTTTTTTTTTTTTTTTTTTTTTGTGATTTCCCGCCCTCTGATAGAGCAAGAATGACATCATAGTTGACTCGTGAGTCTATCTTGAAATCATAGTGTCTTCTACCTAGAACAAGCAGAACAGCAAATTACAGTGCTCTGGGTGTGGTTGTGCTAATAACTAATACAACCAGCCTCCCCTTTCTCCCCTCCTAAGTATTCACAATTAAAATAACACTGGGGAACAAAAAAAAATATTTTTATATACCTGAAACAAAATAGGCAAATTCTTATGTAAACTGATCTGCTGATTCAAAAATACCCCTCAAAATGCTGTATCATGTAACGTTTTTTAGGTATTCATAAATTTTTATGAAAACTTACAGAAATGTGATGTGATAACTCATATTTGATTAATTGAAAATAATAGGTATTTTATTGCCAAATAACATTGAAAATAATAATTATTACTAATTATTATTAAAATAAATAAACACAAGATAATGATGAAAACCAATACCTGAATTATCTCAGAAGTGTTTCACTGTTGATTTTTTTTTGTATTGACTCTCCCATTTGAGGAACCAACAATAGTCTCCGAACATGGCTAAATCCCAGCAATACCCTGGTAACGTCTTTCCATCTCAGAAATGTCCTGGTGAAAACGCTCACCTTGCTCATCACTTACTACAGCTCCTAGGTTTGTAGGGAAACTATCAAGGTGAGAGTGCAAAAAGTGGATTTTAAGTGACATACGGCAACCCATTTCTTTGTAGCTCCTTAATAGTTCTGATACTAAAGTTTCATAATTTTCTTCTTTGTTATTGCCCAGGAAGCCTTCCACCACTGATTTAAATGATTTCCATGCTGCCAGTTCAACACGTTTAAGCTTTGATTCAAAAACACTGTCTTTAAGAAGTAGTCTTATTTGAGGACCGACAAATATACCTTCCTTCAATTTAGATTCACTTATTTTGGGAAAGATACTTCTTAAATACTCAAATGCACTTCCATTTTTGTCCAAACCTTTAACAAAATTCTTCATTAACCCGAGCTTTATGTGAAGTGGGGTGAGAAGAACTTTGTTTGGGTCTACTGGAGGCACATACTTAACATTGCTTGCTCCAGGGGTATATTCTTCCCTTTTCCCCCATTCCTTCACTATAAAATGCTTGTCAGTTGCCCTACTGTCCCATAAGCACAAACAACAGCAATAATTTGTGAAACCTCCCTGCAGTCCCGTTAGCAATGCAACTACCTTGAGGTCACTACAAATTTCCCAGCCATGGTTTTGATAACTAATAGCATCTAAAATTATGAACAGGGAATCGTATGTCTCCTTCATTCCTATGGCATGAAATAAAGGTATTGAAGGTAGTAAATTGCCATTATGAAGCAACACTGCCTTTAAGCTGTATTTAGAAGAGTCAATGGCTATTATTTTAAATTAAGTTAATATGAGTTGGTATCATACCTCATTTCTGTAATTTTATATGAAAGAATAAGAATATCTCGAAAATGTTACGTGATACAGCATTTTCAGAGGCATTTTTGGAATCAGCGAGTCATTTTGCATAAGAATTAGCCTATTTTGTTTCGGGTACAAAAATCGTGTTCCCTAGTGTAATTGGTACAACATATAAATAGAATTTAAACCGCTGCATAGAGGAGTTTATGCAACGCTATCCGGCATTCAGACCAGTCCCTTGGCACGTAATGTGTGAGGTACTGTTGTGTGGTTTTTTTATATAGTTTTTATCTAAATGATTATCTTTTAGCACTTTACCTCGTTTTTATCCTTTTCAGCACTTTAAGGGCGCTGACAACCTTGTAGTTGAGCACCCTTAAACCCAGTCATCATCATCAGCATATTGAACTAGTTGAGCCATTTTACATAGTAATGTTCCAATGGTGTCCACCCTTAACTTTCTAATCACTGATTCTAATGCCAAGTTAAATAGGATTGATGCTAAACTTTCTCCTTGTTTCAATCCCTGGTTCACTTTGAAGAAGCTGCCAACCTCAGACTTCATTTTCACTCCTGCCATCATATTCCTCATGGTTAAGTCCATTAGTCGCACCAATTTTTCTGGTATCTTGAACTCCCTTAATATCTCAACTAATTTATCCCTATCGATAGAATAATATGCTTATTGAAAGTCAATAAACAACTGTAACATATCTATGTTCCATTTCCAGCACTTCTCCAGTACTAGTGGCATGTATTGCTGGATTGCCCGCAGTACACCCGCGTTCGCCAGTCTTTGGGCCTAAGGACTAACTTGCACGGTATTTAGGGGACGACCCAGTGGCCGTGGATAAGGCACTGCGGTTTGTTTTTAAAATCAGTTTTAATAAACAAGTCTGACTTGTATTTTATATTTATTAATTTTAAAGATTTTAAATTTGTAGTACTGGGATGAGTTTTTATGTGCTTTTAATAGTTGAGTGTTTTTATTTTATCTTACTTTTTAACTTTGTGTAGCTTTTAGTTCTTAGAGTTGACTTCGGGCCCAAATGACCTTGTTGTCGACGGGCCCTAAAACACTACACACTCACTCACTCACTCTCCAGTACTATAACTTATTTACATCAGGATTACTACTTACACAAATTACTGGTCACACTTGGAAGAATGAATAAAATGTTTATAATCATATATCACTACTAATTTATATAGACACTGACACTAGTATTGCACTTCAGGAATTTTCAAAGTTGTTTGGAATTAGCCAGTTATTATATAATTTTAAGCCCATATATTTGACAGAAGTCTCTAACAGCTTAGTTTTATGAATATAGGTGTGTAACTTATGTCTACTATGTGTTATGAGTGTGTATTTCAGCATTTTTGACATTGCATTATTAATTATAAATGAATATAATATAATTAATAATAAATCATAAATTAATAATCATTTCAGATATAAACTTGGTAGGGTAATGATATTCAAATTGCTGGAATTGATTTCTGCAGCTTTCGGATTTTGGAACACCAACCATAATTCTTAATGCCTTCTTTTGTAGCCTAAATATTATCTTACTGTTAGTAAGCATTTCCCCATAGTGTTAGACCGTATGATAGTAGTGAATGAAAATAAGCAAAGTAACATGTTCTGAGCACCTTAAATGTTACTCGAGTTTTCAGCTGATGTAGAACAAAGCAAGCTTGGCTCAGCTTAACTGCTAACTCTTCAATATGTTTGTCCCAGCTTAAATTTTTGTTCTACACATAAACCTAGGAATTTAGTTTCATGTTCAAAATTTACTGACTTGGAACCAATTAAGATGCAAAAATTTTCAACTTTTCTACAAGCCTTATGCTAGAAATTGAATATCTTGTTTTCTCTTCATTTACAAGCAACCTATTGACTTTAAACCGGTTTAATACTTTTTCTACAGCTGATGTTACATTTTCTTTAAGGCTATCATCATCCTTTCTTGTATCATCTGTGATTTTAGAATCCAAATTGTTTTTAAGACACAGTGGCAGATAATTTATATATAGAAATTAATTGTTCTTTCACACTAGCCATGTGTAGGACGCACTGAACAGGTAGAGCCAGACTGAAAAATTCAATGCCATAGCCGGGATTTGAACCATGGATCTTCTGGTTTCCGTCCAGCTGCTCTAACCATTTGAGCTACTATGGCCAACGTGCCAACACGACATTAAATTCTCCAACTGACTAGTGTTTCTCCCGGTAAACCACTAGGAGTTCTCGTAAACACATGAGACAACTAGTCTGGCTCTATCCTTTCAATTTATATATAGTAAGAACATCAGGGGGCCTAGAATAGATCCTTTTGGAACCCGTGAAACTAAGATCTTTTTTGTGATAGCTCTTTCATGGTTTCTTTTTGGCCTTTTTCTATAAAATTGATCTTAAACTACCTGCTCTCTTATTTCAAGTTATGACTTAAACCAATTGAAACCCTCCCCCTAATACAATATTTATGCCGCTTATTTAGCAGAATATAATGATCCACCATGTCGAAAGCTTTGGTTAGATCCAAAAATAGTCCCATCCCAACTTCTCTTTGGTCCAGTATGTCATAGATACTTCCAACAAAATTTATTAATGTCAAACTATTAGATTTTTTGCTTTGGAACCCATGTTGACTATTATTGATTATATTTAATTTGTTGAACGCCATAAGCCACCTGTACATTATATTTTCTAACAGTTTAAAAAAGCCTGAAAGAAAAGTTATTAGTCTGTAGTTGTTACGATTTTTCTCATCTCCTTTTTGAATATTGGTTTTATGTTTACTACCTTCAGTTCAGGTGGGAAAGTGCCAATTTGAAGGTATTTATTTGCTATATGACACAGTAGTTTTAAGATATTCATACTACATTGTTTAATTAAATAGCTTGAACTTCCTTCAAGCAGTTCTTAAATAAAGTTAAAAATAAATGGATGTGGACAGTGAACAGAGTCAAATAACAAAGCACAAGTTATAATTAATTAGAATTAGGGAATTATTGTACAACAATGTATAACGTATATGTATTGAATTGTTGTTAAATGAGTATAACTGGTATAAAACCAGGACTGAACATCAGTCGTTTTTATCTGTTCATAGCTTAGAATTAAAACAGCTACATACTACTTATAGTCCTACACAAATGTTATCAGGATAACTCTTTGATTCAAATACAAAATAAAATGATTTTAAGCATAGACACTGTTTAGCAACAATTTTAAAAGCATTAAAATGGGCAATTTTCCCTTAAGATTATTAGGAACAGTATTGAATTATATCTGTAGAAGCAAGAAAGCTTTGCTCTGGGATGATAGATATTTCCTTTTTTTCTAGTGTCTTTCATTGTTTGTTATAAATGTATCTTGATTGCATAAAGAATATTCATTTACTTTTTACTGAGTTGTCCCTAAATAATATTCCACATTCCATGATTGAGTTAAAATATTCATAGTATACTAATTTAAATGTATCTATAGAACTTACATTTTACCAATGCCTCAGATACCATATCATCTCAAAATTGCAATATCATTAGCTTATATCACAAAAACTGGCTTTATGGATGCTTTCATATATTTGATATGATTAAATGATTACAATTGCCTTATTTTCCTCCACCCCTGTTAGATACAAGCCAAGCTGTGTCTGAAATATCATATCTTAACTTAATTTTCAAGCACCTGGTTTTGTAATCTATGTCCAACATAATTTAATGCATTCATTTATTTTATGTTATTTTACATTTCAGAAATATGAAGAGTACTTAACACCAGAAAATAAGTTCTTTATCTCAGAGGTAGTGAACGACATGTATACATCACCATTTCTAAGCACATGTAATCAGACTCCTCTGAAAGTTGAACCATTACAGAGAGGCACATGGACACCTGGGCTGAAGAGAACTGGAGTGATAGCTAAAAAGATAGGGATCTATCCATTGTGGAAAAAAGATGGCACAAGAGTTCTGACTACTTTGTTACATGTAAGTGTAGTACTATTATGTATCACAGTGGAGTAGTATGTTAAGTACCACAATATGAGAACTTAGTTTTTGTGTAAAGATTAGGGCCCGAATGTTTAGCCAAAAGTTCATGAGGTTAGTTGTGCATAAGATATTGTCGCGAGGCGTTGTAGACGCGCGAGAGAGAGAGAAGCGGGAGTGAAAGAGACACATAGCGTCCAAGCCACGACCAGGGAGAGAGCAACAGAGGGAGAAGGAGACAGACAGTTCCATGGTGTTCTCGCTATTTCACGAAAGATCGTGCTAGTCCGTGAAATTTAGTGAACTGTCAATAAACTTCCCCAACCTGCGAGAAACAGCTGCTCGTGTATAAATAAGAGAGACTCGAGCTGAGTGAGTCAGTTGAGAGTTGTTAATGGTGCAGTGTGAGCGTGTGGCAGACGGACTTGAAGGTTTCGTACGTGTGTGTTACGTCATTCTGCTGACATCAGAGTTGTACCGGTGTCTTCTCTACAGAAATAAAGAGCATTTTGAATTTCTGCATACTAGACTTTCAATTTTACGAACCCACAAAATCACAATTGGTGTCAGCAGTGGAGCACAACAATGGAAGCTGCATTGGCAAAGATTTTAGAGAAGATGGAAGAAATGAAGACGGCTAACGACAACCTCACCGCCGGGCTGAAAAAAATAAGGACAGCGAATGACATCCTCGTTGCGGAAATAAAAACAGCGAACGATATCCTGGCAACCGAAATGAAGGCTGCGAACGAGGCCCTCACCGTCAAATTTGAAGAGCAGTTGGCCGACGTGAAGGAGTATGTCACGGAGCTGGGCAAGCGGATGGGTCAAGTGGACAAGCCCGTCGAAGACCTGGCGAACCGCGTTAATGACCTAGAGGGAGAGGCTGACAGCAATACCAAGTCCCTGAGCGCCATGGTGGAGGACATCGTTTACAGGAGAATGAAGGATTTTAAGGCAGACGAGCCGGGAGGCGACACAACATCTGCGCGCGTCAAACCACCAAAGTACGACAGCATGCCAACGGTCACAACAAGTGGTCACCTGAAGAAGAGGCCGCATAGTTAAAAGCCAGCCTCTAGGGACGGACCACAGAGGTCCTGAACGCGTTCCAGACCGCTTCGGAAAACACCGCTTAGCTGCAGCTTACTGCTGCCAGCTGAAGTCAAGGTCGCAACAGCCAGGGGAGCTGCTGCAGGAGTTTGTCCTGGCAATCGAATAGCTGGCCAGCAAAGCCGACCTCCCACGCGAGTTCATATCCCGGGAAGCCGCCTACACCTTCGTTGACGGGGTATGAGACTTCGAGATACGTCAGCGCCTAATGCTCGGCGACTACAAGACCATCCATGAGGCGCTAACGGCAGCATTGAGGATGGAGGCGGCCAAGGTGATGGCTACTCCGACAAGGAGTATCCGCTACACTGGAGATCGAAGGTCAGCCAAGGTACGCCAGTGAAGACCAAGTGTTGTGTGTTGGGGGTGTGGCCAGCCGGGACACCTTACTTATTACATTGAACAGCTTCGATGAAAACCTTATATCTTCTCACCTAATCCGGAACCCTTTCAACTGGACACTATATGCTACAACACTACAGTCTGCTACTGACTTGAGCATACCTTTGAAGTCAATTCGGTTCATAGATACTGCAGCTGCTACGATCACAAGAAATATTCAATGTACTTCTAATATAGCAAGCAGTTCTTCAAAATCATGTGTCCAAAAATATATTGCACCAAACTTTTTTTCCCATACTCAACAACCTTACCAAATAAAAAAGAACTGCAGAAAGCTATGGGAACAAACCAAATATCCTCAACATAAAACTTGTTATAACAGAGCCTCTAGAGACTTAAAAGAAGCACTCAAACTTCAACATAACACCGCACTTGAAAAATCAGTTGAAAGCTCTAAATGTCTAGGATGGATCTCTATGTGGTAAAACTAAGAGCATATTAAAACATAGAAAGAGAATTCCTCCATTAAAAACTAACAACACTTGGTTCTCAACCGCAGAGGAAAAGGTAAACATATTTTCTGAGGTTTTATATGAACAGTTTCAACCATATGCTGACAGACATGTAGAATTGACCAAGAATGTACAGGAATCGCTTTCTCAGCCTCTCCCATTATCACCTTAAAATAGATTCTTCACTCCTTCAGAGGTGAAGAATGTAATCATCAGATCACTGCAGAGCAAAGCTCCTGGCCAAGATTTAATTGTTCCAAGCTCTTCTTCAAAACACAATACCATTCTTTGTTTAGCCTAATTTACATCAAAATGAAAACATGCTGTAGTAACCATGATACCAAAGCCACAGAAAATCAAAAGTGACCCACATAATTATCACCCAGTAAGCCTTTTGCCTCTGTTTTCCAAAATTTTTGAGTGCTTACAACTACCACAATTAATGGAGCACTTGGAAGAAATTCTGCCTGCAGCACAATTTGGTTTAAGACTCAATCACTCATGTACACAACATCTTTACCGTACAGTGGATACCAGATTAAATGCTTACAAAGAAAGGTAGGTTTGTTTGGGCCTGTTTCTAGATGCTGAAACAGCTTGCAATAAATTATGGCACGATGGTCTTCTATACAAACTTAAACCTCACTTAAATGACATGCTGTACAACCTTATTACTTCATATTTATCCCATTGCCCATTCTCTGTAAAATGTGAATCAGCGCAGTCAAGATCGTTTACTTATTCATTCTGGAGTACCTCAGGGCAGCTTACTAGGACCACTATTGTACATCGCTTACATGGCAGATTTTCCAACTTGTGACCAACTTGTAATTGCACATTTTGCTGATGACGTCGCAGTTCTGAGCAAAGGTACCTCTGAAGCAGCTGCAAGTAACCTACAAAATTATTGTGAAGAAATAGACACTTGGTACAAACATTGAAAAATGAATCTGAAAAAGCATGCATCGTCAAGTTCACCTACAAACGCAATATTCAGCATCATCCTATTTTACTCAGAGGAGAGCCGATTCCAGAATCAGATTCAGTGAGGTACCTTGGGCTCACATTAGATCAACGATTAACATGGAAATGCTACTTTACTCACTTAATAAAGAAAATTCTTCACCATCTACATGAATTGAAATACAATAAACACTATAAAAATTATTTGTGGTTGGTTTATTGACACTCGTCACTTACTTTTTCATATATTTATGAGAGACTAGTTTCAAAGGCCCTGGCCTCCATTTTCAATCTCTTTCCAGAGATTGAAAATGGAGGCCAGGGCCTTTGAAACTAGTCTCTCATAAATATATGAAAAAGTAAGTGACGATTGTCAATAAACCAACCACAAATAATTTTTATATTAATTTTGACGTCACTGTTACTAAATTCCTCCAAACACACATCAACAATAAACACTCTTCAAAATCTGCACTATCTCTTTGCTACAAAAGGCTAATATACATGTCTCTGATTAAACCTATATGGATGTACAGCTGCTCAATCTGGAGTTCAGCTTGTGCTTTTCAAATACAAAGAATACAAATGATTCAAAACAGACGTCTTCGTTTAATCACCAATGCCCCATGGTATGTCAGAAACTCCACTATTCTCTCAGATCTCAACATTCCAGAAGTAACAGCAGTCCTCAGTACAGCTTATAAAAGGCTCTGCAAATCATTCGACCATCACAGCATCTGGTTCAACCAATTCCTGCCAATTACCCACCAGACCCAAACAGAAAATTAAAATAAAGAAGGCTCTTAGATTTAAGATTTGTGTAATACTTATTAGAAATTAAATTACTATGTAATCAGGACTGCCGCTGGGAACATCCAGAACCATGTTTCATGTTATTTGTTTGTATAAAACCTAATCACAACTGTAATGTATTATATATAGAATAAAGTTAAGACTTTTTTTAAGTGATTCTGTACAACCCTTGAGCTAAATATGTGAGAGTATTTTCGAGAAAAGAGCTGCTTTAGATGTCTTTTTCATATAAGGTAGCTCACCTGTGACAAAAAGCTGATCATGATGCTGTAGTTCATGTAACCAGCAGAATTTCTTAACATTTGTGCCACCATAGAATTATTTGCTCTCTCCATCTCTTGCATTGCCAAAAGAAATACTGCAGGCTCACTGCATTGTTTCTGTAGTTCCGATAATGACAGTGTTGTTGGTGTTGCAACTTTAACAAAGATGTATGATGTAATCGTGGGGTATAATTCTGTACTTCTCCTACTTCCACATGCAACTAAATCAACAGAAATCAAGTGGCATGACTAATGAATTATCACTCAACAGAAATTAAGTGGCATGACTAATGAATTATCACTCTAAGTTATGAGATATGTTTGTTCTATATAGAATGAGGAAAGGGCTAAAGTGTATGTTCTTGTAGTGAATGCATTTATTTAACAAAATGTGAAAAGTAATAAAATATGTATTAATTTTTAGATGAGTCGTATTTATTACACATCTGCTTCACTTTCGTACCTATTTTGAGGACATCATAATCATTGGCAACCAAAACATAACAAAATTTCAGCAAAGACCACATCCCTAGACAATGTAGTTAATCTCTCAAAGCAAAATTTTAACACTGAAGAAATAGATGTGCTTAACCAAGGCCTAAAAATATGTATAACATACTCCAGCAACCCGGATGAATTCATTGCAGATATAGAATTAGCAGTAGAAAGCTTGGAAACCATGGACAAAAATATAATTAGGAAAAAATCAGCTCCTATATTGGAAAACTTAATAAATAAAAAGCCAAGAAAACATTTGAAACAAATTCAGATAATTAAATCTTTAAAGAAAAAGGATGTAATCTTCTCAAGGGCTGATAAAGGGAACAAAATAGTAATCTTAGATACAGCTACATACAAGGAAAAAATGTTAGAGTTACTACAACAAAAAGAATTCCAGGAAATAGATTCTAATCCACTCAACCGATGCATAAAAGATGTACAAAAAACCATCATTAATAGTAAAATTTTAACAACTGCAGAACAAAAAACTATCAAACCGGACAACTCTACCCTTGCAGGACTATATGGTTTGCCTAAAATACACAAACCCAACATACCCATGAGACCCATTGTAAATAATATAAACACTCCTACTTACCTTCTGGCAAAATGGCTGTCCAAAAAATTTCAGTCCTTTCCACAATTCCATACTCTGAGCATAAAAAACTCTTTAGACCTGGTAGAAAAAATTCAAAATATTAAACTAAAACCTCATGACACTTTAGTATCCTTTGATGTCCGCTCCCTCTTCCCTAGCATTCCATTAGACAAACTTTTGATTCAACTGAAAAAATGGCTAAATTCTATTAACCTAGATGCCAATGCAATAGAAGAATATTTGGCAATGACTGAAATATGTATACATCAAAATTGTTTTGTCTTTGATGGAAAATATTATAAACAAATTTCAGGACTAGCTATGGGAAGCACGCTATCACCATTTTTGGCCAATCTATACATGAGCTTTTTCGAAACACATAACTAAAGCCTTCCCTCATATGTTTAAAACATGGTACAGATACGTAGACGACATCTTTGCAATAGTGCCCTACAAACAAATAGATGATGCTTTGAAACTACTCAACCTGCAAGAACCCAGCATACAATTCACAGTGGAAACTGAAGAGGACTGTACTCTACCTTTTTTAGACCTTAAAATCAAAAAAAAGCAATGAAAAACTAGAATTTGGTATCCATAGAAAAGCAACACACACAGATAATTACATCAAAGCAAATAGTTTCAACCCAATTCCACACAAACATGCAACCATCAACAGTCTCACACACAGATTAGTAAATCTACCTCTCAACCAGCAAGAATATCAAAACGAATACCATCAAATCTTAAAAACTGCAATTAAAAATGGATATGGAAAAAATCTTGTAGATAAAAAACTAAAATCATTCAAACTTCAAAAAAGATTAAAACAGATCACAGCTCTCACACCAATTAAACAAGAAATTAGATTTGCTAAATTTACTTACCACCCCTGGGCCACAAAAAAGTTCCAAAAAATATTCAAGAAATACAATATAACATTGGCACCAAAAAACAATTACAACATTAAAAACCTACTTCACAGTAATAATACTGATAAGATAAAACCAGAGGAAAAGTCAGGCATTTACAAGATTAAGTGTTAAGACTGAAAAAATTTACATAGGGAGGACAAAAAGAAACATAGGCACTAGAAAGAAAGAACACTTCAGGCACTTAAGATACAAAAATATTGATAAGTCTGCAATAGCAGCTCATTTGTGGTCTGAAAATCATGAAATTGAAGATAGCACAGAATTACTAAAATACGTACAAAAACATAGTGAACTCGTCATATGGGAGAGGATATACATAGAAAAACATAAAAACCAACTAATGAACTTTGAAATCCCGCCAGAAGAGAATCCCACATTTAAGTTCATCACTAAATCAACAGATGGCAGCAGCAACCCCAGAATTACCCACACCACTGGATCCAGCTTTAGTCGCATAAGAGCCGTAGATGCAAACGATGATTTGTGAAACATGTCCTCAAAATAGGTACGAAAGTGAAGCAGATGTGTAATAAATACGACTCATCTAAAAATTAATAATTTTTCGCTTCACTGTGGTGTTCCAATACAGTTAAATCTCGATATAAATAAAATATGTATTTATGAGAAAAATTTATATATATATATATATATAATATATATATATAATATATATATAATGTGAAATAAAAGTTTGCAAATATACTTCTTGGCCCTAGATTGGAGTATTAAACTTAGTTATAGGTTTGTGTATATTAAGGAAAAAACATTTATTTACGTACAAATCCAGCCCTCTGTTATAATGTATTACAAATAAGATCCTCAACTTATGCTTGGATAGATTTACCATCAGTATGTCTGTTATCAGAGAATCGTTGCTCAGAGTAATGGGCCTTTTTCACATTGATATTTATAAGAGCTAAGAAAATTCTTTGGGAAGTTAACAGTTATTAGCAAATAATGATCATCAACATTTAGATTATATGCTGCTTTTATTTATACATTCATAGTTTAGCTATCCTAGTTGAGATATTTTTCTCTTTTTAAAATTATATTATTTCCTGACGGTTCAGCAAAAAGCTAGAAAACTATTGCAAAGGCAATCATAAATCTAAATAATCCTTTAATGTTTTTTTTGTTTTTTAATTTACAATCAGCTTTAGCATAAAGCATGCAACAGATATATAAGGTTGGAGGTTTGTTATAATTTAAAAATTTTGATTTATTATTTTAATTATTTTGTTTAGATGTGTGTTTGGAGGAATTTAGTAACAGTGACGTCAAAATTAATATAAAAATTATTTGTGGTTGGTTTATTGACACTCGTCACTTTTTCATATATTTATGAGAGACTAGTTTCAAAGGCCCTGGCCCTGGCCATAGTTCCACCACCAGAGAGAGCAGACAACAACAGATGCCAGTTGGAAAGAGATTGAAAATGGAGGCCAGGGCCTTTGAAACTAGTCTCTCATAAATATATGAAAAAGTAAGTGACGAGTGTCAATAAACCAACCACAAATAATTTTTATATTATTTTGATTAGGTTTGTTTATAATGTTTGTATTTACTCCACTTTTATTGTGAAAATATTTTTGACAAAAATGTGTGGCTCATGTATCCAGGGTAACCTGAAAAAATTGTTGTTTGGGAAGAAAAAGTTTGTGAGAAAAGAAAGCTTGTAAGAACACAGGGGTGAAGCCGAGAGAGGAGAAATGGCAACAAGAGATTTTAGTTGGCCACCCGAAAGTAGAGGCACTGGCGTACTGGATCACGAAGGCGATTGGCTGATTCAAGTTTTGCTACAACTTTTAAATTTGTAGTGGTTTCATATTCTGTGGCTTGGCCATCTTGAAAATTTCAGAGTGGAAGAAGAATCGTTGTATATTCCTGTGGAAGAAACAGCATTTGATACATCTTTGCGTGATCTTGGCTACTTACTCCAGGTACAGAGAAATGAGAATAATCACATTTAAAATTATCATTATTATTGGAGGTCTACTGTAAATAGCTGTTGTGCTTTAAGATGATATAACACGTTATTCAGTGGATTGCTTTGAAAACCATTCACGGAAAAATAAAAGCTTATTGGCATTACATTACTTCGATTTTATTTTCAGATACAAAAATCAAGAAGTGAATGTTCCAATATTGAAGCTGAACTTCGTTGGAGACTTCAATCACTTGCTAACTTAACCTACAAGTTAACATATGCCAGTGAGAATCTGATGTTACTTTTACAAAACCTCCACAATCAGTTATATGAATTTCTGGATTATTTTGGCCATACTAGTTCTCTGGAGGAACGTTGGATCTCAAATTGCAAAGTGCCAGATAGCATAAGACTATGTGCAAAACATGGTATGCACATGTATATAATTAAGAGATGTGTCCCATTTCTAATTTATAGATACATTAAAGATAAATATAGCTATTTGTGAATAAAGGACGGTTACCACAGGCCATGAACAATAGATGCAAATATTCAGATCTATATAATCTCAGTCCTTTTTTGTATTTGTTTTTGTTGACCAATTCAGTGGTAGTTGTTTTTATATAAGTACTAGATTTTTAAATACATAATGATTTGAGATTTATTTAGGCAGTTATAGCAGCAGTAAATTGCCTAATTAAATGTATTTCTTCAAATGCTGCAATTTACACTCACTTTTTTTAATGTACCTTTATAATATATCAAGATTTAACTGTATTGGAACACCACAGTGAAGCGAAATAATTATTAATTTTTAGATGAGTCGTATTTATTACACATCTGCTTCACTTTCGTACCTATTTTGAGGACATGTTTCGCAAATCATCGTTTGCATCTTCCGCTCTTATGCAACTAAAGCTTGATCCAGTGGTGTGGGTAATTCTGGAGTTGTTGCTGCCATCTGTTGATTTAGTGATGAACTTAAATGTGGGATTCTCTTCTGGCGGGATTTCAAAGTTCATTAGTTGGTTTTTATGTTTTTCTATGTATATTCTCTCCCATATGACGAGTTCACTATTTTTTTGTACGTATTTTAGTAATTCGGTGCTATCTTCAATTTCATGATTTTCAGACCAGATATAAGCTGCTATTGCGGACTTATCAACATTTTTGTATCTTAAGTGCCTGAAGTGTTCTTTCTTTCTAGTGCCTATGTTTCTTTTTGTCCTCCCTATGTAAATTTTTTCACAGTCTTTACACTTAATCTTGTAAATGCCTGACTTTTCCTCTGGTTTTATCTTATCAGTATTATTACTGTGAAGTAGGTTTTTAATGTTGTAATTGTTTTTTGGTGCCAATGTTATATTGTATTTCTTGAATATTTTTTGGAACTTTTTTGTGACCCAGGGGTGGTAAGTAAATTTAGCAAATCTAATTTCTTGTTTTATTGGTGTGAGAGCTGTGATCTGTTTTAATCTCTTTTGAAGTTTGAATGATTTTAGTTTTTTATCTACAAGGTTTTTTCCATATCCATTTTTAATTGCAGTTTTTAAGATTTGATGATATTCGTTTTGATATTCTTCAAAGTATAAACTTGAAAGAAGCGTAGGGACAGTGAAGCACAAATTAATATAAAAGTGAATCGAGAATATATTGACACATTGCTTACTCCCACTGTTTATTCACAGGACATGTTTCAAGAGCTCTTGCTCCTATCCTCAGCTGATACTCGATTAGTGCAAGTTGTAGTGGTTTCTTCTTTCTCCGTATTGTCAATAGATGGCGTGATGTACTTGTCAAAGATGTCCGGTGGTGGAGTTTCAAAATTCATGACTCTATGACGATTTTTGTTAATGAAGATTTTTTCCCATACGGAAAGGTCTATGGGGTGATTAACGTATTTTATTAGAGATGTTTCCAAATTGATGTCATGTCTAGTATTCAAAAAATGAAAAGCCACTGCTGATTTTTCTGTTTCACCATTTTTAATGTTTCTCATATGTTCTTTAGTTCTCATGTTAATATTTCTAAACAGAGAAGATTATCAAGAAGAATACCTACACATAAAAAAAGTAGCTATATCCAACGGTTTCAACCCAAATTTAGTAGACAAAACAGTTAACAGACTCAACAAAGCTAAGAAAATAAAAGAAACCACCACCCTAGAACCTACAGGAGGAACAGAGAAAAAACTTTTTAAAAAATTCACCTTCCACCCATCAGCCTATAACAAATTCCAAAAAATCTTCTCAAAACACAACATAACTCTTGCACCTCAAAATAGGTTTAATATCAGAAATTTGTTAAAAGGCCCTCCCAAAAATTCAATCACTACCAAAGAAAAACCAGGAATCAATGAGATCAAATGTGAAACTTGCCCTAAAATTTATATAGGAAAAACAAAAAGAAATATTAACATCAGAACTAAAGAACATATGAGAAACATTAAAAATGGTGAAACAGAAAAATCAGCAGTGGCTTTTCATTTTTTGAATACTAGACATGACATCAATTTGGAAACATCTCTAATAAAATACGTTAATCACCCCAGAGACCTTTCCGTATGGGAAAAAATCTTCATTAACAAAAATCGCCATAGAGTCATGAATTTTGAAACTCCACCACCGGACATCTTTGACAAGTACATCACGCCATCTATTGACAATACGGAGAAAGAAGAAACCACTACAACTTGCACTAGTCGAGTATCAGCTGAGGATAGGAGCAAGAGCTCTTGAAACATGTCCTGTGAATAAACAGTGTGAGTGAAGCAATGTGTCAATATATTCTCGATTCACTTTTATATTTGATATTCTTGCTGGCTGAGGGGTAGATTTACTAATCTGTGTGTGAGACTGTTGATGGTGGCATGTTTGTGTGGAATTGGGTTGAAACTATTTGCTTTGATGTAATTATCTGTGTGTGTTGCTTTTCTATGGATACCAAATTCTAGTTTTTCATTGCTTTTTGTGATTTTAAGGTCCAAAAAAGGTAGAGTACAGCCCTCTTCAGTTTCCACTGTGAATTGTGTGCTGGGTTCTTGCAGGTTGAGTAGTTTCAAAGCATCATCTATTTGTTTGTAGGGCACTATTGCAAAGATGTCGTCTACATATCTGTATCATGTTTTAAACATATGAGGGAAGGCTTTAGTTATATGTGTTTCGAAAAAGCTCATGTATAGATTGGCCAAAAATGGTGATAGCGGGCTTCCCATAGCTAGTCCTGAAATTTGTTTATAATATTTTCCATCGAAAACAAAATAATTTTGATGTATACATATTTCAGTCATTGCCAAATATTCTTCTATTGCATTGGCATCTAGGTTTATAGAATTTAGCCATTTTTTCAGTTGAATACCTATATAATGTTTACAGTTTCTGGATGACTAGTAGTTAATATTATCAAACTAATCTTTGCCTAATAGCAAAAAGCATTCTTCTCAAACTGCTTAGTGATATGGTATAGTGCAATACTGTGGTTACATTGATTTAATTGTTCTTGTACTTTTATTTGCGTATTTCATTACATGTTTGAGATTCTTTCTAAAGTTTTTCCCTAACCTTAGGTAAATGCCAGGTAATGCCTGAGGCAACTAACCTCGTTAATATTAAAACATGTATTATGCTTAATGCATAGCTAAACTGTTATAATATTATACTAAACTTTCTTTGTAATACAATGAATTACTCACGTTATTCATCACTTTAAATATTTCAGAAATCCTTACAGTCTTATTACAGAAAGTTACGTTAAAGCTCATTCTTAAATATTAAAGTTTGTCATTTCTGTTATTTATATCACTTTGTGCAACAGCTGCAGTTTTAGGTTAGTGTCTTTGTTTTAAATGAAAAACGTTACTCGTGTTATTCATATCAAATCAAATGATTTACAAATGTATATAATATTACACAGAATGTTTTGCTAAAGTTTCTTTGTAATTAAATGAATTAGCCATGTTACATCACTTATAAGTGTTTTGAGCTATAGCTACAGTGTTGTAACTAGTGTTGTGCTATCAATTCTTTGTAATTGATTTAGATGAACTACTCATGTTATTTAAGTAAATGTCAAATTAATTTGTTATGCTAATGAGCCAGAATAATAAAAGGAAGCAGTAACTGTCAAAACAATGTTATTATTAAAAGTTTCCTGTCAAATACGACATCCTATTGTTAATTCCTTGAAAGTTCATACAAAATTTTGAAGTAATTGAAGGAGAAAATAATGTACAGGTCCATTCAAAAAATTCACTGCAAGGCTCAGCTGATTATATGTTCTAATACTGTATTGCTACAGATTATAGAAGATAATTACATGAGCTTTTAGAATACGCGACAACTTTGAAACTGCAGTCACAACTCTCAAAGCTCACGTAATTATCTTTATGCGTCATCTGTAGCAATGCGGTATTGAAACATATCACCAGCTGACAGCTAAGCAGGTATGAAAAATACAGCTATAGCATTCCGGTAAAAGTGTAGGCGCGCAATTTTTCATAGTTTAGTTTGCCACCCGAAAATAGGGGCACTGCAATCACCTCGTGCTGCCAACGATTAACATGGGAGGTTCACTTCTAATAAGTATATGTTCTGTGTGTAAGAAGAAGTTTGTTGCAAGAAAAAAACTTCTAGGAGTCTGTTGTATAAAGCTGGAACCAAAAATAAATAATCTATAAGTAAGATTGGAGTAATTATTTCATCACAACATGACCTGATAAATATTAAAATCAGAAGCATTATTAACAATGAAGTATTCATTTTTGAGTTTGATTAATGAGTCACTATGTTTACACTCAACTTCACTTACTATAAAAATTATTTGTGGTTGGTTTATTGACACTCGTCACTTACTTTTTCATATATTTATGAGAGACTAGTTTCAAAGGCCCTGGCCTCCATTTTCAATCTCTTCCCAACTGGCAACTGTTGTTATCTGCTCTCTCTGGTGGTGGAACTATGAACTTTTTTGTCAAATTATCTGCTGGCGGGATTTCAAAGTTCATAGTTCATAGTTCCACCACCAGAGAGAGCAGATAACAACAGTTGCCAGTTGGGAAGAGATGGAAAATGGAGGCCAGGGCCTTTGAAACTAGTCTCTCATAAATATATGAAAAAGTAAGTGACGAGTGTCAATAAACCAACCACAAATAATTTTTATATTAATTTTGACGTCACTGTTACTAAATTCCTCCAAACACACTTCACTTACTATGTTGTTGTATAATCGAAACATTTTGAACATCATTCAATCTTATCAGCTGTTTGGTGACTAAATGAACATTCTTCTTCCTCCACTACTACGGTGCTCTGATCTGTCATGGTGAATTGTATGCTGGGTTCTTGAAGGTTGAGTAGTTTCAAAGCATCATCTATTTGTTTGTAGTGCACTATTGCAAAGATGTCGTCCACGTAGCTGTACCATGTTTTAAAAATATGAGGGAAGGCTTTAGTTATGTGTTTCGAAAAAGCTCACGTATAAATTGGTCAAAAATGGTGATAGCAAGCTTCCCATAGCTAGTCCTGAAATTTGTTTATAATCCTTTCCATCGAAAATGAAATAACGGTAGAAACTGAAGAGGACTGTACTCTTCCTTTTTTGGACCTTAAAATCACAAAAAGCAATGAAAAACTAGAATTTGGTATTCATAGAAAAGCAACACACACAGATAATTACATCAAAGCAAATAGTTTCAACCCAATTCCACACAAACATGCCACCATCAACAGTCACACACAGATTAGTAAATCTACCCCTCAGCCAGCAAGAATATCAAAAAGAATACCATCAAATCTTAAAAACTGCAATTAAAAATGGATATGGAAAAAACCTTGTAGATAAAAATCTAAAATCATTCAAACTTCAAAAGAGATTAAAACAGATCACAGCTATCACACCAATAAAACAAGAAATTAGATTTGCTAAATTTACTTACCACCCCTGGGCCACAAAAAGGTTCAAAAAAATATTCAAGTAATACAATATAACATTGGCACCAAAAAACAATTACAACATTAAAAACCTACTTAACAGTAATAATACTGATAAGATAAAACCAGAAGAAAAGTCAGACATTTACAAGATTAAGTGTAAAGACTGTGAAAAAAACTTACATAGGTAGGACAAAAAGAAACATACGCACTAGAAAGAAAGAGTGAACTCGTCATATGGGAGAGAATATACATAGAAAAACATAAAAACCAACTAATGAACTGTGAAATCCCGCTAGTAGAGAATCCCACATTTAAGTTCATCACTAAATCAACAGATGGCAGCAGCAACTCCAGAATTGCCCACATCACTGGATCAAGCTTTAGTCGCATAAGAGCCGACGATGCAAACGATGGTTTGCGAAACATGTCCTCAAAATAGGTACGTAAGTGAAGCCGATGTGTGATAAATACGACTCATCTATAAATTAATAATTATGTCACTTCACTGGGGTGTTCCAATACAGTTAAATCTCGATATAAATAAAGTCAAATTTAGTTAAAGAAATAGAAAAGCTAAAATTAGAAAGGGATAATTTTGAATCAGAACAAGCAGTTGGAGAAGGAGAATTTTCAGAAACTAAGCCAAAATCTTATTGCGTCACCAGTGCAGGGAGGATATTTAGAAATTTGTGAGAGTGTTACAGGTGTTCAAAATGATAGTGAGTTTTGATTTGATTTGATTTGATTTGATTTGATTTGATTTGATTTATTGATTCATCCATTAAAACATGTACATGTTATAGGACACGTCAAATTAAAAACTAAGTACAATATTTATAATTAAGGTAGCTAACTAAATATTTACAAATTTAAAAATTCATCCACGCTGTAGAAGCTATTGGCTCTAAGGAAGTTTAATAACAATTTCTGAAATTGATGTTGTGATTCAATCTTTTTTATAGATTCAGGTAGCTTATTGTAAAGATGTAAGCCAGCATATATGAAACTATTTTCATACATCTTTGTTTTGTGTGCCTTCACAAATAAATTATTCTTTGTTCTAGTGTTGTGTATATGAATTTCAGAATTTGTTTTGAATAAACTTAGGCTTCTTTCATATGTACAAGAGTTTCATATATGTATATACTTGGCAGTGGTAAGATACCTAATTTACTGAAGTATGGCTTACAACTAGTTGTGCTTGAGAGATCTGCTATGATTATAATTATTTTCCTTTGGTATCTGAATACTTCTATACTGTCTTTAGAATTTCCCCAAAAAATTATACCATATGCCAACAAACTGTGTATATATGAAAAGTACACTACTCTCCAAACTTTCAGGCTCGACATGCCTGTAATTGCTGTGATTAAGAAACACATTTTACTAAGTTTTTTTGTCAATGTCTCTATGTGAGTTTCCCAACTTAAATTTTATGATGTTGAATATATATTATGTAAAACACACATACACGCACATGCACAAATACCATCTTAAACAACATCACTCCAATTATTTGTTGAAGAAAAAGGGATGACCCTAAATTGTCTATAAAAGAAGTAGAAGAATACCTTAGCGTAAGAAAAGGTGCAAAGTGAACTTAAAATGATGATTGTCAAGAAAATTTTGAAAAGCAAAGCATTCGAATGGTTCAGGTTAACATTAGCAGGTCATCAGCTTTATTCTTCTTTTAGAAATTTATTCCTTTAACAATACTGGAGCCCAATCAGGCAAGAATAGAACTAGCTACTGGGAAATTTGAACCATTAAAAGGATTATCATTGGCAGATTATTTCATGAAAATAGCGAATAAAGGTAAATTAATAGAATCCCACATGTCAGAACAAGGAAAAACAAAACAGAACTAATAACCTTAATCACCAGACATTTCCCTAATGCAGTCAAGACAGAGCTCGTTGTTGTCAAACTGGTAGATTTTACTGATGCAATAAAATTTCAAGCATGATTTGAGGTAAAAAATACAAAAACATTTGAACATAAAAATGAAATTGATAACACACAACTAAACCACCAAAGAAATAATGTACATTGCAACAATGGTCAGGGTAATTCAAATAGGAATTCTAACGAAGAGAGGAAGGCATATCACCCCACAAATACAAAGTGCAACGCAAAGAACCAAAAATGTAAGGGAAAGGTACCACAAAACACTTTCAAGTAATGGGAGAAATTGCCTGGAAAGAAATTTGAGATATCACAATCATAACATAAACAGAAGTGGCCAAATTAACCACCAAATTTTTTGTTGAGGTTATGTGAGGAATAGTAAAAATACAGAGATAAGAGAAATAAACACCAAATATGACATATTGGAATATAGGCCCATCAAAATTTAAAACTGTAGAATTAACCGAAGTATGTATTCAAAATTCAGCCCTAGCTAATTTTGGAAATATCGAAAACAATGAAGGTATTCACAAAAACTGTTTTAAAAAATAATGTATAAATTTGATAGGACAAATTAGACACAGTTCACAACCAAATTACTTTAAAGGTTCAAAAACAAGTCAAAATATGTAAATTAATAATTATTAAAGAACTAAATATATTGTAAATAATGGACAGAATTGTAACCGTATCATTTTATTATGTGTTAACTTTAGTAAATTAAAAAATGATAAAGTCTCCATAGGCATTTGAAACATACATTGAGATTACGGTTGATTTTTTTTTAATAATTTTTTATTGATCGATCAGCAGTACAGTGCTTTACAGATCAGAGTGAAAAGAAGGTAACAGTACAGGTTCATTTTAATTTAGAAATTCTGATTTATTATTTTATGTGTTTTGTTTCCATTTGTTTATAATCTTTGTATTTAAATTTGAATTCTATCATGTATAAGTATTGTTGAGAAAAATGTGAGGATCACCTATACAGGATAACCTAAAAATGTTGTTGAATAAGAAAAAAAAGTCTGAGGAGAAAAAGCCTGTAAGAAGAAACAATTTGTGGGAAGAAAAAGCTTTTAGGAGTACATCGTATAATATTGAAACCAAGAATAAATAATATACTGTAAGATTGGAGTAATTATTACACCATGACGTGACCTGTGTAAAAATGACTCAGCTCACTGGATGAGAGTTTGAATTCTCATTGAACATCATTTGTAAAGCAACCAGAGCAACCTAACAATTGTATTTTTAAAATATTTTCATCAAGCATGTGTAGCATTTACTTGGAAGGTAAAGAGTGTAATACTATACTTGCATCCCCTATACTTCTATTTACATAAATCCCATTAAATTGTCACATTTCATTGCAGCTAGTTCAAATTAGGCCCTTTGCTCAGCTTCAATGGCTTCTTGTGATTCAGTTCTTTCATACTGCTCAAAATAATAATTCATGAAGATGCAGTTATTAACTGATGTATATTATATTGCAGGTAGTGGATAATCATGTTATCAAATACACACCACCAGAGGAATATAATAATCCCTTTCCACAGAAAAAGAATAGAGCACGGCAGAAGCATGGATGTTTACTTATTGGTGCAGAGAGTGTTGATCCACAGCGTGTAAGTATTATTACTTGTGGGCAGATCTTTGTTATCCCAGTAGTGGTACTGCTGTTGATTTCTTTAGATGGTGTATTTCTCACAATGGAATTATCACTATGCTCACACCTGTACACGCTTGAGAGCTTGATGGCATCATCTGTGCCCTATGTGGGGCCTGTGTGTGAAAAATCGGGTGCATAGTACAGCTGGAAGTACCCAAAAGTGAGTCCAGAATACATAGGAACATATAGGCGTAATAACACAGAATTGTACAGGAGGGATTGTTTACCCCTGGTAATCAGTGGTCTTCACATGGCATACGTGAGGAGCACACTGCCCCCACACTTGCAACAGAGCTGATGAGGGATGTTCAACAGCTACTATGAAGTGGTTGCATGCAGCACTTTCCGGCTTAAGTTTTGGATGTTGTGGTTCTACTCTGCAGCAGATTTTTTGTGCACATGTTTTATATACAGCAGGCATTATACCATCAAATTTTCAGGTGTGTGGTGGTGTAAGTACAGTGATAGTTCCCCTTTGAGAAAATTTCCAAAGTTTCTGTCTGTAAAGTCTGTAAACATAATCATAAAAATTAATTGTAGTCAGTGTATTGACATTCGTCACTTACTTTTGGTATATTATTGAGGAACTAGTTTCAAAGGCTGTTGCCTCCATTTTCAACCTCTCTCCAACTAGCTTAATTCAATTAATATTATTATTCCATGTAGTAGTAGTATTATTGTGCAACATTCATAATGTATATTGCTCCTGATAATCCTGAATTACGTGTTCCAAGTTCTCACAGGATCTTGAAGGATAAGTTTAGATTTAGATTTTTTTTTTAAGGCATAGTGAAGTTTAAATGTGTAGTGCATAACACATTAGTAATTAATTTGAAACTATGAGGCAGTAATAATGTTAGCATAACACATTAGTTATTAATTAGAAGCTATGAGGCAGTAATAATGTTAGTATTCAATAACCACTGTGTTTATGGTTCCCAGCCATCCCATTTTTTCCTAAATTATTCAGCAATTACTACAACACTTTCATTGCTGAAAAAGAATTCAATGCAGTTTCTCCACTATATGGAAATAGGATGATAACCATTTTGAAAGCCATGTCATGTTTTCCAGATGCATGCAAATAATGATGGGTTGCATAAAGAAGTTAACCTGAGAATGAGAGCCAATCAGTGATTTCATGTGTTCCCAATTACTGTGTTTGTCCATGTCTAAGAATAATTTTCTGGGCCTTCCATGACTTAAAACTTGACTGAACGAACAGTTTTACTTTCAATCCCTTTGAAGGTTGAAAGAATATTTGTGGTGTACTAATTCTTTGTCTAACAATTCTGCAACTTTGTGTAAAAAATATGTTGTATTTTGATGATACTTCACCCATTTCCTATTGAATTCTCTTTTAAGAGTTATTAATATATTATTTATAGATGTTAAGGCTTTCATGGCTGACGTTATCAACTTCATTGTATAGCTTTCCAGGTTTGTAGCCTGTGGTCTAGTTATTTCTGTTGTCAACATTTTGCTGAAAATTGGAGATAGAAACAACTCCACTCTATTCGGTCTTAAAGTGTATGTAGATTTCAACATTGCGCTGCAGCAAAACTTTTACAGCAAGTGAAACAGTGAAACGTTAATGGAAATAGTTGATTACTACATTGCATATGTCATCATTTATTCTATACATTCAAGTAATGAACATGGGGAATAAATACTGTAATTAAATTTTAAAACATTTAAACATGAGCTTAAATATTTTATTTCCATTTATTGTCACATGGTATTTGGTACTTCCCCATTTGCATTGTTTATACTTCAGTGAAGCAATGCTTTGCCACTTGTCCTGTTAGTATTGCGTGTGCATGCATTGAGTTACTATGGCGGAGTGCTCAGTTCCTCAGAGTAGTGTATAGAAGTGTAGAGGTGAGAAGCCTCTAAAAATTGGTGTAAAGACTATTGTATTAAATGTGTTTAACTTCTTTTTCAACATTGTGACATTCTGACTGAAAGACATAACTAAACTGACATTTGAAGCAACTGGTGTATCTGTGAATACTATTTCAAATATGAGAACTGAAATTAAACAATCAGGAACTGTAAAAGGCCCCAAAAAGAAAAGGGAAAGATCATGCAGTATTTCAGGGCAAGTGGATAATTTTGCTAAGAGTGCTATTTGCTTTAAAGTGCATAGTTTCTTTTTAAACGACGAGCCTCCTACTATAGATAAGGTACTTGCTTTAGTGAACAGCGACCCAGATCTTCCAAATTTTAAGAGAACCACGTTCCACACTTTGCTGAAAGGTATCAGGTTTCAGTTTTCAAAAAGAAACAATATTAACATGATAATCTACTTGGAAGACATTTTGGTGTGGAGAACACATTACCTGAGATTTGTGAGATAATTTTGTGTAGAAGGGTGCACAATTTATTACTTAGACAAAAACTTGGGTAAATGGGAGACATGTCACTTCAAAGGCTTGCGCAGACACAACTGTAGAGTCAAAGAAAGGTGCTTTAAAAAGGTTTAAAAAATCCAACTTGCAAAGGTAAGTGCCTCATCACTTTGCATATTGGCGGTGATAACTGGTTCTTGAGGTGAGGTGGGATTATTAATTCAAATTAACGTATGTTTTTGCTCACAAAATTATATTTCATAACTTTTCCTTATCAGTTTCTTTAATTGATTTAGTTTATTTAATAGTATGAGCCGAAAGCTTTTCTGCTGCAGTGAAAGATATGATAGTTGCAATAAGAGTCAGATGTAAACAGCTGATGGCAAAGAACTGAAGCCACGTGTTTGTTGGCAGAGAGATGCAAACCGCAATGTTTATGTGCATCCCCACTTAAGCCTGGAAGGATCATAGGCCATGCCTACAAACCCAGAAAAGTTGTATAATGAAGTTATTTATAGACTTTCTATGTCTTCTCTGCATTTTGTAGTGCTTATTTGCATTTTGCTTATTGAAGCATTGTTATTGAGGCTAATTTGTCACAGAATGTCAGAAATAGATATCTGGTGAAACAACAACCTGTAACTTCCTCCTATAAAAGAGGAAATACATCAATTGTGCATGATTGTGCACACTGAGACTGTACCCCCTAAACTTTAATAGCTGCTTAACATTTCTGTGTAAAAATTATTGAAACTGGAACAAAATTTTAAACAATAAGACAATTTGCATCTCAGTTGTTAAAAGAAAAAAATTAATGAATGTATCCCGCTCTATGAATTACAAAGGTGACAATAATACTGTATTTTCTAAACAAATATAGTTTATAGGTACCTTGTTCTTGCTTATACATTTTATTTCATTTTAATATCTCTCCTCATACAAATATAACAGACCACACTTCTCCACTAGATAATTTGAAATATAGGCTGAATACAATTAGCAACCTGCATGTGTCATGTTTAGTACATTGTTAGATTGCTGGCCAGATTGCATTTGAGAGTATAGTCCTTTTAAAATATTACTTCATGGATTAAATTTTTTCCCCTAAAATGTGACAAAATTTATTTTTTGCTGTCTAGACTTGCATTTGACCCACTCTGCAATGATTTAGAAGAAAACGTACTGGTTTATTTTGCTAAAGATATATAGTTATAATGTGACCTTCACACATTTCACCAATATTTGCAGTTATTCTAGCCTATTTTTTACAGCATCAATCAACCATAATGGCATGTCTCAGCTTCAGATGTTTCTTATTAATTTGTATTAATTCCACTAGTATTTTATGTTAATTTATTACCCCCTGACAAGTAGATGTTAAGTTCTTGACAGTTCAGGTGTTTGATATTTATTCAACAATTATTGATTTCACTGACATTTAACTGCCCCACTTTGGTCCATTGTACATTAATCATTTGCATTATGGGTGTAGATACTAAAAAGAATTTTGCTCTTTTCAACAGCTCCATACAGGAAATTAGAAACACAGTAAACTTGTCACAGAAAGCACAAAATAATAGCGCTATTGTAGCAAACACACTACCAGCAAAGAGGAGTACTCTGTGATCAAAGATCATAGTGAAAAGTACTACAGTCATGGTAAATTGTACATTGATTTGGCTTGCATTTTGTCAAGTTCAGTATCTCAGTCACTGGAAAGGAAGAACATATGTTCTAAATTCAGACTTTATTCCTAGCTGTTAAAAAATAAAAAATGCACTTATAAATAACTTATAAAAATAAATAATGCACTTATTGCATTGAAAAAGAGCATGTATCTGATACAGAGGATGTATGCTCTCCCTGTATTATTTTCTATGGACCCCAGGCTCATTTGAGCATCATTTCTCCCATTTCATTCATCGTCCGATATGACTTAACGTTGGAGGACATAAATTACAAACACGTCAATTATTTGCGTCAGCTTGTTGACTTTGTTTTGTTGTTGCTGTTACTCCTGCTAGGTGATAGATTGTTTCTTAATGTATTGCCAACTGCTAGAAGTAATACAAATTTACTCACAGAGTCAGTAAGAATAAGACTTTTGATAATATGTTGAAAGAGGGAATTTAAAATATCATAGTTTCTCAAAAATGTTATTTTACATTTTTATAGGCAAAATGACAAGGTGATACTTTTGGTGCCTTAGTATAGTTTGAAATTAAAATGCATATGCTGAATGCAATGGTTGCTTCATAATTGCTTATTATTTTGTTGATGTTTTTATGTTTGGTAAATGCCAAACTATTGCAACAGTTGAATGCTAAGAGCATTGTTCAGGAAGTCCTGAAAATTAACATTTTCAAGTAATAAAACTAATTATTTTATTTCAAATTTATATTTTGAAATGCAAAGTAAGATCTAGATCATTTGACAATATTAGACCCAGATATTTTTAGCCACTTGCTGAGTTTTGGTTGATCCTACAGGGACTTCTGTAAGATAAAATTTAACCATAAGAGGTTGCAGTTGTAATTCCTTTTTGTTTTCAGTGAATTTATTTTACAAAAAAATGCATATAAATTCATAACCCAGAAACCTGGCAAACATTTAAATCTTGTTGTTCTCAAGCCAGCTATAGGGGTTATTCATTTATACTCCTGAAGTTTATGGAGCCATCTCTTACCTCTCTCATTTGTTTTCAGTGAATTTATTTTACAAAAAGTGCAATATAAATTAATAACTCAGAAATCAGGCAAACATTTAAACCTTATTATTCTCAAGCCAGCTATAGAAGCTATTCACTTACACTCCTAAAGTTTATGCAGCTATCTCTTTCCTTAGAGATCGCTCCATGTCATCTCTTGAGATGTATATTCTCAAAATACATATTCTTGGTATATATTGTGAGCTGTATTTGTTCTATAGTGGGCATACAAATGATTTCTGCCCACATATGTGAGCGTAGCATATCCATAAAAGCTGAAATTCAATTAGTAGGGCCTGGATTTTTAGGTAGAATATTCCTTCATTTTAGGTTTCTTATATCCTTAAAAAAAAAGTGTTTTAAATGTTTTGTTTATCAGTACATGTAGTTATAAATTCTCCTTTTCTGCTACTTATTTGCAAATTTTATTCTAGAACTTTACACAAAAGCATATATTGTCAAAGATATTCATCAAAGAACACACAAAATAGAGTTTGCTGTTTGCTTTCTAGCTTATTTTTTGGCATTTCAGTAGATAGTTACACATATACCCAAATTTTGTGGAGTAAATGATTTCTATTGTCATGTAACACATTCTTGTATTATAAAAATGATCTTTCAATAGGACATGATGTCATTGGAGCATAGACCATTGATGCCAGTGCTGCAGGTTCTAGGGGTAGCTTTCCTGTATACTCTTCTCCCTGCTGTACTGAGTTTATCATTTTCATGTCTTCAAAACTAGGATTTCATTGAATAATCTTCTGCAACTTCGAAGAACATGCATCTCCTACTGGTCCTGGTATTTGTTTCTCGAAACATTGTCAATGATATCTAGATCATTTTTCGGTGGCAAGGTGTACTTTCCAATCGAAGAATGGCTTTTGGTATAAAGCCAAAATGCTTGTTAATATAAGTAAGCGAAGCTGCAAGAGTGTGGCACTTGAGTGTTCTCTTAGCCTTGGCAATGGAGGAAGCTTCTGTTTCATCTAATTCATTGAAATTACTTTTAATGTCTTTCAAGTGCTCAGCACAGCAACAGAACAGAATTCTGGAGGAACAGACTGATTCGGTCAGACTGATTTACCCGTAAATGTTTTCCTTATTGAGATGAAGGTCATTTAAGGGTAATTTCACTTGTTTTATTAATTTATCCTCAAATATGACCTTCCAAATGAAGACCGGGAGATCCACGGTTCAAATCTCGGTTATGGCATGAATTTTTCAGTCTGGCTCTACTTATCCAAACCTTAGCCTACACATGGCTAATGTGGAAGAAATAATTATTTCTTCCAAATTAACTTTGAAAATTGGAAAATAACATTCTTTGTTTCTAAAAGGGAAAGCAGCTATTTAGGTTCTTTTAGGTGTCAAGCCCTCATTTAGGTTTTTTAGGTGAAATACGGTTAAAACCTTAAAGTCCATTAGTAATGGACTTAATGGAGTTAATGGTAATTAGTGTAAGCTGAAGTTCTATTTTATTAAATTCTAAAGTTGTAGAACAGAAATGAATTTGTAGGTGATCCATGTGACATGCTAGACTGCCATAATTTTCATGGTTCTCATTATGTTAGAATTAATTTAAGATCGTGATAGCTGCCGCAACGCAGTATTGGAGTGGTGGGGAGGAAAGCAATACTGCCACTTATGCTCGCCAATGGTTAAACAGAAGAAGCGCTGAAACTACCTAAATTAAATTGTTGATATTTATATTTCTAACACATGGGAACAGTTTTGAATGATACTTTGTTATGGCAATGTACAAGTACGAATAAAACTGAGACAAAGTTGAAAATATTCAGCACAGTTTAAATTTGTTTTTTTGTAATACTTGTGCCTTTGAGTGTTTCTTAGGTAGCCGAATTAAGAATAAGCAAGAGGAACCTAATATGCTGTTTGGCATTAAATGTAATAGTTTACTGAACAAATTTCCTTAATACTCGAACAATGGAATATCTTAATATAATTCTGAGCTAAACGAGTACTCAATGCTCCATATATTGCTGGTGTTTACCTAGCATGCTAGGTAGCAATATATGGAACATTGAGTACTAGTTCGACTCAACATTATATTAATTTTGTACTTTGTTGTATCATAGTTCTTATTCGTAGGAAGAGAATAGTGTTTAAAACGTCTACTTTCTGTATGCCATATTATATTAGCAAGAACAAAACTGAAAGCCTTTTCAAAACTAATGAATTCAGAATGTTCATTTTAACAGGAAGTGTACTTACTATATGTTTAATACACAAGATACATTTCTAAAACCTTAGCATGTTCAGTTGTGTTTTGCCTTAAGAAAGTTAGCAGTAACTGATAGTATATAACTCATGTTTATGCTGGCAGGGGGTGACATCCAGGGAAGAAACATTACCAAGGTTGGCCCTGTTGCTTAGTCGGTAGAGCACCTGCCTACCATGTTAGGGTTCCCAGCTTCGATTCCTGGCGGTAGGGGTGGGGATTTTTCTCCGACCAAGATAATTCCTCATCTTCCCCAAAGTCTGGAAGTATGAATGAGAGTGAGTATGTGTGCGTGATCTAATGATTAAAACCCAACGAATACGAGTTAACACCTTGGATATGTTCCAAAGGAGAACGGCTGCCAATATAACCATTGGAGTTAAAGGCAGGGTATACATGGGGGGGGGGGGGGGGGAAGAAAAAAATTCATTACTGAACTCCTCATTACTTGAACTGGAACTTGAAAGGGATATCACCATCTCCTCCATGTCTTCCACTTCTCCATCCCTATGCCACAGTTCTTCTGTCAGCACCTTTACCAAGGAAACAACATCACTCCAGTTCTGAGTTTTGACAGTTTCTACACCTTCTCTTGTAAGCCGCTCCACCACTGACTGAACCCATTATTTCGAGCCACATAGTCCTTCACTTGAGCCCATATATTTTCTATATGATTCAAATGAGCATGATTTGAGGGCAGTTGGATTATAGAGTGCTCCTCTATGATGTGCATAGGAGTTCTTGGTTTGTATGTTATGAGTTCCATGAGCTCAGCTTTCCTCATGGCTTTTGCCTCTGTGACATCGCTGTATTTTGAAAGATTGTTTCTTTTTAGCTATGATAGAATGTCACCACACCTCTGCATTGTTGTAGGCTTATCCAACATTGTCGAGTGGTATGGCATGTTATCCCTAACTTTTTCGAATTTGGCAACTTATTTGGCATAAGGGAGCTTCTTAATCATTTTTTAAATGTCTCTGTGTTCATTTCCTTGTAGTAGTCTATTGTATTTTTGGAGCGAAACATTAGAAGGCAGTGTAGAACAAAACCTTGAGAGCTTCCTGCATGAGAGATAATGACCCTCCTTTACCTAACAGGGTTTTCGTTGTGTCCTCTGCAGTGCCATCCGTCCAGCTTTTCTTTAGGTTATGACCAGGATTTATCTGTGTTTCACCCAGCCATACAACTGTGCTGAAATCAGTTGTCTTCCCTCCCTGAGATATTAATATCGCCAAGCTAAAATGTCACTTCTCTCCATCAACACAGTGCAGATCAAGTGCTGAAGACCTGATACTTGAAGTCCAGATTTTGCATTATTGTTTGAAGGGAAGACTTACTTTTTTAAAATAAATTTTCTGCTTTTAGAGTGACAAAAAGCTTTCTCAAACTAGGATACTCTTTGGTAGAGTCAACATGAAAAATTCAATGACATGGCCGGGATTTGAGCCATGGATCTCCTGGTTTCCATCCAGTCGCTCTAACATTGAATTTTTCATGTTGACTGTATCTATCAAAGACCTTAGCCTATATTCGGCTAGTGTGAAGAAATGATTAATTTCCATTAATTAGCTAGGATACTCTTTGCTTGTGTAATACTGGTAAACATGCAGACGAATTGCTTGTAGCTGGAATGCATCTAGATCAGTCACCCTCTTAAAACATCATCTTTTCCCACGTGTTTCTAGAATGCTCTTGGATGCCATTGCTCTCTCTTCTCTATTTATTCCTCCTTCCTCCAGCTCTGGGTTCTTCTTCTTCCTTTCGCTTTTCCTTTCCTCTCTTGATCAATGTGTTCTTATTAAGTTTCAGGCAACTTTTGACAACTTTATTTACCTCTAAGAGGAGGCCTCCATGTCCCCTCTCTTTTTCAAAAAAATTCATGCCGTGCACATATCAGTTCTCTTGCTGGTCCATGTTGTGCAGATTCCTATTCTACTTCTGAATAGTTTTTCTTGGGGAGCAAATTCTTGGTCTACCTCATTTTTGAGTGGTGCTGATAGTTTGGAATATTGTGTCCATATGCTAATAATAACACCAAAACACTGATGACCTATGAAATATTAATACACTAATGAAATGACTAAATAACTAACAAAGAAACCAGCTTTTATAAAAGTTAGACTATAACCAAACAATTAAGTATGCTTAGATTATGCACAGTGAAGAGAATGAAACAAGCAATAGCTACTCTTTACATGATTTGTGCTTCAGCATTACAACACAGTGACATTTGTGACAAGACTTAGACAAGAGGGTAAAGGAGAATGGTTCAGCTAATTGAAGTTACGTGGTGTGGCCTTAAAGAGGTGTGATCACTGTCGATATCATAGAAACTCTCCCTCTCTTAAACTTTGAAGGAACTGTCAGGATCCTAAAATAATTTCAATTCAACCATAATGTTAGTCTTGGTACAACCCACAAGAAGTAAGACATTTACTTGCTGTTATTTTGTGTGAAATAGAAACAACAAAGAATTAATTTTCTATTTTATCTTACAGTTCACAAAGGAGTACTGTGGATTATTTAAAGATTCTGGTGTAATGCCTAAGCTCAGGCTGTGTAAATTCATGATTTCTCCAGAAGCTGCAATCCAACCTGGCACACCACTTTATGCCTCTCATTTCAGAGTAGGCGATTATGTGGATGTTGTCGGCAAGACGTAAGTAATTTTGTTTCAAATAAACAATGTGTTTCTTTGGTTACTGTGAAAACAATCTTATTGCTTATTCACATTTATTTCAGAAAATGTTGAAACATCCTTCTTTGGCTTGTGCTAAATTATTTGAACAGCAACCACTAATTGATTACTTTAGTAAAACATGTACACCAAACCATTACATGCTTCATAGATGAAAGGTCTTGTTCATGCATACAACATGTAGACATATTTTAGGTTGAAGCTTTTACTGAAGCTACAGCATTAAGTTATACACAGATAATAGATGTACAAGTGGCACACTTAAAGTTCTCAGTCAACCTAGAAAATACATTTTACAATAATCCTTGTGTGTGTATGTGCATTATTACGATGAAAGAGAACTGTTTTGCAAGATTTGAGCATTTATTCTGAATAACATCCTAATTGGTCAAGTAGTGAAGCATACTACTCCCTTGTGATTGTTCTGCCCTTTAGGAGGTGTCTACAAGCACCACACTTACATTTTTATGTAATCAAGGGACTAGTTTTGGAAGCCATTGCCTCCATTTTCAACCTCTTCAACTAGCGTCTGTTGTCTGTTCTCCTCTCTGGCGGTGGAACTATGAACTTCTTTGTCAAATTATCTCTTGGTGGGATTTCAAAGTTCATTACTCGGCCCTTATTTTTCCATGTGAATATGTTCTCCCATGTTGTCAGTTTATTTTGGTTTATCACTCCTTTTAATAATTTTGGATTTGGAGTAATGTCATGATTTTCGTTCCAAAAATGAAATGCTACTGCTGACTTACCTTCTTGTTTCATTTTTATGTTTCTAAAGTACTCCTTGACTCTGGTTTTTAGATTTATTTTAGTTTGACCTATGCAGCATTTTTCATAATTCTTACACTTATTTGGTATATTCTGGATCTGTTAATTAATGGGATTTCATCTTTTGTTTTTGAATTTAGCAATTTTGAAACTGAGTGTCTATTAGTAGATGCCAAGATGATATTTTGTTCCTTAAAGATCTTTTTGAATTTATTAAATGTGTTTGGGTGATATGTGAATGCACTGAATATGCTGTTGCTTTATTTTTCTTTTGTAAATGCGGTTGCTTTCTTAATGATTTTTTTTTAGTTTAGATTTTCTAATTTTCTTAAACACCAGACTTTTGTTGTATCCATTTTCTTCTGCTATGTATAGTATAGCTTTTTGTTCTTTGAAGTATTCTGCTTTATCCATGGGTATATTGACTAGTATGTGTGTAAGACTGTGTATTATTGCATGTTTATGTATAACTGGGTTGTAGCTATTAGTTTTTATGTAATTTTCTGAATGTGTTGGCTTCTGTAAATTCCAAATTTTATTTTTTAATGTAAATTTATATTGAGGAATTAATCCTTAAAGAATTAATCCTTTTAAATACATTACTCCGGTATATGGGTGATTTTTTATTAATTAGAGCCAACTGAAAAATTCAATGCCATGGCCGGGCATGGCATTGAATTTTTCAGTTGGCTCTAATTAATCCAAATTTTATTTTTGTATGAATCCTGATGATATTTAGATCCAAGAAAGAGAGTTGTCCATTGATTTCCTTTCCTATTGTGAATTTGATTGTCCTTTCTTGCGGATAGAGTAATTTTAATGCATCATCTAAATGTTTATTAGGCACTATTGCAAAGATGTTGTCAACATATCTATACCTATACTAAACTTTGAAGATCCATAGGAAGGCCTTTTTAATTTGTGTTTGGAATGCACTCATAAATAAGTTTGCCAAAATAGGTGAAAGTGGATTGCCCATAAATAACCCTGATTTCAGCTTGTAGTTTTTCCCATTAAAGCTGAAGAAGTTTTGTTCAATGCATAATTTTGTTAGTGAGTGCATTCTTCTGCTTCTACTGTTTCCATTTCTGTTGTAGTTAGCCATTTTTTATGAGTGTCTGTAATTTTTATGTTGGTATGCTTGGGAATAAAGATGTGACATCAAATGAAACCAGTCTGTCATTTTCGTCCAAATTTATATCTTTGATTTTTTCTACCAGATCTAAAGAGTTTTTTTTTTTAAATTTTCACTTTCAAATGTTGGGAAACTATTGAATTTATTTAGTAACCATTTGGCCAAATTATATGTGGGGGCATTTATGCCTTTTCCTGTTTTTTGAATTTTTGGTAGCCCATATACTTTTGGTAAAGTTGGATTATCTACTGTAATTTTTTGAAATTCTTTTTTGTTGATTATTTTGCTCTCCCAAATAACTGACTACAAATAGTTTTTACAATTAATTTTGACATCACTGTTACTAAATTCCTCCAATCATGCTTAATCATGAAAAATGTTCATTTGGATCTATTTTTGGACCATTGTTAGCAAACACAGCACTCATTGAACCAAAAGCTTTTGCATAATTGAAGCCTTTGGTATAATATAATGGATACAGCATCAATCAATTTGCATACCTTCAATTGATGATTGTTGAGAAAAATATTGCTAATTTTGTTAGTTTCATTGGTGATATTGATTTTGAATAATAATAGCATTCATCTTGAATGGCTTATAATAGCCTTAAATTCAGCAGCCGACTTTTTAACTGTCGAAAACAAAGGTAGAAAAAAGGCCTGTTATGTCAAAACTAACTCATTCAGTACTTCTGATGGTGTTAAACCCACCAGAACAATTTAATATAACTTGTATTTCAGTTTTATTAATTTTGTAGAACGTGTTGACAGTCATCACAAATAACACATCATACATATCTGAAACTTTGCAACAACCATCCTAAGGATAACTATCATGGTAATCTGACCAAGCCCGCCTCGGTAGCATGATGGTAGCCTGTCTGCCTCACGTTCAAGAGGTCCCAAGTTCGAATCTCGGTCAGGATGTGTTACCTGCATAGATATATAGCCTTTTTTGTGTGCAATTTACGTCCTCCAACATTAAGTCATATCAGACGATGAATGAAGTGGGTGAAATGAGGCTCAAATGAACCTGGGGTCCATGGAGCTTAGAGTTACTCGACAATCATCTATCAGGATAAGGGAAAACCCCGGAAGTAACCTTATCCAGGTAACTCTCCCGAGTCGAGAGTCGAGAGTCAAACTCGGGACCTCTTGAGTGTGAGGCAGACACGCTACCATCTACGCTACCGAGGCGGGCATGCAGTTAGGTGGGTAGGTGGGCAGGTGAGGCACATTGGGCAGGCAGGCAGATAATTTATTCATCTTGTAAATCATACATTGTACATGAGTACTATGATATAAGACACGTCAAATTGTGAATTTACAGTGCAATTAACTGTACTTGTAAATTAACAAGTTACATCCAAGGACAATAAGGACAAGTCAGTGTTTGTACAAAATAATGATTTATAAAGATATTTCAAGAATTTTGTAATATACACAATTAATTAAAAAATGTAACAATATTATAAACTTTCCATAACTTAACTAACAAAATAAAAACAGTGGTCCTGCAAGTATGCCAAAACTGACTTTTTAAATGCTGAAAAATTGCAAGTGGTTTTATTGGCTATAGGCGGCTTATTGAAAAAAAGTTATTCCGGTTTATTACACTGTTTTAATGAGCTCTTGTGTTACTTCTATTCACATCAATATCCATTCTCTGTCTAGTATTATGGTTATGAACTGTGTCATTAAAGGTACAGTGACCGTTTCCTGTCATTAAATTTGTCTTTGTAAGTTTTAAAATTTCAAAAATGAAAATACATGGGAGAGGTAAGATTTTAAATTTTTTAAACAATGGTCTGCACATAGATGTTGATTTAACCCCTACAAGTATTCTTAGAATCCGTTTTTGCATTATGAATAATGATTTACAATGTGGTGAGTTACCCCATAATGTTATGCCATATTTTAAAATGGAGTGAGTACACGCAAAATACACGCTTCTGAGAGTTTTTATGTTAACTATGTGCACCAGTTGTCTGAAATTATAACAAATTGTACTCAGTTTTTTAATTAGATGATCAACATGTGTCTCCCATTTTAGGTTACTCTGTATCAAAAGACCAAGAAATTTAGTAGTATTTACATACTTAATTACTTTATTATTACATATGAATTACATGTGTCTTATCCAAGTTTACTTAAATTATTATTGCTGAACCATTTAGAAATATTACTGAATATTCTGCTCGATAAGATTTGTAGCTCTTCAAGTGCATTGCTTTCAATTAATATATTTGTGTCGTCAGCATAGTGAACTATTGTTTTAGCTGTAATATTTGACTGTAAATCATTTACAAACAATAAGAAAAGAATAGGACCCAAAATAGAACCTTGTGGTACACCAAACTTAATATATTTTGTGTCTAATAGGTATTCTTTAACGCAATCTTTTTCTGTATGTGAAATTCCCACTATTTGCTTCCTGTCCTTTAGATATTATTTGATCCATTTCAATGCATGCTCTCTAATACCCATATGTTCTAATTTTTGGAATAGTAAATTGTGGTTTAGTACATCGATTGCTTTAGTTAGGTCGAAGAATGTGCCTAGTATTTTGTCTTTGTTATCCAAAGTATTTATTACACTGTTTAAAAAATCAAAAAGTGCAGTTTCTGTTGATTTTTGTTTACAAAACCCATGCTGAGTTTTAGATATTAAATCATTCATCTCTATAAATGCTATAAGTCTTTTATAAATTATCTTTTCCAGTACTTTAGAGAAGCTGGACGAGAGTGAAATTGGCCTGTAATTTAGTAATTTTGATTTTTCTGGAATAATCTATTTCTGGGTGCTTCTAGAACCATTCTACCTTGACTCAGGGATATATAAGGGAGCACAATGAGAAGTCAGTCAGATGAGTCAGACTGTGAGAATTTAGAAGGTAGATGATTTTCCTCTAAGCATTAATAAAAGTGAATTAGGGTTGTGTTAATAGTTTAGTAACAAAGTGAATTTAGTACAACATGGTGTTGTCATTTCATTACACTGACATCAGGAGTGGAATCAAAAGCCATGATAGTGCTGATGTTAAAAAATTATTGGCTAAAATGGAGAAGATGGAGCATGAAATGACATCTGGAATGGACAAAAGGGGAAGGGAAATGACAGTGAAATCTGGAATGGAAGACATGAAGAGTGAAATGAAATCCACCGTGGACAAGATGGAATTGAAAATGGAATCTAGCATGGCAAAATGAAAGAAGAAATGAAGACCATTATGGAGATGAAGATGGAGCTATCGTCTAAAATCGACGAACTTCTGGCCAGTGTGGTAAAGGGAGTGGAAAAGCTCAACAGAAGGGTGAAAGACTTTGACCAACTCCTTAACACTATGGAGGATGTCTGAGAAGTTAGCTTGGTATACATGAGTTCAGGTTATGAGCAATACAAAGAGCAATTACAAGTTAAGATAAGGGGATGAGTGCAGCTGAAAGGGGAATTGCTCGTGGTCATCTGCACCACTTCTCTTACCCACCTTGTCAGGCTGCCAGTGATCTAGCACAACAGCTACTAGCTATCCAGGCTAGTACCGGCGATTCTTTTACGTGTCTCTCAACACCTTCTGGGTGGCAAAGTCAGCCAGATGTACCCAATACCCATGGAAGCCGGGAACTACTGCCCCATTGAGACCTAATCTGAACAACTCCTCCTGTAGGAGGGGCTTGAATGTTCGGTCCACGTACTTCTGATAACATCACAAGTACCACAAGTACTAGGGGTCCACAGTGCTCGCACTACAGCAGCTGAAGGGTTTGGAACCTCTCCCCTGTGGAGATCTCGGGTAACAGAAAGATTGTCAAGTCACAATTTTTAATGCACTGGCTTCATAGAACTTCATAAAATCATTGACAATGACTGAACTTACAACCCTACCCATTGCTACCTATCAGTTTGCTCATAGCCAGTACATGACAAAACAAGGCTATAATGTCCTCTAGGAAAACTGGTGGCATTTATATGACAACCTTTGCCACAGGTACCATTGTAAACAGTAACATCACATTTAGATCATTGGGTTGTAAGCTTATGGAATTCAGAAGTGCAAGGAATTGTGTATGTGGTGTTCGGTATTGCCTATATGAAGCTTTAACAGGTTGGCAAAGTGTCTAGCTAGACTATAAGTTAGAGGACCAATAGCACTGACTCTGTAGCAAAGCAACACTTCTTATTTGTTTGTTTTTTTAATTTATGCCCTCCAATGTTAAGTCTCTCTGACAATGAATGAAATGGATGAAATGATGCTCAAATGCACCCAGGGTCATTAAGGTTAGAGTTGCCTGGCATTCATCTTACAGGATAAGGGAAAACCTTGGATAAAATCATTAGTGTTTTTGGTATTACTTATAACTTTGTAGGTTAGGCTTCAAATGCCAGATGGCTGCAATGTTCTTTAGTGGAAATAGAAGTTATGTTTTTCGTTTATGGTGAAAGGGCATATCCTCTTTGGTCTGTGCCATTGAGTAAAACTTTTTAAGGGTAAGCTGTGTTTCACTGCTATAGATTTGTAAGTAACGTTTATCTTGCACCATTGTAATACAATGAGAAACAATGCATGCAATTCCTGTATGACAAAAGTTTACTAAGAATGCATATGTTGAGGTTGTGATGCTGCTGTTCTCTCAGTATCTCTGATCCAGAGATACGAGATATTTTCATTTAGGTGAGGACAGTTTAGTTCTCAGAGTTTGTAGCAAAGGATACTTGGTTCAAGAACTCAAAGTCATCACCTGCCTGAGTACTCCTGGTTACACTCAGAAATGCCCACACATTCTCTAACAAATTTATCCATTGTTTCATTTGGCATTAACCACAAAACAATATCTGATTGACTACTGTCTGGTGTGCTTATACTCAATGGACAATAAATGACATAAACAGGGAAAAATAGTTTGTTACTGGCCATGTTGTTTAGATCAACAAATGCAAAATTGCAAGGAGAAAGTATCATTGCAGCTGCATTGTGGTAGAAAACTGGATCCTCGGGCTGATCATTGCTGTCATTAATGAAGTATGGATGACAGTATGCCCAAATAATTGATGAGATTATTTTGCAGCACTTAATGGAAAGAAGAGCCCATTTTCTCTGTCTTTTTCAGTGTCTCTTCTGCACTTACTGTCTTTCCTTTCTCTCCCCATATTGTTTCCTAGATTTGCTTTTGTAAATGTACTGAAAGGAAGAAAATGCAAGAATTCCTATTCATTATTGTACCTCTAACACAAAACTTCATTTTTATAGGATGTATCGTGGTTTTCAAGGAGTTGTGAAACGCTGGGGCTTTAAAGGGGGCCCTGCATCTCATGGTGTAACTAAAACTCACCGAAGACCTGGCAATATAGGTGGTGGAGGTGAAAAGGGAAGAGTATGGCCTGGAACAAAAATGCCTGGACATATGGGAAATCGTACTAGATACCTCAGAGGTCTCAAGGTAATAATATTGTTTAAACTTAAAGGGTTCTGTTTCATTCATATTCAATGTTTTATGTATTCACTATTTGTGATTACACTAGAATTCCAAAAAATTGTTTATTGCTTTAGTTTTCCTCTAATCCATGTGTGCCATATATCATAAATTCTCTTTTATAAAACTAAGGTAAATAAATTGAATTGTGGAAAGAACAAATTAGCTGAACAAAGTACAAAATTTGTTATTTCCTTTGAAACAGATATAATCATTAACATTTGCACTGTTAAAAAACTCTATGGGAAGATTAGAAAAAAAATTAATTTGAAAATATTTTATTTAAACCTTACAATAGCATAAGGTTCCGTGTGCAAAATGTGCTGTTAATAATCTCTTTTAGCATAGGGTATGTTTTAGGTTTGTTCATTACTTAGAGCATTTTTCTGTAAGTATAAAGGCCAAAGCAAAATTTTCAGTCGGTGATACAATACTGTGATGTAGTGGCTATGGCCATGGTTATTTAAGAGATCAGAGCCATAAGCAGGATAAGTTGCATGCTTGCTAAGCATAAGCACAATAAGCATTATCACCAGAGAAGGACCTTTTAGATGTCTTGACATCTCAAATGTTCTGGAAAGTTCCTACAGGTATATAAGAGAGTGCTTTTGTGAAGTGAATAAGTTTTGTAGTGTTCAGAAGCAAGAGTGTCTTGTGAGTAAAGGGGTCTGACAAAGCACTTCTTGCAGAGCAAGTAAGTGGGTGACTTAGCACATGCATTTCTGGTGCAGCAAGAAGTGCAATTCTCTCAGGAATTGGTGATTACTGTGGTGCTGTGCAGTGAGTGTTGTTACTGCATGGAATGTGAGATACTGTATATTTGACTTCCCAGTTAGTGAACTGTTCAGAAGAGGATGTTGCATTATGCACACTTCATTATGCTGCTACATTGTAGAAGAAAGTGAAGTGACAGTAAACAGTGGAGGTGGTTCATTTGAGTGAAATGACAGAGTGGGCTAAGCAAATTATCAGCAAAAGTTCTACTAGATTACTAAATGAGAGTGAAAACTGAGTGAAGTAAGAGTTTGGAATTCTGGATCAAGGTTAACGACTTCATAATTCTGTATAATATTGAGTTAATATGTCATATATTTCAGCAGATAAGTAATACATTTCTGTCAAAATATATAATTTTGCCTTATGTCCATCCTACAAAACAATCTCCAGCTATCTACAGTGATTATCTGGATAAATATGCGCTTGATTCAGATAGTGACCTTGAATATTTTAAAAAGCATGTTGGCTATTCAGTTTTCCCACTCTGTACTACCAAACAATTTGTACAGTTGCACATGTCATAAAACAAAAACTTCCTTCAGCATTATTAGGTTTTGCTGGTAGAAGAACGTGCCGAATAATGAACTCATATGTACTTCCAACATATATTGTTTTAGGTTGTGTCATGTGTTCACACAGTTTGCTTATGAGTGTAATGCAGTATTAGTATTAACATGCATGGTAGATGGAACAAAGTTACAACCTATGGTCATTTTCAGGTGAAAAATCATTCTTAAAATAAAATTTCCATCAGGAATTTTTGTACATTTTCATGAAAAGGGATGGTTGGACGAGAATGGTGTAAAATTCTGGTTGCTAAATTTGTGGTAAAAGCGACCAGGTGTTGGTGTGGGATATGTTTCTCAGTCACATAACTGAGAATACCAAAAATCACATAGCACAAAGTAATATTAAGTTTGATAGATAGAGTCAACATGAAAAATTCAATGCCATGGCTGGGATTTGAACCACGGTTCTCCTAGTTTCTATCCAGTCGCTCTAACCCATTGAGCTGCCATGGCCAACGTGCCATCCTAACCTTAAACTCTCCAGTTGACTCATATTACCCCGGTAGACCACAAGGGGCTCTCGCATTCGGATACACTGTTTGTAGCAACTGACTATCGTAAGTACTTGAGTCCCAGGCTTCATCATTTAAATCTTATTATTTTAGTTAATTGATGGAAATTAATCATTTCTTCACACTAGCCATGTATAGGCTAAGGTCTTTGATAGATAGAGTCAACTGAAAAATTCAATGCCAAGCCATGGCATAAGTTCAACTTTTGTGTAGTTGGTTTACATATCACAGTTTGTCATTTGATGATAGTGAGTGTTGCTGAGGATGCTAGAAAATGGACGGTCAAGTGGACAAAGTTGAGCTGCTTTTTTGTTTGGGCTCAACCATTCCTTTCTTTTCCTTAGAATAACATAGAGACACCATGTCTCATCACCATAACGATCCTGGATAGCAATGTTCGGTGTTGTTCATTAGCAATTTGATGACGAGCAAACAGAGATGCACATATGGCCACCCATTGACTTTTTTGGTTCTGGGTTAGAGCATGTGATACCTATACACCCACTTTTTGGACCTTGTCCATTGAATGCAAATGTTGCACAATTTTGAAATGCTCACAGTTGCCAGTTCTCAAAAACACTTACACGGATTATAGTGGATCAATGTGTTTAGGTGATCTTCATCAAGTCCTGTAGGTCGTCGTGAATGAGGACAATCACTCATGTCAAAACGACCCTCCTTAAAACAAGAAAACCATTTTCTTGCTTTGTTCACATGATGGCATTGTCTCCATACATGGTGCAAATGTTTCTGGATGCCTCTGCTGCTTTTGCCTCTCTCTTGAATTCAGAGAGAAGAATATGTCGGAAATTTTCAACTTTGTCCACTTGACCATCCATTTTCTAGCACACACAGCTACTCACTATAAAATGACAAACTGTGATATGTAAACCAACTACACAATAGTTGAACTTAACATAAAAAGTGACAATCGATTAATAAACCCATATTCACGAAACAAAAGTGCTGCAAACTTAAGCACCAACCTAATACTTTACAGCATATTGTTTTTCTTTTGAATATGAAAAATATTATTGTTGTTATTGTTGACTAATGGCACTGGGGATTAGTTGATTTGCATCATTTTCCCCCTAGCTTCCCAATATAAAGCCTGTAGGTTCCCACTTTTGAGACCATTACATTTGTCCAAATGGTGTTTGTTCATGATGACATCCTCTTTACAGATAGTACATTTGGGTGTAGGTATGCAGTGTATTTTATAAAGGTGTTCTGCAAGACAATCATGGCCAGTTTCCATTCTAAATAGGGCCACTGCAGTTTTTCTTGGTAGCTTTTGTGTGTCAGTTTTGTCTGCAATGTTCTTATAATCCTTGTCTTTTAGTTTATCTTCTTCATCAAGTCTCTTCTGTCTTTTAAAATGTAGCTTAATGTTGTTCAATTGTTTATTAATTTCAGTTTGTCTTACGGGTTTTATATTTTGAATTCACCTTTTTTTGCTAGTTGGTCAGCATGTTCATTACCTAAAAGTCCAACGTGGGCTGGAATCCATTGCAGGGTGACATGGTTTCTTGATTCGACAGCTTTAATTAAACTTCTTATTTCTTTGATGTTTCTTGTTGTTTTGTTTTTATAGTTTACAATCCCATCTATGGCTGATTTTGAATCTGTTAAGATAACTAAGTTTTGCTTTATGTACGGTCTGTACAGGACATTCTGCAGTGCTGCTTTTATGGCTGTTAGTTCTCCATCATAATGGTTTGAAGTTTCGTCTAGTGTTAGATACTGTGCAAAATGTTTGCAGTATACTCCTACACCAGCATCTTGTTTGGTTATAAAGGATCCATCTGTATATATTCAGAGCCATTCTTTTTCTGGAGATCTTTTATTCTCTGTGGCTATTGCTATTGCTCTCATTTCATCTGGTAAATTGTTTTGCTTATGTATTGTATATAACAGGTCATTCTTATAATGTATGTCAATATATTCTGTTGGGCTTGTTTCCTCTGTTGTTATATTTGTTGTTATTATGTTCTTGTGTTTTGGGTTATTGATGTATGTTCTGAAGCTTGTTTGGGTTTTTAGATTGCTTATATTATCTGCTGTGTGATACCACTTGTGTCTATTTTTGTTAACTAGCAGTTTTTGTGCTAGGGTTATTGCCTTTAGTTCATGTTCCAGTTCTATGGCCATATTTTTTGTGAAGCTCTGTAGTATGGCAATTGGTGTTGTTTTCACAGCTCCTGTTATTATTCTTATTGAATTGTTTTGTGAGGTTTCTATTTTCCTTTTGAGTTTCTTGCTTACTATAGTATGTTGGGTTTTATGTATGTTTTATATGTGTTATTAAGGAGGTCCATATTTCCACCCCATTTTTTTCCTGCTAGGCGTTTTAAGATGTTGTTCTTTTTGTTGATCTTATTTGTTACATTGTTTACATGTTCTTTCATTGGTATTTTCCGGTCTAGTTCTATTCCTAGATATGTTGTTGTGGATGCTTCTTGTAAATTTTTGTTTTTGATTTGCAGACATATATTTTCTGTTTTGTGTTGCATTGTGAACAGTTGATATTGGGTTTTTTCTGTGTTTATCTCCATATTGTTATGGTTAGTCCATTGTTGCAGTATTATAATTGCATTCTCCATTGTTTTTTGTAACTTTTTATAATGTTTCCCAGAACTTATATTCTTTTCCGAGGTCCATATTACTAGGTCGTCGGCATACATTCCCACTTGTTTGTTATCTAGTTTCTTCAGTGCATCTGTTAGGTCGTTTATAAATATATTAAAGAGAATAGCACTTGTAACAGATCCTTGGGGTAATCCAACTCGGGTTTGTTTCCATTTGGATGTGGCTGTTTTGTACTGCACTGCAAACCATCTTTGAGATAAGAAGGCTTGAAACCAGTTTAGCATGTGACCTGATATGCCATATGATTTCATCTTGTGTAGTAGCATTTCTCACCATATTGTGTCAAATGCACCTTTGAAATCAACAAATAGTGCTAGAGAAGTCTTATTTTTATTAAAATTTTGTTTAATGTCTTGTGTAAGTCTTACGGCCTGATGTATTGCTGAGTTATCTTTTCTAAACCCGGCTTGTTCTGGGACTATTATGTTTTGTGTTTCCAGGTAAAATGTCAGTCTTGTAGCTATCATTCTTTCTAGAAGTTTTGCTATTTAAATTTGAATTTATGAGTCACTATGTTTACACTCAGTCTTCACTTACTTGTAAGTGAACAAGTAAGTGAAGACTGAGTGTAAACATAGTGACTCATAAATTCAAATTTAAATATGAAGAATACTTCACTGTTAATAATGCTTCTGCTTTTAATATTTATGAAGTTTTGCTATGTTTGAAGTTAATGATATTGGTCTGTAGCTGTCTATCGATTGTGCCAGTTTTCCTTCTTCTTGATGGGTATTATTTTTGCTTTTTTCCACAATGTTGGTATATTATTTCCGGTGGTCCAAATGTTATTGAAAATTTTTGTAAGGGTGTGAAGTGCTTCATGTCCTAAATTTTTTAGTAGCTCCGGATGTACATTATCAGGACCTGGGCTCTTTTTATTTTTTAGTGTCCTTATTGCTTGTTTTATTTCTGGAAATGTAAAAGGCTCAATGAAGATATTTTGGAGGTTGGATGTATTTTCAAGGTTATTGTTCCTTAGCTATTTATTCTACTTTTTGTTTTTATTTTTCAATGTAGTACTAGTTTTGTAATATGTTGCTAGTTTTTCTGCTATAAGGGTGTCTTCATATATTTCTTTATTATCAACAATTAGTGGCTGACTTTGTTGGTCTTCTCTTTTTATTTGTTTGATGTAGTTGTGTACTTTAGTACTATTTGTTCTATAATCTAATTTGTTTATAAATTCTTCAAGGCTCTCTTTTTTTGATAGTTTTATAGCTTGTTTTAACTGTGCATTTGCTTTTTGCCATTCTATAACATCTGCTTTATCTTGTGACCTTTCTGCTCTATCTCTGGCTTTGTCTCGTTTTGATTGTTAGCTGTTCATTCCAGAAAGGTTTATATTTATGGAATTTTCCTCTGGGAATACATCTTTTTGCAGCTTTTAGAATTGCAGCATTTAGATCTTTTATTACTTTATTTATGTTTTGTTCTAGTTTAATTTCCTTTAGGAATTTATTTGTTGTCGTTTTATACTTAAAGTGTGAATAGAAATATTGTTTAATGATTGCATTGGACAGGTGGTAGAGGAGACTTAAAAAGTGCCCTAATACAAAATAGTGATCAGGCAAATGTAATACTTTGGTCCAGAAAAGTCAAGGTAATTTTGCGGGAAAACCCTCACAATGTTCAAAAATTGTGTGTGTAAATTATACTATGTACAGTTTTAGATGGTATGTGAACTGAACTAATGTGTAGCCATGGAAGACAGGTAGAGGGAAGGAGGAGAGTAATATTTGCTGCATCACAAATTGTCAGAACATAAACTAGCGCATCTAAGCATATTTCTGCATAGCATTATAAACTGTAACATTCAATATTAACATATTTACTAAAAATAACATACTTGAATTTCTGAAAGCAACTTATTTGTGGAGGGGTTGCTAGCCATCATCATCCTCATCTTCTTCCTCATTGTCACTTAATTCGGAATCATTTTCCTGCAGTTTATAACTTAATTTTGTGCTGTGTTATCTTGAGCTCTTCCTTATCGAAATCACCTTCTTGCAGTTTATCACAGTGTAACTCTGCCAAGTGCAGCAAGCATAAGCCTTTCAACATCCACAAGACAAAAAGTTATGCAACTTACCCCTTTACCTTAACCCAAATTAATTCTATGTAGTTGTACTGGCAATGATGTAAACAAATAATTTGGTGCCCTTTTTCTAATGCAATTACATCTAGCTGGTACTTTTTCTCTTGCATTTTGTATTAATTTACGTTTTGCAATAATTCTGCTCTAGTTTCAGAAGGGTGAAATATTATTTTATGTGCCAGCCAGTCCTGAATATTTTGTTTTTTGGAATTAGTAGGAGGAGGTTTATCTAAAAGTTTAGAATGGTAACTTTCAGTATCTCTTCTAACAAATTTAATAATTTGTTTATGAACCAATCTGTATAAGAATCTGCATTCATTTCGGAATGATAGTCAGCATTTTTATTCCCTGGTCTGGAACAGAAAATCTACTTGTTTTCAGAAATGAATCCTATTTGTGCAGAACGTGCATGACAAATTATAAGTCTGTTTCCTTTCCCTACAGATATCTTGAGACCACCTCTTCCCATCTAATCTTGCCACATGTTTTCCTTGAAATGGTTCTGATTTATCCAAATCTCATAAAGATAAAAAATGGGGCACATATCTCCAGATACTCTAAACATATGCATAATTGTTAAAAATTGTATTCTCGTGGCAGCTTTATCGCTTCTTTCAGGTAAGAACTTCGGTCCTTTATTAGCTTTTTTTGTATCTGAAGCCCAAATTTATGAATTAATCCCATCGAAGTAGAGGAATCCATATAGACTACTTTTTCCCTAATGATATGAAACTGCATTTTAATAGTGAGGTATCCACCATTGTCATACATTTCATATATTGTGCGGTGGAGTACATAAAGTGTTTCTCCCCCACTTTTTGGCATGCTTTCCTGGTGATTTAAAAAAGGTTCAGTTTTTGTGCTAAAGTTTTGCCCTGTTTCACAAAGTGCAACAGAGTATGCACACTTACATTGAACACTTTGGTTGTGAGTTCCTGGCTTTGTGAAAAATTTATCCAGTCATGCACTTCCTTAGATTACAATTCTTTAAAGAAATTATACACTCTAAAACTAACTTCTGGCCTGGGAACGGAGTACTTTGCCCTTGAAACTGGTACCAGGTTTTGAAAGTGACATTGTTAACCGTTGGATTAGAGGTAAACCGAGGATTCATGGCCCAAGGCAAAGATCAGCTTATGGTCGGTGTTATGTTGCATAATCAAGCTAGAGAATTTCTGTTCTCTTAGGGAATTCTGTGAACAGGAAGCAGAGAGTTTGCTCCTTGCCAATGAACTACAAGTGAAGTGGCACGTCTTTGATTATGACCATGGCAATTGCTAAAGTCGTTAATAATAGTATTTTGTGATACTAATGTAATAAACACTTTATACAGAATGAAGAAAGGTTTGAAGAAATGATGTTTTTGCATTGAGATTCTGTTATGTGCTTACTACATGTGTATGCACACTGTTTTCTGCACTATGTGTATTTATATCAATCTGTATTTTAGTAGTTAAGATATTTGCTGAAATATTAATAAATGCAATTGAAGATTAATGTTAGATTTTAGAACGAGCATCGCCTATATGTATTTCTATGGAGAAATACTTATCTCACTGTGCAGGAATGTTGATTATGATGCATAGCAACAATAACGTTAAGTATGGAATATTAGACACATCGTGAAAAAATTATTTAAAAGAACTCAAACATGTGAAGACACTACAATGCAATGAATGTATGAACAACTTATTTTTGTATAGTTATAAATAAAAGCGTTGTTAACAGTGAAGCTAATTTCATCTATAAAGACTAAAATTGAATCGTACCTTTTAAAACTTGTAACTTCACTCACATCCTTTTAAGAAATCAGGACGTGAGTGAAGTTACAAGTTTTAAAAGGTACGACTCAATTTTAGTCTTTATACATAACTTATTTTTGTACTTAAAGTAGGCTAATATAGATTATCTGTGCATGATTTGTAGGGGTGAGATAGCTCCAACCCTTGTTTATGTTTCAAGTGTTGAGAGGAGAATGAAAGGGGATCTGCATTACTTCCTGTTTGCTTCTAGGCAACATTTCAGTACCTCATGTGGAGAAACAGATGGCCTTCACACATCTTCTTTTAAAAATCAGACTGTATTTTTGAATCAAACCTCAAAGAATGGTCTCCCAGAATGCAGTGATATGTGTTGAATTAATTTATGAATGAAATGCATGCAGTTCCAAACAATACTTGACTACTGCATAATGAAAAGAAATAACACATTTGCAAGGTTAGAAATTAAAACATACCATAAGCATAAATATGAAAGTCAGGAATGTTTATTCCGGTAAAAATAATTCAAGAAGTATATGGCATAGAAGCATGATCTTTGTACAGGCTGCTTAAAAAATTCTTGTCACATATACAGAGGCACAGTACAATGTTGAATTTCCAGTAATAATTTTGGGCACATGAAAAATAGAGAAAACTGTTGCTCACTGTTGTGCTGTGCGTGTTTGAATTAGGCAACCCTGCACGCTTATGATAGGTCAGTCAAACACTTCCTAACTTCTCCTCATATGCCTCTAATACTTTAGGCCATATATTATATAAAGTATGGAAGTTATTAAATAAATATTTAAATATTAATAAAAAGAATTGTGTTTTTGCAGATTCTGAGGATTAACACAAGGTACAATGTTCTCTGGGTACAGGGACAGGCGATTGCTGGTGAAACCAACTCTTTTGTTCATGTTTATGATACATTGTTACCATTAAGGTTAGTATAAAACATATTAGGACAAATCAAGCTCTTATTTATTTTTGTGTTTGTAATTTTTAAATGTTCCAATTGTACAAGTGTATCTGTCAGTCAGTCTTCAGTGTTTTTATCTTATCCACTTCTTTCTTATTTGGACATATGCTGTAGAAAGAGAGTGATATAGAAAGAGAGTGGTTGTAGTAAAAGGGATGGTAGAATCAAAGTTATCATATGCTAACAATGGTATCAAATTGTGCCATTTTGCGAGTAAGTAGTATGCTTTTATAAGGATTGGAACATTTCACAAATTGTGTTGTTTTACATTCAAATTGGATTTATACTACATATTTTTGGGTTTTAACTCCAAAACAACTTGTAATAAACTGCAAATTTGATACAAAATTGCATATTGTTAGTGTTTTTGAAAAAGTTATGAATTCAGAATTAAACTGGTTCTCATTGGTGTAGTTGACAGAGGAGACCGATGACAAAATATTGTCAACTACACCAATGAGAAGCAGTCGATGGCCGGTCGAGGATGGAGGTAAAGTCTCAAACATGTTCCGGAAAAATTTAAAAGTAAGTGTTGTTTAGTGTCATTAACCAACTCCCTTTAAATTTAATTTGACAACACTTCTTTACAAGTGGGGTCAAATTTTGCCTCTGAGACTTGAAGGTCAGCTCATCACAAATATAGCAGAAACTGTCTACATGATTTACACACTTTCTTGGCATGATGAAAAAACAAAGCACTAAAACACTGCATACACAATACACTTTCGAAATGAAAGGAAGGAAATATTTCACTACTGAACAAACTCACAGTCAGCTCAATATTGACACATCACACAGCCAGATGAACAGGTCGGTACATATCCAAACATGAATGAACCTGCACAGCCTTGTTTTATGGTTCTTCAGCATATTACAAATCATTCCCTTATATAAAGCTTGGATAAAATCACTAAATATGAGGTAAAGTTTCCTATAACAGGTCAGAGAAAACGCTAAAATCCTATTTTAAAAAGTAGCGGTAAAAAAAAAAAAAAAAAAAAAAAACCTGTGCCTGATGGAAAAATTCTGACTAAATATCTGAATTCAGTATGAAAAGGTACACTAGATTCACTAATCAGATTTCTTGTGAAGAACACCTTGTCAACTAGTGGAATTGACAAAATGTACAAACTCCAGCTCCTTCATAATCCAGAAGAGAGGCATTATTATAGATAGAACTCCAATCAATAAGTGTTTTGAGGGTTTCAAGCTTTACAGCTTTGTCTTCAACAGGATTAACATGAATTGTATTAAATATTTCATTAAGATGAAGTCAGTAGTTCAACATAATTTTATTCATAGGATTATAACAAGATTTCTGATTCATATGGTTAGTGTAATAAGCTTTTCAGATCCATGACTGTCTGTTAAAATCCAATCTGTATTTTTATATTATGTGCAGAATTTTGGTGGCTATACCAATTCTAATAATTTGTGTGTTTAATATGTGAGTCTGCACAGTGCAACCTTCACTTGATCAATCAAAATGTCCTGTTATATAATGAACATATTTTCTTTCAGGAAACCAAAGGATGCACTACATTTTCCAACATTTTATCCTGAGGATCTTGAAGAGTCATTGCCTGAAGAAATATTTGCCGAGGAGATTCATCCTTTCTCTGCACCATCGATTGTATTTGAAGACAAAAAATGATATGGCAATTAGCATTTGTTAATGTTAAATATAAATCATTTTATAAGTGATTATAAATATTAATAATCTTTGTGCTTGGTTTCTTTCTCCCTTCAGAGGTCCAGAGGTAGTCCTAGTCGGGCAGGGCTTTTCCCTGTCCGGATGTCTTATCCCGCATTATCTAGCTGCTTTGCGGCTTAACCTGCGAAATGAGTCTAGTTTGAGTTGTTTTGTTCTGCAGGGAGTAGGTTGTGTGTTTTAGGAAATTTGGGTTGGGATGCCCTTGAATAAACTCAGAAGGCGGCTGCTTTGTAGCATTCCCCTGTTTTGGGAGAAACGATTTGATGTGTTTTACTCTGTTTTGGTTACGGGTTGCATATCGTTTGAGCCATCAGGCGCAGTATGGAAGTAGAGGTGTATGGGGATTCTTGGGTTAACCAAGGAGCCCCATGACATCTCTTGGGAGTTTGTAAGATGGCAAGCGTCTTTACTTTCTCTGGTCATACCTGCCCAGGGTGTTCACCAAAGGGTTGTTGTGTGTTTGAATTTTGTCGTACATTGATCATGCCCTCTCTCGGATGACATCGACAATTTACAGGATCTTGGAGTGTTCATGTAGGATACAGGCGGGAAATCTGCAGTCTGTATCGTATATGATCCTGAGCGCCTTGTTCTGCTGTGTCTGGAGTCTGACAAAAGTGTAATTAGCCACTGTTCACCAGATCTCACAGCCGTACAGAATCATGGGCGAGATGATCGCCCGATGCAGCTGGAGCTTGAGATGGAAAGGTATGGTTGAACGGAATATGGGATATAGGTTCTGGAGCGCAGTGTGCCCCAGCTGGACCTTACCCTTGACGTGTGGAACGTAAGTTAATTTACGGTCAAGCGTCACTCCGAGATACTTCGCTGTTTGCACCTATGGGATTCTACGTTGCCGTAAAACGAAGTCCTGCTGTAACCAGTTGGCTCTGGATTTCGCCAGGAGAATTGCAGAGCTCTTCTCCGGGTTAAATGCCATCCGCCATTTTGCGCTCCATTTGCCAATGGCCAGGAGCTGGGTTTGGATTTGCCGAAAGCTATATCTCGGGTTTCTGTTTACTGCGAAGATCATGAGATCGTCCGCATACTGACAGGTGTGGGTGTTCTGGTGTGTAGGGATGTCAGTCATGTAAGCTGCAAAAAGTGCCAGCGACAGCACGCTGCCTTCCAGCACTCCAGCGCCAGGGGTCGCTCGTTGGACAGCGCCCCCTCCATCTTTACTCGGAAGCTTTTGTTTCCGAGGAAATCGGCTACCAACGAAATCTATGGAAGGAGGATTTTATACTCTAGGAGCTTGCAAATAAGCCCCCTGTGCCAGGTTGTGGCAAATGCATTCTCCACGTCAAGCAACACTGCTACCGTTTTAGACCTTTCCTGGAAAGCCAGGGAGGCCTTCTCGGCTACCCGCAGTAGTTGCTCAGTCGTGGAGTGGAAGCCAAACTGATGTTCCTCTACGTGAGGAAGAAGGCGGGAGAGGAGCAGTTTTTTGAATACCTTCGACAAAACTGGTAGGAGGCTGATGGACCGGTAACTGGACGCGAAGACTTGATTTTCCCCCGGGTTCAGAACGCATATCACACGCGCCTCTTTCCAGACAGCTGGAAAGTGGCGCATGAACAGGCATGCATTGTAAATGCGGGTCAAGTGAATCATGGCTTTACGTGGAAGGTGCTTGAGCATTTCCGCTGTGACACGGTCCTGCCCAGGGGCTTTGTGGTTTTTAGAGAGTTAAGTGTGGTGGCTAACTCTAGGGGTTACTATGGGAATGTGGAACTCCTCGTGGTCTGGGGGTGGGGCTTCCAGGAAGTCCTCCACCACTTGTTCCACAAGGTCAGCATGGTCATCATCCATTGGCTCAATCCTGGGTTGTAACTGGGCCTCCAGATAGTCTGCTAGTGCATATGCTTTTTCTTTCGACTCATAGACTAGTCGACGTCTAGGGCTGTGCCAGGGGTGCTGGTGTACTCTTCTGTCTTTCCGCAGGCTACGGACTATTTGCCACGGTTTTCTCTCCTGGAGATTAGTTTTCCTTAACATGTTTTCCCAGGCCTCTTTGCGGTGTGCTCTTAGGAGTCGTCTTACCAGGTATTTGAACCTCTGGTGTACTTCCCCTATCCTGGGAGGGCGAAATCTCTGCCACAGTTTTCTCACAGCATTTTTTGTCCTTATAAGCTCTCTGATGGTTCCTGGGATATCTGTTGGGTTTGGTGCATCGATTGAAAGGCGGTGTGTGTGTGTGTGTGTGTGTGTGCGTGCGTGTGCGTGCATGCGCGCGTGCGCGCGTGTGTGTGTACCGCATTTAGGATGGATGTGGAGAATTCCTAGGCTGCTGCCTCGAGCGACTCCACGGAGTCAATTCGAGGACAGGCATCCACAGAGTTTTGGATTTCAAGGACAGCGGCATCCCAGTCGACTTCGTCTACCCAGTCAGCCGTTGCCAGAACTGCAACGGTAACGTCTTGAGTTGATCACTACTGTGTTGTGGTCAGAATCCAGAACATTTACCACCTTGAGGTCTAGATGAAATGGAATGTTTTTGGTGAATGCGAAGTCTATGACGTCCACCCTGCCATCAGGCGGGAAGTGCGTTGGGCCCCGCGGGCCATTCGCATGGAGGGTTGGGTTTCCGCTGATGAGGCGGTAGATGCTCCTTCCCCTTCTGTTCTGGTTGCGGCTGTTCCAGCCTGGGTGTTTGGCATTGAAGTCGCTGGCTATGCAAACTCTGTGGTCTAGGTTTAGGAGTGCCCTGTAATCCGCTTCATAGAAGGGATGGTTGGGCGGGTTGTATACCGCTACAAGCACAAGGTCTGAACCGCCTAAGGAGAGCCTTATGGCGGTCGCCTCCAGGTGTTGAAGCGGAGGAATGTGATAGGAGCATGGGTGATGTGGTTTTTTTATGAATATAACTGTACCGCCGCCCCGCCGGCCGACTATCGGATCGGTGGACGACGTAGCTTGGCAGGTTAAACTGTACATCAGCATGCAGGTGCGTTTCGCATACCATAAGGAGATCAATCCCTCGGTCATTTACAAACTCCAGGATGCCCGGCCTCTGTTGCCGGACTCCATTTGCGTTCCAGAACGCAGCTGTCAATGTGCGCTGAATTCTCCTCAGCCATTGAGCTGGAGTCAGGGAAGAGAAGCCATGCGGTTTGTTGCATAATGCTGTGCTTTTGCATGGCAGGGGTGCGTGGATCTGTCAGTTGCTCCCTGCAGCGCCTTAAAATGGGAAGGAAGCGTGTTTTTTTTTTTTATTTATTTATTGAGTGAAACAAGGCTCAAATGAGCCCGGAGTCCATGGAGCTTAGAGTTACCTGACATTTGTCTTTCAGGATAAGGGAAAACCCCGAGAAAAACCTTATCCAGGCAACTCACCCTGACCGAGATTCGAATTCGAGACCTCTTGAACGTGAGGCAGACACGCTACCGAGGCGGGCATAAAGGAGCGTTGGATGAGTTTCGCAAACCAGGCAGAAAGCTCATGGAACTCCGCCAGGTCCTCATTTGAAATGCCAGTTTCCCAAACTGGCGTGGCTTCTGTGGTGGTGAGGGTTGCTGCTCCCTTATTGGATGCTGCAGCCACTGTAGCTGGAGCTGGTGGAGGTGGGAGAGCAGTGGCGGCAGAGTCGCTCTGTCTCCCCAAAGATTCTGGAGCAGGCTGCCTAGCTGTTGCTGCCGCAGTTGCCGGCTGTATTTCCCACCGGGCTGCAGTGGCCTTCTGGCGAGGAGGCCGCTGTTGTTGTGCTGCAGATGCAGCTGGTGCTTCTGTGGCGGCAGCCCTCAAGTCCTCCAACTGGTTTGTTGCCGGAGTCTGGTTTGCCTCGGCCTGTTGCAGCACCTGTTCGTGCTTGCTCAGCGCCTGAGCAAAACTGACTCCAGGCCGAACTTGTTCCACCTCTCTGTTGGGGGTCCTGCCTTGTCTTGCCTGCACTACCCACAGTCTTGCTGGGCAACTGCCGTAGATGCGTATGTGGGCTTCTCGGCAGTTGGCACATTTTTTGTCCTCCATGGGGTTTGCGCAGTCCTTGACATGGTGGTTTCCTGCACAACGTATGCAAGCTGTCTTCCTCTCGCAGGCATGGCTAGAGTGGTGGAAGCCCAAGCATTTGAAGCATTGGGCTGGTCTCTCTCTCTGCCATGGTACGGCTCTACCTTTATTTTGGTGTTAGAGGTGTGCTACCTCATCTATTTTGGTGAGACTGTCTCCCTCTTTCTCCACTATTACGAGGAATAGTGGCATAGGAGCCTTCACGAGCTCCTTGCCTTCCTCGCGGATAGACCTGGTCAGTTGGACCATGGTATGCGGCTCTATGCCATGCTCTTCCGCCAGGCCAACCTGTATGTCCTCCGGGTCGGTGTCAGAGTCCAGATCCCGGATGACTCTGTGACTCTGCGCACCAGGTTTGGTCGCTGCAGCGAGTACGTATGGAATAGAATTCCTGCACTGCGCAGCACCTCTCTGGTGGCTTCATGGTCCTCCGGTGTTGTGGTCTTGATCACCACCCGACTTGGGAAACGGGTGGCCTGGAAGTCAGCCTGTAGCTTGGCTCTCAGTTCCCTCACAACCTTTATGTGGTTGGGGAACGGGTCTGACACAATTGGCAGGATTCTGGCCGCCTTTTGTGCGCAGGTGCTCCTGGCATCCGCGTGCACTGCAGGGGTGCTGGGGTCAGCACCCTCCGGCTTTGAACCAGAGGGCCTTTTGTACCTACCCTGCACAGTAATAAAACCTTCAGTATCCATATCGCTCTCCGGTAGGGGAGCTGAGATACCGTGGAGGGGGATGACAGGATTTGATGAACTCCCAGTTTTGATAACCGGGGAGATGGGAACAGCTGTTCCTTGGTTAAGAAGACGAGAGGCCTTCTTTGGGATCTTTTGCTTCTTTGGGCTAAGGCTTTTGCCTTCACGAGATTTACTCGCAGGCCGGGTGAGGAAGGAGAGGTTTTACTATGAGTACTCATTTTGTCAGGTCTTACCTGGCGGCTGGTACTTGGCAGTGATAAGTTGTTTGCAGGTGCCATCCGGCACCCCACAGAGGATCTGATGCCTTTTCGACCCGCCAGGTGGGGCGGACCCCGGGTCCCAACCTAAGTCAGGATCCTTGGATTTGATCTTGTGGTCCTGCAGTTTCGTCAGTCCATCTGTCTGTCCCGAGTACTTGTCAACTCTGGCTGGAGAGAGCAGTGAGGAGAGAGCCCCAATCGTCTGCAGCAGAGCTGGAGCAGTTGGCGCCGGAGAGGCTGGGGAGAGTGCCTTTGGAGTAGCTCGGCAAGCTAACTTCAGAAGGTCAGCTAGAAGGGGGCCTGTGCCCACTGCTGGTCTCCTCTGGGCGCTGATGTTTAGGAGCTTCAGCGTTTCCTGCCGAAGAGAGATGCGGCTATCAGGGCGCCACTGCTCACTGCCTGTCCCTGTAGGGGTAGATGGACTCTTGCGGTGGTCTGCCAGTGCAAAATAAGGCTCGGAGAGGTCGTTCTTGCTTGCTGTGCTGTCGCTGAGTGAAATTGAAAGTATAAGTGGAGTGAGTCCAAGTTTCTCCCTTCAGAGATTTTCTTTTAGCTTATAACTAAAACCCTGAATTCCTGCCAGCAGTTCTTTTGCAAAATTTATCAAAAATCAAAAGAAACTCTTAAGTGAACCTGTTTTAAATTGTACAGATACACAATTTTGAGTTACAAAATAACACAAAGTTTTAATTTTTATCAAGAAATGAAATAATAACATTTGGAAAAGAATTGTATGTCCAGTGATATAACAGTATCAAATGTTCTTTCCCTTTGGAAAGAAGTTGAAGTATTCAACTTGCAAATCACTTTTAGTGCTCATGATACTTGTCTCTTTCAGTGGCACACCACCATTTCCTTATGTACAATAAAACCTTACCATAAAATATAATTAGTTGGTATAAAAGGTTTCTACAACAAAATAGATTGCAGTTAAATGGAAGAACACACTATCCAAATACACCCAACTTAAAACTGGAGTAGCACAGGATGCAGTATTCAGCCTTATACCAAAGTATGCAAAACAAAACAATAAACATTGCAATGTATGCAAATAATGTATGGATGACTGCAAAAATGCCCAAGAATGTATACACCAGATTAGAAGAAAAACTAAAAATCTGTTAGTTAAATTATTAAATTAACTAATTAGGCAAAATTAAAGATGTCCATTGAGATAGCAAAAAAGAATGCCAACATACCATGAAACATTTTGATGACAGGGAAAAAACTTAAAACTTGAAATCACTGGAAAATAAATAGAATATGCTGAAAAAAAATTAAATATCTGGAAATTGCACTAGATAGAAAATTAAAAGTGAAAGACCATAACAAAATGTTACACAAAAGGCTACAGCAAGAAGTAACATTGTTGAGACAAGCCAGATCTAAATGGACAAAGTATAAATGGTAGGAATTACTAATGCAAAAAAGTGTAAATATCAGGAAGGACGGATGTAAAAAGGTGTAAATGGCAGGAAAGTGTCAGTTGCAGCAAATGATAAGAAAAACAAACAGCATAAATTTTTAAAATAATAATGTATTATTTCTGTTAAACACTGCCTCCAATCTTTGAAAGTTCATTGTTCAACCAGCAGATGCCACCACTTCCAAAAATTATTTACACATATACTGATGATGGGGACAAGTACTTAGTCCTTTTTTTTTTTTATTTTATTTTACGTCCTCCAACGTTAAGCCATATCGGACGATGAATGGAATGGGTGAAATGATGCTCACATGAGCCCAGGGTCCATAGAGCTTAGAATCACCCGACATTCGTCTTTTAGGATAAGGGAAAACCCCGGGAAAACACCTTATCCAGGTAACTCACCCTGACCGAGATTCGAACTCGGGACCTCTTGAACGTGAGGCAGACATGGTGCCACCACGCTACCGAGGCAGGCCCTTAGTCCTTGAAACATGTTCAGGTGCCATTTTAGTTAGTGAGGTTCATTCTTTCTAATCCAACTCATCTTTAAAAATTATCAATACATCACTGTTTATGATACTTCTACTAGTTGTAATTGTATTGAATGTTGCATATTGCATTATTTGCAAAATTTAATACATTATCAATTTAAAAATGTCTGAAATTACTGTCTTTGCTGTTAAAATCTGTGTTGGTTCCACTTGCCTCTCCACAGCATATAGGGCATCAAATACTCATCATCCCCTGAGGCACTCATAATGAACTGCATCAAAATAGTTATTGCTTCCACAGTTTTCTGTGATAGCTGGTAGATATGTAGGGTTCCTGGTCATGGTCCTTGCCTTCTTGTTCAAGGTGACTAGAAACAGTGTCTTTTACTGTGGGCACCACTAATGTTTTTACATAAATTTCAACATTGACATATTCTTCATATGAAAAAGACTTGGCCAATACAGCCAGTTATTAGGCTCTTGACTTCTTTCTTAGGCACAAGCACAAACATAAACACTGCCTTTTGTAAACAGATATGGTCATAGGACCAATATTTCACCATGTTTTGTCCACATAATACATGGCATAAAGCACCCAGGTGTGTTCTTCGAAGCGTGCTTGTGCAGATTATCAGAAGAAATGCTAGCTTAATATTTCTTAACTACAGATCTTCAAGGTGGGCAGGACATCTGTCCAAGATCAACAGTATTTTAAGGTTATTTGCTTCCAATGTACCATCAAGGGCATTCAGAATGTGTGTGAAGATCCTGTTACACGACACACAGTTTTAGAAGGCATATGAACTGAACCAATGATTGCAACAACTGCAGTGCTGCCAAGTGTAGCATCACAAATAAAATTGTCCAAATGTAAACTTATGTGGCAAATCATTATAACCTATATCATTCAGTGACATTCAGTATTAAAGTATTTAAAATGTGGCATATTTAGTAAAAACAGCATATCTGGATTTTTTACAGTGATCTGTTGTGGAAACGTTGCAAGCTCATTGTTCTCTTCGTCACTTAACCTAATTGAAATGCTTCCTGTAGATTTATAACTAAATTTTGCACAGTGTTATGTCAAGCCACTTCTATATATAAATCATCTTCCTGTATATGTAGGTATAGTCATACTGAAAAATTCAATGCCATAGCTGGGATTTGAACCATGGATTTCCCAATCTCCATCCAGTTGCTCTTAACCATTGAACTACCATGGCCAACAGACCGTGCTTCAAATCCTGGCCACAGCATTGAATTTTTCAGTCTGACTTTACCTTTCCAAATCTTAGCCTACACACAGCTCCACACAACTTATCCACTCTTCTTTTGTTGCTCTGTCAAGTGCAGCATGCATAAGCTTTTCAACAAGATGAATATACTTCCCCTCACAACTTTCCCCATAACTTAGCCCAAATTAATTATTTGGGGTTATACTGGCAATGATAGGTAGGTGAACAAATAATAATTTGTAATGCTTCTTCCAATACAATTTAGTCTAACTCATACTTTTTTTTTTTTTTTTTTTTTTTTTTTGTGTTTTGGTTTACTTTGTCTAACAATCTGCTCTCATTTCATTAGTGTAGATTGCTATGTACCAGCCAGTTTTGATTGATCTCTTTATAAAAATTTGCAAATAGAGGTTTGTCTTCGATTTTATAATCGTATCTAGCATTATGATGATTGATCCCTCTTCTAGAAAATTTAAAAACATGTTTATTAACCATCTATGCAGGTGTCTGGATGTATTTCAAAATGATAACCTTTTTATTCCCTGGTTTGGAAGAAAAACCCACATACTTTCAGAAATAAAACCTGTTTGTGAGAACCTGCAACATGACAGTCTATATGTTTGCTACCTTTTCCAAAGGGATTTTCAGCTTCAGTCATCCTATTGAGTGTTGCCATATGTATTTCTTGTAGTTGTCTGATCGAGATAAAAAATTGGGCATGTATCCTCTGTTATCTTAAGCATGTGCAAATTTCTCAAAAATGGTATTCTCAGAGCCACTATATCACTCCTTTCTGCAAGAATTTACACCTCATTAGTTTGAATGAATTTGAAGCCCAAACCTTCCAGTTTTAAACCTTTGAACCTTTATTATTTTCCTTAAATTTACAGGAACCTTTATAGTCAGTTTTTTCCCACCTAATATGAACTATAAGGTCATCAACTTAGAAAAGAATGTTTGGAGGGAAACTTATCATTGCTGCTTGATGAACTGCTGCCCCCACTCTTGCCTCTCCCGCCTTCCTTGCTTGCTGTCCTTCTGTCTCTCCTTGGGCAGCGGGAAGAAGGGGAAACATCTCCACTGCATATGCCTAGTGGCCACTGTCCAGGATATGAGGAAGAAGAACATTCTTTTCTAAGTTATCGACCTATAGCTTTTTAATGGTAGGGCATTTGCCATTGTTACGCATTTCATATACTGTACAGGGAAGAAAATCTTTTTCAGTCATCAAAATTTGAAATGCCTTAACTTTCTGGCATGTTTTCTGAAGATCTAAATAAAGGTAAACCAGTACAAAATTGAATCGAGAATATATTGACACATTGCTTCACTCACCTGTTTATTCACAGGACATGTTTCAAGAGCTCTTGCTCTTATCCTCAGCTGATACTCGACTAGTGCAAGTTGTAGTGGTTTCTTCTTTCTCCGTATTGTCAATAGATGGCGTGATGTACTTGTCAAAGATGTCCGGTGGTGGAGTTTCAAAATTCATGACTCTATGACGATTTTTGTTAATGAAGATTTTTTCCCATACGGAAAGGTCTATGGGGTGATTAACGTATTTTATTAGAGATGTTTCCAAATTGATGTCATGTCTAGTATTCAAAAAATGAAAAGCCACTGCTGATTTTTCTGTTTCACCATTTTTAATGTTTCTCATATGTTCTTTAGTTCTGATGTTAATATTTCTTTTTGTTTTTCCTATATAAATTTTAGGGCAAGTTTCACATTTGATCTCATAGATTCCTGGTTTTTCTTTGGTAGTGATTGAATTTTTGGGAGGGCCTTTTAACAAATTTCTGATATTAAACCTATTTTGAGGTGCAAGAGTTATGTTGTGTTTTGAGAAGATTTTTTGGAATTTGTTATAGGCTGATGGGTGGAAGGTGAATTTTTTAAAAAGTTTTTTCTCTTTTTCTCCTGTAGGTTCTAGGGTGGTGGTTTCTTTTATTTTCTTAGCGATACAAGTTTTGTCCATTTTTGCAATATGCAACACTGTATGCACACTAATGTTGCATGCCGTGGCTAAAGTTCCTGGCTTTGTGAAAAATTTGTTTTATCATGCATTTCTTCAGATGATAATTCCTTAAAGAATATGTACACTTTATAAATAGTATTCTGACCTGAAAATGAAAAATTTTACCAATTAGTATCTGTGCCATGTTTACTGGGCTCTTAGAAAACATTCACTTTTGTACCAGCAGTACTGAATACAAGATGCAAGCAAATGAATAGGGATTGTTTTTAATTTAGATAGTGCATCTGTTTACAACATCGCTGGCTGATGTAGTAGTAGTAGTAGTTCTCCCCTGATTCCTACAGAAAAAGCATCCCCCGCACACATTTTCGCGCGAGAGCAAAGTGCTGTTTTTCTTAACGCGCGGAAGGACCATTATCTACATCATTAATTATTTTTGCGTAAATACGTATCCAATAACTAAAGGACCATAAGAATAATACACACAGTAGAGTTCAGTAAGCACCCTCAACATTAACTACATGTGAATAACGTGAAAGAAGTGCATTTAAAAGGGAAAGAAAAACATACATTAAAACCGCTCAAAATGCAAAAAGATGCAAAATAAAGTAGTCAATATTGGTTCATTTTAAAGAGAAATTATATTGTACTCTGCAATCTCTGTGATGACACAGAAAAAAGATGACATTTCATCAAGTTCCGAGCCCTAGTAATGTGTGTTACCTTTTATTTGTTTAGATACCGTAACTGCCTCCTGAAAGTACATGTGGGTAGTTTTCTGATCACTGCTCCATGTGAATTAGTTACAGAGTATGTGTGTAGTGTTTAACGCCCGCTTTTACTACATACGGCACTGCAGGCGCTGACACTGATGATACATGAGATGAAGATGGAACACCGGTGGAATGAGATGGCTGGGGAAACCGGAGATCCTGGAGAAAACCCGCCCCAGTGCAGTGTTGTCCACCACAATCTCACTTTGCAGTCGCCAGGGTGAGAGCCAAGCGGTCTAACCACTGAACCACGGCACAGCCGTTACGGAGTAAGAAAAGTATGTGTACACTTTGATTCTTATGAAGATAATAAATGGCCATCTGTATCCTATACATATCACGCAGGTGTGCTGTGTGCTCATGAATTCTGAATGGAATATTTATTACCCGGGACATTTAGGAAGATACTGTGCAATGGAGGCTCTGTTATCTGTTTTTATGGTTTGCTATCGGAAGGAAGGAGAGGAAAACAGCATATCACAAAAATATGTTCATTATTGAAGCCAGAAAATGTGCTGCGCTAAGGAGCAGAACATAATTGACTTATTTAATTCTGATGTTAAGATTCCAGTTCCTGTATATCCATTTCACTTGGTGTATCTGTGGAGCTTCCATCTGTGGCAATGTCATCTAAAGGAAGGATATCATCCGTTACGTGTGTAGAACTGCTGTTATCATTTATAGAATCCACTAAACCAACTAGGTATTTGCTTCCTCTTCATCACTGCTATCCAAACCCACATTGATTCTATTTTTTCTTCCATCAAGGCAACTCAATGCCAGTATTCTTGTTCTATGGATTTAATTTTGATGCACACATTTTTTCAATCCTCTTCAGTTTTGTTCAAACACTATCTGATTAGTCTTTTAAGTGCGTTTAAATTGCCGGCCCTCGTAGCCGTGATCGTTAGAGCGTATGTTTCAAGCGTTGCGCCGCGTCGAGGGTCGCAGGTTCGAGTCCCGCCTTGGGCATGGGTGTTTATGCGTATAGTGTATATGTGTGAAACTACAGAAAACAGACAGTTAAATAAAGAGAAACAATTAAAAAAATCATAGAACACACACAGTTCGGCTAATTTTGCTTCATGAATTCCGTATCATTTCAATGGGGTTTGAAGCGAGATGATGAGGCAGCAATCTATTTCCTGGCGTTCCACTAAAATGTGCCGAATAATCTTACTTTTTTTTAAACTAAATTCTATTTTTCTTTAATATTCGCCAGAATGTTTTCTGTGCACCACCGAAATTAATTTTCTGTTCTATTGCATAGATAACTTTTTCACTGTTGGAATTTCTTTAGGCATTCGTAATACTCTAAAATAGTTCGGGGAACAACGCGCTTATCGAAATCGTCATTTGAAACTTCTTTTTCCGATTACGTTGTTACTCGTGTACCTGAAACACTAGTTTTCTCAAATTCTTTAACCAACCTTTTTATTGTGGCTTCACTTTCTCCTACTACTAGCCGTTCTAGCCACTGTCCTTTGCAAAGTGAGAACTAGACCGTTTTGCTTTTCTTCCGTGCAGAGCAGGAGAACGTGCTATATCATTCTGAATAATCCTTCTGTTTTGGGAGTTTGCAACCCTCCGACGTGACTGTTTTGGAGTTTCCATGTTTGAAAATTATTAGAGACCTATTTTGTGATGATAGTTTCTCGGGCTAACAGCCAGGTCTTAATACGCAGTCTGTAGCCAGCCATAACAACATGCGTAGTTCCTACCACCGCCACACGTAAACAACGCTCAAGCTATTTGTCCCGGGTAATACGGTATATGTATACATAATTTACATAGATAGTCTGAAAAGTTTCCGACCTAATAAAGATACAAGACATTTTTTCAGATTTTTTTTTTCAACATAGTCTCCTTGTAACTCTACACACTTCTCCCAGCGATGCTCCCATCTCTGTAACCCGTCCAAATAGTACTCTGCGTTTTTCTCTTCAAAATAATTGTTCACGAAGGTGATTGGCTCTTCATTTGATGAAAATCTCTGTCCTCCGAGCGCAATTTTCAGATGAGGGAACAAAAAGAAGTCGCTTGGGACTAGATCTGGTAAGTAAGTAGATCGTAATTCGTGGATTTTCGCCATTGCAACCGCTGAGATGCGACAGGGTGTGTTGTCTTGGTGAAACGGGATTTTCAAGTAATGATGCGTAGTATGCTCCGGTAATGGCTTTAAATTTTAGAAGATAATCGATTTCCATGACTTCCCCCCCCCCCCCAAAAAAAAAACAGTCGCCATCACTTTCCCAGCCGAATTTTTTTTTTTTTTTTTCCCTTTTTTGGAGCCGGTTCTCCCTTTGCAGTCCACTGTTTGGACTGTATTTTTGTTTCGGGCGTATAATGGTGTATCCAAGTTTCATCTACAGTATTTACGGCGCCAAAACTCGGATTTATTGCTCTAGACTGCGCCAACAGAGCGTTGGAAATATTCATTCGAACATCTTTTTAGTCTAACGTCAGCAAACGCATCACACAACGCGCGGACAGCTTTCTCATGTTAAATGTTGATTTAATATGTGAGAAACAGGTTCTTTTGGCATGTTCATAACCTCTGATATCTGTCGTGCTTTAATTCGGCGGCCGTCTAGCACCATTTGAACTTTGGCGATATTTTATTCGGTAGTTGCAGTTTTTGGACGTCCCGAACGTTCATCGTCTCCCAAGCTCTTACGGCCACATTTAAATTCAGTTGCCCAAAATTTCACTGTGGTAAATGATGGTGCAGAGTCCCCATACAAAGAATCCAACTCATCTTTGATTTGTTTAGGCGTATTGTCTTTAAAAACAAATATTTAATGACAGTTCGATACTCGATTTTGTCCATTTTTATAAAAAAAGCACATCAACTCACTCAAACGACTGTTACATAACAACTGAGAGTCCAAAATGGCTGAAACTGTGATGAGTAACTGTCAACAGATGGGCAACGAAATTCACTAGCTTTTATTTACGAGTGCTACCATGTTCATGTTGAGGTCGGAAACTTTTCAGACTACCCTCTTATATGTATACTATACAAATCTGATGTGTTGCACTCATTTGACGTTCTCTACTCTTGTATAAAGTATTCTTACAAACGCCTATTGCTCTTTCTACTTCATGATATTCTACCTAACATTTGCGAAATTTACCTATTATGTGTTTCAAATGGGAAGAATTCTGGACCGCCGCCTATCAGATGCGTTTCAGCGCTCAACGTTGCCACTTCTTTACCTCCACTCTTTTCATATCTCTCTCGCACATTATCCTAGACCATGGTCCTATACATAAGTGAATCCAAAACTTTTCAAAATTTCCAAACTTTTATAATAATACAGTTGTTGAAATCACAATTGGAACATGGATATTTGCATATTATGCACATGTTTTAAATGTTTAATTGTAATTATAGTTTATGAATTACCTATTCTTCTAATCCAACGAAAATTCCAATGGCGCATCCATATAGCTGTGAATGTCACGAGTACGTCAAGAGACAATTCGCCGTTGTCATTGTCTTCATCGTCCGAGTATTACAAATTTATGATAATAGGCTCCAAAATCTCGTCACGTGCAATTTATTTCCAAAAGTCGTCTTTTTGTAGAGTATCTGCATGTCTCATGCAGTTTTCCCAGTATTGTGTTCCCTTGTCAATTTCTTCGTGAATAAGTCGTTCAAAGTCAGACATATTAAAAGTACGAGTATTATTTCTATTTGCAACATAATTTGAGTCCACATTAACTTAGTGGATTTGTGCTGACAGTGTAAACGGGGAAGGCAAATTAGCTTCTGTCTCATTTCAGTTGCACAAAAAAACAAGAAATACCTTTGAAATGATCCACACCACGAGAAAATGTATGACATAAATTGTGCGTTTAACGAGATCCACCTACATCTTTTGTGTAGTACGATTTTGTCTATCTTACGGCAAAAGTCGCCCAGAATGAAGACGACTTCTAAGGACACATTATCACATTATATCACTGATATCACATTATATGCAGACGACACCACTTTACTTGTTTCAGCAGAAAATGAGGAGTAGTTAAATAGGAAATGTATGGAGGTATTACGAGGGTTCAATAAAGAATGATCATAATTTTTTTACGGTCATAATTTTTCGTACTAAAATTCAATCTTAATATATTCTGTTGGCGTAATGTGAAAGAAATATGCCGTAGTAGCTTCATTGTTGGTACTCCTGGTACCCACCTGTGAGAACCAGTTAAGTTCAGACATGATCAGTATCGCCTACCGCTGCAATGGAGGTAACATGCAGTTAACGTTGATGTTAGAGGAAGATCTGGAGTTTCTTTCAAACGTAATCACTCCTGATGGAACTATACTACATCATTTTGATCCTGAGAGCAAACATCAAAGCTCAGTGTGGAAATCTCCTCCATCACCAACAGCCAAAAAAGTAAAAGTGGTTGCTTCTGCTGGAAAAGTTATGGTCACCTCATTCTTTGATATTTATGGAATGGCTTATCAGAATGTTGTACCTACACACATCAGTAACTGGACAATACTACAGGGATATCCTGAAAACATTGAAAATCCATATCAGGCGCAATAGACCACATTTCCATGAAGCAGGCTAGATGCTGCACCACGATAATGTAGATCCGCATATTACCAATGTTGTTGCTGAATATCTTGCAAAAATCAATCTGAAGTACATCCCTCACCCTCCCTATGGTTCGGATTTAGCCCCATGTGACTTTTTTCTATTCCCTAACTTGAAGAAACGCCTTCGTGGGAGGCATTATGCATCATCAGAAGCAGTGGTGAAGGCTGTGTAGGCGATTTTGAAGGATCTCTCAAAAATGGTTTCCAGCATTCTTTGAAGACTGGCAGAAACGCTGGGACAAGTGCATTACATTCAGGGGAGACTATTTCGAGAAGCACCATCAAAATTATAAGGATGAGTAAAGGTATGTTGTCAAAAAAAAGTTGTGATCATTCTTTATTGAACAGCCCTCGTATTAAGTCTGGAAAGATACTTTTATACTCACAATCTTACCCCAGATATTAATAAAACAAATTACTTACTATTTTCACTGGGCAGGAACTATATCTATAATTGAACTGAATTTGGCATAAAAAGAGAAAAATATATCTAGAGTGCAAAACACAAAATTCTTACAGATAGACCTTGAACAAAGTGCGGTCGGTGTGCGCATGCGTGAGCACAGTCGCCTCCTCTCCTCAGCATCCAAGCGTTACATGACTCCTTCCCCTCGCCCGCCTCGGTAGCGTAGATGGTACCATGTCTGCCTTACGTTCAAGAGGTCCCGAGTTCAAATCTCGGTCAGGGTGAGTTACATGGATAAGGTTTTTACGGGGTTTTCCCTTATCCTTATAGACGAATGTTGGGTAGCTCTAAGCTCCATGGATCCTGGACATATTTGAGCGTCATTTCACCCATTACATTCACCGTCCGATATGACGTAACGTTGGAAGACGTAAAATTAGAAAAAAAAATCCCTCCCCTCCATACGTTGACCAGTGCAGTGCAACTTGTGCTATGTAGGAGAGGAGAGGAAGCTTAAAATGACGGTAGAGGGGGAAAGCTGGAGAGCTTCAGTTTTGGCAAATCACGCCTCCTGCTGCATTTTGTTCGCGGTTTACCCATAGGCATTAACATTGATGATAATCTCTCGCGGCAAAATCACATTTCGTCTGTTTACTCTAAACTTAACAAGACTGTGTTTTTGGTACGTCAACTAGTTCACATTTTACCTCCTCAAGCAATTCATAACGTATATTTGTCTTTATTTCATTCACATCTGGAATATGGGGCAATGTTATTGGGTTCTGCTGGTAAGATTCTTTTTGCACACCTATTTTCTGTCCAAAAGAGGGCTATTAGAGTTTTAGCTAAGTTGCCACATTCTGAGTCATGTACACCATACCTTAAGAAATTCAAAATCTTACCCCTCTTTTGCATATAATGTTATTTTGTACGTAAAAAATCACTCAACAAAGATATACACAAACACCCACTCGCAGACAAAATGACTTTTTTCTTCAATCATATACCTAGGGGCCAGTTTGGAAATAAAAAATATTATTTATGCTGGATCAAAATACTTCAACGTATTACCAAAAAGACTGAAGTCATTGATAGACAGAAATACTTTTAAAAAAAGAGCTCAAAATATATATGTTAACCCATTGTTTTTGTAATGGAGATGAGTTTCTTCTCCATAATGAAAATTAATCACATTATAAGCATAGTTGAGTTTTTTACATAATAGTATGCACAGATTTACATTTACAATATTAATATTTTATAAACTTGTATTCTTTATCACATGACTGATGTGGTCATAAGAAAAAATGTCTATATGTGTATAGTGTTAATTTATATTGTAATTATTTTATATTATAAACTGACGTGGTCTATGTAACCCTGTTTTTATGTATACTATAGGACTGAAAATAAATAAATCAATAAATACATATACATACATACATACACATACATACACACACAAACACACACAAATAAATAAATAAATAAATAAATAAATAAATGAGTGAATGAATAAATGAATGAATAAATTAATTACTTAATAAACTGGGTAAGTTCTTTTTCGGGATTTTCCCTTATCCTGAAAGATGAACGTCGGGTAACTCTAAGCTTTATGGACCCTGGGTTAATTTGTGCTTTATTTCCTCCGTACAGTTCATAGTCTGGAATAAACCATAGCCAGATAAACCACTTTAAGCAAGACTTGAACTCGGGACCTTTTGTAAGTGAGGCAGACACCCTACCACCACACTATAGAGGCGGGGAGTGCGTGTGCAAGTGTGTGTGTGTGTGTACTGTAAGGTTTAACGCCCGCTTTTACTATACGCGGTACTGCAGGCGGTGACACTTTTTGTAATTTACGTCCTCCAACGTTAAGTCAGCTCGGACGAGGCGGTGACTGATGATATATGAGATGAAGATGAAACATCGTGGAATGAGATGGCGGGGGAAACCGGAGATCACCACGATATAGAGGCGGGGAGTGTGTGTGTATGTGTGTTTGTGTGTGTGCCTGTGTATGTGTGTATGGTGTAGTAATTAAATTCGCCCAACTTCATATCTTCATATCTGACGATGAATGAATTGAATTAAATTATGCTCAGAATAGCCCAGGTGTCATAGAGCTCAGAGTTATCCGATATTCATCTTGCAGGATAATGGCAAACCCCGGAAGAAGGCATAACCATATAATTCACTGTAATTGATACTTCAACTCGGCTACTTTTTTAATGTGAGGCAGACACCAACGTCATACAGGACGATGAAGGAAATGAGTGAAATGATTCTCGAAATAGCGCAGAGTCCATAGGGGTTACAGCTATCCGGTTTTAATCTTTCAGGTTAAGAGAAAACCCCGGAAGAAATAATATACAAGTTACTCAGTCAAACCGGGAACTGAACTCGGAACCCGTTTATTGTGAAGCAGACGCGCTACCACTAAACTATAGAGGCGGAGAGTGTGTCTGTGTGTGTTCACTAAGGTCTTAGGTCATGTCGGACGATGAATGAAATGTGCGAAATAATGCTCAAGTGCCCCCATGGTTCATAGAGTTAAACATTATCTGAGATTCATTTTTTTCTGGATAAGGGAAAAACCCGTTATGAACCATAACTAAATAACTCACTCTTAGCGAGACTTTAACTCGGGATCTTTTTAAGTGCGTCAGACACGCTTCCACATGCTAAACAGGTGGTGTGTGTGTGTGTGTGTGTGTGTGTGTGTGTGTGTCTGTATTAATGAAGGCCTCCAACGTCATGTCGGACGAAGAATAACTCGGACGGATAACTCACTGTAACCGAAACTTGAACCCGGTGCTTTTTGAATGTGAGGCATATGGCTACTCCACGCTGTTGTCATGACCTAAGAACGGATAACGTGTGATTTAACAATTACCAGTCAGTCACGGCTGCCATTATCAGGCCAGGCGCACAGGGGAAACTAGCTAAAACTAAACAGCAAGCGAGAGGCAGGATAATTTCTAAAACGAAAAATTATTAAAAAATACGAACGCAGATCACACAAATGGGAATTTACTCTATAGCTTTATTTAAGCATATACAAAATGAAATGTTTAGTGTCTAACGCCCGCTTTTACTACATACGGCACCGCAGGCGATGGCACTGATGATACATGAGATGAAGATGGAGCACCGTTGGAATGAGATGACGGGGGAAACCGGAGATCCCGGAGAAAACCCGCCCCAGCGCCGTGTTGTCCACCACAAATCTCACTTTGCGGTCGCCTGGGATCGAACCCGGGCCGCCTTGGTGAGAGTCAAGCGGTCTAACCACTGAGCCACGGCGCGGCCAAGCATATACATAACTTGTACTTGGTGGTCCCGGGGAAAATTCGTGTTTCCTTACATTCATATCACGTATACAACCAAAAGTGAGCTAGCAGCGGAGAGATCTAGTCCGTCCGTCCGTGTTGCTGTCAGGTTGCATACAGCGTGAAGGTTTTTACTGAGTGCCCAGTAATTAAGGTTTTAACCGCAGTTGGCGATTTTTGTTAGGATTTTGCCGGAAGGTATGGGGTTTTAGGTTATGAGAGATCGAATCTTTTATATGTTACGTGACGTCACCACTACGCGAGTCATATGCGCGACGTCTCCCCTTCAGCGGAAAGAGACTGAACGTTGTTTTTTCTAGTGGTGGAAAATTTATGCACTAACCCTGCAATGGGTGTGAAACTGCTCTGACGGACTAAACTGTCAGCTCTACCCACTAAAAAACCTCCACCGTTAAAAAATGATCTACGATATGAATCCTGGTAATTAAGTACTTACAATAGTAAGTCGCCACAAGTAGTTGTCTCCAATATGAGAACCTTTAAGTGGTACACCGGGAAATATGAGTCAATTGGAAAATTTAATGTCAGGAAGGCACGTTGACCATGGTAGCTCATGGGTCAGAGCGACTGGACGGAAACCAGTAGATCCGTGGTTCAAATCCCGGCAATGGCATTGAATTTTTCAGTTGGCTCTAATTAATCAAAAATCACCCATTACCGGAGTAATGTATTTAAAAGGATTAATTCTTTAAGGATTAATTCCTCAATATAAATTTACATTATAATCATATTTTATTTTTAAGTAGAAATATCATATTATTATATATATGAAATGATATATGATTGTTAACTATTGACACCATTAATAATTTAATTAATAATCCCTCCCCCAAGTATTCCTATTAGCTCAAGAAATACGCCTTTATACCGGCACAAAAATATCATGATACTGCATTGTTACTGCCAAAAGATAATACTCGTAACAAAATTTTGAAATCCATTACACTGAGTTTGCAAAGCTATACCTATAAGTTTCAAATAAATATTACTCTAATCAAGATGAAATGCATTAGACGGGCTTGTTTAACGATACATACATGTTTTAAGCTAAATATCAATGTAAAGTCGTATCATGTGATGAAGATAGTTTTCACATAGGCAAATTTGTGCTTTACCTTGGAAAACTGAAAACATTCAGTATTTCTTTTTTCGGCTCTCCTCAACACACTAATTTGTGTTCGGCATAATGTTGATACAGGGGCTGATTTTTACAAGGTTTTTGAAAGTGGAATAATATAGTGTTGATACAAACATGAATGATTAAACTCATTTGTTTCACATAAGGCTGACAAAAAATTACTTTCCCATCTTTGCTGAACGATGGATCACCATTTATCCACTGTTTAAGCAGTACACTTCTCTTGTTTCTCTCTTTTGGTATATTTGTGTAGAAAACTGATCTATGTGTACATTTGAAACACTGCTTACAGAATGGGCTTTCCATTCCCCACATAAAGAGTGGTCATATGTCAATCCATTGACATATCATTTAGCTGGTCTTTGCTACTTGTCCTTGAGCGAATTCTAAGATTTTTCCAATACGTCATTAGAGCATTGTGACACGTCTGTAAGGCAGATACCTACCTGGCTAAACCCGTTTTGTATATTCAATGTGCAGCAGTTAGAAATTTCTCTTTCCCGACAACTTCACGTTGAAACCAACAAATGCAAAAGCTGTTGTCAAAAATTACAAGCAGAAGAAATTGGCTAAAAACGAAGTTTTAGGCACTAATAAGAAGAATACGCACAGACGTATGAAATAGGCATTTATAGACACTATAAAACTAAGAAATTTAGGCTAATAATTGTAGGAAACGTGCTTATAACTTAGAAGCCTACGTTTCTGAACAAAAGGAATAAAATAGGCAAATATGGCAAAATCCGCCCCCTAGTTATAACTAGAGTCCAGAAATTGACCTAAAATTCTCTAAAGAGGAGCTAAAAAATACCCTTAAAATATAATAAAATTACACACAGGATGTAAAAATGACCTAACAATAATGACCAATTTCATTCATAATAATAAATTGATAACTGTCATAAACAAATAGTGAATATACCTATGGTTCGAATAACCACATTTTAAAATTAATTTTCTTAGTAAATAGTGTAATTATTGCTACTAAATAATAAATAAATTCAATATTATAAAATATTTAAAAATATAAAATACGAAAAAATAGGTTACTGTACCCATTAGTAAAAACATACCTTACGTAGCGTTGTAGTACACCACCATGGTATCTTCAGTTATCAAAAGTAAAGGAACGGCGGTTGAAAATATCAGTTCTGAAGCTGTCTGCTGACAAAATATCGGCAATCTGACAAACTGTTTCGTATTCTTTATTTTTGTCCAACACAAATTTTAGTTTCTGTCTAATTTTGTCCCCAATATTACCTTTTACATTTTGTATCCTCTCTTTCGCAATCCTCAATAACTCAATCGACTTATCCAGTGTCATGCCACTTTCTTCAAGGCGAGTTATGGTTTCCGTCAAAAATGCAAAATTTGATTTAATGAAAGCTAATTTACTTTGGATTTGAGTATCAGAAAACAGATCCTGTGCGCTCTCAATTGCCGTAGAATCTACCATATCAAAGCTATTCACCAATTCTCTCACTATTTGAAAATTGTCATAGTGGTATATACTTGCAGTTAACCATGTACCCCAGCATGCTAAAATCGATACCGGGGGCAAAGATATTAGGGGCTTTGTATTTGAAACACACAGTTTGGGTTGATACTTTCAAAAATATTTTCTTTGCTGTGGATATTAGTGTATCCACTTCTGGAAATGTTGACCTGATCTGTTCCGCAATTCGATGAAAAGCATGGGCCAAGCACGTAACATGCATCATTTTACTGTAAAATTATTGGATCGATTTTGCCACCTTTAACTTATAAGGCACCGCGTCTGTTAGGAACAGGAGCACTTTGTCATGTTGTATTCTACTAGGCCACAGTAAACACATGAATTTATCGAACAGTTTGCTTATCTGGCAGTGGTTAACAGCTTCCATAACCTTCTGAGGTCAGAAGAAACATTTGTTCGGCACTAGTAGCTTCTAGCGTACCTGTCACTACATTGGCTATACAATGCCCCTCTTAATCGGTTGTTTCATCAATTGATATACGCCCGCCTCGATAGCGCAGATGGTAGCATGTCTGCCTAACGTTGAAAAGGTCCCAGTTCGAATCTCGGTCAGGGTAAGTTACCTGGATAAGGCTTTTACGGTGTTTTCCCTTATCCTCAAAGAAGAATGTCGGGTAACTCTAAGCTCTATTGACCCTGGGCGCATTTGAGCATCATTTCACCCATTTTCATTCACCGTTCGATATGACTTGACGTTGGAGGACGTAAATTACAAAAAAATTGATATACATATTCTTTCCCATTAGGTAACTTTTACACAAAGTTGATTCATCCGGAATTGTATGACCAGTGTGATGTCCAAGAAAATCTCATGAATTACTTAATTTTCCTAGCGGAATATTTGCACTAACAAACACTTTACATAATTCTTAATAAAAGGAACATGACTTGTTACTTGATGTCAAAGCAGTTTCTTTTAACAGTAACTGAGACACTTTGATTAATTAGAGCCAACTGAAAAATTCAATGCCATGGCCGGGATTTGAACCACGGATCTACTGGTTCCCGTCCAGTTGCTCTACCCTTGAGCTACCATGGTCAACGTGCCTTCCCGACATTAAATTCTCCAATTGACTCATCATATTTCCCGGTAGACCACTTTAGGGTTCTCAAATTTGAGACAACCACTTGTGGCGACTTACTATTGTAAGTACTTAATTACCAGGATTTTTATCGTAGATTATTTTTAATGTACATTTATATTGAGGAATTAATCCTTAAAGAATTAATCCTTTTAAATACATTACTCCGGTATATGGGTGATTTTTGATTAATTAGAGCCAACTGAAAAATTCAATGCCAATAGAGCAACTGGACGGGAACCAGTAGATCCGTGGTTCAAATCCCGGCCATAGCATTGAATTTTTCAGTTGGCTCTAATTAATCAAAAATCACCCATATAGGATTAATTCTTTAAGGATTAATTCCTCAATATAAATGGACATTAAAATAATCTACGATAAAAATCCTGGTAATTAAGTACTTACAACAGTAAGTCGCCACAAGTGGTTGTCTCAAATTTGAGAACCCTAAAGTGGTCTACCGGGAAATATGATGAGTCAATTGGAGAATTGAATGTCGGGAAGGCACGTTGACCATGGTAGCTCAAGGGTAGAGCAACTGGACGGGAACCAGTAGATCCGTGGTTCAAATCCCGGCCATGGCATTGAATTTTTCAGTTGGCTCTAATTAATCAAAAATCACCCATATACCGGAGTAATGTATTTAAAAGGATTAATTCTTTAAGGATTAATTCCTCAATATAAATGTACATTAAAAACTGAGACACTTGTCTTTTTTCACATTTTGAAGAGCTTGCAAATGTATCCCGCCCAACATGTTGTATGGTTAACCGTTTGTCTGCAGCAACTTTAATTTCGCACAATTGACAGAACAATACAGTTCAATTAGTACAGAATATGTTTCGGTTTCAAACGGGACGCAGTTGACTGCTTTTGTTTTGGCTTCTCAATTCCACAACATAACAAATTTACACACCTCACAGACTACTCTCTTACTGCGACACTTCCAGCTCCTGAAGTCTTGACTGATGCAATCCACAGGTAAATAAAAGCATCACCACTGATTTAAATGAACTTTTAATCACATTTTATTTTAAACCCCCCGAAAAAGCCATTGGGCCAGGGTCAGGTAGGTCGGCCACAGGAATCGAACCCGGGCCTCCCGAATGCGGGCTACAGATGTTATTGCCCCATAAATTCGTGAAAAAGAAAGAAAATGACCGGAAATGCATGTAAATGTTAAAATAATACTTTATTATAAAAGTGTGCAGAAAACGCATTGTGCCAGAATGTACTTAATTTCCAATAATCATCATCTGTGACTACTGAGATAAAAGCTTACTTTCACAAAAATCCGGGCCCTAGTTATAACATATACGTGTTATAGTGTCTCTCCGAAATTGTGCACAGATTTTTGTTTGATTGTGCACTTAGCATGCATGATTGGCGTATGTACAAGGGAAGATTAATTAATTAATTAATAACTCAAGCATTATTCGTAAATGAAAAACTTCAGTAATGTAAATTGTATAGGGGAAAATAAATGTTTTATAAGAAATAAATCATCATTTTTCCAAGGAAAGAATTATTTCAGCATCCTTAAAGAAATAATATAATTCTTCCACCGAGACCACACCACGACGTAAGATGTCTTACAGTCACAAGGACGAGAGCAGCCGAGGAAAATCTAAATCCTGACTACAAGAGCGTCTAAGAGTTGAGAATCGTATTATCTTGCCATCCACATACCTTCGCCAGCTTTCCCATACACATATGCAACGAACCGTTGCAGAGTGCGCATGTGCCTGTGCGTAAATTAAGCTCCTCCAACGTCATATCGCACAATGAATGAAATACGTCAAAGAAGCCCACACAAATGTGTAAAGTAATACGAATGCCATTAAAATAACTAAAATTGAAATAAATTAAACATTAATTAAAAATGAAATTCTTATTTGAATGCCATTCCGCATTCCTCCTTCGTTCATCGTTCTATAAGTTTAAAACTGAAAAACGGTAAAAAAACGTAGCCAATAAAATACTGTCACTCGAACGTCGGAACTCCGTATAGAACTGGCCGGCAGTAGGGTCAGACGTGAAGCATTCTGGCCACGCCTACCCATTGTCTCCTGTCACTAACTGAAGGGATGATTAGGAGAGGGATCGCGGGCCACTGTGCCGTCTCTTTCCCCTCCCCCTGATTTCTCGAACATACAGGATATTTCATCTAATACGGAACCTTCTAGATTGGCCAGTTGGTCCTATATAAGCAACGCGTCGGGCTGGAGGAGATATGAGTTCTTGTCGAGCAGCCGTTAGGAGCGCCCAGTGAGGGAACGGACTGTGTACGTGCATCGGAGGAGTGTAGGTAACTGCGTGCAGTGGACCTGTGATAGACGAACTGGTGAATCGTAATTGTGTGCATTACGTAACTCTGTGTAATCGGCAAGTGTTCCGATTGTAATTCGGTGGAAATAAAGAAGGTAGCTGGTGCGTTGCAGAGGCCAAAGGGCATAACCGTGAACTGCCATAGCCCTTGGCCTGTCAAGAATGCGGTCTTCCACTTGTCTCTTGGGTCTACAGCTACCTGCCAGTAGCCCGACTTATTATTATTATTATTATTATTATTATTATTATTATTATTATTATTATTATTATTATTATTATTATTATTATTATTATTATCATTATGATTATTATTATTATTATCATCATCATCATCACTATCATCATTATCATCATTATTATCATTATTATCATTATTATTATTATTATTATTATTATTATTATTATTATTATTATTATTATTATTATTATTATTATTATTATTATTATTATTATTATTATTATTACTATGATGGTGATGATTATCATCATAGCCCGCATCTGTAGCGTAGATGCTAGCGTATGTATCTCACGTTCAAGGGTCCTCGAGTTGGAATCTCGATCACGGTGAGTTACCTGGATAAGGTTTTGTCCGTGGTTCTCCCTACGAAATCTCTAAGCTCCATGGACCCCGGGCTCATTTGAGCATCATTTCACGCATTTCATTCACTGTCCGAAATGACTTAATTTTGGAGGACGTAAATTACAACAAAAATTATCGTCGTGGTCATCATTATAAATAAGTGGCCAGTGTTTAACCTATGCGACTGTTCTCAACAGTGCGTCTCCTAAATGCGCAATCACATCGATATGTTAAACATTTCACCAAGTATAGGAGGTATCTCTGGAAAAACAACTTAGCCTGGTTTGAGTGAAAATTATGCATATGATGAGCACTTACGAAATAACACAACAGTTCTTCCGAACGAGAAACCATGAATATACGCTAGTACCAAACACTAGTAATCGAGAAGAAAACAAAAATTTGGAATGTTTTCTAATAGTGATTATCATTGGTATCCTCGTTATTTAGTACCGGATCATGTTTTGTCATCAACTCCTAATTTGCCATTTACCTTGCCGTATTGGTACTTCCAGCGCGAGCACGTTCCCTCGAATGATAACGCTCCGGCCCCCTTATGACCGTCTATCGCCGCTATTGTGCACGATAATCCAGTATACATTTCAATATCACCATACTAACACTTTCTTATAATACTTTTATTTTATGAGGACCTATGCAGTTAATAACTCAGAATTGAAATGAAATTAATTAGCTTGTTGGCTTTACAAAAATTTCCATTTATTCACGATTTACTTCCAAAACTGTCGCTTTCTCTTCTTTGTGCGGAATAGCAGCTGACCTAACCTCCGAAGACAAAGAAGAATCAGATGGCGAAACACAATAAATTCGGAGGCTCCGAGATGTTGTCAGAAGCAATAGTCCTAGATTAACCAATAGGGGTGCCACCTATCTACCTACTTACCCACCTATCGACCTGCCTACCTACCTACCTACCTACCTAGCTACCTACCGACCTACCGACCGAGCGACCGGCCCACCGACCGAACGGCCGGCAGGCCGACCGGCTGACCGACCGACCTACCTACCTACCTACCTACCTACCTACCTACCTACCTACCTACCTACCTACCTACCGACCTACCTACATGCTTACCTACCCACCTACTTTCCTACCCAACTACCGACCTACCTACTGACCTACCTACCTAACAACGGACCTAACTACCTACCTACCGACCTAACTACTTACCTACCTACCGACCTACCAACCTACCCACCTATCGACCTACCTACCTACCTACCGAACTACCTACCGGCCTAACTACATACCGACAGACCTAACTACCGAACGACCTACCTACGGACCGAACGACCGACCTACCTACATAACTTCCTACATACCTACCTTCCTACCTACCTACCTACCGACCTACTGACCCACACACCTACCGATATACCGACCGAAAAACCGACCGACCTACCGACCTACCAACCTACCTAACGACCCACCTACCCAAATACGCACCCACGCACCCACCCACCAACCAACCCGCCCACTCACCTACCCACCTACCTAACCACCTACACCCCCACCTACACATGCAAACACCTAACCACCCAACCACGTACCCACCCTCCCACCTACCCACCAACCAACCTACCCAACCGCTCAACTACCTGTCCGCCCACCTACCCACCTGCCCAACCAACTAACCAACCAACACACCAACTTCCCACTTACCTACCCAACCACCACCTACCCACCTACGTAACTACCTACCTTCATACCTACCCACCTACCTACCCACCCAACCACCTACCCACCCAACCACCTACCCACCCAACCACCTACCCACCCAACCACCTATCCTCCCACCTACACACCCACCCACCCGACCACCTCCCCACCTACCCACCCAACCACGCACCTGACCACCTACGGACAAACGCACCCTCCTACCCACCTACCCAATAACCCCCCTACTCACCCACCTACCCACTCACCCACCTACCCGCCCACTCAGACACCTACCCCACCTACCAAGCTACCCACCCACCCACCTACCCACACCCACCCACATATCCACGCGCCCACCTACTCACCCAACCACCTACACTCCCACCCACCTACCAACCCACTCATCCAAGCACCCACCCACCTACCCACCCTCCTAACCACCTACCTACCCACACACCTCATCCACCCACCCACCTACCCACATACCTACCTACGTACCTACCTACCTACCCACCTACCTGCCTACCAATCTACCCACCCAACCACCTGCCGCCCAACCACCTGCCACCCAACCACCTGCCACCAACCCACCTACCTACCTAGGCACATACCCACCCACACACCTGCCCACCCATCCACCCACCTACCCAAGCAAACTACGCACCTAGCTACCTACCCACCTACCTACCCACCTGCCTACCTACCTACCAACCAAACTACCAACCAAACTGCCTGCGCGCCAGCCCGCCTGCCTACCTACTTGCCTACCTACCTATCTACATATCTACCTACCTGCCTACCTGCCTACCTACCTACCTGCCTTCCTGTCTACCTACCTATTGCCGGACCTGCGGACCAATCTAACTACCGACCAACCCACCTACCGACCTACCTACTTTCCTACCTACCTACATTCTTACGTACCTACCTAGCTACCTACCGACCTACCGACCGAGCGACCGGCCGACCGACCGAACAATCGACCGACCTACATGCTTACCTACCCACCTACTTTCCTACCCAACTACCGACCTACCTACCGACCTACCTACCTAACAACGGACCTAACTACCCACCTACCGACCTAACTAATTACCTACCTACCCACCTATCGACCTTCCGACCTACCTACCAACCTAACCACCTACCCACCCAACCACCTGCCCACTGAACCACTTACCTACCTACTCACCTACATAACTACCTACCCGCCTACCCAAACAACCAACACACCTAGCTACCTACCCACCTACCTACCTACCAGCCTACCTACCTACCTACCTACCTACCAACCAACCTGCCTGCCTACCTGCCTGCCTGCCAGCCAGTCTGCCTACCTGCCTGCCTGCCTACATACCTACCGCCGGACCTACCAACCAACCTAACTACCGACCAACCTACCTACCGACCTACCTACCTACCTACTTTCCTACCTACCTACCGTCCTACCTACCTAGCTACCTACTGACCTACCTACCTACCTGCCTGCCTATTTACTTATTTGTTAATTGTTTAGTTATTTATTTGCTTATGGCACCATCAATACATGCCTCAACGCCCACCCCTGTCGCTTAGTCAGGAGCCTCTGTTTGTTTTCGTCGACTGATTGTACGTACCCAAGGTCAGGTGTAGCGTGCTCTACAAACGTCCTCCCACCCTAACTTCTCTGTAATTAAACCTAATTCTATGGTCTCGGCGTAGCAAACGTATTAGGTTCGGTGTCTAAAGTTCTTTCCTTGTTTATTAGTGCGTATTAGTTAGGACTGTACGAAATTTCAGTTCTACAGGATAAAGAGGATTACTGTAGAATATATCTCGTAGATTGTTCCACAGTATATTTTTAAAAATGAAAATGGGGGGGCGATGAAGAATTGAATTAATTTAATTATAATTCGTGTTTACAAAGCTGGCGGTTCAACGTTACGCGGCCAGTATGCCACCACTGGGCTCCTGGGGCTCCTATCTCATATTCAAAGAGTCATAATATGGAAGTACGAAATGTGTAGCATTTAACGCCCCTTTTACTACGTACGGCACGGCAGGCTGAAGCAGTGGCCAACTGGAACTAAAGCGCAACAAGTCATTTCACATTTGGCCATGTCTCAAACATTCAATTTTCCGTAACATGTCATTTGTTTCTATTGTTATTTATTTAATTTTTCGTCTTTGTGATGAGCTTCTCTTACTAAGAACCTAAATTTGTGATTAATTTACAGTAAATGTGATTCTTTCTTAATATTATGGTGAGTTGAAGTAACCATGAAACGAGTTCTTCAAATCTTTAGTTTTATCACACTCTGCGGATTAGTATTTTTACAAGATTTACATTTCTATAGTCTAAAACGTTATGAGAATAACTTCGTAGCTTATATATTTACTGATCATCAACAGAATGTTTCGTTTTATTATGGAGTGCTGCTCACAAAAGAATGGATCTTAAGCAAAGAAAAATGCATAAGTAGCGAAGGTTATGAGGATTATACAGTACTTGCTGGAGCAATTGCTCGAAAGGATCCAAGAGGACAACTGAGGAAAGTGAGAGCAGTGATAGCGGCTAAGACTGAATTACGCTTGGTTCAAGTAACTGAACCATTCCGCCTTGGATTTGGAGTAAACTTAGTTACTTTATGCCCACGGATGATGCCATTTTATATCAGAAATTGCCGCATTTATCTAACGCCTGACGAACCTCATCAGCCTTTGGGCTTAATAAAAATGAAATTCAAGAATAGGCCCAAACTATGCGACGAAATAAAACACGTAATTGAACCGTTTTATTTCCCACCTTATTCAATGTGCACAGTAAGAGTTAGGGAAATGGAATATAACAATGGCGTGCCACTGATGTGTGATGATTATTTAATTGGAATTTCCAGCCCCAGCGTAAATCCTGACGACGCCTATCAATCATATATACAGCCGCAGATAAATCTAACTTGGATAAAAGACTATGTCTTTGATGCGAAAATTGCCCAGAATTGCGATGCCAAATCAACAACCTTGCAGGCTCAGCTGCTGCTCAAATTTCTTTGTGGAATTTCCACTTATTTCTATTCTTTGTCGACAATATAATGAAATACAATATAATTTTAAACTGCTTTAAAGAATAGCCTAATTAAAAAAAATTTAAAACTCTGAAATCATTTTTAAATAAATAAAAGCTCTAAAATAGAAAAGAACATAAACATCCCGGCTATTACATAGAAATTTTCAGTGTGCGTCCTAACACCGCTAATGTGAAAGAACAATAAACATAGTTTATTCACACAAAATCAAACGATGAGGAGTGTACTGTTGACCATAATACCTTTTTCGACGTACTTAGTAGATAAACGAAATTATAATGTGTCAGAGCGTACTACATGGCAAAGCGAGAAGGCGTATCGGAAAAAATTTGCAGTACAGAGAGTGAGTGTGTAGTGATTTAGGACCCGTCGACAACAAGGTCGTTTGGGCCCACAGTACAGAGATGTTTACCTCAGCTTATCGCACATTAATATTTCACTCTTCTAATCGTCCAGATAAGACCCGATAATGAACGACCACAGCGCTGGTCACCAGAAGATGTCGATTAATATGTAATGTGTACAGACGATCACAAATATTTATTTATTTACATCGTTACCATTAAATTTGCCTTAGCAAAATTAAAAGAAAAAGCTTATAACAAGAAATTACTATTATGTGGAATCAAAATTAAACATTATAAAACAGTGATTAAACCAGAAGCACTGTAGACATCAGAACCACTCAACATGAATTTCAAGGGTCATTAGAAAAGCTCAAATTAAAAGAACAGAAAATATGCAGAAAGATCATAAGACCAAAATTTCAAGATAATAAGATAATAATTTACATCAAGAATTAACACTACAAGAAAACTGAAAAACTCTGAGATACTATGTGAAAAAGGAGGATAAATTTTTATGGTAATCTTCTCAGAATGAAAAAGACTTAGTAGAATTAAAAATCACAGAAAATTCATTACTTGATAAGACAGCAAAAGTAATAACTAAAAACAAAAATATAAGGTTCAAAGATAAATCTACATTAAAATCCAATGATTATAATTGGCTAAAGTTAATATTTCCGAAAGACGAAAACGATCGGATCCATCATTTGTGGCTGCAAGCAACAATAATAATGGCACAATCATCTTTTCAAAGAAGAAAATGTTATCTTACACATCAGCATCAAGAGAAGAGGCTTTGGTGTTATGTGGAGAGAAAGAAACAGACAGCAAGAACCGGAATTCCATGTGGTACTCTGCTATATGCAAGGTAAGTGAAAAATTTGGCTACAGACCTGTGAAACCAAAGTCATTTCTTAGGTCCAGTAATACAAAGTACTAAGACTTCCACAGCTAGGGATACACTTAATAATTGCAATGTTGCTGCCCAAGTATCCCATAAGTGTTATGCATATTGCACACAATTAATATACTTGTATAAAGGGCCTTATATATAATAGTTTTCATGGAAATACATATTTTCAATCTAGATAATTATCGTTATACATTTAAATTTTTTTTTTTTTTAATTTTGTCTTTCACCAAAGAATGATTTCATAATTAGGAATATATTCCAAGAATAGTATGGAAGCAACATCAGGCTTTGTTCCACGTCTGTCCCCAACTAATTACTTTGGGCTTTCTTCAGTAGTAGGCACATTGTGACTGTGCAGTTGATTCTGAAAACCACCATTTGAGATATAACCATTGCAGGTTCAAATTTAACTAAAAAGGAAAGAAAAAATAGAAAGGAAGAAATAAGTATGCACTTTACTGAAAAGTTAAGATTCTGTGGTTTCAAAATTTATCTGTGGGGTACGAGTATATGTGAGTAACTGTGCACGTGCATGTTGTCAAACAATAACCATTGCTCTCCATAATGCTGTCTCTAAAGGATTCCTTTTGACTGTGTCTGGAAGGAGCACCTTCTAGAACAGTGGTGTCATTGAGGGGAAACAGGGTGGTTACCTTTTCCCTCTCCTAGTTAACCTTCGCAGGTGACGTAATAGATATTGGGGTGAGGAAGAGCGTGAGGAAGTTTCAGTGGCAGTCTGTTAAAATATTTGTTCTTATTTTTATGTGCATAATGTGTATTGAATACCATTATGAATTATACTTTTATAGCTACATGTTAATAATTATTAGTTCATAATTTAAGTGGAGTTTTTATTCTTCTTAGCTATCAATTTGTCGATGTTGGGCTCCGTAACGAACATGTTGACTGGCTGCCACTTACTTGCATTTGTTTTAAAACACAAAGGTGTGTAGACGTACCGCAATAGCCAATGACAGTCAGCTGTTCCCTTGCACCTCTGTGATGCTAGGCGAAAATTTGAAGAAGGGAAAAGGAGGAGTCACACTCAGTGACACCTGATGGCACCTCTGTTCTAGAATGATCTGCCCAGGTTCGGCCCTTATACAAGGAGCAACTGGTTGACAAAGTTATGAGTAGAGTTGAGTGTGTCCAGTCACTGGTGCAACAGTTACAAAGTCAACAGTGACAGTGAACAGCACCAACTGGAGTGCAGAGCAGTACAGGTATGATACAATATTGACTGTTTTGGTACTGATATTATTTGAAGATCAGTTGTGTTTGTTCTGAGTATATGCAACAGTGACTTAAGTCTAATTTTAGCACTTTACTAACCTCATAAGAGACAAATAAAGTGAATTTAGCAGTATCTGCTCTTCTAATCTGTTGCCACAGAGTGAAGAGAATTGTAGAGCCAATAAGAAATTCTTACAGAAATCTGACAGCCAACAGTTCGCTCACAAGCTATGAATATTTTAAGCATTAGAAAATCAACTGCTTAGAACAATGAGAAAGAACATGCAAGAAATACCTCCAGAATTTCTACCTATCAAGACAAGAGAAATAGAGAAAAAAATTCACTATTTCAATTTTAGAAGGATAGGACTTTGATTTTGTATGTACCTTGTAAAATCTGACATTTCATCTTTCTATCCATTATGCACGACACAACAGCAATTGATGATGAAACAAACAGCTGAAATGAATATTGACTACAATATAACGAAAAGCGAAGTTCATATATTTATAAAATATGTGACTCTTACTCTGTCTAGTTCAAGGATTATCAGAAGGTGACCACTGCTCTATTTTTCATTGAGTATTGCACAATTCACAAATATTATTTTCCTTTGTGAAACTGGAGCCACCTTAAAAAAAGAAGTTTATTTAAGTAACTAGCAGAAATTTTTATGAAAAATCATATATCTAGAGTACAATTCAGATCCTTATCAACTGATTTAAGATAACGTAAAATATGAAGCTATTAACAGTGAAGCAAACAAATATATACAAATATAATAATTTGTAACTTCAAACTTCACATATCTTATAAGAAATGATGACACTTTTCTTATAAATTGTTCGGGATCGCGATTTCATGGAAATTCTTCCACATTGTCAGCCGGAACCAACAAAACTGTCGTCATAGTTACAAACGCTAGATATTAATATGTTATTGTTAGTACTACCAACATTTGAAAATAAAAAAAGTTTAAAAACAGAATCGACTGCTGGTATTTCAAAATTCATTATACAATGTTTGTTTTTAAATTATTTTTAATTATATATTTTTGATATGTTAATTATGTATTTTTTTTATTTCAGAAAATTATAATCCAGCTAAAATCATGTTGGTACAATATGAAAATTAAACGGAAAAAGGACATGCCAACTGAAATAATAGAAAGGATTACCACCATCTTCTACATCACAATCCACAGCAAAATTAGAACTAATGGTACTCCACTGAGGCCATTATGTGGGGTTCTTGTTCTGCATGATGCTGCTGCCAAACTTTCTCTGTAACTTACAAAGCATAAACTTACCTAAAAGGTGGAGTCAGTTTGAATACTGAGCTCCCATCATCAACTGCCTGTTGACTGTGGATCAACTCTTGATCTGTTTGATTGTGGAGAACCTAGAGTGTCCTTTTGTGGTCTGTTGATGAACTTAACAGATTGTCATGTACTGGTAAGTCAAACTTCATTATCCAGTTTTTAAATTTCTTTATATTTGTCTTCTACATTTCATGTAATTTGGGTTTCCGAATTACTTCACTGTGTTCAATTCTAACATTTTGGATATATAGCTGAATCTCACAAATTCAAGGCTCTGTTAAATCCAAGTGATTGAAGGGTATTTGTTCTTCTTTATGAAGACCAATTTTTCTTTTATGGCCAGACTCTAAAATACTCATCTAGCTTACATCTGACTCGTTTACTACATACCTACTTCTCTTCTAAAATGTGTAAGCATTTTTAGGTAGGAAAAGTTTATTCACAAAACAAAGGTTTTATTTTCACTTTAAATTCAAAGTTCTTTTAAATAAAACCATGTGACAAGGAAGCACCTCATTGGCTGGTCAATCATTTCAATTTTCCAGACTTAGCATGACATCTCTTCCATTGCTTAAATTATTTTGGTCTTCAGTTTGTAACATTCTGTGCAGGAAACTTAAAATCCTATTATGGTAACAGTACAATTTATGAAACAAAGTGTGTTAATTCAGATTCAATTAGAAATAACTATACTGTTATAGCAGATTGTTTATGGTACTAAATGCAGGTGGACTAGCATTTATCCAAATATGCTATTAGTGTAGTCCTTGCCACATGGTACGAGTGATGGGAAAATATTACTTTCAAGAAAGTTAATGCTAAGAATCCTCCACCACTGTAATGAATCATGGAAAATAAATAGAAGACATTTTACTGTGTTAAATGATCTTAAAAATTTGTGTGAAAATTAACCAACTTTAACTGACATTGAATGATCTTAAACTGTTGTTCAGCAATAATTCAATTTTATTGTTAGTGATGCACAGGGGCGGCTCGTCCTTACATGCTGCAGTGCTGCAGCACGCTCTTTTCTGTTTTATAAATGCCATTGTAGAAAATTTAAAAGACCATGTAAATAACAATACATTATTGTAAGTATAAGAAATAGAGTACAACCAATGATGAACTCTTGATGCATGGAAAACATCTGCGTAAATAATGGAACGCATCCTTGACTTCAACGTGCTGAGAGCCAGCAAGCTCGGTAATCAGTTATTGTGCATGTGTACAACCTTCCCCTCTTGCCTCCCAGATGTCCTAAGTTCCCTAGATATTCGCACAAATGTGTGTTGCGTCTGGGTGTTGCGCGGTGATCATTTGCTGCATGGTGAAGCAGGGTGAACACACATAGTTATAGCTGTAGAACTTAAATATGTATTGAAAATCATTTAACAATCTATCATTGCTTTATATTTTAGTTCTAGAAACTAATTCCATCCTTCTTATGTAAACAGATCCAATACCTAATGGTTATTAAGTCACAGGGCAGATTGTTTGTGATGCACCTATCATGTTGGCATGATACTACATTCCCGTAACCATAATGAGAATCCCTCATAACAAGTGCATGTGGCTCGCATTGTATCCACATATTCCTTTGTGTAACGTTATTTGGTGGCTGATATCAGTTTCATTATTTTGTGTGTGAGTGTGAAACGTGTTATAAATTCACTTCATTCAGTGTATGAGTAATTTAATATTACGAAAAATTTAACCATTAAATAATGAACACGGTTAATGAACTTCTGAAAACTCCTTTTTCAAGGTGAGCATTAGAAGAAAGGGTTAGTATAAAAATGTTAGGTCGACCAATACCCAATCTAAAAATTGAGCAAACAGCAAAAGGAAGTAGAAATTCTGATTATATCATAAAGAAACATCGGTGCATGGACTTCATTTTTCGAAACTAGGTGAGTTGCCTGGCCCTGTAGCATGCTGTTATTTTTCAGCACGAGCCGCCACTAGTGATACAGAATAATTTATATAATTTTTTCTATGGTGTTCAATCTCCAGAGTGAACAAGGCAGAGTTTGTGAGCATTGGGGTACTTGTATGTGATTCTCCCATGTGATTTGTTTAGCTGTTTATTTCATTCCAAATTAACATTTCATATAAATAATATAAACAATTCAGCACTAGGCTCAGTATTATAAATTTAGTTTGGTTAGACATTTAGTTAAACCAAACCAAAAGTCTGATTGCAGATGCTATTTTATTATCATCTGTTTCAGTTAACTAGAGTGCAATAGTCTTTATATACAAAGTGACACAAAAAGTGGGAATGTTTGAAATGCATAGTGGGAATGTTTGAAATGCATAGTGGCAGAGGAGTTGGCAGAGAATTATTTAAAAATGACACATTCATCTTGTTTCTTAAATGGCAAGTTTAATTTTTCTATTATGCATCAATAAAGTGTTTTCCTACATCACTCTTGGTTTTATTGGACTGTACAAATATTCCCTTTTTTGTGTCACACTGTACCTGGTGGCTGAAAAAAGGGAGATTCTCATATAAATAATCATTTCTTGCATTCTAGCCGTGCGTAGGCTAAGGTTTGAATGAGTAGAGCCAAACTGGTTAGAGTAACTGCACTGAGAGCATTGGTTAGAGCAATTGCATGGAGAGCGGGAGATCCTTGGTTCAAATTCCGGCTATGGCATTGAATTTTTCAGTCTGACTCTACTCATTCAAAGAGATTCTCATAGATGTACAGAAGGCAGCTAATATTTATAGAAGCTATTAACTCAATTTACACTTAATTTTCAGATGTATTGTTGCTTAAATAAAAAAATAATAAAAAAATCTATAGTTTTATATATTCTACCTTCTCATTTTATTCAATATCCAGTTTCAGTTTGATCTAATAAGGTTGGAACTTCCTGTTTTGTAGGTTTTAAATATTCATGATCATTCCACATCTGAAAGTGAGCAGATCTATTTAAGCTCTTTCGTCAAGTAAAGAATTTTCTCATCACTCCCAATTCCTCAAATGCCTCACCAAATCATATATACAGCTAGGACCACTATCTTACAATAAAACGTTACTGTAGTTAACAGATGAGTTTCAGTAAAATTAAACTGAAATTCAACTGAAGATTGAAGTTTATTATGAAATCAAAATTATTTTTAAACCTAAACATGAGTTTAAATCTCCTTTATAATAGCAGGCTTAAGTCAACAAACACAGTGATAAATGATAAAATGTTAACACTTCTGCCTACTAAATGAATTGGTATACCATTCTGCCCTTGAGGTCACTATTACATTTAGGCTTTACATTGTATAGTGTGATCCATATAAACCTGAACCATTTTAATATTTTATGGAAAGTATCCTCGCCAATGTTACTTATTTCAGTTCAAATGGATTTCTTGAGAACATTAAGTATCCCTGGTCTATTCTTGTACAATCTATTTTTTAGATACCCCCACAAGAAAAAATCCGGTGACGTTAGGTCAGGAGATCTGGGGGGCCACAAACCTTTTGAGATTATTTGATTATCAAAGAAACTGGTTACAAGTTCCATAGCGTCATTAGATGTATAGCACGTTGCTCTATCTTGCTGGACATAACCTTCTCTCAATTCAATATCATCTCCGTAAAACTTAAGAGAACATGGTGAGACGAGTGCAAACATGTATAGATTCTGGTAGAGGACACTTCCAACATTTTCTCTTAGATGTAAATAGTGTAATGTAATCTCCCAATTATGTATTATATTCTCCCAATGTTGCACATGTGTCCTATTATTGGTTCAAAAGTTATGGCCCATTGAAATGGTTCAGGTTTATATGGATCACACTATATTATCGCTTATAAAATTTATCTTATAAAACACCTGCGAATTTAGATGCAATTTACTGAGATATTCAAACTTAGTTTTACACATTAAATCTGTAATCAAAAGTAAATTCATTAAAACAGAATTTTGAATTTGACATACCGATTTCTAGCATTCATTTTAAATCAAATAATCTGAATAGATAGATAGAGTCAACATGAAAAATTCAATGTCATGGCCGGGATTTGAGCCACGGATTTCCTGGTTTCCGTCCAGTCGCTGTAACCCATTGAGCTACCATGGCCAACTTGCCGTCATGACATTAAATTCTCCGTTTGACTCATATATTTCTCCAGTAAACCACTAGGGGCTCTCACATTCGAGATACATCGTTTGTGGCGACTTACTATCATAAGTACTGATGAAAAACTGTCATCACTCCAAGTGCTAGCCCACTTCTGTGGTGTGGGATAGCAGCATATCTGCCTCACATTCAAGGCTTCCAAAGTTTAGAATCTCGGACAGAGTAAGTTATCTGGATGAGGTTTCTTTTGGGATTTTTTCTTATCCTGAAAGATGAATGTCAGGTAACTATGCTTTATGGATCCTGAGCTCATCTGAGCATCACTTAACCAATTTCACACATCATCCTCTTTGACCTAACCCATTAAATGGTGTTAAAACTTAAAGAAAAAAAAAATGCCAAATGCTGCTCTGTGAATGAAAACTGACATATCTTTAACAAATACGTAAAATATGAAGCTATTAACAGTGAAGCAAACAAATATATACAAATATAATAATTTGTAACTTAAAACTTCACTTATAAGAAATGATAATTCTTATAAATTCTCCAGGATCACAATTTCAGGTAAACTTATACACATCTTCAGCTGGAAACAAAGCTGTCACCATCGTTACGAATGCTAGATATCGATATGTTCTTGTTAGTACTACCAAACTCTGAAAATAAATCAAATTTAAAAACAGAATCAACTGCCGGTATTTCAAAATTCATTATGCAATGTTTGTTTTTTAAAATAAATATCTTTTCCCAAACCATAAAATCTATCGGATCATTTAATTGTTTTAATAATTTAACTTCTGGATTTATTTCATGGTTAAAGGATAAAAAATGATCTGCTACGGCCAATTTATCAGTTTGTTTATACTTGATGTTACGAAAATGTTCTTTCGTTCTGGTTTCTAAATTACATTTTGTCTTTCCAATATAAACTTTATCACAATCAAAACAATTAAACTGATAAATACCAGATTTTTTATTATTAGGAATTTTATCCTTTATAGAGAAATGCAATAAATGTTTAATACCATATTTATTTTGAGGTACTTAAGTTATATCAAACTCTTAAAAAATTGTTTGAAAATGTTTAGTAAACTTCTTAAAATTATGATCATCTTTTATTTTTCTAAGGGTAGAAATATCATTAACAGTTTTTTGATATTTGAATTTTTCAATTTTTTTATTTATAAAGTCTTTATTAAAACCATTAATTAAAGCAGTATTAATAATGTGTTTATATTCTTTATTAAATTCCTCTTTATTCAGGGGTATATTTATTAATCTATAAATCCAAATATTGAAAACAGCAAATTTATTTGAAAAAGGGTTAAAACTTTTATTTTTTATGTAATTATCAATATGAGTAGACTTCCTATAAATACCAAAGTTTAATTTATTATTATTTCTTATTATCTTTAGATCTAGAAAAGGAAGAAATCCATTAATTTCAGTTTCTAATATAAATTTTATAGCTTTATCTTGCAAATTTAGCAATTTTAAAGCATTAGTTAAGTGAAGTTTTAAGTTACAAATTATTATATTTGTATATATTTATATGAAAGTTTGCAGGTGTGTACAATTAGTGTGAAATATTAAAAATCAATTTTTGTATAAACCTATTTGCTTAAAGTTTTACTGCTGTAATGGTACATGTTTCATAAATTTCCTTCTAATTTTGCTATACGTTCTTTGAAGGTTGTTGAAGAGCCTTTTCTTAACAGCAAGGAGAAACATTTAAGTTTAGTGAGAAATAGGTAGATAAAGAAAATTAGTAATAAGGAACTGAGCGGGATGGCTCAGGCTGTTTCATATGTGGCCCGCATTTAGGAGGCCCAGATTTGATTCCTGTGGCTGAGCTACCTGACCCATGGGTTTTCTCAGGAGTTTTCCCTGGTCACTAGGTGACTGCTGGGTAGGGTAATTACATCCTCCGAATTTCTTGTCCCTCCATTACATCTCCATTATCATTTCACATCATCTGCAATCTGGTCGTCTCTGTCAGGGTAGAAATGTCTGCGGGTGTCTCGGTGGTGCATGGCGGGATGAGGAAAACTACTTGCTCCTCCGGTAGGTCGGTTGCCGGTCTCTGCTCCTCTGCTGAGACCATTTCGGGAGCGCCAGCCAGGGACCTATGGGGCTCGGATCACCTTCTGGGACCTTTAGGGCTCGACTGCTGGGCTTATTGCCATGCCACTGTAGGGGAGCGAGTTCGTTGTCCTGACCTGTCAGGGAAAGGCTCTATCCAAATAAACTGTAGCGACCCTGCTCTCTGTACTGTCGTGGCTCCTTGGGTTGGCCACCCTCTGTCTCTTTCGTTTCATCCTTCCTCCTGGGGACATAGGAACAATGGGGCCAGTATGGTGGCCTACGTACCGAATCCGCTCCGTAATGAAATCCTAATCCTAACCTAGAATTGTAGTTATTTTAGGAGAAAGTAGTATATAAAGCCAAGAACTGGGTAACCATGGTATTTGAGTCTATGGGTCCTAGGAAAACCAGCAACTCGGGAAAACAAATATAGTTTCGTATTTATGATTTTAATAAGTAATGTTGCATTAAGTTTAATCTTTGATTGTAAAGAGATAATGGGCAGAATTTTAATTTTAAAATTTTCATCATGTGGAGAATTTTAAATTTGACTCAGATTAATTCCCTCCTCTCCCCATTACCCAGTTGGGTCATATCATAGAGTGAATGAAATGGTCAAATGTTGACGAGGATCTCTAGAGCTCAGAGTTACCCAACATTTGTCTTTTCAGGGCAAGGAGAAAAAACCTTATCCAGGTATTGCAATAAAATATAATTGTCACAAACAGCACTTATCTTCAAAGTATAAAAACTGAAAGAAGCGTAGAGACAGTGAAGCACAAGTTAAAATAAAAGTGAATTGAGAAGATATTGACACATTACTTCATTCACACTGCTTTGCAGGATATGCTTCAAGAGTATGTGTGAATGAAGCAACGTGTCAATATCTTCTCAATTCATTTTTATTTTATCACTTACAATGTTTTTAAGAAAACTGAGGAATTTTCCACAGAATTAAGGCACTAGTTTCACGAAAATTTTTCCACATCCTCAATCTGTTTTTTTCTGTTATCATTACTGCTGCTACGTGTCGTGTTATTCTTGTATTCATTACCAAACTCTGAAAATGAAACAAACTTAAAGACAGAATCGATTGGCGGTATTTCAAAATTCATTACACGATATCTATTTTTTCAAAATAAATATTTTCTCCCAAACCATTAAATGTATTGGATGATTTTAATTGCTTTAATAATTTAACTTCTTGAATTCTGTGGAAAGTTCATCAATTTTCTTAAAAAGATAAGTGATGTATGTGAAAAATAATTACATTTTATTACAATATTTGTTACTTCACTGTTGTTAGTTTCTGTTTTTTACCCTATTCAGATAACTTTTGCTAAACCGAGGTTCAAACAGGGCACCTTATAGTGAGGTACATATACTAACTCCACACCATAGAGCAGTGTTTCTCAAACTCTTCTGTGTCAAGGACCCCCTTATCATCTAACAACTTGTTCACGGACCCCATAGTTTGGCAACTCAATTTATAATAACCAGTCGACTTTTGGTTAAATGTTATAATTGGAATTTAAATAATTACTGTATTTATAATTTAAGATATTTTCTTGTATATTAATTTTTAAATTTAATTAATAATGAATTAAAAATTAAAGTTGAACTAAATAAAATAAACTTGTGTATAAAATGTATTTTAAATAAAAAATATTTTAAAATTGTCTTTATTAAAATTAATTTTTTTTCACTTTGAAGTAAATTGTATACAAGTTTGCCCAACTAGATTTGTATTTAACTTTGGCTTTACATCACAAAACATTTGAAATACGACACTCTTTGGAATACCCAAGGATTAATAATATCGCACACATGTTATAAAGATGAATTTATTTTACATGTAAAGAAATAATTTTTATACATACAAAAAATTATTCATAATGTTCTGAATCCACCATTTGACCATTTCAACAAAGTTTTTACTGGGTTACTAAAAAAAATCAGTTTATATGGCAAAAGCTTGAAACTTTGTTCTTTGGAATGTATTAATGTGAACAATGCCACTGTTTTTTTTTTTTATTGCATAAGCTCAGTTAAGCTAGGCTTAATGTTGGTGATTTTTACTCTTAGGTCCGTTGGCAGGTACATTGGTAAGTCTGTTTCTCTTCAATGGCTTGATGTTGCACAACTCTGAAAATGTTTGCTCAGAAAAATAGGTGGTTGGAAAGGGCACAATATATGTCCTTTGGTAGCAAGTTCAACAACCTTCTGTCGCTGCTTTTATAACGCTGTACTACATGCTCCCAAATGTTACATTGATTGCACCTCTCAGCTGTGTTACATCGTTACGACATAGCTCTATAAAAAACGTTAACTAAAACAAATATAATTCGGCACCGAGCAGATAAGTGACTCAGTAAATAAAATTATACGTTTTCTATAGTTTTAATCCAACATTATAACTTGACTTAAGGGACCCCCTTGCGGACCCCCTGAAATACCCCCACAGACTTTGAGAAACACAAAAATTTACACTTTTAACTATTCTGTTCAAATCTGTGACAATATTTTAAATTAAATATTTAGAAATTCATAGCAGTTAGCAATTTCAATAAAGAGTATCCTTTATTGTATCATTATCTTCCATTATATACAACTGAAGTTTGAAAATTATACTATGTTAAATTCATGACTAACAATGTGCACTGAGAACCAGAAGTAAAACATTCCACAAAGTGTACAGTCATATCTTATTAGTTATTAATTAATATTAATAAAAGATCTTGCTCTATGATTATTTTATATATAGTATATCATTTTATCATATAGTATAGCTTTACAACAGATTATTAGTGTACTCTGTAGAAAGCTACTCTTTGTTTTTAATACATAAAATGTTGATTCCAATAATCAAATGCACACTAATGGTTTTATTTATTTTATTTGCAGCTCTGACCACTGAGGTGAAGAACTTGAAGAAAGATGCTAATGTGAAATAGACTTTAAATATTCATTTTATAAAGGAAATTAAAGGAATGTCTTTTCAGGACAACAGATAAAAAATTAGCCACATCTCATTTCTAGATAATTAAATGTATTTAACTCAAGTTAAGAAACTGTTTCCAAGAATTGAATGTTATAACAATTATAAATTGGTTGATTTAGGCAAGACAATGTACTACACAAGTTATTGTAGGCAATACCATGAATGGTGAACAAGACACTTTTACCCCATGCTGCACAAAACAGAAACACGTGCAATCCTGGGACCATATTCAAATGCATTTCAGTCCTTCAGTCATTTTCTATGCTGGTAATTTTCTATTGGAACATATTAAGTGTTTGCACACTTCAGTCCTAGAATATGTAATACTTTGGTAGTATATACTTTAAGAAAGATGTAAATCCTTCAGTTAATTGAGGTATGATAGTGCAAAATGTATATTTTGTCTGTGATAAAGAGAATAGTACACTCTACATTTGTTATTCATTGCTCTTTTCCTTGCCCTAAATAAATACCAAATCCTTTGTCCTACGCACAGTTGGTTTGAAAGTTAAAATAAAATAAGCACAGGATTATGCTGGGCAATTCCATAATATCAAGGGCAGATCCAGAGCGGGTTCACAAGTGATGTGCGCTCCCTCCTTACCAAGCAGAACATTAATTTTTAATAGTTTATGAAATGAAATTAGAATGGTACTGAGACATTCAAAGTAAGCAGAGGCCTTCATCCTATGTAACATGCCATTGAACGTCACTTGGTGTTTCTGCCCAAAGAGGAAACATACAGGAATCTAAGAGAAGGTAAGGGGTAGCTCAAAGGGCTACTTTCCTAAGGGAGGCTAAGAATGTGGTGAAGGATCATCCTTAAGAAGTGACATGTAGCTCTGGTATAAATAGTGTTTAATCTACCCAAATAAAGTTACTAATCAACAGAATAATCGGAAGAGTAAAGATTGGTCAGTTAAAGTCAGCTGTTGGCTTTACCTTGGCGGTAGTTGTAGCACTCCAGATTCCATCCTCAGAGATAATAAAAGTGGTTGTTAAACAGATGAGTGTCACAGGTTCATCTTGCATGTGCGAGCCTGTTCCCACTAAACCAATTTCAGGGGGGATTTAAATATTAAACTAATAATTAATATAATTTTGAGTTGAACTACTCAATGCTCTATATATTGCTAGTGTTAACCTAGAATGTGTTTCATTAAAACCTTCCTAACATCTTCAGCTATGTTGACTGTTGACTAACAAAACACGTTCTAGGTAAACACTGTCAATATATGGAGCATCGTGAATTTTGACTCAAAATTATATTAATTTTGTGCTTCATACTATCATAGTCCTACTCATAAGAATATTAAACTACTAACTGATAAAGTGGCTGATTAAAGCCTTTGTTAGCACGCGTCAACTATGCTGACAACATGAATGTAATGAGTAAGCATGATACATGATTCTCAAGGCATCACACACCTGTTAATGTAACAGGATATGTAACATGAGCTTCCAGAAAATGCATTGTATGTATCCCGACAGGAAGTTGCCTGTCTGGACTTCATTCCTTTATCTTTTAAATGTCTCCAAATGACCTTGCTGTCGAAGGGCCCTAACACTCCACTCTTCTAAATTCCTAAATTTTAAAAATTATACCTGTCATAAACCTACAAAATATTATGATCACATTATTTTGTAGGCCCATGTCTGTGAAGGACATGGTCTTCTCAATATAAAAAAATTATTAAAAACAGTGGAATGGCTTTTGAGATTATCTAGCAACATCCAATGCTAAATCATTGGGAAATACCTGCTTACAATCCAATGCTAGACAATGTTATTGCAGATATGATGGATAGAGTGAACATAATCGTACACATAAACTTGGATAAAATATCAGATCTAAATTCTAGCTTTGAGCCTATATGAAGTATTCAACGAGTCCCATTGGGCCCAGTACGACTTGTAGGTGGCGAACCTCGGTGCGATGTCCTCCCAGGTTGGTCTCGTTCCTTCCTCCACATCCCTCAAGAGTGGCCCCAAGTCTGCGTCCGCCAGCTGCTCCCTGCTCAGGCCTGCGCCTTCCGCAGGCACTGCCATGACCACTCAGACTACTGCGGCACGCTCCTTCTATTCCACTCTGGTGCACTGGCCGCACTCTTCTGGACAGGGTCTTCGAGACATGGCGTAAGCGTTTCCGTGGATCTTCCCTCTATGATGTTCCGAGGTGAAGTCGTACTCCTGCAGCCTCTGGACCCAACGTGCTCTCTGGCCCTCCAGGTTCCTAAAGCGCAATAGCGAGGTAAGGGTGGAATGGTCAGTCCTCAGGTGGAATGGCTGACCGTATAGGTACTTGTGGAAGTGCTCCAAGGTCTTTACTACCGCCAGTGACTCTCGTCGGGTGACGCAGTAATTCTTCTCTGCCTTGTATAGCGTCTTGCTGTAGTAGGTTATCACCCGCTCATGGCCATCCTGGATCTGCGATAGGACGCCCCCAATGCAATGGTCGCTGGCGTCGCTGTCCACGATGAAGGCGCCACCTGGTTGAGGAAAACCCAAAATGGGGGCACTGCACAGGGTCTTCTTCAGGTGCTGGAAAGCGTCTTCGGCGACCTCCGTCCACACATAAGGCAGGTGTTCCTCTGTCAGGTGGGAGAGGGGTTTGGCGATGTTGGAGAACCCCTTTATGAAGCGGCGCTAATAACTGCACAGTCCCAGGAAACTGCGCAACTCTTTCTTATCCTTTTGGCGAGGCCAATCTCTCACTGCCTGTGTCTTCTCCGGGTCTGTAGCCACTCCGGTTGCTGAGACTATGTGGCCCAAGTAGTTAACTTCCTTGCGGAAGAACTGGCACTTCTTCGCGTTCAGCTTCAAGTTGGTTGCCTGCAGTCTCTGTAGCACCTTACTGAGATTCTCGAGGTGATCTTCAAAAGTCTTCCCGACGATGATGATGTCGTCCAGGTATAGCAGGCAGGCGTCGTAAGTCAGTCCTCTCATCACTGACTCCATGAGGCGTTGGAAGGTAGCTGGTGCGTTGCAGAGGCCAAAGGGCATAACCGTGAACTGCCAGAGCCCATGGCCTGTCGAGATTGCGGTCTTCTCCTTGTCTCTCAGGTCTAGAGCTACCTGTCAGTAGCCCGACTACAGGTCCAGGGTCGAGAACCACTGTGCACCAGCCAGCGTGTCCAGGGTGTCGTCAATCCGGGGTAAGGGGAAACAGTCCTTCTGGGTGACAGTGTTCAACTTCCTGTAGTCTACGCAGAAGCGCAGCTCGCCGTTCTTCTTTGACACCAAGACTACAGGGGAACACCAAAAGCTGTCAGACTCTTCAATCACTCCGCTAGATCTCATGTCCTCCAGCATGTCTCGTACCGCCCCTTGCTTCGCCAGCGGAACGCGTCTAGGTGGTTGCCGAATAGGCCGGGCGTCCCCAGTGTCGATGCGGTGAAGCACTGTGTCCGTGCGGCCGTAGTCACTATCACCTTGGCTGAAGACGCGCTGGTATCATCTCAGCAGTTGTCGAACTTTCTTCAGCTGCCCTGCGGTTAGGTGGTCGGCCGCCCTCTCCAGTAGGCCTTCTAGCCGGGGCCCCAGGTGTTGCGTTGCACCGGCTCCTGTGTCTTTTCGATTGCTGTTACGCTTACCACGAGCTCGCACATTCCCAACTCCGTCCCGGCCTGGACGTCGTGATCGGTGTCCGTTGGATTTAGCAGTCTCACTGGCACCTCCTCTCGGCACGGCAGCAATGCCCTGGCTACACATAATCCGTGTAAAGGCGTCTTCTGGTCCAGCATCATGTTCCTGGTTCTCTGGCCTTCCAGTCGCGCCGTCACCACCACCTCACTCCTCGCGGGGACAACCATACCTTCGTTCAAGATGACCCTGCAGATTCCAAGTCGCTCTTCGGGTTGACGGAGTATAACCTCTTCTCCGTTGAGCCGCAGGACCTTCCTGCCGACGTCGACCGTCGCATCGTGACTCCTGAGGGCATCCAGTCCCAGAATCACCTCAGCCACCTTCGCGACGAACACCCAAAGACGTACGTCACTCCGTCCCAAGGTCAACTTCAACAGGGCTTCCTTCTCCACAGGCAAGGTGTCGCCCGATGCCGTGACAAGTTGGTATGGTCGGCTCGGCTTCTTTGTCGGCAAACCCTTCGCCACCTTAGGTCTGATGATGGTCACGGCTGCCCCAGTGTCTACCAGTACGCGGCACGGCTTCCCTCTCACCCAACCGTCCGCAATGAGGCTGTCATCCATACGCCGGCTGACGGCACACAGTGTCACTCGTGGGGATGGTGGTGATAGCGCCGACGTGCCCCTCTCCACGACTGACCTTATTCGTTTTCCGGCTGCTCTTCCTGTTGTGGGCAGTCTCTCTGCAGGTGTCCGGGCTGTCCACACCCCCAACACAGGCCACTAGGTGTTCGCCGCCGTCCCTCGGCTGGTCTTCTGTCTACGGTGTAGCGGACACTCCTCGTTCTCGACGTCGGGATAGCTGTTATCTTGGCCGCCTTCATCCTTAATGCTGCCGTTAGCGCCTCGTGGATTGTTTTATAATCGCCGAGCATTAGGCGCTGACGAATCTCCGTGTCCCGTACCCCGTCAACGAATGTGTAGGCAGCTTCCCGGGATACGAACTCTGGTGGGAGGTCGACTAGGTCCTTGCTAGCCAGTTGTTCAACTGCCAGGCGAACTCCTGCAGCGTCTCCCCTGTCTGCCTTTAGCTGGCTGCGGTACACTGCGGCTAAGCGGTGGTTTCCGAATCGATTCTCCAGGGCCTCCCAGATGTCCTTGGGCGCCGCAGTTGTCTGCACCGCGTTTAGGACTTCCGCGGCCCGTCCCTGGAAGCTGGCTATTACCTGTGTGGCCCCCTCCTCTGATGACCATTAGTTGTACTTGACCACTGCGTCGAATTGGCGGTGGAAGACCTCAAACGTTGACGCGCCGTCGTATTTCGGAGGTTTGACGCGCGCCGATGTTGTGTTACATCCCGGTGCGTCGGCCGTCAAATCCTTCAACCACCTGCCGTCCACGATGAGGCTGTCATCCATACGCCGGCTGACGACGCGCAGTGTCATTCGAGGGGATGTTGGTGATGGCACCAACGTGCCCCTCTCCACGACAGCCCTTACTCGTCTTCCGGCTGCCCTTCCTGGTGTGGGCAGTCTCTCTGCAGGTGTCCGGGCTGTCCATACCCCCTTCACAGGCCACTAGGTCTTCGCCGGCGTCCCTCGGCTGGTCTTCTGTCTCCGTGGTAGGGGACACTCCTCGTTCTCGGCGTCGGGATAGCTGTTATCTTGGCCGCCTCCATCCTTAATGCTGCCGTTAGCGCCTCGTGGATTGTTTTATAATCGCCGAGCATTAGGCGCTGACGAATCTCCGTGTCCCGTACCACGTCAACGAATGTGTAGGCAGCTTCCCGGGATACGAACTCTGGTGGGAGGTTCCCTAGGGCCTTGCTTGCCAGTTGTTCAACTGCCAGGGCGAACTCCTGCAGTGTCTCCCCTGGCTGCTGTGACCTTGCCTTTAGCTGGCTTAGGTACGCTGCGGCTAAGCGGTGGTTTCCGAAACGATTCTCCAGGGCCTCCCAGATGTCCTTGGGCGCCGCCGTTAGCTGCACCGCGTTTAGGACTTCCGCGGCCCGTCCCTGGAGGCTGGCTATTAACTGTGTGGCCTCCTCCTCTGGTGACCATTTGTTGTGCTTGGCCACTGCGTCGAATTGGCGGCGGAAGACCTCAAACGTTGACGTGCCGTCATATTTCGGAGGTTTGACGCGTGCCGATGTTGTGTGGCATCCCGGTGCGTCGGCCTTCAAATCCTTCAACCTCCTGCCGACGACGTCCTCCACCATGACGCTCAGGGACTTGACGCTATTGTCGGCCTTTCCTTCCAGCTCATTAACGCGGCTCG